>OZ010794.1:69577917-70777917 GCA_963932465.1 Maratus speciosus | reverse complement strand
ATAGCAAGAGCACTTTTTTTTTGTATAAAATTTTCTTTTTCAGCAGAGAGGGGGGGGGGGGTAGAGGTCTGCACGGGGCAGAATTTTCTGGCCCGTCCCGGCCCGAAAGAGAAATAATTAGGCCCAACTCGGCTGGTTTGTATTTTTTTTCATTTCACGGCCCGGCGCAAAAATAAAAGAAATCAGACTCCACTCAATTTCCACCAAAAACGCCGACTTTTCTTAACATACAATTGAAATTCTTTTCTGGAATACTGCATAAATATTCATGGAAAATTTTAACAGTATATTTTAGAATTTAGATTACTATATGTTCGCGAGGTAGAATATACAGAATAGTAGCATTAATAAACACTTAGACTCATTAGACTCTTAAATTTAAGTTTAGATTCCTTAATATCATTAATATGTTCAGAATGAAAGAAAAAAGATGGTTAAAAACATTATAGCTTTTGAAGCTGTATATATATATATATATACATATTAAGAGATTTTTGAAAATATTTTTCTATAATTTATTAAGGTATATTTCCAAATTTCCCGTTACCAAAAGTTGTTTATTACTACTAATCTTTTTTCAAAACAAATTACTTGCCCGAGGAGTCTACTTCAGTCATGTGAAAAGACCCGCTCGCTAATGTTAGTTCAATGGGAGAAATTTTTTTAAGAGGCTACTTCAGTCAAACGAATAGACTCGTTCGCTAATGATAATCCTATGGAAAAAAATTATAAAGATATCTCGGTCGCATTTCAGTATTTTAAAATGATTTTTTTTTTTTCATTGGATAACCGAGATCGATTTGTATGCAGGCCGTTTTTTACTTTTTCGATTTTGATTGCAGATTTTTTTTTTATAAGGATGTTTTTACTTTCGAAACCGGTTTCGAAAATGAAAGTGTCCCCATTAAAAATACATGTAAACAAAATGGAAAAAGTAAACAACGGCCTTTGTACAGATCGATCTTAACTATTCAATGCAAAAAGAAAAAAAAAATTATTTAAAATTATTGAAATGCGACCGAGATATCTTTATAAATGTCTTCCATAGGATTAGCATTAGTGAACGGGTCTTTTCGTTTGATTGAAATAACCTCTTTAGATATTTCTTTTGCATTGCAATATTTTTAACAGTTTTTTTTTTCTTGCATTGCATAGCTGGGGTCGATCTCTATAAAGGTCTTTTTTTTGTTTTGTTTTTTTTTTTACTTTTTCGATTTTGTTTGCAGATTTTCTTTATTTTCTCTTATTTTCTTATTCTTTATTATTTTATTTATATTTTATATTTTTCTTTCATGTTCTAAACCGGTTATCCTGATTAAAAACAACTGCAAACAAAATCGAAAAAGTACAAAACAGCCTTTGTTGAGATTTAACTCAGATATTCAATGCAAAAAAAAATTGTGATTTAAGGATATTGAAATGCAAACGAGATATTTTTAAAAAATTCTCCCATTAGATTAACATTAACGAATGGGCGCCTTTCGCACGACTGAAGTAACTTCTTAAGTCTACTACCGGCCCTCGTATTTTATCGGCTTAATTTCTGTATCTGGTAGATCGGCCCATTTAAGATTTAATCTTTTTATGGTCATGGACCGGGGCCATGATTTTGGATTCGGCTCGATTTTTTTCTGCCGCCCGGTCCGTTAAAAAAATCGACTTCAATCTACCGGCCCGTTAGAAATGTTGACTTTACTTTTCCGATCGGATACGGACCCCGATCCCATGCAGATCTCTAGGGGGGGGGGGGCATTTCAAGAGTTTTCGTTGTGGGGCAAAGTTTTCTTTGAGCGGCAGGCTATGAAGTAACGTGCGGCACTGCGCGAACCATCCACAAAGTAGTAAAATCCCGTATAATAAGAAATGCTATGCTCTATTTTACCTTCCTTAAATTATTTCACGAATACTTTTTAATTTCCATGGAAGTGATATATTTTTTTTCTTTTGCGGAATTTCGTAAAGTTAATTCGTGACTTGTTCGCGGAAAAGGCTGCGAATTTCTACAAACAATAATGGAAAAATACCGTGAATTTTGCCAAGATCACGGAAATAAATTTCTTCAATCGGTCGCAAAAAAAAAAAAAAAAAAAAAAAAAAAAAAAAAAAAAAAAATCGTCTACCAACTGCAGAGAAAATAAATTAAATAAAGTATAAAAATGCTAGTTTACAAAATCATTCCCTGTTTCTGATACAAAGTTTTAAGCAATCAATTAAAAGAATATACAATTAGATACCTTTGGTAGAGATAACAGAAACTTGCTTATCTAATTATCTGCACTATATATTTATTTACACTTCAACACTCGGCTAAAAACATACTAAAATAATTTTTCTGTATATAATCAAGACGTACTCAAAACTCAAACTTTGACTCCATTCTCTAAAAATTATGTTTCAGTCATTTTCCTCTTTTATGTAAAAGCGGAAAAATAGTTCGATTACAGTTTCTGAACAAGAGCACTTGCCAGTCTGATACGTTTACGAACAAAAATTTGTCAGAAAGTAGCCAGTTTACATTTGAGTCTTCTTTTTTTTCTTTTTCAATTTTATATAATTATGTATTATATAACTATATATTATACAATTATACATTAATAAACAATTTAAAAAGACATAATGCTGTAAAATCCATTTTAGATTTCCATAAGAAACAAAAATTAAGCAAAAGTATGTTGTAAAGATTTACATAAGTTTAAAAATGCATACCACTCAAAATTTGGTAACCTAATAAAAATGTGTAAGATGTAAAAATATATCCCACAGTGGAGAACTCACTTCCAGGAATTATAGATTTTAATCAGTTCCTGTGCCTGTAAGCAAATTTCGTGTCTCTCTGTAAAGGAACGGTAATTTCTATAGAAAATAATATATAGAAAAATATTTTGTGTACTCCAGTAAGTTTCATTATGTTTGATGTATCATAAAATTATTATAATGCAGCTCAAACGTTTTTTCCTCATAGCTCATAATGTAAAGGAATTCTTTTGTGTGTCTTTGTAAATGAACCACAAATTCTACACACTTCTTTTTTACTACCGAACATTCTGTAAAAAACCTCAATAACAAAAAAATTTTATGGCAATCCGAGTTCTATCTTTACGAGAGTTTGAGCATGGCAGGCGGAGAAACCAAATTCATAAACACTTTTCAACTGTGTTTGGAAAGTTTTAAAATGCATACATATTCAGAAATGTTTAAAAATCTGTCACAATTTAAGAATAATTTTTTATATGAGTATGATCTGTTTATTTATTATGCATTCATTTATTACACATGTAACAAGTCCAAGATTTATACACTTGGAAGTTGTATTATTAACATTATTTAATATATTTAGATTATAATTTAGTTGTCATTTTCACCAGCGCTATAAGGTTTAATGTCATCGGAATGTTGTTTCAATAGGTTAATGTACCACAATATTCAAGTAAGTTATATAAAGTAGGTCAACTAATTAAAAATAAAAGTAAACAATTTATGTATTGATATCTTTTCAAAACATTTTTAAAGCAAGCCCGTAGCTAAAGAAAGGGAAGGGAGGGTGGGCAGAAACAGTATTAGTCATTATTCGTGATGGAAATGTTTTTAACCACCATAGCATGTTGACTCAAAATCATTTTTCTCAAAGAGAATACAGCCTTGGGCATTTCTTACTTTGTGGAGATTCTGGGTCCCTTATATTATAGTACGTCTTTGCTCCTCGCCAAGAAACCTGAAACTAATTAGTTTATATTACAGCAGGGATCCCACACAGATACAGGTTTCTTGTTCCTCCCACAAAGGTTTCAGTTTCTCCTTCTCTACACCAGACCAGTTCCTTCCTATAGGTGTTTATACCATTGTACCACTGAAGTATATACTGCCTTTTTACTGTGAAAAGATATTCTTATCAGTAAAACGCTTTTTCATCTCTGATGACAAATACAGTAAACCTCCCTAAAGCGACCACGTTCCGTTCTAATAAACATTGGTCGCTTTGAGAGGTGGTCTCTTAACGGAGATCAAGTTTAAATCTAGATTTTAAATGTTGAAAATAAGTAACAATTAATGTTACAAAAATTTATTTTTCACATTAGGAAAAAATACGAAAATTTAAGTATCAAAACAAAAGTTATTTACATACGTTTTAATTACTGCAGAGTTTAAAAAATTAATACATTGACATTTGCTTTGATTTTACAGTTTTATCTTCTTCAACTTTTATTTCGAAGTTCAGTTAAATAAATGCATTTTATATTATTTTATTTATTTATTTATTTTTATTTATTTATTTTTATTTATTTATTTATTTATTTTCATTTATTTATTCATTTTTATTTATTTATTTATGTATTTTTATTTTATTTTTTTGACAGGAACAAATAATGAAGATTTTATAAATTTATCTATTTCTTTGAGAGTTTCCTCACAGAATAGGGCAGGGGAGTTTATTGACCGTCATCCTTAATTTGTCATTAGAGTTAAATTCATTGCCTAAAGAAACACAAAGGGGTTTAAACAAAAGTTACTGGAATAAATAAAAATTCTAAGTTTGATGAGTAATGCGCTCTCCGGAATTATTCGCTGAAAAATTGCGTCTTTACCGAAAAACGAAAAAAAAACCCAGTTCGTTCACATAGTTTTTGAATAAGAGCACTTGCTAATCTGATACGTTTGCAAACAAAAGTTATTTTTAAAATGTGTCAGAAAGTAACCAGTATAAACTTGAGAAGAAACTGCTGAAACTTTTTTTTCAATTTTAGTTTCTCATATAATGAAATGCGACATCTAAAAAAACAATTCAAAAAATTCATAATGTAGTAAAATTCATTTTCAGCAATTGATGACCATACTAATGTGTACGACTTCTTTTTTGCAGTCCTTATAGGATCTACAGAATTAATACACACCGCGTAACACACTAAAAATTTGATAAGTTTAAACTTGCATTTCACAGCTAAAAACGCAAATCCATAGCAATAATCGATTATAGTCAATCTTAAAACCGCCTTTTTATGCGTAAAGGAATGATAAGTGTTATGGACTCCATAATCTAAAAAACGTTTGCAAACAAATAGTCCAGGCAATAGGGAATTTTACCTAGCAAAATTAATGGTAGTTCTGGAAATCGGCTTACTTCATGTTTTTTGGGTCGCTGAATCCGAATTTGTAACTTCCCACCAAAATTTCCCCCGGCAGCCCCGCCAAATTTTGGTAAAAAGCCCCCCAAAAAAGGTTTTTATTAAAAGAATCAATTATTTTATTCTTTTAGGGGAAAAGTATCTAGAAATTCAGAAACTAGACAAAATTTGCAACAAATTAGATAGATGACATTATGACTTAGGATGAAGGGGAAGGGGGGATCTGCCACGGAACATGCACGCGGTGCTGTGTGAACTAAGTTGCGCAATTCCACTTAACCACTCACACGTTTATTTTCGCCCTCCCATCTCCCCTCCGAACTTTCCTTATAAGGTTTACTTTAAGTTTTTTGGGTCACTGAATCCGAATTTTTAACTTATCCCAAAATCTACCCCCCCGAAACACCCCAAAATAGTTGTTATTAACTTAAATTTCTTATTATTTTAGGGGAAAAGCATTACAAAATTCAGAAACTAGACAAAATTTGCAACAAATAGGATATACGACATTATGACGTAGGATAAACGGGGAGAGAGGGGGCTGCCTCGGAAATTCCCCGCGCGCTTTTCTCAAAAACCAAATTTTTTCAAAAAATCAATTTTTTTTGGGGGGGGGGGGGAGGTTGCCGTGTGAAATTTTGTTGGGAAGTTACAAATTCAGATTCAGCGACCCAAAAAACATAAAGTGAGTCGAAATCCAGAACTAGTATTAAATTTGCCAGGTAACATTCCTATTGCCTGGACATCATAACTTAGTGCACGTAGCGCCACAGTGCATGTTCAGAGGCAGCCCTCCCCCTCTCGTTCATCCTACGTCATAATGTCATGTATCGCATTTGTTGCAAATTTTGTCTAGTTTCTGAATTTCTTAATGCTTTTCCCCTAAACCAATAAGAAATGTAAGTTAAAAACAACTATTTGGGGGAGGGGGTTTCGGGGGGGGGGGAATTTTGGAGGGAAGTTAAAAATTCGGATTCAGCAACCCAAAAAACTTAAAGTAAACCTTATAGAGAATGTTCGGAAGGGAGATGGGAGGGCGAATGTAAACGTGTGAGTGGTTAAGTGGAATTGCGCAACTTAGTTCAAGCAGCACTGAGCGCATGTTCCGAGGCAGATCCCCCCTTCCCCTTCATCCTAAATCATAATGTCATATATCTGATTTGTTGCAAATTGTGTCTACTTTCTGAATTTTTAGATACTTTTTCCCTAAAACAATAAAATAATTGATTTTTTTAATAAAAACATATTTGGGGGGGGGGGGATTTTATCAAAATTTGGGGGGTTGCCGGGGGGAATTTTGGTGGGAAGTTAAAAATTCGGATTCAGTGACCCAAAAAACATATAGTAAGCTTTTTTCCAGAACTACCATGAATTTTGCTAGGTAGAGCCCCTATACGGTCTCTATTGCCTGGACTAAAAAGTTATTTTTTAAATGTGTCAGAAAATAACCAGTATAAACTTGAGAAGAAACTGCTGAAACTTTTTTACAATTTTAGTTTCTCATACAATGAAATGCGACATCTAAAAAAAAACAATTCAAAAAATTCATAATGTAGTAAAATTTATTTTCAGCAATTGATGATCATACTAATGTGTACGACTTCTTTTTTGCAGTCCTTATACGATCTACAGAATTAATACACACCGCGTAACACACTAAAAATTTGATAAGTTTAAACATGCATTTCACAGCTAAAAACGCACATCCATAGCAATTATCGATTATAGTCAATCTTGAAACCGATTTTTTATGCGTAAATGAATGATAAGTGTTATCCACTCCATAATCTAAAAAACGTTTGCAAACAGAAGTTATTTTTAAAATATGTCAGAAAGTAACCAGTATAAACTTGAGAAGAAACTGCTGAAACTTTTTTTTTTCAATTTTAGTTTCTCATACAATGAAATGCGATACCTAAAAAAATAATTAAAAAAATTCATAATGTAATAAAATTTATTTTCAGCAACTGATGACCATGCTAATGTAATTCTTTTTTTCAGTCTTTATATGTTCTACAGAATTAATACACACCGCGTAACACACTAAAAATTTGATAAGTTTAAACATGCATTTCACAGCTAAAAACGCACATCCAGCAATTATCAATTATAGTCAATTCTGAAACCGAAATGACGCTCCGGTAAAGTGTTAGGTGAAGACGAAAGAGCAGTCGTAAAAAGTTAGAACTCTGATTTTCTGGTCAGAATGGGAAAAAAAAAATGGCCATGCCTTTTTTTTTTTTTTTTATGTCCAATTTTTTTGCCATTCTGACCAGAAAATCAGAGTTCTAACTTCTTAGGACTGCTCTTTCATCTTCACCTAACACTTCATTTATAATGGCTGTTGCATAATAATGGAAGCCACCAGTCCATCAGAAGGAAATTATCCATTCCAAAGGTAAAATCCTTCATTTGGTGACCCTTCCTTCTGCCGCCCGGGGCACATGCTCCACACCCCCCCCCCCTTATTTTCGGCCGTGTGAGGAGGTATACACACCACTTAGATGGCACATTTTGACTTTCAGAAGGTTGTTAAGGCCCCTTCAGATTTCTGAACGGGATCCTCTTTCAGAAATCTGATACTAAAAAATAGATGTGATGGTTATGTTTTTTAGCTTTCGATAATTGGTTCTTATTATTTTTTAGTGCTGAATCCAAAAATGATCTTCATTTTTTACCATACCATTATGTCAGGATTTTGCACAAATCGCAAATTTTTAAAAAGTCGAAATATTGCGAAAATCTGCTACTATAAAGAAGACGTAACTTTTTTTTTCATAATAAGTTATTCATATATTTGTTTATACTATGCATTTTTACAGTTAAGCATGTAAAATAATGTGTATTTAAAATCCTTACAATTTTATTCCATGTGTGGAAGTTTCTTTGAATCGCTCATGCTCTACTTCGCGCTTTTTCTTTTATCTTCTCTTTGGGGTTCATCTCGGTGTTTTATTTTGGAGGTTGGTAAGACTGGGAAATTTATCGTAGATGTATTTAAAACATTTACCTGCTTTTGTTAAGGCTTTGACAAATTGCTTTCAGATATTTTCGCTATTTTTTTTTTTTTTTTTACTTTTTAACTTTGAAATTTATGATTTGCGAAAATCCCGACATGATAGTTAAAAATAAAGGTCATTTTCGGATTCAGCGGTATAAAATACATATAAATCAATTATCAAAAGGTAAAAAACACAACCATCGCATCTATTTTATAGTAGCAGATTTTCGCTATTTTTTTACTTTTAATCTTTGAAATGTACAATTTGCGAATGATTCTGACGGGATGGTTACAAATAAAGGTCATTTTCGGGTTCAGGGCTAAAAAATGCGTAAAAATGAATTATCAAATGTTTAAAAATGCAACCGTTGCAGGCTTTTGTTATTAACGTTGTTAAAACTTCACTATAACTGAAAATAATAATAATAATAATAATTACCATAGTATATGAGTAAAAAGAAAAAGAAAAAAATAAGACATCTAATAAATAAATTCTGTTATACCGTTTTAAATTTTTAGACCTAATAAGTAACAACAAATCATTTTGATGAGACGGGGGATTATATAATAAGACTGTTGGTTAACCCCAAGTGTTTCGGTTAATCGGACGTAGGAAAATAGGAGTCTATAATACTTTGAAATCGCTTTAATTATTTCATATTCATTTAATAATTAACTGCAAGGAATGATTTGACCAACAGAAATTATGATTACATTGATCATATGTCATTCGGTATCGCACCGCCCCCCCCCCCCCCCTCACACACACACACACACACACCAAAAAAAAAAAAAAAAGAAAAACGATTCTCTGGATCCGCCTCTGGGTCGGGTTGACTTTCTTTATTTCGGATTGTCTTTTGACTTGTGCAGGCCGGGTTCAAGTTGATTGATTTTCAAGTACATGTCCAAAAATATTTTTTCAGGTGAAAATCTATATATAATAGGGTTTTCGAAAATTGGATATATTTATTGAACACTTTTTCAATTATCAACACCTTTATAAAATTTTACGCTTTTTCCTCTGAATAATGGATACCACCAAATCTACAGACACATAACGTGTGTGTGCGCATAAGTTATTACTGATACTTTTTTTTTTTATGGTGCATAAATAACGAAACGTTGGCAATATTTTTTATATTCCAAGAGAAGAAGAACAAGTTGGAAATTGTACGTCAAATGTGGCAAATGAGGTGCGTTCGTACTATAACTAGTTTTATAAATATTCAGATTTTGCTACATCAGTCGTTGCACTCTTATGCAAAAATGCCTGAATACAAAATTTATTACGATTCTATATATTTAATTCAGTAATACGGAAATAATATGACTCCATCTTAAATCATCATCACCATGTCATCACCATGGCAACCTTGAATCATTACCTATCATTGGATATCATTGAAGTAATTACATATGATAGCATTTAATAGAACGAAGAAAACTTTTAATAATCTCTTTAAGTTTTGATTCGATTTTCATAAAATTTAAAATGACTCGACAAAATTCTGGAACGATTATCTATATTATATTTCAATCCATTCGGTTGGGTAGTTTTTGTGCCGTTATATGCGAACAGACGGACGGACCAGACGACGGCTGTACGTGCTACGTATTTATATTAATTACATTTCCCCATAGATCATAATGCAATGGAATACTTTTGAGTGTCTCTGTAAATAAACTATGAACGCTACATACTTTATTTTTCAATACCGAACATGGCATAATAAATCTCAATAACATGTATCAATTACAGAAAAATCCAACTACATTAATATGCTTAACCACATTCATTAATCAGATACATGATTCAATCAGTGGAAATAGTGTCATAATTGAAAAAAAAATTACAATGGATTTCATAAAATGTAAGCAAATTAAAAGGATTGCATTAAATTATTCACTAATTTTGAAAGAACAGAATGCAGATGATTGTGAAAATAGTATTAAGTAACCTGTGTAAACAAAATAACAATAAGTAATGTATCTTAGAAATAAAATATATTATAATAAAAAATAAAATGTGAAAATAGCGCGCAGAGCATAATTTAAACGTACAGGTTTTGAAGGCTACGAAAAATACCAAATTCGAGCAAAATGCGAAAAAATGAAACTTCTAAAAAAAGAACATTAGCCGCTCTAGGTCTACTATCTCCGATGGTTAGCAAGTAACTATAAAGAAAGATAACAGCTTAGCGCGAAATCCTTTGTGAATGAAAGAAAGGAGTGAAGTTCCTCCTCAGTCCTCAGTAGGGTTGCTATTGCCTCAGGTCATATAAGAGGGGCTTTGTTACTGTAGTAGCCAGAAACTCACTCATAGCTTAACTTTATCTACAGAGCAATAATTTGCGGGCGTGTTTGTGTTACGCATTTTCCTGAATTTGTGAGTGAGCAATTTTCTCGTCATCAGGTTTTGGAAATCTTTTTTTTTAAATAAGTGTTGCCTGCTACAAAAAAAGTTTACAAAGCCAGGTCCTGATTTATTAGGATAAGCAATTATAAATTTATTATTTTTGGAAGCTTCTGTTTCAGTATACCTGAGTAGAAGTACATAATACTATACTAATCAAAATATGAGCAAACATTAGGTGTCAGGTTGTAGTTTAGGCTAAATTATATAAGCAGGGTCCAACTCAAACTATTTAAGGGTCCGGGGCAAGCAGGGCCGAGACTAGGTGGGAGGGGCAGAGGGGGCGTGTACTCCGGGCGCCAAATGAAGGATTATACCTTTGGAATAGATCATTTTCTTCTGATGGACTGCCGGCTTCCATTATTATGAAACAGCCGTTATAAATGAAGTGTTAAAAAAAATTATGGTCATTTTTTTTTTCTCATTCTGACCAGAGTTCTAACTTTTTACGGCTGCTCTTTCATTTTCACCTAACACTTCATTTATGACGGCTGTTTCATAATTATGGAAGCCGACAGTCCGTCAGAAGAAAATAACTCGGTTAAAATTCTCTTTGTAAATATACTTTTCGGAAGAGGGGGGGGGGGGGGCGCCAAAATCCATGTTTGCTCCCATGTTGCATGAATCCATGTTGCAAAAGGCTAGTTTCGGCCCTGGGGGAAAGCCTCATTCTGGGGCCCTCCTTCTATATATTCATAGCAATTGCTTGTGAATTATCCTTAAGTGACTAATAAAATTTTAGTTGTAATAAATTCATATGCATTGTATATGCATAAATCTTTGATTTTTTTTTTAAATTATTATTATTATTTTTATTACTTATGACCAGTTTTAATCATTTGACATCATCTTATCTATAATTCTGATTAATTTCATGGAGGCTCCTCAAATAAACCCGATCTGTGCAGTTCTCTAATTTTTTCTCTCTCTGCAAATATATATATATATATATATATATATATGTGTGTGTGTGTGTAATTTTAAAATTGAGTCTTGGACTCTTCTCCCTAGACTAACACCCACGTATTTTATTGGGGCCCTAGGGCCCTTTCTTAAGCATTTCTCCAATTTTTTGTGCATTTCTTTCAAATTATATTCATTTAAAAATATAAATTCATACAAAATTGGATTAAATTAGACATGAAATGAAAATTGAAATGTTAGTTCTAGAGTTGATATTGATGCCTGCGATTTTTTAATTAAGTTTGAAGTCAACTGTATAGTAAGTACTGCTTACACTCTTTTAATTAACTCAACTTTATTTTTTGTACTTAAAGATTGTAAGAAGTATCTTGTAATCGATATCACTGCCCTTTTTTTCCCCTGTTTCTATGACTTAGAAACGAAAGAAAGTAAATTTATATATTTTTCAATAAATTTTATTTCGCCCTTGCTAACAAGCCTAATTTTAGCGATGGATTTGAAATAATTGCGATCCAAATTAAAGAATTTTAAAGACAGTTTTTTGAACTTCATGAAATTCAAAATTCCCATTAAAATATTACAAAAGAGTGTTTTTCTTTTCTTTTTTTTTTTTTTTTTTTTTTTTTTTTTTTCTTTTTATGAGCATATTTATTTTCCCAAACATTGGAGATAGATAATAAATATTTAGAAAGCTAAAGTTATATTTGATCATTTGTACTAAGACTGGAAGTACTGCCTACAGGATTTCACTTCAGTAGGAAAGAATTTTTTGAATAAAGTAAATACTGTAATGCAAGTGTGTTTTCCGAAAATATTCAATAAAAATAAAAATAAACAAACCATAGATTTATTTATTTATTGAAGAAGAAATTTGAAAGAGATCTAAAGCTAGAAGAGGAAGAAGGGTTGGGGGGAGGGGCAGTATGCTTAGTTCTCAACCTGAAAATATTTTTGCCCTACATATTTGAGTATCGATTTAAAATAATTGTTGATTAGTGATTCTCCGCTTCTTTTTTAAGCTCAACTTTTTTGAATAAAACAATAAATCGCAAAATTTTCATACATCTTTCTCTGGATATTCTCCATTAATAATAAATTTGTCCTGCCATACAAAATGCAGCTTATAGCATTTTTGCTTTTGTAAAGATTTCCATTACCGCTTCACCATAACTGAAACTAATGAGTTGATATAGCTTGACTGTAATCGTACAACTGTCATCACAAAAAGAGAAAATTTATCGTGAGCAGAGGGTGATTCTTTGAAACCTGAATGCTGAAGGAATAGCATACACCATCGTTTCACATACCGGCCGCTTATATAACCGATTACTTACTATCCTGTCATTGTTATGCCTTGGGGTTTTTTCTACTACGTCCAAATCATTCTTTTGCTATCTTTATTATAGCATCACAGATAGTAAAAATCTGTGGAATCACAATTAGAAGGAATTGGAATATCAAAAGCATTATTCAGAAAAAAGAGGAAAGGATTTGCATTGCGAATGTCATCCATAACTAATTGAAAACTATTTCGTAGCTCTTCTCAATTCAAAGTAAGAGTTCTGCATCGGATCAGTAACGCACTGTTACTTGAACCCGACTTGTTTTTGACTTTTGCAGGTCGGGCTAGGGTTGATTGATTTTCAACTAAATGTCCAAAATATTTTTTCAGGTTAAAATCTATATATAATAGGGTTTTCGAAAATTGGATATATTTAGTGAACACTTTCAATTTCCAACACTTTTATATTTTACGCTTTTTCCTCTGAATAGTGGATACCACCAAATTTACAGATACATAAAGTGCGTGTGCGCATAAGTTATTACGAATACTTTTTTGTATGGTGTATCAATAACGAAATGTTGGCAATATTTTTCATATTCCAAGAGAAGAAAAACAAGTTGGAAATTGTACGTCAAACGTGGCAAATGAGGTGCGTTCCTGCGTTCGTACTGTAACTAGTTTTATAAATATTCAGATTTTGGTGCAACAGCTGTTGCACTCTTATGCAAAAAATGCCTGAATACAAAATTTATTACGATTCTATATATTTAATTCAGTAATACGGAAATAATATGACTATATCTTAAATAGGACGTCATCACCATGGCAACTTAGAATCATTACCTATTATGGGATATCATTGAATTAATTACGTATGATAGGATTTAATAGAAGGAAGAAAACTTTTAATAATATCTTAAGTTTTGATTCGTTTTTCATAAAATTTGAAACAACTCGACAAAATTCTAGACCGATTATCTATATAAATTTCAAACCATTCGGTTGGGTAGTTTTTGCGCTGCTATATGCGGCATTCAGACGGAACCGACGATGACTCTAGGTGCTACGTATTTATATAATTACATTTCCTCATAGACCATAATATAATGGAATACTTTTGAATGTCTCTATAAATAAACTAAGAACTTCGTAATTAAATGACGTTTTCTATTTTTTGATAAAGCGAAAATATCTGTTAGAAAATACAATCAAAGTTAGCGTTTTGAATCGGATTTTTCGAAGCGATAGCATAGGAAAGGAGAAAAAGCTGTCGTCACGTGATAAAAATCTCTTGTAACTCAATAAGTAATTTATTTATAAAAAAATGGAAAATTCTATTTGTTTTCAAATCGCTTCAATAGTCATACCTGTTATTTTTATGCTATTATAGTTAAAAATGAGTCAAAAAATTTGTCAGAAAGTTTCGCTTTGAGGAGCAGGGAATTTGAGAACCAGACATATTCCCAATGATTCCATTATGGCTGTTACTATTTTTACAAAACATATTGCCTACCTGACACATTCATGGCTTTGACATCTCTAAGCTTAAGCCTGGGCTCTGACACAATGTAACTGTTTGATGGGGATCTGATCTCGACGCATTTTTGTACTGATGTTGTCAAACTAGCATCGGCTTCTGTGTCACATTTATACTTAAATCGTTTCTCAAGTGCACTGCTCAACAAGCCCGAAAATTTCTGACACATTTACATTTCATTTTTAAACGTAAAAACAACACAAGATTGGCAGAGATGGAAGCGATTTCTAATCGAAATGAGTTTTTCGTTTTTTGATAAATAAATTGATAAGTAGTGTCTATGAGCAATAAATGCTGATATTCCGTTTTCAATTGTGGTATGCTTCTTTACCATTTTTAAGCATTTTTTCCCATATTATTTGGTGTATCTAAATTTAGAACAGCCCTGGTACTCTAGTGTTTTTAGTGATTATTTAAAAGTCGGGATTCACCTCAGCTCATAAATACTGCGCTCCGAAGACCTGCGGAACAGCGCTTCTGAAATACGGAAGCCTAAATTGTCTTTTTCTATTCCTCCGATCTACTATCTTTTGCGTCTTTCTTCCGAAGGCCTTACATATTTGATGTAGCGTGTCGTACACATAGGAGCATACTTCCATCTAGTGCTCACAAATCTGTCTCAGTCCGTTTTCGGTCTCAGTATTTAAAAATGGCGACGAGGAATGCCGGAATTATTCGCAACAGTATCTGCTGTTTTTACTCGCTGCTTTTTGTTCATGTTTGTAAAATATTCTTAATGATCAACTTATTAGCTCCTCGCGTTGCTTAATTTGCACTGAAGCTCATAGGAACGCAGCTCCAGTACTTCTTAATTTTTAATTAATATTTAAATGTTAGTCGGAACCCACCAGAGTTTATAAACAATGCTCACATAATCCCCGAGTGTTCTGTCGATACAAAGAAATCCTTGGTGAATACGATTTTTGGAAATTTTCCCACTCCCTGATTTCATTCTTTTTGCTCTCTTTATTTATTAGATTTTATTATATAGAAATGAATATTAGATGTAGTAAAAATATATTTTGTTATATACGAATATAAATATATATATATTCTGAAAAAAAAGAAATTGCTTTAAATTTTTTAAATACTTTTTGAAATTAAAAAAAAAAAATGTGAATACAAGGGGGGGGGGGGGAGGGGGGGGGCTGTTGCACTAAAGTTTTTATTGGTGCAAAATGTTAGAGCTCTGGTACGTTTTTTGTTATAAATTAAGCCCTGTATGTATATATATAGATAGATATGTATATATCATACAAAAAGCTTCACAAAAGAATTCGAATATTTTTCTGCCTATAGATGGTAATTGCTAAAAATTGATTCACAAATGTGTTATACGTTTTCCAAATTATTTACTTAGACTCACCTTATTACAGTGTGAAATTTTGTTAGAGTATTCTGGATGTGTTGGGAAGTCTTTCATAATCTATGCTTTATGCATAATTTTTGTTTCCTTTTACTTACTGTAAATAAATTGAAAACAAAATATGCAAAATTGTTTAAATGCCCAAGATTTTACTCAGGCTCCAAAATATTTGAATACATGTAATATATTTTAAAATAAAAATCAGTCATTCACAGCATTTTGGTAAAGTGTCTTTCACGTGATTAACCTACACGTTAAGCTATCTAAAAAACGCGAAATGAATAATTAAATAAAACAAAGAAATCAAAGACGTTTATCATTCACTTTTTCATAAATTAAGAAAGAAAGTTGCCACAGTATTACTAGTAAGCGGGAAAAAAATCTCAATTGATACGGCTAGGAAAGAATGAAATACAGACCCGGTTGGGGCCGAATCTCGAGAAAAAATTTAAGGCCTGATCCGTACTGGCAGGGCTGATTCTGAGTAGAAATTTTATTCCTCTGCTTAGTTGCAACATACCTAAATTAAGAAAAAAAAACTTATAGGGTACAGCAGGCTTCAGGGGCTTCGTCAGAGAAATTAATTCAAAAATGGGCACCGCGAGACAAAAAGTTTGGGAACCACTGATTTAAAACACAGAATTTGATTTTTGGAAAAATGCTGTATTTTCTCCCTCTCTCTCTGTCTCTCTCTCACACACACAAAAATAAATAAATAAATAAAATAAAAATATTATTCGAGAACTTGACTAAAGGTATCAGATATCTGTTCTCCTTTTTTTTCTTCTCCCTGTCTCTCTTTCTATTTTCTTTTTTGTTGCATTATCTGCAAAGCCTGGTTCTTTGTTCTTACATTTTTTGTATATGATATAAATTTAATAAATACATGGTATCGTTTATGGAGAGAAAAGAAAAAAAAATATATTTAAACTTAATCTAAATAAGTAAAAAATAAAAAAGTAACAAAGTTTAAAAGCTTGTTAGTTAAAGGTGTTTTGCTAATGTACTTTGTTAAAGAAATTGGACAATTTGATTTTTTTCATAAAATAGTAATTAACGAAATTCTATATTCTTAATGTATTCAACATTGTTTAAAGGTATTTGTAACTAATGTAAATCTTTCTGTCAAAATACCGCTAATATATATTTATTTATTTATTTTATTTTCATTTAATGAAAATAAACTTGAAATAATATATATTATCAGAATATATAGATATATATACCTTTTGACTACAAGAGTTCAATGTTCCGTTTAATCACATACGAAACCAAAAGTCAAATTTTTTTCTATGGCATTTTTCTTTTTGGCAAGTGAGAACAAAAAAAAAAAAAAAAAAGAAAAAAAAGAAAGAAAGAAACCGGAGCGAAATTTGAGAAAATAATATTATCTACCGAAAAATAAAAAATACAGGCAAAGTTCTTTAATCCGCACAAGTTGGGACCAAAGGTTGTGCAGATTATGGAATATTGCAGATTATGGAGTATTATGGATTATATGTCATTTTCTTATTTCTGGACACTATTTTAAATATGATATATAATAATTAATTTAATATGCTATCTCAAAATTAGCATTTTTCAAATTCTTGTATTAAAAAATTGATTGTATTCACTTTTATATTTAAATTTTTCAGATATTTCTTTTAAAAAATCATTTTTGGATCAATAATTTGTAAATTTGTTTAATTGTTTACATTCATTAAGCAATGCGAATTATAGGAAATTGCGGATTACGGGAGTGCGGATTATAGATCCTTGACTGTATATTATAATTTTATAAACTACGAAAAAATAAAAGAAAAAAATGCTAAATTTTCTTCCCTTTTACCGCGAATCAAATCAAAAAAGGGAAGAAAATTCTTTTTCCAGCAAAATAGACATTATTCAAAGTTGTGTTCTTTCGATTAGTGACTGGTTTTAGTTGTCAAATTGTCGTTATGTTAATTGTCTAACTAAAGGAGGGTTTCTTTTCAGTAGAGCGGATGTTGCCCATGGAAGTAAGGTGTTGCCTCAGGCAAAGACTGCTTGTATCTTCTTTTCTTCAGGTCATATGAGAGGTTGTGATCAATATTAGGAAGCCAGAATAAGCTTATCTTTATCTCCAGGAATCTTGTCTGTGGTTCGCACTCGTTTGTGTTTTCCTGAATTTTGGTTTGAATATTTTTTTCCTGGTTAAATTTTAGATTTTTTATTTTTTTTTTAAATAAATGTTACTTGGCACTAAAATTGTCCTTAATGAATTTCTCTTAAAAACAATAAACTACTAAGCTGTTATATTAAAATTTGAATCATTAATTTTCTTATGACGTAACTCTTTTTTTTTTATATATATATAAGTGTGTGGGGGAGAAGGCATAGTATATGGGAAGCAGAGAGCGCAAGGGAAACACCCGCACTCTCTTACTAAATCTTTGAAAATTGTTTTGGTCAAAAAGAATTTGGGTGACTTACGGCCAATTTTAATCATTATTTCATCATCAGCCAATTTTAATCATTGGCCGGGACAGCTCCCTGCATGCCCCTGCATTAATCAGGCACTGATAATACACAAGCCCAGTCTTAGAAGTACACAACTAGATGCTTACTATAGAATATAATGTACAAGGCATTTACCATTCATTTACAGTGACATACAAAATAATTGGGTTACAGTATTGCCTGTGGATCATAATTGCCGAAAGGATATTTTCCATTGTATATGCGTTTTTATTTTCTAACACTGGTGAGAAATATTTAAGAATTCAGTTCTGCAATCCTTTAACTTACGTAAGTATACTCGTATTTTCATGTAAATGATATAAGTATTCAGATTTACCATGGCATGTTCGGTATTGAAAATGAAATGTGTGGTATTTATAGTTCATTTACAGGGGCACTCAAAATAATTCCATTACATTAGAATCTATGGGAAATAATCTTTTTGTTGTATTTTAATGACATTATAATATTTTAAACATACTGAAATGAATACATAACGCGGCAGTGCATTACAAGATGCCTACTATAAAATAGGGTATGATTTATCATTCATTTACAAAGACGCACAAGAGCAGTGTTGAATTCAGGGGGTGGTCCGGGGGCGGCATTCACCATGGAGCAGTGAGCTGTCCCCCCCCCCCCCGGAAGTTTTGAGATTTTGTGTTTTCAATAGTCAAAAAGTGCAATCCCCCCACAATAACATAAACCACGCCCGGATAAAAGTGTCTGAATTCAACACTACACAAGATAATTCAATTACAGCATTGTCTGTGACAATAATTGCTGAACACAGAATTCTAAGCCTAATTTAAGCATTAATCTTAGAATTCTGTGTTGCTGAAAATGCGTTTTTACCTTTAGCAGGCGTTTTTAAATCACAAAATTTTGCAATATTCCTTTTTTTTTTTTTTTTGCAGAAATTCTAGAAAAGATATGCACAGCGCACAAAAGAACGGTCTATGGGTAAAATTCGTTTGCAATGTATTTTTATAATGCCGTAATGTAACGGAATTCTTAATTTCAATGAGATTAATATTGTCAAACATTATTCAAAACCCTCTTCAAAAGGTTTTCCCCATAGGCAGGAATGTAACCGAATTCTTTTAAATATCCCTGTAATGGAACTGCTACGCACTTCATTTTCAATATCGAACAATCAATATCGCGTAATCGACAGATTTTTTTTTCTCGCGTCTACGGAGTGACTAACATTAAAATGAAAATGTTAATTTCTTCAAAGATTACAATCATTACATCAATTACATTTTTTCAATCTTAACCACTCTGAAGCATAAATAAATACGCAAACATGGCAGATTTTAATTTTGGATGCCTGAAATTAATTTTTTAAAACTTTCCATCGTAGCTGAAAAGTGATTATGCATACGGTTTGTCTGTCTGCCATCTGTCGTAGCTCTAACTCGCGTAAATGTAGTCAGATCATCATGAAACTGATATATGTTATTGATATTCACCATGGCATGTTCGGTATTGAAATTGAAACGTGTAGCAGTTACACCTTTTTTACAGGGACACTCAAAAGAATTCCATTACATTACGGTCTACGGAGAAAAATCTGACCCAGTCGAACCCTACTGACACACACAGTATTAAAAAAGAAAAGTGCCCAGTTAAACTAATGGCATTGAGCTCACAGTCTATTCACACTAATTGTAAATTATACTTTTATTTCAAAGAATAATACCTTTCGAAAAATAAATTAAGGGGGGATTAGCCTCCTCCCTATTTCACATCTTTATACTTAACCAATGAGCCTCCAAATCTCACCAGGGAAGCGTCTTATCAGAATAAACCGGTATACAATATTTGAAGCAAATCGGATAAAAATATATCCATTTATCTAAATTAAGGGGATATTACACCCTCCCCGATCCCCCTTTTATACTTAAACTATCAATCTCCAAATCTAATCAGGGAAGTGCCTTATCGAAATAAACTGGTATACCAAATTTGAAGCAAATCGGATACGAAAACTCATCTTTGTAAATTAAGAGGTATTACACCCCCCCCCGATTCCCCCTTTATACTTAAACAATGAACCTCCAAAACTAATCAGGGAAGCACCTTATCAGAAATAACCGGTATACTAAAATTGAAGCAAATCTGATAATTCTGCACGGAAAACCCATTTATCTAAGTTAAGGGTGGATTAGACACCCCCCCCTTACCCTCCCTTATACTTAACCAATGAACCCCAAAACTAATAAGGGAAGCGCCATACCGTTATAAACCGGTATACCAAATGTGAAGCAAATCGGATAAGAAAACACATTTTCTAAATTAAGGGGATAGTACCCCTCCGATCCCCCTTTATACTTAACCAATGAACCCCCAAAACTAATCAGGGAAGCGCCTTATGAGAATGAACCGTGAAAGAAAATTGAAACAAATCGGATATTTCTATCAAGAGTTATCGCGTTACGTACGTGCGTACATACGTACATACATACATACGTACGAACATACAGAATCTGCGGGGACATTAGCTCTTAGGCTTTGATAGCCTGTGAGCTAAAAACTGAATATTTCACTTTTTTAAATTTTATAATTGAAATCGCATTACTCAGGGGCAATTCTGAATAAAAAAATATTTTCTGAAATCCACAGTAATTTTTTTTAAAAAGTTACAGGAAAAAAAGGGGGTAGGGTGGGGAATCCTCTATTTTTTTCCAGAACGGCTTAACTCTGTTTTCGGTCGGGTCAATTTCAGGTTAAGTGTAGATTCCTGCAAGTTCGATTCAGGTTAACGCAATTTTTCTAAAGTTAATTCAGTATCTTGTTTCTGATTAAAAATTATGCCTACAATAATAAACATAAACGGGTGAGCTGTTTTCTAAAGAGACTACTGCGTTTTTTCTGCTATCCTGTGACAAAATTTCCATTTTTTTCGCGATCCTCTGAAAAAATTCTCGTTTTTTTCGTGGCCCATTGGCGAAATTTACATTATTTCTAACAGTTCTTTGACGAAATTAGCGCTTATTTGAGCTTTTTGACGAAATTTGCGTTTTCTCTGCAGCCTTTCGACGAAATTCGCTCTTTTACGATCCTTCGACGAAATTTGCGTTTCTTCCGAGATACTTCGATGAAATTTGAGGATTTTAAGCAGCCTTTTGACAAAATTCTTTTTTTTTTACGATCCTCCGACGAAATTCACATTTTTTTCGCGTCCTTCGACGAGATTTGCAGTTTTTCCACAGACTTTGACGAAATTCTCATTTTTCCAGCGATCCTTTCACGAGATTTGCGTTTCTTCAGCAGCCCTTTGACGAAATTCACGTTTTTCCGCTGCATTTCGACGAAAGTCTCATTTTTACAGCAACCCTTTGACGAGATTCGCATTTTTCCCAAAATACTTTGACAAATTAGCGTATTTTAAGTAACTTTTGGACAAAATTCTTTTTTTCCCACAAATTACCGACAAAATTTACATTTGCAATCGCAATCCTTCGACGAAATTTGTGTTTTTTACGATGCCTTTTGACGAAATTCATGTTTTTTCTAGTGGCCCTTTGTCAAAATTTGCGTTTTTCTTTAGTTCTTTGACGAAATTCGTGTTTTTTCTAGAAGACCTAATACAAAATTCGCTTTTTTACCCGCAACACTTTGGCGAAACTCGCATTTATTACGCGACTCTTTGACAAAATTCCCCTTTTTTGTGAACCTTTGACGAAATTAAGTGTTTTTTTCCGCAACCGTTTCGCGAAATTTGCGCTTTTACGCTACCCTTTGATGAAATTCGTGTTTTTTCCAGCTGCCCCTTGACAAAATTAGAGGTTTTTTCCTCAGCCCTTTGACGAAATTCATGTATTTTTTAAAATGCCCTTTGACAAAATTCACGTTTTTTCCCACAGCCTTTTGGCGAAATTCGCATTTCATCCGCGACCATTTGACAAAATTATCCTGTTTTCGCGATTCTTTGACGAAATTTGCGTTTTTTTTTTGCGGCCCTTTGACGAAATAAGTGTTTTTCCTGGCGGCAATTTGACAAAATTCGCATTTTTACTCTGTGCATTTTTGTCGAAATTCGCGTTTTTTTTTACTACTGTGTGATAAATTTTGGATTTCTTTTGCAGTCCTTTGGCGAAGTTCGAATTTCTTCCGCCACTCTTTGACGAGATTTGAGTTTTTCCGCGGTCCTTTGACGAAATTAACAATTTTTGCGCAAGTAGTTCACGAAATTTGCGTTTTTGTGCGATCCTTTTACTAAATTTGTGTTTTTTTTCGAGATACTTTGGCGAAATTAGCGCTTTTTCAGTAGCATTTTGATAAAATTCTTTTCTTTTTCCAAGATCTTCCACCGAAATTCACTTTTTTTTTTCGAGATACCTTGACGAAATTAACGTTTTTCAAGCAACATTTTGATAAAATTCTTTTCTTTTTCCGCGATCTTCCGACGAAATTCACGTTTTTTCGCGATCCTCCGACGAAATTTGTGTTTTTTACGCTGCCTTTTGACGAAAGTCGTGTTTTTGATAGTGGTCCTTTGTCAAAATTCGCGTTCTCGTTCCGCAGCCCTTTGGGAAAATTAGCATTTCTTGCACGACCCTTTGACAAAAAATCTCTTGTTTCCGCGAACCTCTGACGAAATTTGCATTGTTTTTGCAGCCCTTTGACGAAATTCGCGATTTTCTGCTGCCTTTCGATGAAATTCGTTTACTTTTCGTGACCGTTTTGCGAACTTTGAGTTTCTATACTGCCTTTTGACGAAATTCGTGTTTTTTTATAGCGGCCATTTGACAAAATTCGCTTTTTTCCGAAGCCCTTTGCGAAATTCTCATTTTTCGTGATCTTTTGACGAAATTCGCCTTTTTTGTACGGCCCTTTCACGAAATTTGCATTTTTCGCGATGTTTTGAAGAAACTGCATTTTTTCTGAGGGCATTTGACAAAATTTGCGTTTTTCCACAGCCTTTTGACGAAATTCGCTATCTTTTCGTGATCTTTCGATAAAATTAGCTTTTCTCCGCCGCCCTTCAATGAAATTCGCATTTTTATCTAGCGGCTCTTTGACGAAGTTCTCATTTTCTCCTCAATACTTCGTCGAAAGCATAAGCATTTTTTAATATCGTTAAGATAGCATTTTTTAAGCAGCATTTTGACTAAAATATTTAGTTCACAATTCGCCGACAAAATTTCCGTTTTTTTTCCTCGATCCTTCGACAAAATTCGCTTTTTATATCCGCGGCCGTTTGACGAAATTCGTGTTTTTTCTAGCGGCCTTTTCACAAAATTCACGTTTTTTCTTCGCGGCCGTTTGCCGAAATATTTTTCTGAAACTCTCTATTTATTTAACTCTCGTTTTTCGAGGTCCTTTAAACGAAATTTACGTTTTTTCCCTGGCTGTTTTACGAATTTTTTGTTCTTCCGCAGCCCTATGACGAATTTGAATTTTTCCGCGGCCCTTTCTAGAAATTTGTTACTTTTTCGTGATATTCGAAAATTTCACTTTTCCGCAATCCTTCGACGAAATTTGCTTTTCCCCGCAAATAGCCGAAATTTGCATTTCCCCCGCGATATTTAGACGAAATTAGCGTTTTTAATTCAGCCTTTTGATGAAATTCGCTTTTTTTTCAGGATCCTTTGACGAAATTTACGGGTTTTCTGCGATACTTTGATTAAATTTGCTTGTTTGCGATCTTTTGACGAAGTTCTCGTTTCTTCCGAGTTATATTGACGAAATTAGCGTTTTCTAAGCATCCTTTTTATAAACTTCATTTTCTTCACGATCCTGCAACGAAATTCACATTATTTTCGCGATCCTTCGCTGAAATTCACGGACCTTTGATGAAATCCGTGTTTTTAATTTGTTTTTCTAGCGACCCTTTGATAAAATTCCCGTTTTTTCCCCCGACTCCTTCGGCAAAATTCACTTTTTTCTGCGATCCTTAGACGAAACTGCTTTTTCTCTGCAATCTTCGACGAAATTTGCGTTTTTACCGCGATACTTCGACGAAGTTGCCGATTTTTTTCTTCGGACGATTAACAAAACTGATTTTTTCTGCGACCATCTGTCGAAATTCGCGTCTTTTTTTATCCCAAATTTTCAGACTGATGATCGATTTTAAAGTGTTTTTGGAACCTAAAGCCGTAAATTTTCGGATGAATCTGAACAGAATCACCTTTGCACATACTGAACAAAATAAAATAATTACTTTTATTAAAAAAGACATATTTTGCTCTCTGTAAATAAAATACGCTACTGAAGTAATGTTTTCAACCAATTTTCTTTGTTTCATTCATCAAATCTTGCAGGTAATTACCATCTAGATGGTATTCCAAGTGCTACTCACCTTTTAATTTTTTTTCGGTATCCATAAGAAGAAAATATCGGATACTTCGAATTTTTCAGCTACCAGTTTGGGATTTATTTATACAGAGGTGACTTTTATTATCCTTTAAACTGCTGATGAAACATTCTTCCAATTGTAAAAAAGCGTATAAATCAATCTTTTGTTTCATAAAGGGTTGTATATATATAGATTTAAATATGATTTTTTTTATATGGCCCCTGGGTCCTAATAACTTATATTTACAAAAATATTGTTCTACATCTAGGAAGGAAATTAAAAAAATCCCCACTTGCGATATTATGACACTTTCAGTTTTATGAAATTTCAATGTTTTTACCTGCACTAAAAGTATTTCTTTCCTTTTTTAGTACCAGAAAACACTGAAATATATCGTTTTGAAAGAAGGGAAGGGGTGCCTAAAGAAATATAGCCTAGGGGTAAAAAGGTAGTTCAAGGGTGATTCTGAGTAAAAAGAAAAATTTTCTGAAATTCACAGCAAATTTTCTGAAAAGTTACAGCAAAGGGGGGTGGGGATGGGAAATCCACTCCCGGCACTAACTACGCGTTTTTCCGCGGCCCTTTGACGAAAATCGCGTTTTTTTGCGATCCCTTGACGAATTTTGAGTCTTCGAGATCTTTTGACGAGATTTGCGGTTCTTTCGCGATTTTTTGAAGAAATTTTGGGGATTTTTTCGCGATTTTTTGAAGAAACTTGCGTTTTTCCGCTAATCTTTGACGAAATTTGTGTCTTTTCCGCGATTCTTTGTTGAAATTCACGTTTTTTTCTGCAAACAGTTGACAAAATTTATTTTTCCGACGACCATTTGTCGAAATTTGCGTTATTTTTTATGTCCGAATTTTCAGATTGATCGAATTTTATGAACTTTCGGAAATGAATGCCTTAAATTTTCGGAAAATTCAGAAAAGAATCGCAGCTAGGTAGTTTATCCGCACCCCCCCCCCCCCGCCCACACAATATAATAATAAACAAATACAGAAAACCTCTGAATAACGGAAACCTCGGGAGAGTATAATTTGTCCACTATTCGGAAGTGCCCGCTATTGAGATGTAAAAATGCACAAATAATTGTTAGGCATAGGGGGAAATGTACTCTTAATAAAGGTGTCCATTATCAGGGAGGAACTGTCATAGACGTTTAACTGTACTTACAGAAGTAGAGAACAAGTTCACTTGCTACTTGCTAAAAATTCTAATTTTTTAATCAAAGGTTTTAACCTTTGATTAAAAAATTTGAATTTTTTTTATTGTAATACAAATTGCTGATTGATTATGAATTATAGTCATAGTCAGGCTTTAAAAAAAATACCACCGAACTTTGCCTGGTTGGTAAAACCTTTGTTTTACACTCA
Organism: Maratus speciosus; assembly: GCA_963932465.1. Classification (NCBI taxonomy): domain Eukaryota; kingdom Metazoa; phylum Arthropoda; class Arachnida; order Araneae; family Salticidae; genus Maratus; species Maratus speciosus. Next base: position 70,752,106 of record OZ010794.1, on the reverse strand, counting down.
CATTAAAAATAAATAAACAAATAAATTCCCATTCAAATTGCAAACTTCAAATGATAATGGAATAAACTGAGTATCCACTTTCCATGTCGCAGCAGTTCGAATATACATACATACATTCTATACAGAAATAGCACAGGAAAACATTAATCTTCCAAGTTCCAACACATCAATTGAAACCCCACCCTAACAAAGGGGTTGCCAAAAGAACTGGTAACATTAAATCGCCAACACACTCGCCAAAATGTAATCTCGTTGATATTATGATAAAACTCCGATAAATCGACTAAATTTCTTAAATATAATTGCTGTTCATAAAAGATATTGAAGCTTGGTACTAATCTGAATTTTCTAGACCCAAATTAAATTTTTGGGGGCTTATTTGCTAGTGTTTAAAATTAAAAATGTACGGAAAAGATGTTATATGGAATATTATTTTTACTTTTGAAAGCAAGATGGCAGCACCAGCAAACGATAAATTCAATAATTCGGAAATGTTAACAGAATTGATTTTATTAGATCTAGCTAAAAATTTGAAGATTATTAATTATTTGCTGAATATATAACAAAATAAAATATGTTAAATGAAAATTTTTATATTACTAGGGGGCGATGCCCCCTACGAGCTACGCTCGCCAACCCCCGTTCAGACACCGCAGAATCTAAAAGCACGCTTATTTGATCGGCTTAAAAAAGATTGAATTATAAGTTAAAAAACAGTGGCGATCTCCCTATAAACGGGTTTCTATTCATTTGATTGGGGAATTTTAAAGCCAAATCAGCGGCTGTTAAAAGATACAATGGCTGTTTCCGTCTTTGATTAAATAAAATCAGTTAACATTTCAAAATAAGCTGATATAAAATGAATTAAATAAACAGAGTCTTTGCCTCCCGGTATTTTTTAGCAAAGCGAAAAGAAGGGTTTTTTTAAATGACACTTTAAATGTATCGTTTTTAATCTGACGTTATTTTCACCAAACATTTCTTTCTCCTTTTACTATTCACGTGAAAATTCTTTTGTTAAAAATGAAATATTATTTGCGCTATCCTAATAAAAATAGTTGAAAATATCATCTTAAAATATTATATAAATGTCTCGCGCAATTTTTAAATTTAAGCTGTTTTGCAATATTATTTTTTGTTCATTTTACGTAATGTGTAATGTGACGTAATTTCTCCTATTTAAGACTTCTAACGCATATTAATGAATTTATTATTTTACAACATTCTTTCATTTTTAAAATTCACGTGTAATATAGTTTTTATGATAATTTTCAATGAGTTCCTGCTTTTTATATTTTCTTGTCACGTTTAAAATAAGTTTTTAATTTGAAGTAAATATTATTGTTTGCGCTTTTATTCAGTTGGCAACAGTTTAAATTAATACAATTTTCTAAAATGTGTAAAAAAATATCTCTGGAAATGCTGAAAATTTGAATTTAAAATTGAAATAAAACCCCCAAAAATGAGTCAAATTAAAAAACTAAGCACAGTCTGCACACCGGGAAATTCTGACGCATAAAATGATCTAAAAATGATTAAATTCTGATGTACAGTTTTTGCTCCTATAAAACTTTTTTAATGGAACGATTTTGTCCAACTTTAGCATTAAATATCTCTTTAAATATTTCTTCGATTTGAAAACTGTCTGCATCAGCGTGTTTACCAAACATTTCTCTATAATACCGCCGATTTTCGTATGCAATATTTAGCTTAATATTAACAAAGAAAGACCTCCGGTCACAAAAAATTCAAAACCGGCGGCGGCGGCGGTGACAGCGGTAGTTACTTTTTTTTAGAATAGAGAGATATTTCACTAAATACCAGTTGTAAAGAACATGTATCAATCTTTTAATTACGAAAATGAGAAGTAAAAATCCATAGTCAAAAACTGGAGGGTACACGTCCCCCTTATAGAGAAATGTTTGATAAACACGCTGATGCAGACAGTTTTCAAATCGAAAAATTATTTTAAGAGATATTTAATGTTAAAGTTGGACAAAATCGTTCCATTAAAAAAGTTTTATAGCAGCAAAAACTATACACGGCAGTGTAATCATTTTTAGATCATTTTATGCGTTAGAATTTGCCGGAGTGCAGATTGCATTAATTTTTTTATTTTGACTCATTTTTTGAGGTTTTATTTCTATTTTAAATTCAAATTTTCAGCATTTTGAGAGATATCTTTTACATAATTTACAGTATGGTATTAATTTAAACTGTTGCCAACTGTATAAACAGCGCAAACAATGTTTGCTTAAAATTAAAAATTTATTTGCACGTGACTATTTTAAACATAAAATATAAAAAAACAGGAACTCATTGAAAATTACGCCATAAAAACTATATTAACACGTGAATTTTAAAAGAGAAAGAATATTGTAGAATAATAAATTCATTAACATGCGTTAGAAGCCTTAAATAGGAGAAATTACGTCACATTACACTTATTACGTAAAATGAACAAAAAATAATATCGCAAAACAGTTTAAATTTAAAAAATTGTACGAGACATTTATTTGATATTTTTCAACTCTTTTTGTTAGGACAGCTTAAATATTTCATTTCATAACAAAAGTATTTTCACGTGAATATTAAAAAGAGAAAGAAAAGTTTGGTGAAAATTACGTCAGATTATAAACGATATATTTAAAATGTCTAATTTAAAAAAAACTTTCTTTTCGCTTTGTTAAAAAATACCGGGAGACAAAGACTCTGTTTACTTAATCCATTTTATATTTTGAAATGTTTAACTAAAATTATTTAATCAAAGACGGAAGCAGCCATTGTTTCTTTTAACAGTAGCTGATTTGGCCAAATTCCCCAATCAAAGAGAAATGAATAGAAACCCATTTATAGGGAGATCGCCACTGTTTTTTAAGTTATAATTCAATCTTTCGAAATCTTTTTAAAGCCAATCAAATTAGCGTGCTTTTAGAGTCTGCGGTGTCCGAACGGGGGTTGGCGAGCGTAGCTCGTAGGGGGCTGAGCCCCCTAGTAAATATATAAATTAATGACTGCATTATTATAAAAAATTCGTTGGTAAAAGAATAATCAATACAAAAACCCATAAGGGGTTAAAAGTTTGTGACGCAGCAGTTTATGTAATGGCTCTAAGAATTTTAAATATGGATTTTAAAAGTAATGATATTAAATTTTGGGGTGACGCTATGCTATTAATTAAAAAATATATTTTTTTATCATTTATTTCATCATTTTATTTCTGTTCTATTTATAATCATATGTGCGAAAGTTATCAGGGCTTGAATTTCAGGGCAAGATGGCGAGATTCGCGCCCAAAATTTTAAAATCCCGCCCAAAAGTATATTGCAGGCGGGAGGTTCCCGTCCAAAAAAAAATTCACCCTTTTCCGGAAAATTTTGCATTTTGCAACTACGATCAACTCCAGCGAACGCCTTGCGAATTCCGTGATAATTTCGTGCGACCGACTGACACATTTGGCGAGTTTTTTTACCACGAAAGATCGTTGAATTTCACGATTTTTTCCCGCGACCGATAGACAAATTTCATTATTTTTTTCCTGAGATCGGTTGACAAGTTTCGCGTTATTTTCCGCGACTCCGATTGGCGAATTCAGAGGTGATTCCTTTCCTTATTTTCTGAAATTTTAAGGCATTCGGTTCTGAAAATTATGAAAAATCGGTCATCAATTCTGGAATTCGGATACAAAAAAAATAACAGAAAAATATCGCGAATTTCGACAAATATCGCTGAAAAAATAAATTTCGTCAATCGTTCGCATAAAAAATCGCCAATTTCGTCAAAGAATCGCAGAATAAAACGTGAATTTAGTCAAAGGGACACTAAAAAATGCGAAATTCATCAAAGGATAGCAGAAAAACGCAAATTTTATCAAAGGATTGCGGAAAAAAACGCAAATTTCGTCAAAGGATCGTGGAAAAACACGAATTTCGTCAAAGGATCGCGGAGTAGCGGCGAATTTAATTAATGAGCCGCTGAAAAAAACGCAAATTTCGTCAAAGGATCGCGGGAAAAAAACGCGAATTTTATCAAAGGATCTAAAAAAAAGAGAATTTATAATTATAGTGCGTAATTATTCTGAGTTGTTTATTTAAATGGTTTAATGGTATTTTGTCACGCCTGTATTAATGCAGTTATTTAAATAGCACGTAAAATAACAGTAGGTTTTAAAAAGTTTTTTCCCTCCCAAATTGCGTAACTCCCCTCCATTTATACATGTTGGTAGGGAGACTCCCCTCCTAGGAAAAATTTAATTTCAAGCCTGGTTATGTTCAACATAAAAAGATGTATGAAACTTTATTCACTGATGCTTTTTCATCCACATCTCTCATAAACTTAAAATATGAGTTTTAAAAGATATGATATAAAATTTAAGTGAAGCCTTGATGTGGCTGTAAAAGGTTTGTTTTAAAATTCAATTTAAATTATTTTTGATTTGGTAAAATATATTTGCACATTAATACATGGAAATTATTCCAGAGAAAAACATTCACTTTGAATACAATATTTCAAATGAAAATCAAATCTCAAAGCAATTGCTTAAAAGGTGCAAAGGTCAACATAGTGAAAAAGATTCCAAGCCAGGACTCGAACTGCGTTTGTAGCCTTGCCAACATATAATAGTGAGAAATTTTCTGGACTGGATATCGTTCCATGTGGTTTAGTCGGTAGAACGTCAGTGTGCTATACTGATGGCCCGGGTTCGAGTCCCGGCTTGGAATCTTTTTCAGTATGTTGGCCTTTGTTCCTTTTAATCAATTACTTTGAAATTTGATTTTCATTTGAAATATATTTACACATCTAAACAATACTTTTAATTTTACAATTCACTGTGAAACATATAACTTTTATTGAATCTATACTATGCATTGAAATGTATTTATTTCAATAAATTGATTTATTATTTGTGTCACGTTATTCAAAATCTTAAGTAAAATTTATGTAAATGGTTTCTTTGCATCAAATTATCCATTTGCATGCATTTCACTTAGTTTGGATACAATGACAAAATATGTAAAAAAATCAGTTAAACTTAAAAACACATATCACAACTGAAAACGCACAGTTTAACCATTATTCTTCGTAGGCAGTACTGTAGCCAAATCCTTTTCCATGTCCCTGTAAATGAACGATCCATTATAGGCACACAAATTTTACAATAAGCATTTTGTCGTATAGTCCGTCTCAAAAGTTTATGCAGTCTTCAAATATGGTTAAAAATAATTGAAAAAGTAATATATGAAGCCAATTTACAATAAACGCTCGATATTTAATCAAAATCAAATAAAATAAGCAGTTTTTGTTTGTTAAAATAAAAATTACATTAGTTTTTATTTAATTTACTTTTTTTCTTGAAGAAACACTGTCTCAAAAGTTTAAGCACTTTATGCAAATTTGTTTTAAAACACAGGATTGGATGGGTGTAATGAGGTTATATGACATCATTTTACAATTTTTATAAAAATATAAAAGTGAAAAAATGATTTCCACTCGTTTTAAAAGTGCCGAAGGGTAAAGAATCCACAAAAGATGAGATTTTACAAGTTTTAAAATTAAAATCACACAAAATAAAACTCTTTCTTAAATTTCAAATTCATCAGAGCAATGTATCTATGTCAAGTACTCTCTAGAAATGATAATTTCAACCAGAAACTAAGATGTGAACGACCACGTATGACGTTTGTTGTGATGGATAGGAGAATACGGAGATTCCTCTTTAGATAAATTATTCCCATACAGCAAATTAAAAATAATGTCGGTGCGCAGGTGTCCAAAGATACTGTATCTATACATATTAAAGAATGTGATTAGATCACACTAAAGAAAATGGCTTGCAAACCATGTCACAAACTACACCACTAACATGCAAGAATGAACTGGGTTAAAAAACACATGTCCTGTGGGGGACAAGTGGATTACTGTTTTATTCAGTGATGACAAAAAAATGGAACTTAGATGGCCCTGATCGGTGGATTATGTATTGGCATGATATCCGAAAAGAACAAAGGAGCTTTTTCAATGGCAGCAAGGCGGTAAGCCTATTATGGTCTGTGGGGGGGGGGAGGGGATTCGTCTTCAACAGCCTGATCTCTCTGAATATTCTAAAAGGAAGACAAAATCCCCAAAAATATCAAGAGACGCTGAACCAACATTTTCTTCCTTTCGATGACCTTTTAAGGAGTCTTGAATGGATATTTGAACAAGGTAATGCCTAAATGTACCTATCACATAATATATAACCGTGGCTTTTGCAGAAAAAAAAAATTAAATTCTTGATTCGCCAGCTTTAAGTCCTGGCATAAATCCGATTGAGAATGTCTGTGGCATTTTAAACCACTAGGTTTACAGCAATGGAATATGGTATGACTTTCTTGAAGAATTGAAAGAGGCCAGAAAGAAAGCATGGGACTCTTTGCCACCAGAAACTCTACAAAAACTAATAATTTCGATGGACGCGCGTTTATTTGAACTAATCCGATTAACGGAAAAATAATTTATCTGTAACAGTTTTGTAAAAATGATAACTGTATTTGCTTTTGCCATTGTGCATAAACTTTTGAGACAGATTTGTTTAAACAAATTTTAAATTATATTTTTTACAAATATGCAATTTAATTTTTCTACTTTTGATATCATTTATTTAAATGAAATTGCGAAATACACAAATTAAAAAAATGCTATTTATTTTAACTTTTGATTATTCATTAAAAGTCAACATTTTCTGCCTGTGCTTAAACTTTTGAGACGGACTATACATCTCAGTGATATACGCAAATTTCAGTGTATATAAAATAGAGTAATATCATTAAAATACACCACAAATGTTTTTTTTCTGATACACTGTCCTGTAACTTAATGCATTTGAGTGGCCCTGTCAATGAACTGTTAATGCTACACACATCATTTTCAATATCAATCATTACATAGCAAACCCCAATAACATATGTGCATTTCATGGCAATTGGGCTCTATTGACATAAGTTACAGCACGGACAGTCAGACAGTACTGTAGCCAAAAGTAAAGAAAGGCAGACGTTAAAATAAAATAAATGTAATGTATCTGTAAATTTATTTTCTGATCATAATACATTAATGGAAACTAATATTTAATAACTGTAGATTACGGAATATGTACAGTTTTGAAACAAAAAAAAAAGTATTATAATTTAGAGGTGGCATTATGCGCAGAGTATAAAAGAGAAAGATTAAAAGTTTAGAAAATAAATGCATCATTGAGTTTTTATATTAATGAGCAAGAAAAAAAAGACATGATTAGTTAAATAAATCAGAGTACAATTACAAATGATTTATAAGATTCGGCTTCATACATTTTTTTTTATAGCACTGTATATTATTTATATTCTATCACATGTTTCTTATTATATTTTGTGCTACACATTTCAGAAAGGTTTCATTACAAAGAAAAAGGCATGCATAAAACAGAGAATATACCTAAAACAGGAAAAAAATATATAGAGTCTTAAATTGTAGGTGAGCTCTTTGCGCTGCGGCAGATTATATACAGTATATGTAAGATTTAACTTTTCAATGAGATTTAATTAATGTTAGTTTCCATTATTTTCAGATGACGAATTAATTATTACTTCTATAGGCACTTCTCACCCATAATACCTTTTATTTTTGCATGTGTAACACAAAAATAATGCTTTGGTGTTGAAATAAAATGGTTTATGATATTATTAATTTTGAATCTTTTTCTTTATGTAAATGAAATGAGTTAGACATGTATTTTTAATTGTATATCAATATATTTTCAAAAAAAATATGCAAAATGAAATGATCTGGAAGATTTATATTTAAAATTAAAGAAATGTAATGCTGACTGAAACAATAATTGACAACTCATTATGTCAGTGCAAATAAAAAGCTGTACACAATACAACAACTATTTAAAAAACAAAGTACATTTGAAAATTGAAACATATTAAAATTTCGCAATGACTGAAGTGCTTCTTGAAAGCTACAACCTAGAATGTAAAACAAAAAAAGGGCATTTTTTATGTTAGCTGATTGCCAATGAGCGGTGAAATTTTTTATTTTGCCAATCTTATAAAATTAGCCAATAACAAGTAGGCAATAGTTCAACATTGCAATGACAGATATGAGTGTGAATGAATTATTAAATCAAAATATTTTGATGAAAAAAAAATTAAGAATATTTATTAAAAAATTGTTAATTCCTTTACAGACATCTAAAGATGATGATAAAATATGCAAACACAAACCTATCAATACAAATAACAAAATGTCATGTCTCATCGTGTCTATTAATGGTTAGGCTTAGTCAATAACATTAAAAAGAGATAACATATACTAGAAACATGAGGAAGCATAGTAAATGTAATCTATTTCTTTCCTAAGAGGCTACTTTACTCACACAAAAACATCAGCTTGCTAATGTTAATCCTATGGGAGAAATTTTTTAAAAATATCTCGTTTGCATTTCAATATTTAAAAACATTTTTTTTGCACTGAATAGCCCTACAAAGGCCCTTTTTTACTTTTTTTAATAATTTGGCTGCAGGTTTTATTATGAGGATACTTTCATTTTCAAAACTGGTAGCATAAAAAAAATCCTAAAAGTCTGAATAAAAAAAAGTAAAAATCGGGCCTTTGTAGAGATATCAACTTCAGCTATCCAATGTAAAAATAATAATAATAATAATAATAATAATATGGAAATGGAAATGAGATATTTAAAAAAAACCTCTTCCATAGGATTAACATGAGCAAGGCAATGCTTTCATGTTATAGAAAAACCTCTTAAGATGCAGCTATTACAGATGTATGCAATGACACCATTCAAAAGATAGACTCATCAAGTCATTCCCAACAGAAGCAGCACAAGTATGAAAGTTTTTTTTTGTACTTGTGTGTTATCCAGCCCAAGGGATAGATTATCAAAAATGGTTAACAGTTGCCAATCTTGTTGCACTCAGGTTCAAAACAGTAACTTGTCACACATTTATTACTAAATACATAACATTCTTAAAAATGATAAACAACATTAATTTAGTAAAATGAATAAATAGTAAATAATATAAAGAAGAAAAAATAACAAATAATATAAGAAATGGTGGTACTACTACTTAGTTATCCCATCAACCAAAAATCTATCACCAAACTATAAGATTAAATGCCAGTAATGGTTGACCGTACAAATATCACATTCACTTGATTCAGAGGTCGATGCAGGTTTTTATTCTTGGGGCCCATTTTGTGAAAAGTGGAAGTTATTTTTGTGAATTTTTTTATATTTTTGTGAAAAATAACATTTTGTAATGAAATATGAAATCCAGTTACTCAAATTCGAACCAAGAATTTATGAACAAAAACATTCTTTAAATCCCCTTGCTAAAGTTTTTTTTTTTTTCGTGACATGTTTTTATTTACAAATTACACATTTTAAAACAGTTTTTATGAAAAGAATGCTACATAGGGGGCCTATTTTATTACTAGGTTGAGCAAAAAGTTCTGGGAAATTTGTGAAAGTTCCGTTGTTATGCGCAAATTAACAACAAAAACAACAAGGACTATTCTTCAAAGTAGAGACCATCATAGTCTACAACTTTCTGCCAGATTCCGGATTTCTTGGAAGTACTATGGCGACTCCTTGGAATTGAAAAACTCTTGACATGCTTCTTCAACTTCATTCTTTCAGAATCTTTAGACCTTTTCTTCAATAATGCCGGATCAACACAGGCAAATCATACTGTTCAATAGGCATTTTAGAGCCGAAATCCCTGAACTCCTATAGCTATACCACTATTACAGCCTATAGTCTATGAAGCAACTCAGTATTTAAAAAAATGTTTATATTTAAATGTTAGGAATTGAATCATAAGAATCCTCCCCCCCACCTTTCATTTCAAACTCTGACAGAAAAAAAAGGGGGGAGAGGATTTGATTTTATGGAATGAGATTTCACAAAATATAACAATTCTTGAAAGGAGCCTCCATTTTACCCAGATTGATCCCTCCTATAATGGTGTGAATAGGGTGAAGAAGATAATACATATTTCTAAAATTCTGGTTTTTTATTTTTCTTATAAAAATTTCAAATTAAAAAGAATATTCTTCTATACAACTCATTAAAAACAGATTGACGGCTGTAAAATAATAAAAGGGTTATTCAATGATATTAAGTATTGAAATAATAAAAGTAACAGCATGACCTCAATATTCTTTTGTTCGTGGTATGTAAACTGAGATTCCCCCCACCCGCCCCTCCAATGCCTCTATGAATGAGTCTTCTAAATATTTTTAGTATCTTTCAAGCATTCATATTCAGCACCCCAATCTTGAAAGCCGTATGAATACTTTTACAAATACTTCAATACAAAGAGTTTTTTCTATTACAGTTATAATTAAAAATCTTTTTAAACTGTAACGCATTTAGTTGCAGGATATATAATCACAGTAAAAAACAAACGTTATTATTTGTAAAGTGACTTCTTTTTTGTACGTTAGTTTGCTTCAATGGGGCGATTTTTGCGAGTATTTTTTGGGGGTATTTTTGTGAAAAATTACTCTTGAAAACAACTTGTTAACATGAATAAGAATGTAATTCAATATAAGTAATAACATAAAAATATTATTATTTTGATACTAAAGTGCTATTTCGGGCTAAATAATATAAAAATTAGAAATATAACATACCACGACAACGATATTCAGCGAGAACAACCAACATTCGGTAGATTGATATGATTCGATTATTCTGAAATAATGGTGCCAATCTTAGGCTATTAGATATTTATGCAAAGATGAAAATCTTTGAATTAATAAACCTCGAATTAAACAGCCAGCTAGAGCAAAGCAATCCAGCACAGTGGACACCTGAATGCCTGACCAAATCTTTGAATGATTCATTGGATCGAATACGAATCATTCAAATTGAATCAAACATTTGGCGTCTCTTAAATATACATTATATTTTGTGTATTTGGTACTTTTTATCAAAAGAGTATTTTAATGTTAGTTTATATATCACCTACCCGACCACATGATACTTTTTATCAAAAGAGTTTTTTAAGGTTAGTTTATTTATCACCTACCCAACAACATGACAAATAAAAAAACTGTGCAATTATTACAATATACTACGACGTTCTTAAAGTTTGAAAGCAACGATGATTACTTATGTTCAATTCATTTAAATAGTTAGCCTGTAAAATGTTATTTTATATTTTTGCTACCTCCCTACCTCCATGAAATTCTGCTGCAAAAATTCTGTGACGTATGATTCTATAAAAATTTGATTATACTGATTCGGTTTCGCTTTTCCAAATTCCATTCATTCCTTTTCATTGAATCTAGAAATAGTACAATTATGGAAAATTAGGGTACTTTTATGTTAGCCAAAATCTGTTTAATCTCGCCAATCTTATAAAATTAGCCTTTAACAAATAGTCAATATTTTAACATTGCAAAGACATATATAACTTTGTGTGAATGAATGAATACATTAAAATATTTTGACAAAAAATAATTAAGATTAGTTATAAAAAATCGATATTTTTATTATAATATCTTTAAAAACTTATCTAAAAAGAAACTAAAAATAGTGATCAAATATGTATACACAAACATTCTAATACAAGCAACAAAATACGTAATTGGGTCTATTTATGATTAGGCTAGTCAAGAACAGAAATACTTAAACAAGAAATAACATAACTTAGAAACTTTTTCTTCATAAGGAAAGTATATATCTAATTTTCTATTCACAAAGATAAAAGCTTATGTTATTTAAAGTCCCAAAATCTTAAAATATCGTTTAGAATTTAAAAAATGGTTTGGCAGTTCCTCTGCTTCACATTAATTCAGCCAAGGATTGCAATTCAATGATTAATTGAAACAGGGGTTCATGGAATAAAGTTTCTGAAAAATGTACTTTTTATTTAAAAATAATTACAAAAATAAGAATTTCAAGACTATCGTTGCATGCAATACTGTTTAATGTTTAACAGTTTCTAAAAGCTATGTTCTCTGAGTCTTGGAGAAATTTTAATGCTCATAAATATATATGCAACTTACAATAACTACAGATTATAGGATATCATATATTATGTAAAGTGGTATCAAAATTAGAATTGCTGACGATGAGGCCCCTGGTCTGTACATTTTCTAGTATTTTATGATTCATTAAACTAAGCTTTGCACAAAACCATCAGTTTACTTTTCAAGCTTAAAACTGTACACATGGAACATTGTACAATCAATCTGTAGAAGTTGGCAGCTATGTAATAATTATCTGCCACAGTCTTTGTAATGATTCATTGAAGTTAACTTAAGGGTGTTCTCAAATCCAAAAAGGCAACTTTCTGACATAAGTTTAAATTTATTTTTGTTAGAAAATGCATGAAACTAGCTGGTGTTGTTGTTCAGAAACTATGTCATTGAGCTGTTTTTTCCATTTTTTTCGCAAACGCAATAGATCTTTCAGAAAATAGTGTCAAAGTGGGCATTTTGAACCGAATTTCCGCGTGAAGGAAGAAAGAGCATTCAAGAGCAGGCGAAAAATGTGTTTGTTGCGTGGTCCAAATTGATTATAACTCAATAGGTAATTGATTGATCAAAAAATGGCAAAAACAGTTCAATTCCAAATCGCTTCCATGGCCGGGCTTTCCAATTTTATACCTTCCGTTAAAAAATGAATTTGAAATGTGTCAACACGTTTTGCACTTGTTGAGCAGAGCAGTTAAGAACAGCCTTAAACTAGCTTTTTTTTTTAGTCATTAGTTCATGTTCAGTTAAAATGAAATCAGCATGGTGCTTTTCCTTCACTGTCTCAAGATTGGTTAAACTCCGCATATTGATTAATTAAGTATATATTAAGAAAGGCATAAGATTGTATGAAAGTTTTGTCATGTGCTGAAAATATATTCATATCAATTTTTCAGTAATTACCATAAAAGGTATGGCATATTTTCAAATAAGTAAAGCATGTTTTAAAATGCAACGTATGAATTAGTACTGTAATGTGTTCATGATTTTAGAAATATGTACTTCAGTATAAAATTACCTGTTTGGTATAATTTATAAATTTTTGAGAATTCCATGCCCTTTGAGAAGTATTAAACTAATATTTTTGGAAATTGCTGTTGATTTGGTACTTATGTATCATCTGGGGCAGATAGATTGCCAAAAGTGGTTGTCAATCCAAAATTTTGTTTGTTGTTGTCAATCATGTTCAAAATGGTAATTCAGTGTACAATTAATAAAGACATTACAGCATTAAAAAGGGTAAATAATATAAATGCAAACTAAAATAACATAAAACTGTAATTTAGAATACAGTTATATAACATCAAATTGATGGGATTTGGCATTAGGAAAGACTGGGGCACCACTTATTGCAGTTTACATATTTTGTTCTTTAACAAAGTGTTCAATCTGTCTGAAAATATTCTTGAATATTCCTTGAACCATTTTCTATCTCTCAGAATTTTTTCAGAACATTTTTTCCAATACATTTTACAAAAAAAAAAAAAAAAAAAAAAAAAAAAAAAAAAAAAAAAAAAAATTCTTATCCATAAAGTGAACCAATGTGCACCAGAAGCAGAGCATGCTGGGTCACAGTAGTCCACTGTTAAGTATTATTTGAAATACAATATAAATTAATTTTTTGTTAATTTGCCTCTTTATTTCCCCTTTACCTCAAAAATGGCACAATAATGCAAATTTGCATGTAACAATTAGAAAAAAAAAATTATATATTTAAACAAGAAAGACAAAATGATGCATCAAGCATAGATTCTAAAACACTTTTCAATACATTCAGAATAATGTAACAAAACTGCACCGTTTAATATACAGAACTTAAAGCATTTATTATTTTTTTAATGACATTTTGCATTTCTTTGTAATGATTATAATCATATAAAATTGCAATGTCAATAATAATCATGTAAAATTTCCCTTATCCATCAAACTTAAAACATTTAAAATGATTTTTTTTAGCCCTATCATGGCCAAACTCGATCACCTGCCTTATACGGCCGTAACAAAAAGTCGAAATCCCTTTGTTTTCAGGGAATTAGTGCTTCTCTCCAGAGAATTGTAGTGGGTGCTTTTACCTACTGTCTCTAATGAAAAAATTCCCTTGCACACTTGTGTTTTCTTAGGTATAACTTAACTGAAATTGGGATTTTTGACTTTTTTTTTTTTTTTTTTTTGTAAAAACCAGCTTATTGCTGTGTTCCATACTGCACTTATGATTCATTTAAAAAATTCCAGAAATTTCTTTTCATGAATTTCCTTCAAATTTGGAGTACAAATTGTTGAAAGAAAAAAAATAGACTTGTTGATTCTTTAAAATAATGAACCATGAAAAAAAAATATATATATTTATTTATTATTAGGGCTTAGATGCCTTATGTTCCCTCAGCCGTTGTTTTGAATTGTTTGGCGATTTTTTGTTTGCGTGTTGGCGGTATTTATAGATATGGCAACCTCGATATGTAGAACCCCGTGTGACGTGTGTATTCTGGCGTGTTGTGTTCTGGCAACCCCTGGAAAGTGGTAGATTTTGTGGATGTATTTTGATATCTTGTTGTATGGTTCTGTCTTTTTATTTTTATGTTAAATTTATTGGATGTATTAGACTGACTATGGTTTCTGCAATCCGTTTAAATGCTTTTGCTGAAGTAATTAAGAAATATGAGGAAATTTTGAGAAGAAAAGTAGTTTTGTTTATTGTGTCTCAATGCGTATTCATCAGCCTATTTTGGAAAATGATGGTGGTGTTATGAGAGAGATTTCATGCTGGAGCTTTCAAGAAAGCAGATATCTGTTAAGGTATGTTGATAATTTTATGTATATTTTGCTGCTTTAAGAGTTTTTTACATTTTGAGATTGCTAGAAAGTGAGAACTGCTGAATTTTAAGAATGCTACACCGGGAGAACTGCTGAATGCAGTGATGTTTTTTTTTTTTTTGGTTATTGTGTGCAAAGCGCTCATAGAAGATTACTGATTGCCACTTTAGTGAGTTTCGTTTTTTATGTATATTTTGCTGCTTTAAGAGTTTTTTACATTTTGTGATTGCTAGAAAGTGAAAACTGCTGAATTTTGAGAATGCTACACTAGGAGAACTGCTGAATGCAGTGATGTTTTTTTTCGGTTAATGTGTGCAAAGCTCTCATACAAGATTACTGATTGCCGCTTTAGTGAATTTTGTTTATTATTTGCATTTTATTTTCGTTAAGCGAAACATGCGTATAAACCAGTGCTTGGTGGCATTTACTACTTGGCGGAAAAGGGGTTTTCACGCCAAGAAAAATTCCAAGATGGCGGCTGTGAGAACTTATGACATCTGTTCCATTAATAGTTTTTTGTTTCCTGTATTTCATGACCAACCCCTACAATATTTACATTTACTGAAAATTGTTCACAATGTACACATATCTATATTTTTCTAAATTCAGAATCGTGTAAATATCCATATTTTTTTTTAAAGAAAAGAAAAAAAAATCAATATGATTTAATTGCCGGATATTGGCAAAAAGACCTGCTTATTATTATTTTTTTATATTATAAAACATGTAAATAAATTTTTATTTTTATTGTAGTTTTTTGTATTTTTTATTTTTATATGATGACTGTCCAGAATTAGAGTATTTAATTTTATCATGTGATTTTGTAATTTTTCTATATGCTTGTATAGTTAAGATTGCCCACATAAAGGTTAAATTTATTGAAAATCGTTCACAATGTACTGATATATATATTTTCTAAATAATTCAGAATTATGTAAATATCCATGTTTTGAAAAAAAAAAATCAATATGAGTTGATTGTGCCAGATATTGGCGAACAGACTTGCTTATTTTTTATATTATGAAAGATGTAAATATATTTTTGGTATACTTTTATACCATGACTGTCCAGAATTAGAATATTTAATTTGGAACAGATGTCATAAGTTCTCCCCGGCCGCCATCTTGGAATTCTTCTTGGCATGAAAACCCCTTTTCCGCCAAGTAGTAAATGTCGCCAAGCACCGGTTTATATGCATGTTTGGCTTAACGAAAATAAAATGTAAATAATAAACAAAATTCGCTAAACTGGCAATCAGTAATTTTTGTATGAGCGCTTTGCGCACATTTACCGGAAAAAAAACATTGCCGAATTCAGCATTTCTCGCAATATAGCATTCTCAAAATTCAGCAGTTCTCGTCTTGTAGCAGTCTCAAAATGTAAAAAACTCTTAAAGCAGCAAAATATACCTAAAAAACAAAACTCGCTAAAGTGGCAATCAGCAATAGTTGTATGAGCGCTTTGCACTCATTTACTGAAAAAAAACATCCCCGAATTCAGCATTTTTCGCGGTATAGCATTCTCAAAATTCAGCAGTTCTCATTTTGTAGCAATCTAAAAATGTAAAAAACTCTTAAAGCAACAAAATATACATAAAATTATCAACATACCTTAACAGACATCTGCTTTCTTGAAACCTACAGCACAAAATATAACACCGCCTTCATTTTCCAAAATAGGCTTAATACGCATTGACACGCTATAAACAAACCTCCCTTTCTTGTCAAAATTTCCTCATATTTCTTAATTACTTCAGCAAGAGCATTTAAACGGACTACAGAAACTATAGTCAATGAAATACATCCAATAAATTTAACATAAAAATAAAAAGACAACCATAGAACACGATATCAAAATCAAAATACATCAATACATCCACAAAATCTAAGCTTCTCAGGGGTTGCCAGAACACGACACGTCACAACACATACGTCACACGGGGTTTCCATATCAAGTTTGTCATATCCGTAAACACCGCCAACACACCAACAAAAAATCACCAAACAATTCAATACAACAACAGCTGAGGGAACATACGGCATCTATGCCTTTAATTTTATATGTAATTTTTTTGTATGCTTGAATATTTCATATCAACACATATAATGGCCAAATTTATTAAATTGTTTGCAGTGTACAGACATAGTATACATTTTCTTAATAACTAAGAATCATGTAAATATCCATGTTTTGAAAAAAAAAAAAAAGAAAATCAATATGAGTTGATTGCCAGTTATAGGGAAAAAGGCTTGGTTATTTTGTTGATATTATGAAACATGCAAATATCCTTTTAATTATATCATAGTTTTATACCATCAGTGTCCAGAGTTAGAATATTTAATTTTATATGTAATTTTGTTATTTTTCTACATGCTTGAATATTTCAGATCAACACCTATAATGGCCAAATTTACTGAAAATTGTTTGCAATGTACATTAAGAATCATGCAAAAATAATCAATGTTCTGAAAAAAATATTTTGTTATGAGTTGATTGCCAGATACTGGCGAACTTGCTTATTCTCTTAATATTGTGTAAATATTTTTCTATTATTTTTTTATACTATAACTGCCTAAAATTCAAATATTTAATTTTATAATTTCCCTTGTTCTTTATTTTTTTTCTAAAAATGATAGAAATCTATAATAATTATTATTTTTCTATTTCCCTGTACATTTCATTTTCAGTAACTCTAATTCAGTACTCTCTACTATTATCCAAAGTTGTCCGTAGTCAACTTCATATACCTATATTTTACATCAGAAGTCTGGTGCAAAAAAATAATTGAATGGTTTAAAAAGTTATCCTGATGTGAGAAGAATTTAGTTTTTTGAAAAAGATTTGGTTAATTTTCTTAATATTTTGAAACTAGTAAAAATTATTTTTAAATTTTTTTTACTGTATATTTTACAGTCAGAGTTATCAATGTTTCAAGCAATTAATTATTCCAATGTAAGTGAATGCAGAAATTTACTTATAATCTTTGTTTTCCCTGTTATAGTACCGTGTTATTTAATATATTTTTAGTTAGTTATGCTTAAAGCATTGTATTTATTTATTTTATCTCCAAATCCTTCAGTTTTCCTGTTTGCAGTATAAAAATCGCCGAGGCAAAATATACATATAGTATCTATACCTTTTATAATGCATATATAGAGACGTTTTTCGTATTTTTATGTATGAAAGTAACACTTAATAAGCATTATTTACGGTAGCTATTCGCACCATCTGC
Source organism: Maratus speciosus (assembly GCA_963932465.1). Classification (NCBI taxonomy): domain Eukaryota; kingdom Metazoa; phylum Arthropoda; class Arachnida; order Araneae; family Salticidae; genus Maratus; species Maratus speciosus. The sequence continues at coordinate 70,734,033 of OZ010794.1, read as the reverse complement.
AATGACTGTAGTCTTTAAACGATTCCGAAACTAAGGGGTAATTGTGAAGGCCGTGTAAGGTAGGTGATCGAGTTTGGCTGTGAGCAATAATTCTGGCAAAGAGGGGGTGGGGGGTTGTTCTCCGGGCACCCCCTGGATTGTTCATTAATTGTACGGTTTTCAAAATTGACATATGCTATTAAAACAGTGGCATTGTCCATCATCCTCTTGACCTGTGAATCTTCATGTTGCATGTTTTAGCTGTTAATTTTTATCAGATGTATCATGGGACAGACAGTACTCGTGGAACGCAAAAAAGCTGAGCTCCCTTCCTTCAGTTACTGACTGAATGGTAGTTACCGATTACAGATGATCATACTGGCAAAAATTTGAAAGCTAAAATCAATATATTTGGAACATCAACCAGGAGATTCGGGCAAGGCAGGATGTTTAACCCATTCACATTGAGAGCCCTTTTCTTAATTTTTAATCTTTTACCACCGGTTTTTCAAAACTGGAAAATTTCTGTAATTGAATCACGAGAATACACTCTGATTAAATAACGTAAAATTTATAATAAAAAATATCCAGTGGGAATAATGAAGATTCTGAGCAACTTAAGTGGCATGTATACCAGTCACTCGTCCCCAACGGGTTAATACGTCAGACGACTGTGGTGGCTTCCACATCAGTATATTCATAAAAATATTATTGCTGGGATTTTACATTTTAACATTGGTCTCAATAATTCAACCTACTTTTTGTCTCTTTTTCTACTCTAACCTGATTTAAGGTGCATGGACACATATGTATGTGAAAACAAAACAATAAGTTGGTATCCAATGCACACTTTATTCCGAGATTTTAAACAAAGATCTAAAAATTAAAATCAGAAAAATAAAAAATATTCTCGCCATTTCAGTTTATTTATTAAAACCATTATCAGGAGTTCATTTTGTTAAATACAAAACTGCAAAAATCATTTACATGTTACATGACCAAAGTTATATTCAAACTGAAAGTGATCAAGTAGCAACAGAAATTTCATTAAAATATTTAAAATAAATTCTGTGGCGCCATCTCATATCCAATAATAAATTGAAACTACATTACTGGGAATATTATGCAAAAGATCAAAGTCCTTTCAAAATACTAATCCAAATATCTGAACTTCAAAATGAAATTTTTTATCATTACAGATTTCTTAACTTCTTATACAAAGTTCTCGAATAATTGCTTTAAACGGATGATCTTCTTTTTAAAAAATCTTGCCATTGTCAAAGTCAATAAACTAAATACTTCCTTTAAAGAGAGTTGATTGATGATGCAGTTGAGAGTATTTTAAATCACTCTTATGTTCTTTCAACCTTTCAAAGAGACGACGCTTGGTTATCCTAATATATGATGCATGTCTACTGTCAGTAAGTTTAAAGGGTAGGTATGGAACTGTACATATATAACAATACCAACTTTTTGGCAATGTTTTACCCTGTTCCCCCCTTCATACAATATCATTCTTCGAACCCACCCCTCCCCCAAATGATATTGATATCAGTGTCTATTTTTTTTATCATTATATTTTTTTCTTTGTTTTTCTTTTTGTATGTTTGCAGTGATATATAGGATTATACATTTATTATTTGCATGCTTTACGGATTTTAATGAAGAGAAAAGTTAATAAAATATTGCTATTATATATGAAATAACTTTATATCAAATAACACTAAGAGATATTTACTACTTAAAAATATTTATTAATAGCTTTTTGTTACATAATGGATTCAACAGTAATGTGGTCTTCTTGCATTTGCCCTTGCATGGGGTTAAGCAGTATTTCTGATAAACAAAAAAGGTGGACAATGTTTGAACACCCTCATATTATATATATGGTAGAAGAATAGTACCATGGGAAACAACGAATGGGATATTCCATGTTTTGAAATTAAATTATTTTATACTCATTTAATAGTTTTAATAATAACTTTATTCACAGAAAAATAAATAACAGACTAAAAAAATTTAGAGACTAAAAAAAAAGACTATACTGATGTAAAGAAAAAATACCAAAAAAAAAAGAAAGTTTCGATTGGTTCAAAAATGATAATGATATCAAAAGAAAAATCCCTCCTCCCCCTACAGATATCTTACAATAGCAGGTGCCAGACCCGCCTTTCCACTAAAGTGATAAAGCACATATACAATGGGAATCTAAACTCTTGTGCAAAACTTTAAGGGGTGATAACGCACATCAAGACTATTGATATTAAATAGGAAACTAAGGGTCTCAAACATCTTTCTAAGGAGATAGGCACCATTAAAGTTTAGGGTCTAAAATTTCAAATGATTATAAAAAACGGAAAATTTGGTCAATTCGTTTGCGTTTATGCTATTCTTTATGTTATATTTTCTTGAAAATAAATTTTAAACATAAAGTTCAAAAAGTGCCGATAGAGGGCACTTTGGACTTTAGAGCTACGAACAACTACTTTTTACCGTTATTTTTTGTATCTTATTAATTGCTTTCAAAAGCTGAGACTTAAACTTAAATTTTGAGCTCAAAATCGAATTATTGGGAGTGGTTAAGTAGCGCAAACTGAACTGTGTTCAGGGGAGGGAGCGTTCAAATTTCAACTCCTGAACGCAATTCATTTTGCGCTACTTCACCACTCCCAATGCTTCAGATTTGGAGCTCAAAATTTAAGTTTAAGTCTAAGCTTTTGAAAGCATTTAAATGGGATACAAAAAGTAACAGTAATAAAATAGTTGTTCGTTACTCCAAAGTCTAAAGCGCCCTCTATTGGCATTTTTTGAACTTTATCTTTAAAATTTATTTTCAAGAAGATACTGACATAAAAAAATAGTTTTAGCGAAAACCGCAAACGAACCGACCAATTTTTCCGTGTTTTATAAATATTTGAAATTTTGGACCTTAAACTTTAGTGGCGCCTATCTCCTTCGGAAGGCATTTGAGACCCTTAGTTTCATATTTAATATTGTTTATCTTAATGTGTATTATCACCCCTTAAAGTTTTGCCCAAGAATTTAGATTCACCCTGCATATAGCCCCTATCACAAACTCCAGAGAAAAATGTAGTTGGAACAGGATCAATATTTCTTCTTATATATACAGATACATATCAGTATCTATACCCAAGTTAAGTTATACCTAAGACTATATTAATATAATAATTTAATGGATGAATTTTGTACTGTTTAAGGAAATGAAAATTTTCAAATCGGCTATTTAATTGACAGTTAAAATTTATTGCAATTTATTAAACAGTTGGTTGTTTATTATTTTTCTTTCTGTTTTTAGATTGAAAGGTAGGTAAAACTGTTTTGCTCAAGTTCAATAAATCATTTCCTTGGACGAAAATGACAACAATCTCTTCATACTGATACTGTGAAGACGTTTCTGTTATCATCTGAAAGAATACTTTTTCTTTAAGAAAATGTCATCAATTACACAAGAAAATTCTTCCTCTAGAGAACAGCACTTTGTTCCTGAAAATGATGATAAAGAAGTGCATTCTTCCACTGATAAAGAAGAAAAACTTTTTTTTTGTGAAGTATGTTCCAAAAAAATTTCTACGAATAGTAATCTAAGACAACACCTCTTGACTCACACTGGAGTGAAACCCTTTGTTTGTGGAATATGTTACAAAGCATTTTCTCATAAGAGCAATCTCAGAAGCCACATCTTGACCCATACAGAAGAAAAACCCTTTGTTTGTCAAATATGTTCTAAAGGATTTAATCAGAATACCTATCTAATGAAACATATAAGAAACATTCATACAGGTGAAAAACCCTTTGTTTGTGAAATATGTTCCAAAGGTTTTACTCTTAACAGTAATTTGAGAAAGCATATTTTGATACATACAGGTGAAAAACCTTTTGTTTGTGAAATATGTTCCAAAGCATTTTCTGATAAGAGCAACCTAAAAAGCCATCTCTTGATCCATACAGGAGAAAAACCTTTTGTTTGTGAAATATGTTCCAAACGATTTTCTCAGAATAGTTATCTAAGAAGGCATTGTTTGTCTCATACCAAATAGACTCCTCTTGAAAATTTCTTATATTTTTACTGTCAAAATTAAGTATGAATCCTGCATATGTCATTGCATTTACTATTATTGCATCTCTTGTGTTTTAGCGTTTAGTAATAAAAAACAATTGCACTTTGTTCTAAATCCTCAAAAATTCTTGCATGGCATATTGTATTTTTGATAATAAGCAAATATCTCTTGACATGTTCATTAGGTTACAGTAAACTTTTATGTAAAGGCTCTTTGATCATTACTTTAATTTTTTTTATTTCAATATAAAGTAATTTTCCCCCAAAAATTAAATTTTATTCTGACCTGAAAGAATAAATTGTACCTCAATATCTTTTGCGATAGGAAAGGCTTTATTGAAATAATGCGTTTGAAAAAAATATCAGTAGTGTGCTAAAAATATATTTGTGTGCAAAAAAAAAAAAATCTTACCTATTTGTTAAATTTTCTTCTTAAAAAAATTCCCAAGGATGTAAATGAAACATATCTCATTATCATGTATTCTTCTCACTCATTATGAGCTGAGTATTTTTTAAATATATAAATAATTAATTAATTATTTATTTGGCATGTTTACTCGAATCATAAATAAGGGCTTTGCATGCTAATCAGCAGTGCACTTTGTTTCTGAGAACATTTTTTGCTTCCTATTTGCCCCCTATATGATTGAATTCAAAAAAATTTCTGACATGGTAATATTGTCCCCTATCATTATTTTGAACAAATCTTGTGTTTTTGCAAATTTTATTTAAAAAACGGCTCTAACGCTTTTGACTAAATTTTGTATCCCACTGTTTTGGGGTAAGGAAGATTGGGCTAGGTCACTTGTTTAACAAAATTTAATGAGTGGATCATTACATTCCAATTGGAAAATGACTCTAATGATTTTGATTGAATTTTGTATCCTACCATTTTGAGGTACAAGAAGACCACTGGGCTGGATCACATGTTTGAGAAAACTGAATGAGTGGGTCATTTTGGTCAATACATTTTAAAGGGAACAGTTATTAACCCCTTGAGGGGCGATATATTATATCCCACCTAAGTTTAGTTAAGATTTGCACCAGAAACTTTTAACTAAGTTTTACTTTTATAACTTTGAGGGAAAATAGTTGAAAAATTGCTCTTTCTTATTTAGAAATAAAATTTTTAAAAATTTCTGGTGGGAATTCAGCATTTTACGAACACAACTGATGCCCCTCAAAGGTTTAAGTTAAAAGTACATATATATATATTAAGACAAACTTTAGTACAATAACCCAACAGGAGTGAAAAATCAGCCGGGGATAGGATTCAAACCTGAGTCCACACCGTACAATGTTGCTGCTGTACCACTAAGCTACCCAGCCAATGCTCTAGCTTGGTAATTTGTCACATATAAATCATGTTGAGGAACATCATCAGCTGGCAACCGCACGGCCCACAATGACGGGAAATATGATGTATAATTTAATATTCCATCAATCCACAATATATATTAAAGAACTCATAAATTAATGTCTGAATTTATTTATTTATTAAAGTACATATTAAGATACACTTGGACGCAATTAATACAATAACCCAACAGGAGTGAAAAATTAGCTGGTGTCCTTATTCGAACCTGGGTCTACTGAACTAGGATGTCAGCCAGGGTAGCTTAGTGGTAAAGCAACAGCATGGTATGCTGTGGACCCAGTTTTGAATCCAGGCCCCATCTAATTTTTCACACCTGTTGGGTATTAATTGTGTTCAATTCTGTCTTAATATATATACATACCTTTAATAAATAAATAAATTCAGACATTATTTTATGTTTGCTTTAATTATAAAGTTGTTGAAAAGTTGACAACAAACAAAGTTGCAAAACTAGCAACATCTTACCACATTTAGCAGGAAAATTAAATTTCAGGATTACCAATGCGTAAACAAGTGTTTGGCGTCAAATGAAATAATGTCACTGAATTCAGCATCGGTATGTAATTGTTAACCCACCGAGCATGTATTGTTTCATCGAGTTGAATTCAAGGCTAATTTTGACCAAGCTATGCCCAGTCTTTCCTGCTGTTATGTTATAATACAAGCAAATGTTTTTTTGTGTGTGTGTGTGTGTGTATGCATATTTTATCTAAAAAATGACTAAAGATTTTGACCAAATTTTGTATCCTACTGTTTTAAAGTATGAGAAGAACCAACTGTTCGAAAAAGTTTTATGAGTAGGTCATTTAGCCATCACTGTGTGTCAGTGGGAATGAAGTTTGAAATAGTTATTAAGTTGTTGAACAGTTGAACATTTTTAAAAAGCTACTTATTACAAAATGTAATGAACAGCTATAAGTATATCGTTACAAAAAGAGGGGGACAGGAAAATTATTTTTTGTTTTTATGCTTTAATGAACTGAAAGTAAAATTTGCTGGAATGAATTGTAACTTATCCATTAATTCCTCCTCTCGAAATGTAACTTTTTTGTGTTTTTATGTAATGTACTCTATGCATATTGTATCATAATTTTTCTAAGCTGTTTTTTTTTTTTTTTTTGTAATGTTAGAGATGTTTGAAAGTGAATGTAGTTTTATATGAATGTTAATATGCATATGTTGGTTAGCATTTATCTTTTTTCTGTAAACTGGGTTTGTTGTGAACTGATGAACCTGTTACATCACTGTTTCTCAAAAATAAAACGTGTTTTAAGGAACTCACAGCCGATCGATTATTATTAGGGGAACAACAGGGTGACCAATGAAAAAGGGGGGTTTTTAAGCATTATTTTTTAGAAACACAGATACAATACAAGTCTTGTTAGTGTTAGTTTGACCCTTTATTCCCCGAGGGTACTTTTAGAAAATCATTAAAATAACTTGCTTTAAAATTTATTTAATACATTGCTTAGTAGAAATACAGTTTAGAATGAGTTATAGATAAATTACTTTATCCAAAAGCATTATTGGTTACACAAAACAAAAATATTTTTAGAAGGATGATTTCTTTTGTTTTTGCATCTTTTCAACTTTCTTGACGTTGAAATATTGGGGAAGAAAAGTTTCAGTTTGGAAATATTTCTATTGTATTTGTGCATTTTCTAATTATGAAAAATACAAAAAAAAGTTTTAAATAAAAGATTTCAGATGAGCTATAAATCAGCAACAAAATCCAATACATTCGGACTTAATTTTAGTTGGCAAAATCCTTCTAAAATTTATCAAATGATTATGTCAATCTTCTAATGTAGTTTCAAAAATTCACGCAAAATTCTATAGAAGATGAAATTTTCCAGATTTCATAATTTGGGACCTAAGGGTTAACAAAAAGGACATTGATTAGTTAAAGAAAATGATAATTGACACAAAATACAGTGCACAATGTCGTTAACAATATAATGATTATATCGCAATCGATTAAAAAAAATTATCTGTGTTTGATGCTGAATGCTTTGAGGGCAGTCTGCGGCCATTCTGCCTTTGCTTATAATCAGCAGAAAATCAATGTCTCAGTGGGGTTTTCATTTGCATCCATTAAGTGTATCTGTTTTAAAGACTAAGATTTAAATAGGGCAAAGAAATCGTGACAAGCATGTACAAAAAAAACATATTTTGAAAAAAAGAAATGCTCTTAATTTTCCTATGTTATGCACACCAATGGAAAATATAATCTATGTTATTTGTTTAAACTTCAGAATTCTTTTAGGAAAATATTCTTCAATATAAACAAGGTAAAATTTTTTGAAGAAAGAATAATTTATTTTTTGAATCTGCCACCCTGTTGTTCCCCATTATAGGTGTTATTAGGCTGTAAAATTTGTTTTTAAATTTTAAAAGAATGATTTCACACATTAAATAAAAGCTCTGATTGTGTTATGAAATGTTTGAACTATATCTCCTGTTTTTTCCTATTTTGCCAGTACTTTCTAAAAAAAGAAGTTTAAAATCCTGACAACTGAAGTTTGTTCTTAATTGATGTATGAATTCTTTTTAAAATGTGTTATTAATATTGTATTTTTTTCTTTTATGATTTCTGAATAGATCGATTGTTTATACATACAATCTTCTTTTTTAGCGAAATCTTTTTTTAACCTTCAAACAAAATCGAAAAAGTAAAGAACCATTCAAGTGCGAGTATTACTTGCATAGAGAGTGTTCCATTACAATAAACATATGAATTAGTAACTGGGCATTGCATTACACAAATTTCTTCTTAAAAGTTGTTTTCTAGGCTTTAAAACCCGATGGCACATAAAGTACGCTAACCATATCTTTATGTATCTCCAAACCATCCATGTCTTTAAGGATTGATATCTCGGCTAATGACTGAGAGTTTTTACTTTTTTCTATCGTTACAATAATAAAGTACTGGATTTGTTAAATTATCGACTTCTGATTCTTGACGGATTTACACGTTAGAGACACCAAAAAACGTATTTTGACAAAATGTCTCTCTATCTGTATGTGACACAAATGTTATGGGCGCTCTATCTCAAGAACTAATGCATGGAATTTAATAAAAATTTGTATTCAGTTAGTCCCTGATATAAATTGATTCTGATTAGTTTTTGGTGTACAGGCGGTGCTGCTATGCAGCATTTTTCACGATTTCCGCAATAGCTCAATTTCCAGAACTAATGCACACTATTTCATCAAACTTCAGATTTAGTTAGTCCTTGACATGAATTGACGTTTTTTACATTTTGGTGTAAATCGCTTAAGAGGTGGCGCTGCTATGCTGCATTTTTTGTGATTTATCGAATAGCTCATCTCAATAATTAATGAACGGAATTTAACTTGAGATTTAGTTAGTCCTTGATATGACTTGCTGCTGTTTGCATTTTGGTGTAAATCTCCCTGCAGGTTGCGCTACTATGCTGAATTTTTTACGATTCTCGCAATAGCTCTGTATAAAGAACTAATGCATGAATTTTCATCTATAATGAATATAGCCCAATAAGTGGCGCTGTTATGCTGCATTTTACAGGATTTACATGACTTTAGAGAAGTCATAATCTCAAGAACTAATGCACGGAATTTCATATCTTTAGGATCCTCATGATGGGTATAGATTGCCATTTAATTTTGTCACTGTGATAGCGAATTTTGAAGTATTAACTTATATGAGATAGAGCAAAGTTTTGAGATTGCTATATCCGACTAGTTTTTGAAAATCATTATCAACAATCCTTTTATACGCCTGTGGTGATAGGTACCTCCAGTGCTCTTCAACGCCTTTGTTGAACGCCCGCAAACCTAAATTTGTGTGTAACAGAAAAATGCGATTTTATCAAAAACTGTGTGACCTAGGATAATCACTCTAGTTTTCCTGCAAGGTTTAAATTAACTTCTACTACATTTAATTTTAACGTAATTGGCAATTCAAGCACTCAAATATGCTACCCAGGTAGCACAAAGATATCGGCCAATATCGAAATATAATGTTGGCCACTATCAAAATATAATGTTGGCCAATGTTAAAATCTAATATTGACCAACGTTAAATCAGCCCCCTAAAATGGTTTTCCAGGAATATCATTTTTTATATTTGGCAGTGTTGATCAATATCCTTTGACATCTGTGAATATCATTTTTTGACATCGAGCAACATCATTTTTTGACATTGAGCAACATCATTTTTTGACATTGAGCAACATCATTTTTTGACATTCAGCAATATTTTGGCCTGACATTTCTGAATATCATTTTTCAATATTCAGAAATATTTTTTTCTGATATTTTTAAATATGTTTTTTGAATGTTGAATGATGTTGGTTTCTCGTATTCCTGAATATCTAGTTGTAATAATGAACAATGTTTATTTTTGACATTTATGAATGTTATTTAGCTTTATAATCAGTCACACTTATTTTAGCCTCTATTTAACTAGAAATGCTTTATAAAAAAAAATTAGTTCAATGAGAGCTTTTATATCCCCCCCCCCCCCCCCCCATAACATGAAAAATAAAATTCTTATTTTTTTTTGTTTTTTTAAGAAAAAAAAATACAACAATTTTCAAATATTATGTTTGAAAATTTTATTACCTATTTCAAGAAAAAAAATTAAATGTTATTTTTGATATTGTGTGTGTGTGTTTGGGGGGCGGGGGGGAGGGGATCTAAAAGCTCAAATTGTGCTAACTTTTTATTATAAAGCATTTTTAGTTAAATAGTGGCTAAAATAAATGTGACAGAGTATGCATTATAAAGCTAAGTTGTTTCGGGTACTTTATTATAGTATTTTCAATACTGATGTATGCATTATCAAACAATGGCTATGAAGAAAATGTGTTACCCGAAGAAAAACAGTGAGATATTTTATTAATTTTTAGTGCATAATCTGTGCTATGCAGTAATTTTACTTAATTGTAGCTAATAGTGTATTGTAACTGTGTAGGTACATTTTCACTTTTTAAATTAGAGTAAATATTAAAAATTAACATTGCTCAATGTTGTTACTTAAAAATTTCAGGCTTTCGCAGGAGTAAAAGACCTTTTTATTAGAACTTTTTTGGCAGTTCTGATTTTATATTTATGGGTTATTCGATTAGTCAAATAAGTTGGTTGTAATTTGTCTTACACTTTTTTTCTTTAAATGTCTAAATTAAGCAATTTCTGTTTTATTTTAATGTTTACACCTAAATCCTATCTCACAATATATATCATGTTTTGACTTGCAATATATCAGTTATCAGTATTTTATAAGATTAGAAAGTTTTTTTTTTCTTCTTTCCTAATTCAAAATGAAAACAAAAACGACAACAAAAAAGTATCCGGAATTGATTATCTAAAAGACATCATGAAAAATTCTTTCTGGAAGATGGGAACATTGTATACAGTTATACCCTGTTCAAATTGGATGTTTAAGATATTTTTGAGGTGGTACACTCCTGGAATTGAATGCCTGCTCCCATCACTGTGTCTGAGAACTGAACGAATGCAAAATATGTATGTGCATGCACAGTAAACAAAATCGGCTGCAGCAGCCAATCAGTTAAAGCAAAGCTTTATAGCCAATCAGAGTGTGTGGTAGTGGCTGTATCTAGCGAAACAAAGTTAAAACTGAGTGAAAGAGGTTGTAGAACTCTTTCCAAGAGTTCAGCAGTCTAAGATATCTTAAATATCTAATCTGAACGGGATATTGCAATCTAGAGTTGCAGAGCCATCTGTGACTCGGGTGTTGAAAACAACTGATTTTTAGTCATACTTTTGAGCACTCTGCACTTTTATAGCAGAAAAAATATTTATTTGGAGATTTTCTTTAAGAACAACTGTGAGTACTTTTAACACAGAAAGTATATTTCGCTTTTTTATATTAAAAAGTTCAAAGCAGTTAACGTATCTAGTTTAAAAACAGCTACAAATGACTTTTTGGTTCGTTTGGTAAAGTTTAATGTTTTATAACAGCTTTCAGAGGAGATGATCTGTAGAGCTTCCATCAGATTACTCAAACTTTTGAGCAGTTCATCAAATGGTGTAACTTTGAATTTTTTTAAGCAAACATTTTTACATTAAAAACATCAATTTTTAAAAAAATGAATTTGGAGCAAAATAAAATGTATTTCACAGCAGTTGAGAGAATTCTTCCTCATTCCTTCTTTCTACAATTTAAATTTTGTGTGGACAATTGGAAATAATTAGAATAAAATTACTGCTCTATGCATTTTACTAGACATACACATTGCAGTATGTAACTGAGTTTATCAAACAATTTTAGATTATTCAAGAATGTCTGCAATTAAGTTTGAACAGGTAAAGAAAAAGAAAGATGTATTTCAAATTTATTCATAAATTCAAATGTTTCTACTTATGTTGCATTCTTTATCTGCATTGCTTTCTACTTTACAGTAAACTTGTGCAAAATATTCCTTTTAAACTAAACGTATCGAAAGCTCAAGAAATTTATGATTATATTTGACAACATCTCTGTGTAGTCTCAAAGTTACTAGGCATATTTTGAAAATCTGTGATATTCTTGGAAAACTTTTTGACTACAGAGAGAGATTGTTATTCTTACAGATGCTTTTCACTGTATTGCAAGTACGCTAGTCAGGAGAAGAAATGCTCACACTAATCCCATGGGAACATTCTTTATAGATTTCTGCTCACATTTTAATATTTCTGAATAATTTTCTTCTGCATAGGATACATGAGGTCTATACACATAGTTGTGCATTTGTACTTTTTTTATTTTTGTTACAGTTTTCTATATGACGATATTTTCACTTTCTGAACTGCTTCCAAAAGTGAAAGTCGCCTAATTTAAAAAACTAACCAAAATCGAAAAAGTACAAACTCACAACAATGCATTTTGACCTTAGGTATCCTATACAAAAAAAAAAAAAAAAAAGCAATTTAACAAATTACAACAGCCATTTGGAAAATGATTTTTTCAAAGACTAAAATTTAAGACCTAAAAAATCACACAGAATTGATCATACATTACATACGCCATGGATTAAACATTAACATTCCTTGACCCACCATGAACAAATTTTAAAAGAAATTTCAGTTTTACAATTTTCGGTAGTGTAAAATTTTTAACTTCTACGGAGCTGGTCATACATTACGTACGCCATGAATTAAACATTAATATTCCTGGACCAATTTTAAATGAAATTTCATTTTTAAACTTCTAAACATCCCACAATATTACTTTTTATATCGTCGTATAGAGAAAAAAATACATTTTTAATTGCAATTTGTTTAAAAGTTGGATCTCAATTTGTTTCCGAGTTATTAATTTTTTTTTGTAGTTTTTATTATTTTTTTGTCATAGTGGCAACAGAAGTATCCATCTGTTGAAAGTAAAGGGGAAATACAGGTTACTGTACAGACCAATCAGAAAACAAATAAAATGTGGGATTCAACTAATAAAACGCTTCAGATATGTTTTTGATTTCCTACCCTGATCAAGGACAATAACCATTTTTCAAAATGGTTAATAAATAAAAAATAAAATGTGAGCAAGGAATCTGTAAAGAACATTTCCATAAGATTAACATTATGATTTAAGTTTCTACGTGTGACATGTGTAGGCTCTTAAAGAAGACTTCTATTTTCAGGGGTCAATCCAGACAAAATTTGGAGCTCCTTCACAAAAATACCTTTGATAAGATCTATTCCTTTTACAAAGTTCTTAATGAAACAGGCCCCTTCACAAAATGGGTTCCAAGATTTTAAAAAGCTGTATCAGCTTCCGGAATATCTCATTTTATGGAATTAAAAGTTTTAATAGCATTTTTATTTTAAGTTACGTAACAGAAATATGAAAACTTTATAATATTCAATGGCATATCTTAAGACCTTTTAAGGGCACTTAAGTAAAATCTAATACTTTCTATTTTTTTTTTTTTTTTCAGTGAACACTAACTATTCAACAGGAATGTTATATACAATTTGGTAACATTCAAAAACTTTGACAGTTTGATAAAATATATTTAGCATTTTCTGTTATATTTCGATACTTCCATAAAATTAGAAATGCTTTTAAATTAAAGATAAAATCAATTTTATAACTGTCATTCTTTCAGTATTTATCAAAACAATAATTTAAATATAATTTAAGCCAGTAAAATTAATGATTTTTTTTTTTTTGGGGGGGGGGGGTGTATAAAAATCTAATATTTTTTTATATTTAATACTTTTTTCTCATTGGAAAAAAATGTTGAAGATTGTTAGCTATGCAATTTAGAAATTGGAACTTTCAACACAAAATTTAATAAGAAAAGAATTACTAAAATAGGAAAAAATAATTTATTTTATGTTTAACATATCATTTCACAAATTAAAAATACATGTATGCAAACTGTGCTATTTTAACAAATTTTCTGAATAATATCACAAAAATAGCCTTTAATATATTTTAAAATTTTAAGTAAATGAACAGTCTCTAAATGTGTTGTCTGGTGCAGTGGTGTAGTCGTAAATGAAACAGAGGCTATACGTTCTAAGCAGAGGGAGCTCAAGGCAGAGGGTGTAGTGTATATATGCTATATCTTTCTTGAGAAACCGAGGGTATACGGTGTTCCTTAAAAAAATTCAGAAGGTATATGGTGTATACCCTCCATTATATCTCTGGTGGCTGAATTTTTCTTCCATTCCAGTCATGCACATCAGCTAATGGGTTGCTGAACATCACCAAATCTTCTCTTTCAGTTTCTTTGAATTTCATAGAAGTAGCAGCTACAAAGAGAAAAAAAAGAACAAATTATGTTTTCTACTACAACTTATATCCTATTTATAATGAGCCTAATTTTTTTTTCTTTTAAACATATATATATACATCAGAGGGACAAGGAAATATGAAAAAGTCGATCTTCATACATAAAACACTATGCCATGGTTACCAAAACTAAGTCATGCAGGAATTAAGTGGCCCAAGACAATATTTTTGCATGACATTTACTAAGGTTCTAACAGTATTGATTTCAGGCATTGGCCAGGGAGGGGTGGGAAATATCCTTCTGGAACATTGAAATGCACCCCCCTTAGAAGGTTTGAGATTTTATGTTTATTAATGGTCTAGAAGTGAATCCCCCCCCCCCCCCCTCCAGGAACTTTGCAGTATCCCGTCCAAAGACTGCAGAATCCTCTCCTGGAGAAAAATGTCTGAATTTAATGCTGGATCTCAAAATAAAATAAAATTAAATTAAAATATACAAATTTAAACTACCTGAGGCTTTCTATTTTTCCCCCTGAAATTAAAGAAATGAAAGTGAAACTTATTGAATTCTAGTGATATGGCCTATATGAGTTCAATAATTTAGTAAATTAAGAAAAATATTGAAAAGGAAAAATTCCAAGCATAAAATTAGAAACTTTGTATAAAATTTGCATTTTGACAAATTTTTCCAATTACATATACCCCTAAGTTAATTTCAGAAAAGAACATTAAAAACTCAAAAAGATATCAGTTGTCAGATGACTAAAATTCAGCTTGCATTTTGTTAAAAATATGCGATAAAGTTTTGGTCTTTTGCAGCAAAAAATCTCATTTAAGACATGAATTCATAGACCAAGATGTACATTCAGCTCTTCAATAGTGTTGCCTATTTAAACGGATATTTTTATTCAGATATCTACCACTATATCTTGAGTAGTAATATTCATCTTTAACAAATTAAGGTGAATATAACTAATCAGAATTAGTGGTTGATACTTGAATTAAAAAATCCATCTACGTTAGCAACACTGCAATTCTTCTTTGATCCCAAATCCTAATATTTGTTGTCTCTTGCGTATACTTTTATTGAGACAGAGAGAAATAACAAATTTTTGTCACTTTTTGTTACTTATTTTTCCTTCTTTGAGCGATGAATGTCGTTTGTCCTTGTTTTATCCTATTTTACACTATAGGAAATAAATCCTCCCTAGTACTGTGTGCTTTTAAATGCATTTGAAGACAAAAGGAAATTGTTCTTTCGTTTTCAATTCTATTTTTTTTTTTTTTTTGTTACTTTCTTCTGATGCCTGGCTGTTCCTATTTTATTTATAGCCAATGAGTTCCTTGCACCACGAATTTTTGGAATCAAGTCATCTCTAATTGTGTATGCCAAGTTTTAGCAAATTTCTGTTAGTAGCTAGAATAGCCATAAAATCAAAAGGAAAGCACATGTCAGATAAATTGGATATTATCCAAAAATATTATTCCAAAGCCCATGGTAAATTTAAAAAAAGCATTTATGAAATTAATAAATATTTCATGGGATGTTTAATACTTTGGAGGACTGCTGTGGCTTCAAAATCATTACAACTCTTTGTGACTGTCATGGATTCTGTCACTATTCTCTTTCCTTTTCAATACTAGCCTGGAATGGTAGCAGCAGTCCACTGGAAAAATGTAAAAGTTAAATTCAATAAGTTTAATGCACCGACCAGTAGCATTAGGAGGAATGAAGTGTTTAATACTTTGGATGACTGCTGTGGCTTTGAGATCATTTGGCAGCGTTTGGAAAGAAGGGGTGGGGGAACCATAGTTATATCACGGAAAAGGTGGTCTTACTCTCATTGGTGGTGTTTTTCCTTTTCGACACTAGACGGGAATAGTAGTAGCAGACCTAATCACTGAAGATCAGGCAAAAAATTAATAAACTTAATGCATCAACCAACAGGACCTGGAGGGCTGAGGCATTTAATATTCTGGAATCAAATGGTCAGATTGCCTAATGGCATACTTGCCAACTTTCCCTTAAAGTTTGAGTTAATTTGACCCAGGTTAAACACGTTTCGAACCAGAAATTTACTAAAGAAATTAATTCAAATAGATTTCATAGAGAAACATGATTTTAAATATATAACGATACATTAAATAAATTTTCTGGTTAGTAACACATATAACCTGGGTCAACTTAACTTACATTTTATGGAAGTTGAGTTGAATGTTGGCAAGTATGCCTAATGGTAAACAAACATATTGAAATTTATGAATGAAAAAACTTGTTTGTGAAAAGTAAAAAAAAAAAAACTTTATTTACTGTAAATAAATGATAACTTACTTTTCATTTATTAATCAATTAAAATGAAACATGTATTAAGGATTAATATTTTTCAATTTGACTATAAAACTAAAAACTTTTTAATTAAAAAAAAACACTGTTGTGTAAAGTACCAGTATAAGCAGATGAAAAACAACATTTATAGCACCAAAACACTTTCACTTTTTGCAAACTAGTTTCAGTAGACGTATCATACCATCATGAGTGCTAAGAATAATTTCTTATTATATTATTCTTAGCTATACACTATTGCTACCAAAACTAATAGTTTGCAATAAGTGAAAGTGTTTTGGTGCTATAAACATTGTTTTTTATCTGCTTTTATTGTACTGTGCCAAGTAATTTCTTTTTGCAAAATAACGGTACTTTATCATATAAAAACAGTTAGGTACATTTTTAAAAATCATTCTAGCATATTTTCAAATTCAGTGATACAATTTTATTGATATTTTATGATATGCTATTGAATAACTTATTATTCTTAAAAATAAAAAGTTTGTAAATTAAATAAATTGATATTAATTATGAAACTGTTGGAAATAAAAACTGGGTATAAAATACATATAGTATATAAACACTCAATATGCACATCACTTATTGATATAGCTTACAGGTAAACTCATATGTGTGTGTGGGGGGAAGGGGGATCTATTATAATGAACCAAATTTTCTATTAGTTAAAAAATGTCAATCACAAACTAAGAAGAAATTACTAAAAGAAATAGAGAGACGAAAATAGCAATGTTATTAATTTTAATAAGAAATGTAATTTAAAAATATTATATAATTTATGCATCAGATAGTGCTACAGGTTTATAAAAACTAAAAAAAATAATCTTGATTCTCATCTTTTTGTAATAATGTAAGTAAAATAAGGCAATCAGTATTGAAAAAGACTGATTTATTTAGCTAAATATGATCGACTTTACATCAAAGTACTCCAAAAATTTAATTATTAATTTCAATTATAAATATATCACTTTAAAATATTATTAATTAAAACATTATTATATAGATCTATTAAAATATTATTAAATATATTTTTTAAAAGTTTTTATATATATTTTACTAGTATTACTAATTTAATTTTACTTTGTCAATTAATTAGATTATAATTAATAAACAATAACTTTGAACACAATTTTTTTACATGGCAGCTAAATTTTAATCTTTCTGTTCACGAAAACTGAAGAACTTAAATTATTAAAATAAATAAATGATTATCTAAGTTCTTTCTATTGCACCATATTCTCCAATACTTACTGTCTAAATAAATTATAGTGAATGCTGAATATATATTTATTTATATACGATTATCTGATGTAAATATTAACAAGCTCGATTTACTTTTGTTAAAAACTTGTTCATCTGTCACATTATTTATGAAAATTAAATGTTCCGTCAGGAAATAATTCATCTTATGTGTATAATTTTCTGGTAATAAATCCATTTTGATTATAATGTCACACCTATTACTAATATTAAAGAATAAAATAATAATTTTATATATAAAATGCAAACTTTTTTTTTTTTTTTTTTTTTTTTTAGCAAACGACATGCAAACACAAGGGCGGTGGACAAATAAATACATTTCATACATTACAATATTACAGTGCATAAGCATATATGATAAAAAAATTTGTCACCAAATTGCAAGATGCTAGGCAGTGAATTTTGACATGTAGGAGCCTAGTATCTAATGATATTTAGATCTGCTATATAATATCTCATTGTATGCATTTCCAAAAACATTTAGGCCTTCCAGCATCTTCATAAAGCTAGATGCGTTGCCCGTAAATACTGCTGGCTGCACTAATGGAAAAAAAAAATCTTTTACATTTAGAACAATGGAACTTAAATATTACAATTGTTGAATTTGGACATATTTCTTTGGGAGGAACATCGAGAGTTCGAGAGAGTGGTGGTTAGGAGTTGCACATCTAACTCATTAATTAGCAAAAAAAAAAAAAAAAAAAAAAAAAATCACAACTCTGAAGAAGGACATTTTGACGCTCTGAGGAAATGTTTTCTAACAAGAACCTTTTTTATTTTTCTTTCTACTTTGTAACTATGTATACTTAATATTATACTTCATGATCTTGGATAAATTGTTGAACCTCCATAATTCCTACCCACTACATTTAAAAAAAAATCCCCCCCCCCCCCCCCACCTGCCAAAAAAAAAAAAAAAAAAAACCTGGGTAAAAAGTGAAGTTCTTAAAATTTGATAAAACTGATTTATCACAATTTTAAATTTTCATAGATAATAAATATGTTTACAAAAATAATTTGATTCATTTCACCTATTAATTGCATTAGTATGACTGAAAAAAAAATTCTAAGTTCGTACGTAAATTAGAATTTTTAATTTTAATACAAATTTAAGATCAAATGTTACTATGGGAAAAATGACAATTTTATGTGCACTGATATAATTAATATATGTAGTACAAAGTATTATAATATACTATTCCATATATTTTAATTACATTTGATAAGGAACATTTATTTTTATTTGCAATGCAAGCAAAATATTGATTTTATGAAAAAAAGCTGAAATCTTAAAAATTGATAAAACTACATTAAAATTTCACAAAAGAATTACTAATAATAATATTCAATTTATATATATTGAAGGAGATTTCAAATTGCACAGTTGAAGCCATTAAAAGTTGTTCTCATATTAAATCAATACATCCCGAATTTCCTTATTTTAAAAATATGTTTTAAAAGACCATATATTCCACAGAGAGTTCCTTCATTTCATTTATATTAATTGCCGAAAGATGGTGCCAAAACAATATTTTAAATCTAAAGTAATCGGTGCATTGAAGATGAATTAATCGATAACTAAAATTGTTCTCCACAGTACCATAGAGGCACCAGAGAACCTTCCAGTATAGCATTTAGAATATTATTTATTATTATTTCTTTTTATTATTCTAGACTCTATACTTTTGGTACTCTGAGGTATGTCACTATCATACATATATCATAGATATATATAAACTATCTTGACCAGTGAAAGATTTCAAGTACTGGAGTCATGATCTTTGAGTAATGATTCAATTCGTTTTTTATAAATAAATGTTTTGTTTTGTTAATTGAAGAGGATTTTTTTTCTTAATTCTTCAAACTTCAAACAAATGATAACATCGGAAAGATGTTATAGGGCAGGGTCGGCGAACCTTTTCACCAGGGCCGAAACTAAGGAGGGACAGAGGGGGCATGTGCCCCGGGCGCCAGAACGAAGAGGCACCAAATGAAGGATTATACCTTTGGAATGGATAATTTTCTTCTGATACTGATGTCTTCTATTATTATGAAACAGCCATTATAAATGAAGTATTAGGTGAAGATGAAAGAGCAGTCGTAAAAAGTTAAACCTCTGATTTTCTGGTCAGAATGGGAAGAAAAGAAAATGGCCATAATTTTTTTTGAAAAAGAAATTATGGCCATTTTTTTTCTTCCCATTCTGACTAGAAAATCAGAGTTCTAACTTTTTACGGCTGCTCTTTCATCTTCACTTAACACTCCGTTTATAATGGCTGTTTCATAATAATAGAAGAAACTCGAAGAAAATAACTCCATCAGAAGAAAATAACTCGGTGAAAGCGGAAACTCGGTTAAGCAGGACTCGGATAATCGGGAGTCTAACTGTATATTTCATTTTTAAAATCTTTAGAATATTTTTGTTGTTGTTCAGAGGGGAGTCATGACCCCCGTGACCTCCCCCTTGGTTACGCCATTGTAGAATACGTAGTTCAGTATTACATATTTTAAATTTTAAAATAAGTCATCTATTATAAAATTAGTAAAATTCTCTTCGTAAATATACTTTGCAGAAGAGGAGGGGGGCACCAAAATCCATGCTTGCCCCGGGTGCAAAAAAGGCTAGTTTCGGCCCTGCTTTTCACAACCGCGTGCCAATTTCTTTTTTAAAAAAATTTCAAGTGAACATGGTATGTCAACAGCTCCCTCCCCCCCCCCCCGTCCCATTCCGGACGAAAAATATATTGAATGAATATTTATTAAAAAATATAATTACAATTTTCATTTTATTTTACAAATGTTTTAACAATTAAATTAACTTATCTGAAAAAAAGACATGTTTTATTTAGTTTTATTAATACTTTTGCATTTTAACAGACTAAAAACTAACAAATTCCAGCAACAGTTAAATAAAACCTCATTTGCAGACCAAAATGCGTTAGATTATGCAGAAATTTCAGAAACATTACTACAATCACAGGCAGTAGCATAACGAAATCGAAGAAATTGGGAGGGAGGGGATATCAAAAGTTTCTAAGCGGGTAAGTTCAGTGCTATGACAAATACACAAATAGTTATTATATAAAACAAAAGCTATTTTCAGTCAAGCTCGTAATTATAATAAAACAAGCTAGAAATTGCATGTCAAACGAAGTGCGCTCGTACTATAACTAGTTTTATACGTATTTTTGAACTGCATATTGTACTGAATGTATATTTTTGTGCACTTCATAAGTGCCTATCCATTTCATTCTGTTCGAAAGGCTGTAACATCATTAAAATGCACTTGAAATAATTTTTTCCCATTGGCCATAATGTAACAGAAAACTTTTGACTGTCCCTGTCATTAAACTATACATACGATTTTCATAAAATTTGAAATGACTCGACAAAATTTTGCAACAATTATATATTTAAATTTTCAGACCATTCGGTTGTGTAGTTTTTGCTGTGTAATATGCGGACGCATAGACAGACAGACGGACCGAACGACGATTATAGGTGCTACGTATTTATATAATTACCGCACCTAAAAAGAATAATGATGCGCGGAATTTTGGGAATTTGACTGAATTCTGATTTAGAACTTCAATCAATGGCGTGCCAAAAATATGTTCTCACGTGCCAGCTACGGCACGCGTGCCATAGGTTCGCCGACCCTGTTATAGGGTAAAAAAGTTTGTAGTTGAACACTTCTGTTACACAGCAGATTTGTTGATTTGATTCATTCATTATTCCAATTCTTATTCTGTGATTCATTCATGACTTCAGCGTCTCATTACTTCGTTCTATGAAAATATGGATGACATGAGAGTTTTCTGATAGTAATATTGGTAATTTTTGAATTATAGTGACATATTTATCAATTTTAAAATTTATTGACCTAAAATTTGTTACTGTTTCTTTGGTTATTCTGCTACTACAGGTTCTACATGCGAAGGGCTAAAAATCTTATCATAAACTGCTATGAAGAATGGACGTTGCATGATGTGAGTCGATTTTTAATAAAAGAAACTCAATTTCATGGTTTCTTCTATGAGTAACATTTGCTTTTTTTCCTAAAACAGATATTTTAAAATAAGGGAAATTTTGAAGGAATCGGTAGAGAAAAATTTACAATCTATATGTAGTAAGTTAAAATTCTGAGAATTTATATTTACTTAGATAAATTTTATTGTACAATTTTCAGAAACTATGGGGAAATTTTATTTTGGTATAACTTTGTCAATCAAAGGTATTTTTTTGCCTTGTTTTACATTTTAACTGGGTTCATTTGGCTAAGAACTGACTCTTTCCTCCACCCACCCCCCCCCCCCCCTCCCTGTTATGTTTTTATACAATATATCTTAATCATTGATAGGAAAATAAATATATAAAAAAATAAGATTGAATCCTAGAATAAGCCAGACACTTGGCGACGTTGAATTTGGCAAGGCGAATTGGTTGGGTTTCTTGAAATACAGTTGTGAGTTGAGTTTTGTGTTGTCTTTTTATTTGTGTGTTTTGTGAAGTGAATTGACCTGGTTATTGGTTACATGTACATATTGTATGGAAAGCATTTTCGTTCATGTTATGTTGGGGTTTTTTGTTGTTATTTTCAGTTTTGACTGTAGAAATGGATATTGTTATTCAAGTTTGCTTATAAGTATTTTGTGAATAAGTGTGTTTAGGGGTAAGTTTAACTCTTTTCCTTTGGAGTGAGCAGTTTTGTTTTTTGAAGTCTAAAAGTAAGTGGTGGGCAAGGATTCTTGTAATCTTTGTGAGTCGCCAAGTGAGAGTGAAGATGTCATACACAAAACTGGCTCATTATAAAAAAAGAAATAAAGTGCATTTTTATTGATTTTATTTCATAAGTATTATAGGGGAGAGGGGGGCACATGTGAACAATTTTTACATGTTTGACTATTTCTCAAAATTGTTATGAGTTATTGAAGCAAAAATTGATTTATGTGAATATTTAGAATTTGTTTGTTCTTTTGGTGAAACTTTTGGATGCATTTATCAAGATTTTCTAACCTATATCATCATTCTAAAAATTGTCTAAATTTGTTCACATGTGCCTCGGTGGAGAGGTAGTTCTGAACATAGCTGGGGCACATGTGAACACGTGTAAATAAGACAAAAATAATTTTTTGTGAATAAAAACTAATTAGATGCCCTTTTTCTATTTGTGTGAATAAATCAATAAATGTTTCAACATAGATACAAGAAATTATTCGTAAAATTGTACACTAATATGCCTACTCCTTTTGAGTCACAGGCCCCACCAGTGGCCGAGAGGTTCTGTTCTCGAAGCTGGTAGACAGGAGGTGCTGGGTTCGACCCCATTCGCGCCTGTCCGCCTAATTGTTCGGAGTTTTCGTGATTTTCTTCGAGCCGTGGATTTTCCATTCGTAAATACTGATTAGGTTCCCTTAGAAAGACCCCCACGGAGGGCACTTCCCACCTGGACCTATATCCCTAGTGTAGATAATTGGCCGTCAAAAATCAACCCAACCCTTTTGAGTCACTTTTAATTGTTATCTAACTTCCAGTAAATTAAAACTGTGAAGCAATCCTAAAAGCATTTAATATATAGCTCAATGTTTAACAAGGGTAATTAAATTTTAAACCAAAAAAAAAATGTATTCACAGACTTAAAAAATACACTTGTGAACTGTTCACATCTGCCCCCATATGTTCTGTTCAGAAGTGCCCCATCTACCAACTTCAGCCTAACTTATAAAAAAAATATTTTTTTAATTGAAATAAGAAAACAAAACTTTTTGTAAACTTACCTAATTAATGCCACTATAGAATGCAATGCTGATATTTTTCATTAAAAAATGTCTTGAATGAATTTTTACTTCAATAACTTAGAAGACTTTTTTACTTCACACCTTCTAAAACAAACAAATTACAACTACTAGAAATCAAAATGGCCCATTGTTCTGAAAATTCAGCCAAAAGAGGGTACCAGTACTACCATCAATTGGTAATTTTTTAAATTTTTTTATTTTAAATTAACTGAGTAAAATATGTACTGTTCACATGTGCCCCCTTCTCCCCTATTTTGTGCAGAAGTGGACTGTAGAAATGGATATTGTTAGTATTCAAGTTTGCTTGTAAGTATTTTGCAAATAAGTGTGTTTACGGGAAAGTTTAACTCTTTTCCTTTGGAGTGAGCAGTTTTGTTTTTTGAAGTCTAAAAGTAAGAGGTGGGCAATGATTCTTGTAATCTTTGTGAGTCGCCAAGTGAGAATGAAGATGTCATACACAAAACTGGACCTTCATAAAAAAGAAATAAAGATAAGTGCATTTTTATTGATTTTATCTCATAAGTATTATATTTTGTGCATTTTAGAAATTGGTGCACAAAGAGTTTCGTACATCCAGTGTTGTTGTTTTTTTCAGTTTAACTAAATAATAATACATGGAATTGTTAGAGCATAGCAGAAAAAATTGTAAAAATTGGAACCAGAAAAAGGCTAAAAATAAAAAAATCTGGAGTGAAAAAGTTGTAAAAATTGGAAAATCTGGAGCAAAAAAATTTTGAAAATCGAAAAATCCAAAGAAAAAAATTGTAAAAATCTAGAAAATATGGACCAAAGTATTTGTACTGTATTTCCTGGGAATAACGCTGTGGCGTTAAACTAGATTTTTCTGGTTTGAAAACAAAAATGCGGCCAATAACTAGGTGCGGCTTGTAAATAGTACTAAATTTACTGCCAATCCTTATTTAAAAATTTGGAAATCTGGTTACAAAAAAAAAAGATATCCATGATCTTATGTTGTACTTATGAAAAGAAAAAAACAATGGCTCGCACAGCAGAATCGTATCAGCGTGTTTACAAACAAACAATACAATTTTCATGTGCAAAATATTGTATTTTTTCCGGGCATCTAATTAAATCACAATGGTTCTCCTTAAGTTCGCCTAGCATCTTGCATGCCATATAAGAAATAACTCCTCCCATTTTCTCCCTTGTTCATTCTTCGCCAGCAACGATAAAGCTACGGCAAAACTATTTTACTCTATGTTTATAATTACTTTCAGTATTGGCAATAGCTCGATTAATCTCAAAACACAATCCAGTGTGAGAGCCCGATCGTAGCATCCAAGATTCGATCTGCAGGCTCACTTTTTTGGTAATGACACAAATGATTTCATAGACACCAATCAAAGTTTCTCACCTGAAATTAAAAAATTATTCCACAGTGATACTGAGGACAAAGATTTTGATGGATTTTCAAATGTATAACGTTAATTATTCAGTGCTACTGTATTATAATTTTTTCCCATTTGTTAAAATTAATAACGTTGATATTGGAATTAATTGTTCAATTAATTAAAAGATAAATTATTTATTTAAGTTCAAAATGTTTAATTTTATGTCCACCAATTAATAATTTTAATTAATTGCACTTGGTATGTTTTTATAACGTACATGACGTTATACACAGTGCAGCCATATACTCGATGTGGCGTTATACTGGGTGCGACGTTAAACTAGTTTTTCTTTTTTTTTAAGTAACTGCGGCGTTATACTCGATGCAGCGTTATTCTTGGAAAATACAGCAAGTATCTAAAAATCTAAAGTAAAATAGTTCTAAAAATCAAAAAATTTGTAAAAATCCAAAAAGTCCAAAATGAAAATATTTGTAAGAATGGAGAGATCTGGGGTGTTAAAGTTGTAAAAATCGAAAAATCTGAAGCGAAGATGTTGTAACAATCAAACAATTCGGAGCAAAAAAGTTGTAAAAATCGAAAAATCCAGAGAGAAAAAGTTTAAAAACCCCGGAGCAAAGAATTCGTACAAATTGGAAAATGCATAGCGAAAAACTGAACAGTTGTAAATTGCTTAAAATTTATTGTGTGAATGTTTACTTTATGAAAGAAGTTCTCGTTGGAACTGTGTAAGAAGCGAGTTGTCTGGCGAAAAGCACATGTTGCAAATGGGAAGAATTTCGAAGTTGCTGAATTCTCATACGTGAGTACTTGTCTCATGTCAGAAACATTGCCAAAATCGTGTGTCTCGCTTGTAAATTATGCCAATTAAATATAATGTAAATTATGTAGGATTGTGCCAAAAAATAATTTTTAAGGGAAAGAAAAAGTATTTGATTTTCAATTTATAACACTGATATCGCTCACCCGAAAGAAAAGTGACATAGTCCAGTCATTTGGTAGAAAATAGGAGAAAGTTTTGGTGTAGTTTTGATATTTGGTGCCTTTATGTTTTTTGGGTAGCTGAATGCGAATCTGAAGTTTGCCAACAAAATTTATCCCGGGAAACACGTTTTTTTTGGCAAAAAACTGGAAATAAAACGGGATTTTCTTTGTTTTTTCAAAATAACTTCAAAATTATGCATTTTACGGAAAAGTCTTCAATACATAAATTAAAGAGAATAAAATTTCCTACATTTTACGTACTAAAAGTTTTTTTCTCTGATCAATAGTTTAGCCGTGACAATGCCGCAAAAATGGGTGTGAAAATAAAAAAAAATATTTTTGGCGTCAATATAGTCGCACCGCCATGAAATTGAAAAATGTTATTGATATTCACTATTAAATGTTAGATATTGTAAAATGTTGCATGTAGCAGTCATAATTTCGTTACAGGCTCATTCAAAAGTATTTCATTATATTACGGCCTATGGGAAAAAATCGTTTGTGTTTTTTTTTTTTTTTTTTTTTTTTTCAATAATGTTTCATAATTTCAAACACTTTGAAATTTATATACATATCTATGAAGTGCACTACAAGATGATTTCTTATAGAATATGGTATGGGTAGTATTTATCGATCATTTACAGGGACACTAAAAAGAATTATGTTACATTACGGTCTATGGAGAAAAATTGTTTGTGGTGCATTTTGTTCATGTTACACCTTTTCAAAAGTATTTAAATTGATATATATCTCCGAGGTGCTCTATAAGATGCTTACTATTGAATATGATGTGCCATTGATCTTTCATATAGAGGGGCACACAAAATAAATCAGTTATATTTTTCTCTGTATGAACAATAATTGATGGAAGTGCATTTTCAGTTGTGGAACACTTTTTAAATTTTAAAAATTGCTATTTAGTGCTATTTAGTAATTGCTATTTAGCTAATTACTATTTAGCGTGTATAAATTCTATAAATCATATGTAGGGCTGCACAAGACATTTATATACCCGCTTATTGCTGGACATTGCTAATGAGGAATTTTCAACTGTGCTATGCGTTCACTAACAGTTCTAAATTTTAGCATATTGTGAATTATATGATAAATCTATAGTTCATATACAGGGATCTACAAAATTTTCAGCTATTTTTTCGATTTTGGTTGAAATTTTGCTTTCAAACGTGTTATATGTTTCACAAATTATTACTTAGACACCGTTTTTTACGTTATTAAACTATGAAGTTTTATTATAGTAGCCCGAATTCTTTCAAAAATGTTCCATAATCTGATTGGCGCATGATTTACGTTCTTCTTTCTAATTTTAATGATACTTTCTTAACGGTATGGAAGCTAAAATGATAAAACTATTTTTGTATTATTATAACAAATTCTGAAATTTCTTTTTCTAAAATTTAAGGTACGAGACAAACATTCGACAGCATTAATGAAAATTGCTGTGTTGCATATTCTGTTGTATATTCATATTTATTTCTGCACAAACCTAACAGGAACCTTATGTAAAGATAGGTAATCATAAGATATCATGATTTATATCATGAGAAAATGCCTACATTATGTTTTGCATTGTATCAAATCTGAATTTGGAGAGTTTGTCTGGATCAATTTTGTAACCACTCAGAATTTGCAGCCAAGTAATATATTTTAAATGATTTTGTCCCGATATATCTACATACAACTGGCAATTTTTGTCCAAATTTGGTCATAAATTTAAACATTTCGCTCTTGCAAAACTTCATGTGCTCTTCATTGTAATTTTCCTCTATAAACAAAATATTTTGAACCAAATTCACATTTAAATTACATTTTAATTCTTGTTGCCGTTGCATAATGGTGCAAAAGTTTATTTATGTGGCTAACTTAAATTCTGCTGTCTTTGATTTTAAAAAAATGGTACTTGAACTAAAATGTCAAGAAAAAGTCATGCCAGAAGGTATCAAATATTTTTTATTAAAAAAACATTTATTTTATACTGTTGGTAGTAATAAAAACACCCACTAATTCTATACGTCTATTTTCTATGCTGTAGATATCGGTGAAAAGCAGGGACCCTCAAGTAAAAGAAAGCGGAAATAATATTTTTTTGTTTTTTAAATAAATGTACTTACTAATGTACATGTTTATTTATAATTAAATAATGATTCATAATGAGTCGTCCTATTTATTATCAGCAACTTCATTGTAAAATGTAGTCATTCATATAATCTTCAGTATAATTTAAAGTCAATTCTTGTGTAAAATGGTCACTTTTCATGTTAAATCTACGTACAGCGGCGTAATTCCCGTTTTCTCTGAATTTTTTGATTTTCACTCCCATTTTTGTGGCGTTGTCATGGCTAAACCATAGATCAGAGAAAAAGACTTTTAATACATAAAATGTAGGAAATTTTATCCTCTTTAATTTATGTTCTGAGGACTTTTACGTAAAATGTATAATTTTGAAGTTATTTGGAAAAAAACAAAGAAAATCCCGTTTTTTTCCTGTTTTTTGCCAAAAAAACGTGTTTCCCGGAATAAATTTTGTTGGCAAACTTCAGATTCGTGTTCAGCGACCCACGAAACATAAAGGCACCAAATATCAAAACTACACCAAAACTTTCCCCTATTTGTCCTTTTTGAGCACCTAATGCCTGGACTAACACATCTCTACAAAAGTAAATTTCACAGGAGAGACAAAAGAAAATTTGCATGATTTTACTGTAACATGAAATTATAGCAATTAGCTTTGCATGTAGGAATAAAAACATGCATAAAACCCTTAAGAATGAAGACGTAGGATGCAGTTTGGAGGGTTGACTAATTTTACCTCCCGACACAGTCCACCCCTATTCTGTGGCCACAAATGGACATCATCATAATAAAGTGATTTTCCCTAAAACTACATTTATGAAACTTTTTGTGTAGCAAAACGCACCTATGATAAACTTATTAGTGGAATAAAAAGCAAAATGAATTTTTACGAGATGTTTCACTTTTCTTACGGGTGAGCGATATGTACGTATTCCATGCCTGTTGGTATAATTTAGGTCGAGTGGTTTGGCACAATGAAGTGTTAATTGAAGAAAACCTTTATTACTGTCCATATTCAGTTTTAGTCACAGTGTTGCCAATATTGGTGTTTTAGATAGTAAATTGGCAATCATATACAGTAGACTCCCTCAAATCTGCACATCTTGGGACTGAAGGTTGTGCAGATTTTAGAATTTTGCAGATTTTCACTCATTTCTTTGTTTACATTTTTAAACGATAATTTGAATACAATAATACAATCAAAATTATAATAATTGCTTGCATCATAATAAAA
The DNA here is from genome assembly GCA_963932465.1 of Maratus speciosus. Classification (NCBI taxonomy): domain Eukaryota; kingdom Metazoa; phylum Arthropoda; class Arachnida; order Araneae; family Salticidae; genus Maratus; species Maratus speciosus. Next base: position 70,704,792 of record OZ010794.1, on the reverse strand, counting down.
TATTAAAGTAATTAAGTAAAGTAATAAACTAAAATAATAAAAAGTAAGATAATGAATAAATTAAATAATGAATATTGAATAATGAATAATTAAATAATTTAATAATTAAATAAATTAATCATAAAAATGATTAAATTATTAAAAGTAAATTTCAAGTAAATAATTAATATATAATTAAATATGCATAATAAAGATGAGATACATGTTTCTTGAATTATTCAATAAAACATTCCTCTTAAAGGTACCCTATTAATTCACATCAAAATCATAAAAGTAAGAAAGTTTAATTTCAGGTTTAGTTAAGTCATAATGACCAAAAAAGCCTGATTAATACATAAATATATTTGGTAAAAAGATTGTGATTACCAATGATATCAGCAATATCGTGATTTTTTTCAGAAATAAATTTCTACTTCCTTCATGAAAAACTATGAATTCAGACATATTATTCAGAATTACATATTAAAATACTATAAAACTGAAAAAATCTGTAATTTTGCCCCTGCATCTGAACTGAAAGTTTCATTGTTTACATCTGCGATGATGTCCGAATATTAGGGTTGCAAATTTGAGGGATTCTGCTGTATTTTTATTAGTGCCATAAGTATCAATCTATCCCTGTTATAAAGATGCACGATCAAATTTCCTGCCAATTACATCTGACACTAGAATTTAAGGAGTCAATTCTTATTGTGATCAATTCACTTTTATGCGATGTCGATGTTTACCAATACTAGATTTTACCAGAACTGCTCATCACTAGAAATAGCTAGTGTATTCCTGAGAGTAAGTTTTTAAGAAAATTCTTAAATTTGAATTTAGATCTTTCTTGAATTTAGATGTTTATATTTTCGCGTGATACTATATTTTGTGTACGGTACAGACTTCATCATTAGACTGGAATTTATTTTAAATACACCTGAAAAGTCAGTGAACTTCATTCTTGTGTCTTTTAATTTAATCATGAACTTTTAAAAAGAATAAAGGGTATTTTTATGAATTTATTGAAAGAGAGTCATCATGAGTGTAGTTGCACTTGAATTGCCTTAACTTTTTAATTAATTAATTTAGAAGGATAATATAAAAAATGTTTCTCAATTAAATTAAATGAATGTTGTAGAAAATTTTATAACCTTGATCCTTGAAACAAGGTATTTCTGTAAATGGACACATCCATTCCCCGCATTGGAGTTTCTTAACTTTTGTTAGTGGGAGAAGCGTGGTAGAAATGCTATCTTGATGTATGTTTACTCTACACCACACAGTCCGCACATCACATAGCCCCCATTCTTTGATTTCAGAAACATCTAAAGTTACTTATCTCTTTGAAAAAATAATACCTTTATTTTTGTCCTAATTATTAATTCCACAGAAATATTTTTTATTTATTCTTTTCTACCTTTAGGAAATACTATTTATACAGCAGTTGTACTCTATGTGTTTTATTGGAAATATCTCTTTATAAATTATAAGAATACTAACAAAGGCTTTTTACAATGTGAGAGTACAAAAGCCTTTTTCAAAAATTGGAAGCTGTTCCTAAAAATATCAACTATAGATCCGTTATTTACAGAGCACTAGTATTAAAGTTTTTTCTCAAAAGAAAAAAAAAATCATTATACATAATACATTGATTATAATATTTGAAGACTTTTTAAATGAGTTTTTACATGCAGTTATAACTTCAGGAGACTACATTATTTTTTAAATTATGTAATGGTTATAATAGCAAATACCTCATAAAACTTAAAGCCAGGATAAATAACTTTATTAATCAATAATTCACTAAAACCTGTAAAAATGAAAAATGTCTATAACAGAAACCGGTCTAAAAAGAAAAAAGTTTTCGATACTCAAGGGAAGGTACTCGAAAGAATTTTTACCTGCTAAATCGCAAACTTGTCTAAAATTAAAACTATTTCCGGTCTTTTAGCGATTCCAATTTCAGAGGTTTTATTATTTTAGGTAATGGAAACAAGTAATAATACATTCAAACATTTTACTACACTAATTTTTTGCTTTTAGGGAATAGTTTACCTTAAAACTGGTAAAAAAATAAAAATAAAAATAAATTAAAAAAAAATAGATTTTTCTTTTTTTATATTAACTGAAAGCCTGTTTAATTGTGAATATTTTGACACCTCAATCTTACTCATACGGTAATTATATCGCGAGACATTGTAAATTTTGTTAATACACTGAGTGCAATTACCCATACAAATTAAAACTTTAAATGGCTTTTTCTCCATTTCATATTTTCTTCACTTTCATGTTTTAAAAATGCTAAGGCTTTTTTGTTTTCTATTTGAGATAGCTATCTAAACTTTTTTTGTATCTATTCTTTATTATGTATGTGATAAGTTTGCACATGGAATTAGCCTTCAGACTTTTTGTTATTTAAAAAAAAAGTACATGAAGATGCATTAGATTTCATCGTTTTACACTATACAGATTAGTCAAAAAATTATATTAGATGTAATATTAGATTATCTAAAAATCCACGCGCAATCTTGTGTAATACACATTTGAAAATCCTAAAAAAAACTGAGCAAAAATATAATTTTAAAAAACTCAATTTTTATAATTTTTTTTTAAATTTTAATTAAATATGTAATTAAATAAATATATATTTTTTCAAAATGTACTTTTAGTCGAAGATTGAAACACAGTAAGTTTACTATTTAAACCATATTTTTTAAAATAAACAAAATTGTTGAAAAGGTAAACTGTCCCCTTAATTTATAAATATTTTCAATTTAAACATAAATAATTATAGTAAATTGAAAAATTCTAAACAATTAGCAAGAATTAGTCTCTGATAAATGAAAGATAAATCGAAGAACTCTGGTGTTATCTAAAATATTTCGGATTTTCACTCAACTGACATACATAACTTAATTAAACTGAAATAACAATCCAATGTATAAACATGCTAACTGTAATTAATTTGTTTGTGATTAACAATTGGTCAGTAATGCAGATGAGTGTCAGTTCAGATCTCGCTAATGATTTGAAAGGTCATGCTGCAGTAAAAACTGTTTATTACGGAACTGTGTCATAAATGGAAAATTTCATGGTTTCAAGGATAGCCTGAAGGAATACCTTAAAATTGTGCTTGCTTAGAAAGTAACATCTCTAAAATGAAAAATGTTGTTTCGGTTGTCAAATGTTTTTACTATATTTCCAATTTATCTTAAGTTTGCTCTGAAAAAGTGTTTTCCTTGCTCACACGCTCTAGAAAGCATTTTAACCCGTAAAATTTTAAAATGATCAACCATAGCTATCGAAGTGCTTTGATTCGTAAAGCATTTTTCAATTTTTAACAAATAATGTAATCAAATATGAATATAATGAGTTATATTAGAGCGCTCTTTAATGAAAATCTTTCATGAATTTTTGTGTTTTATAATCGGCTTAAAACTCCAAATTTGACACCATTTTATAAAAGATGCTTGCCTTTATTGAAAAAAGAGTAATAATATTTGATTTGTTAGCATCTGAATAAGTAAATTTCCCTCATTCAGATATTTAGGTATGCTTCAAAAATTACTCAGGTAGAATTTTAGACGAAATCTGCAAAATAAACATTATGTTTGATAAGAAATGTAATGCACAAATATAGTATCAGTATTCTGTATTGCAACGGATTTGACAATACTTTAAAATCATTTCTCAAATACGAAAAATCTAATGCTCCTTTTTAAGATTACAAGTTAGATCAAAATTTAGATATAAATATTTAATATAATAATAATAATTTTATTTAACAGTATTTTAATCGAAAAAGTAACAAAGATTTTACTTTTTTTTCCCTAAAGGAACAATTCATTTCAGAAAAATACTGTCAAATTTGGCATTTTAAACCGAATTCCTCAACGTGACATGGCTGGAAAAGAAAACAGCTGGGTGAATAATCGTCATGAAACAATAACCGCTTGGAACTCAAGATGTAATTATTTCATCGATAATTGGAAAAATCCTTCCAGTAGAAATCACTTCAATAATCATGCGTCCAAGTGTCATTCTTTTACGTTTAAAAAGTGTGTTCTAAAAAGCAGTGTTGCAAAATTTCCAGTTGTTGAACGATTTTTTTTTTTTTTTTTTTTTTTTTTTTTAAGATTCGCCTTTAATGTAAATTCGACTATGATAGTAAAAAGATTGAATCCCGACATTTTTCTCTGAAAAAGGGAGAGGAAATTTGAAGCTTCTGGGAGACATTTTCTTCCAAAAAACGAACAATATCCGTATGCTTCATTGACCATTCATCATCTTCACTTTCTAAATCTTTAACATTTTATACAAATAATATTGCATCTATTTTTTATTTTTTTTTTTTTTTTATCTTTCCTCTTTCTGATACCTTTACTCCTTTTGAATTAAATGTACAGTAAATAACTGAATCGTCCCAAGCAAAAATATTTTCTCTTCAAGTAAGAAACTAAGATGAAAAATGACTGCTTGTCTAAATAGAATCTCTTAACTGCTAAAAGAGGTAAGCATAAATCGCCAGTCAATGTTCAATCATTGTTATCCGAACAAAACATCGGCAACAATAAAGGCACATCCCTCGACGGGTGAAATTTATCTTTTTCTATTGCTTCCACCCCTATTATTCACCCCTGCTGATTCTGGCCAAGCCCTCGTTTAATCTACAAGGCTGGAATAAGCCTTCTTTAGTTTTAAAAGTTTAATCCATTATTTAAAGAAATGCGATTTAGTAGTTTTTGTACAATAAAACAATATTGGGAAAATCTATATTTTGTAGTAATTTGCTTGAATTTTTTGTTCCAACTGATAAGTATTTTCTTGATATATGTAATTACCCCATGGAATAATAATGTGAAAATATCCATTTATTAATAAATTATAAATGTATTTGAAATATATTTATATGGTTAGCATAAAACAATGTTGAGAAATTTTATATTTTATAGTAACTTGTTGAAATTTTTGTTCTAACTGATAAGCATGGTCCAAATACCGGCTACTAGGTGTTCTGAAAACTGGCGCACCGCAGCCTAGTGATGATAGGTAGAGTTTTTAACTTTAATTGAGAGAAGAAAGTTACGAAAAGTACGTCGCTGAAGTTGGTCTCGTTTACAAACGGTAAATGCAAAAGTGTCGAAACGATGTAATTTGGTACATCAAAAGTTTTTCAGATATGTGTTTCTCATTTTTCTTTAAATGTACTGATCGTATATTGGCTTAAATTGATGATTAATTTAATTTCCAGACATATTTAGCTCTCAATTGCCACGCGCACATTAGTGATATTTTATTACAGTCAGTCACAAAAGTCTGCATACACTCATAAAATTACAACAATGTAACACAGTACTAATATTTTGAGAAAAAAACTTTATTTTGATAAACATTTCAGACATTAATTGATGTTCCTTAAAGAAAATTAAAAATCACTCATTAAAATTTAGCGAAATTGTGCAGAAATCGATATTATTTAGTCACAGATGACTAAAAAATAATGTATACTGCATTTATGCATAACTAAGAGTTAAAAATTAAAAATTAATACTTTGTAGGACCTCCCTTGGAATCTGTAACTGCTTTCATTCTTTTTGGCATTGACAAAACTAGATTTTTTGTCGTATCGGGAGTAATGTCCGACCATGCATGTTGTATTGCGATCTTCAAGGTTTCTTTACTTGTAATTGTGTGTTGTCAAATTCGACGATCAAGTTCATCCCAAATGTGCTCAATGGGGTTTAAGTCTGGTGACTCTGGAGCCGAATACAGTTGCTTGGGTACTTTATAAAGGAGACATTTCCTTTACGATCTTAGCGGTATGCTTCGGGTCATTATCTTGTTGGAAGTCCTAACTATTTCCCAGTCCTAAATTCTGAACGGATGACTGTAGATTGCTCTGCTGTATTTTTAAATATTCGAATTGATCCATTGTACCGTCAATAAACATTAAATTAATAATCCAGCCGCCGCCATTGAGCCCCAAACCATCACACTCCCTCCACCATGTTTAACAGTTGGCGTCAAATTTTCTGGTTTCATTTCTGTGGGGGTTTTCGCCAAATTTTTCCATGCCCATCACAGCCAAAAATATTAAACTTACTCCCATCAGTAAATAACACTGTTTTCCAAAAGTCAAAGTCCTTGTCAATATGTTTAGATGTAAAGTCTAGCCTTTTTTGTTGGTTTGCAGATGAAATGGGAGGTTTCCTTCGGGGAACTCTACCACTGAAGCCTGCCGATCGAAGAATTCTACGAACAGTTTCTGGATGCACTTTCTTGCCACTTGCCATCGCAATATGCTTGGTTAATTGTGGGGCACTAAGTTTCGGATTTTTTTTACTTCTTTTACTATAATTCTTGCATCACGGTCTTTAAGCTTCTTTGGACGTTTTTACATCGAGATTTGCTGAGCACATTTTCACGTAAATTATAATTTCTGAGTATAGTTGGTATAGATGCACGGCTTTTTCCTATAATTTCGGCAATCTTGCCATAAGATTTATTTTAGTTTCTTAATTTTACGACCAGATAACGCAATTCTAAGGACGTTTCTTTTCCTTGACTCATCTTTCACATTATATACAACCGTTCACATAGAATTAAATACTTGGGTTTGCGCCATAAAACCTTATACAACAATCAAAATACAACCAATAGATCAACCGACTATCTTGGGAGATGAAGATCAGCGTAACTAAACTTCAAGTGCCTGGTAAAATTGAAAAGTGAAATGAAAGAGGTTCGTATGCAAATTTTGTTAACTGCCAATCAAGTGTATGTATACTTACATGCTGATTGCAGTAAATATGCAAATTTTACTAGTTATTATCATTTTTAAGCTTTTACAAAGAATTCGGAAGCATTTTTCAGATTAGAATAATACACTAATGCTTGTAACGTCGAGTAGTTTTGGTGAAAGCTCTATTTTGATGGATGTATGTAGACTTTTATAACTCGCTGTATATGAATGAGTAATACCGGTTTTAACTTAAACATAGCAGTGGTCCGAATACCGGCTACCTAAAGTGGTCTAAATACTGGCTAGCCTGTATTTGGACCTCTCCTGGTTGCTCTGTTTGAAGGGGAGGAAAATAAATTAATGTAAATACAGTGGAACCCGATTAAGACGCGTTTCAAGGGAGTGGACAAAAGTCGCGTATTAAGCGGGATCGTGTATTAAACGTGATTTATATAATGTTGCAGGAACTGGCCTAATTTACACATCTAATCGTCTCAATGAACTTCAGAGCTTTCATTTATATGTTTATGGTTGAAAATTGTGCCTTTATACGTATACTTAGATTTCAATTTAATTGTATTGAACATATTGTTTCTTTTTATAGGACCGACTGGAATAATAACTAAAAATAAATATGGATTCAAACATGGCTTTAATGTCGATTAAGTGGTTACAACCAAAGAAAAAATAACAAAAATAATTTTCTTTCTAGACTAATTTTTTTAACAGAAAGAAAACAATATTAAATCTTTAAAGTGCAATCCAGTTGTTAAAATCATATTTAGTACTTGTGATAATGAGTACCATTATAATCTGTCCTTCTTTTTAATATAAAAAAATATCCTTATTAATTTTTGTGTAAACAATATTATTAGTATAGCAAAAGGTAACAAAAACATAAAGTAATAATTCAAAAGCAGTCGTATTTGTTTAATATTTGCAAGTTTGGTTTTTTTTGTCTATAATATGTGTTATAAAACATAGTAGTGGTATAAAGTTCATTTAAAACTTAACTTACAACAGATATACTCATCTCATAACAAAATAATTTTTATCACGTATACGTGTATCTTGAATTCGTCTATCTCACTTTGCTGCACTAAAAACATACACGAAGCGAGAAACAATGAATGTTAGAACATGGGATAAAAGAAGAATTGCAGTGTTGCTAATTTAGCGAGAATTTTTTAATTCAAATATCTACCACTATTTCCGACTAGTAATGTTCGCTTTAATTAATCTCTTATTAAATAAGTAAATATTACTATTCTAAAACAGTGTTTTTTATATGAAAAAACAAAACAAATACCTGCTAAATTGACAAAACTGGAGAAGATAGAAGGAATTCGCATCTTCATCAATGAATTCGCGTCTTAAGCGTGATTTTTTTGCCTCATAGGACCGAAAATTTATCGCGTATTAAGCGGAATCGCGTAATAACCGTTCGCGTATTAAACGCGATATTTTTGCATTAGACTTATGGGCGATGTTCAAGGGACCGGAGAAGATCCGCGTATTAAGCGGGATTGTGTATTAACCGTGAGCGTCTTAACCGGGTTCGACTGTAGTTTCATAATTAATAAATTAATTTAAATGGTTCAGAAATAGTTCCAGTTTCACTTTGCAATATGAAAAAAGCAACCGTGGTCGCAATTCTTCAGTAGCGACACTGGTTACCGGATCATTTCACAAAAAACACTGTTGGACACTCCAAAATTGCCTGTAATAAATGTGAAGAGAAATAAGAAAAATGACGGAGGAAAACAGGCGAAAGGGGCAGAAATTGGATTTTAAAAAAGCGAAAAGGAAGATATCCAACAGAGGAAGATGATACAATCTAAGCCTTTTGCATGGGTGTCTTCTCTGCGGACAAGAATCGGGGAGGGGATCCTGGGTTCAATGTTAAGAATGCCATATGTGGGCGTAAAGCGGCTGCATCGACGCTGAAGATGATATTATGTTTGTGATTTTTTCAGATAAAACAATTCTCATTTCAAACAGCAAGCCATTTCTTGTTTTATACGTTAAAAAACAAAACTAGAAACATACTGGAGAGAAGACTGTGAGAGATAGTCGTTAAGAATTTTATAAATTTGACAAAAATGCTTGTTTATTAAAAATTACGTATTTTCTTTGCGCATAAGAAATGTTATTAACCAATAAAATTTATTAAAATAATATTCTTATTACTTAATAACTATCATTAGCTCTATTTGTGTGATCTTTTGGGAAAAAAACTTACGTAGCCGGTTTTTAGACCCCATTTTGAAAACTCAAATTTGAAGACTTTCGGAATTTTGCTATTTATAAAAAGAAAACGGGTTTTAAACGGATTTTTTTCTCTAAACAGGTGTAAAACATGTCAAGGTTCCTGCTGTCACTTTTTTTTTTTACTAGTTTTGAAAATTGTATGATATAGATTGAAAACAAAAGTGGTAGCCGGTATTTGGACCTTCTCCCCTATATATGATAAGAAAAAGCGGAGTGAAATTCGATGCTAGTAATTTTTTTTTTATCTTTTAAATGCTACTATCTACTGTTATGCTGTTAATGCTATTATCTACTAAATGCAAATTAGTCAAATAGATGTCGGAGTAGCTACATTTATTGTTTGTCAACTGTCCCTTCCGGAGTTGCTCGGGCCGTGATAATGACCTTAAATATACCTCAAATTTGTATAATTTTATATGTAACCCGATTTTACAAGAATATATACTTTTAAATGAAAATATTTCCAAACAAACTTCCTATAGGGGCTTCCGCAATATTTATACATTTTAAAAGACAATGCATCTTAAAATAAAATGTATGTTCTTTAAGTAGTGATTATATGCTTTTCGTATTTAAAAAATAATAATGAATTCAGAATTTTAAAATTCGCAGATTTTTCTTTTCACATAGGGCCATTTAAGAAGAAAAAATTTCTTATTGTTGAAACTCTTAGAAATTATTATCAGTAATAATATTAAGGTTTTGCATCCAGCATAAAAAATAAAAGAAAAAAATATTCATAATTAGCTGTAAAAATGCTGTTATCTTCTCTCTTTTTTACGTCATGTTTAATATTTTAAAAAATTCTTAACGTCCAAATTCTTTGAAAATTTTGTGACTTACAGGTATAATGTTTCAAAATTCTGTCTAAAAATTTCGTGTAAAAATAGAAATATTTAGTTACTAAACATGAGCAAAAACCACCCAACGTATTCACGGTTTGAGTGAAAAGTTTGCGTAGTTTGTTTATTTTTAAATACTTTAAATCTGTTGAATATTTAGTGATGTTTATACTTAGTGTAAACGAGGAAAGAGCCGTGCCAGTATCAAAGGATCCCAAATTGATGGTAGTACCGAGGTAACAACAGATTCCACCAGACGGAATAACATGTCATCGGCTCCCGGCACACTACCAAGCGACTAAAAGATAAACTAACCGCCACTGACTGATGCCAAGAGCTGGTTCACTACAAGACTTGTTTGCAAGCGCAAGCCACTCAGGGAGACCATGAGAGCCACAGTCAAAACCCATACTGCAAAACCGAGATTGTCTTCAGGGAAGACTCTTAGATAATGACCCGAATTCTTCTCTGCAGCTACTGCGTCTGAATCACACCGCGACGGTGGCCTCATACTACTCATGTAGCGAGCAACGAGAAAGTGCAACACTCCGTCCCTTGGAGGACTCTGCTCTCCGTAATCTTCCACACTTAAGTGGCCGTCTTTCCATCCAGGAATGCACTGATACTCTAAAGTGAAAGTTGAGTTTCCGGGGTGATCATCCCTTAAGGAGCCAAGTCAGGAACGCAGAGGAGGATGGGTTATACTTAGTGTAAGTCGAACGTTCGAAAAATGTATAAAAAGATATGTTAAAATACTGAGATTTAATCAATTTTAGCATAGAAAAAAGTATTGTCTCTGTAAGGCGCAAAGTGACTTCCAATCACGATTTTTTTGAAAGGGTAATATTCATATTTTTAAAAACATTTTGCACCTGTGTAGAAAAGAAAATTTTTGTATTAAATGGATATTTTTCGTTTTACTGTATTTCTGAAATTAAGTCTGCTGCGAGCTTCAAAAAAAGGGGAAAACAAAAAAATATCGAAATAGAATTTTATTCAGATTTAATTTTGAAAGTGTTAAAATTAGTATTTTTATGCAGACTGTGATGTTTGAAAGAAAAAAGTACGACATGTACGATTATGTTTGATTTGTGTATATTTCGAATGGTGCCGCCATTGTGCGTTACTTTTTTCCCTGCTAAAGATTCTCCAAAATGGCGTTCCGGCTGTCACGATTTTAGTTTTTGCGATATTTTTTAATAGTTCTGTTCATTAACGAAAACTTAAAAATCTGACCCGCAGATACACCAGGGCCGACCTTCAATTATCCTCATCAAAATTTTCAGTCCTGTACGCGCGGTAGATTTTCTTAGGCACCGTAGACACAATCACACACATAAACACCTTTTATTTATTAATATGGATTACTCCAAATTTTGAGAGTTTTTATTAATAAATTAAATCGTCTTCAAAATACATTAATACCAAGATGACCCCGTAACAACTAGTTAACATTTCTTCCCTTATGTTAAGTTGTATCAATTAAGAAATTGCAATTCTTTAAAATGTATATAAAATAATTTAAATTTAAGGAACTTTATATGAATATTTTGAATTAATTATACTTTGTTTTTTAGATTTAAGGCAAGACCAAGTACAATAATCCTCATTATTGATGATAAATGAACTATTTTCTTTGGAAAAAAGTATAGAACATTTACTTCACTCCTAAAAGGAATTTCCATTACATGAAAATCCACCATTTTTATAAAGAAAATGTCAATGACTCAGCTGCAGTCAACACCAGATGATAAGCCATTTGTTTGTGAAGTATGTTCGAAAGGATTTTCTAAAAGTGCTTATCTAAAAAGACATCTACGAATACACGCAAATGATAAACAATTTATTTGTGAAATATGTTCCAAAAGATTTTCCGAAAGTGGCAATCTTAAAAGACATCTTTGTTTGCATACAAATGAGCAACCATTTATTTGTAAAATATGTTTGAAAGGATTTGCTGTAAGTGGTTCTCTTAAAAGACACCTTCGAATACACACAAGTGAGAAACCGTTTATTTGTGAAATATGTTTGAAAGAATTTTCTCAAAACGAAAACCTTAAAAGACATCTACGAATACACACAAATGAGAAACCGTTTATTTGTGAAATATGTTCGAAGAGATTTTCTTGTAGTAATAATCTTAAAGACCACCTTCGAGTACATACAGGCCAGAAACCGTTTATTTGTGAAATATGTTCGAAAGGATTTACTGTAAGTAGTTCTCTTAAAAAACATCGTCGAATACATACAAATGAGAAACCATTTGTTTGTGAAATATGTTTCAAAGGATTCTCTGAAAGTGGTTCTCTTAAAAAACATTTTCGAATACACACAAATGAGAAACCATTTATTTGTGAAATATGTTTGAAAGGATTTTCTCGAAATAGTCATCTAATAGATCATCTACGAATACACACAAATAAGAAACCATTTATGTGTGAAATATGTTTGAAAGGATTTTCCCAAAGTAGTATTCTTCAAAGACATCTTCGAATTCACAGAAATGAGAAACCATTTATTTGTGAAATATGTTCGAAAGGATTTACTGAAAGTGGTTCTCTTAAAAATCACCTTCGAATACATACAAATAAGAAACAATATGCTTGAAAGGATTTTCTGTAAGTAGTAGTCTTATAAGACATCTTCGAATTACACATAGAAGAGAAACAACTTGTATTTTCTAAAAATTGTCATGTTTAAGAACATATTCAATAACACACAAATGAGAAATCATGTGTGAAAGGATTTTCCTGAAGTAGTCATCTGAAAAGCCACTTCCCAATGCACAAAAACGAGAAACCCTTTATTTGTGAAATATCTTTGAAAGGATTTTCACAAAATAGCCTTAAAAACATATTTTTTCCATACAAATAAGAAACCCATTGTTTCTGAAACACAATCGAGTGTGATTTTTAACCTAGTTCTCAAATAAACCATCTATACTCATAAAAGAACAAATCGCGCTCTCTTTCTCTCTGTGTGTGTGTTTATCTGCAATGGCTAGCAAAATCTACGGCACGTACGCGGCGAAAAATTGTTGTGTAGATAGTTCAAAGCCTCTCCAAACGTACCTCAGCTCAGGATTTTAAAATTCTTATAATTATTTGAGTTATTAATTAACAACCGTAACTCCTGCTCATTACAAAGCCATCTCGATCGTTGGGAGAAGGGAAAATCCCTGACGCATGCGCTGAAAGTGTTGATACGCAAATGGAGAACGGAAAAATATTTCGGGGTATTTGGTCATTATTTATTAACTAATGTCGTCCAAACCGCTTAGTAAAGTTAAAAACGGAAGACATGTTCTGAAATATCTTACTTTTAAACCTCAAATGCCGCAATCAATTAAAAAATATATCACAATAACCTCTTGAAAAAAATGTAAAAAAAGGTCGTTTTTCTGAAAAACGTTTTTCTCCCTTATTGCAACACCTCCCTAGGATGCAATTTTAAAGGTACTGACAAACCAAAAAAATGCTTATAAAATTGAAACCTTCTTCAAATCAGTGATGTAACTGGTTTTTAAAAATATTAATTTTAACCCTTTCAAATACACTGTCAAACACAGGTCCCTTTGCTCCTCATGTAGAGGATATTTTTTCTACGCTAAAAGTAACTGAACGCCCATATTTTAACACAATATTTCTAGAGCATCGCGATAGATCAGATTTACATCACTTACAAAAATTTCGTAACGTTCAGACGGGTAATAATATTTTTTACAAAATAAAATGTGTTAAAACTTCGACAAACAAAAATTAGAAACACAGGCATTTCGGTAAAATGTTTTCCCTCTTAAATATGCAGATTTTTTTTATGAAAAATTAAAAAGGCTTGGTTTTAGTTATATTTACGATCCATTAAATTTCAGAACATTCGGATAACAATAACCATCTATTTTGTTATGCTAATGAAACAAACTCCAAAACTAGTCGAATGTGACTATCTCAAAATTTTCTTCTATCATGCATGTTAATACTTCCTGAAAAATGCTGCCGGTTATATGATTTACACCAAAATCTAATCTGCAACAATTTATGTCAACTTTTAACTGAATCTGAAGTTTCGTGAAAATCCGTGCATTAGTTTTTGAGTAGAACTATGGCGGAAATCGCAAAAAATTCTGCACAACAGCGCCACATGTTGGGCGATATATAGCAAAACCTAATAAGCAACAACTTAAGTCGACTTGATAACTGAATCTGAAGTTTGGTTAAAATCCGTGCACCCCTTCTTGAGATAAAACTATTGCGGGAGTCTGTAAAAATGCAGCAGAGCAGCGCCACCTGTTAAGCGATTTACACCAAAATGTAGTGAGCGCCAACTCATATCAAGGACTAACTGAATTTGAAGATTGATGAAAATCCACGCATTAGTTCTTGAGATAGAGACATTGCGGAAATCAGGTAAAATGATGTATAGCAGCGCCACCTGTTGGACGATTGACACCAAAACGTAGTAAACATAAACTCATATCAAGGACTAACTGAATCTGAAGTTTGATGAAAATCCATTTATTAGTTCTTGAAATAGAGCCATTGTGAAAATCAGGGAAAATAATGTATAGCAGCGTCACCTACTAAGCGATTTACACCAAAACATAGTAAACATCAACTCATATCAGGGACTAACTGAATCTGAAGTTTCATGAAAATCCGTGCATTTGTTCCTGAGATTGATTGCGGAAATCTTTAAAAATGCAGCATAGCAGCGCCACCTGTTGAGCGCTTTGCACTAAAAACTAATCAGCACCAAGTTATATCAGGGACTAACTGAATATAATTTTTTATTAAATTCCTTGCATTAGTTCTTAAGATAGAGCTGTTGTAAAAATCTTGAAAAATGCAACATAGCAGCGCCACCTATTGGAAAATTAACACAAAACCTAATCAGCAACAACTTATGTCAACGTCTAACTGAACCTAAAGTTAAATGAAAATGCGTGCTCATTAGTTCTTGAGATAGAGCTATTGCGGATATCATGGAAAAAAACCCATAGCAGCGATACCTGTTGGACGATTTGTACAAAAAACCTAATCAGCACTAATTTACATTAAGGTATAACTGAATCTGAAGTTGACGAAAATTCGTTCGTTAGTTCATGAGCTGGAGATAGAGCTATTGCGGAAATCGTTAAGATTTTCCCAAAAAGTATGAGCAGAACTATGTTTCAGACGAAAAGAAATACATATAAATATGAATGAGCATAAATCCAATTTATTGCATTAGAAATAAAATGCATATAAGAAATGTCATCATAGATCTTTCTTTAACATAGAATACAGAACCTTTTTTCTACTCTCGGAAAATGAAAAAAAATACCAGCATTTCGTTTTTGACGCATACAAAAACCCATGTATTTTTGACAGTTTATGCATACACATGTTACATATGTGTAGATTCGGAGGTGTCCACTATTCAAAGGTAAAACGGCACAAATAAATAAGTGTTAGGAATTCAAAGTGTCCGCTAAACACAGGTGACACTCCTATTCCGGAGTTACAGAGTCACAGACCGACATTTTGTAAAAACATGTTTTTTGGGAACTCTGACTCCTAAAACGTGTAAATCCGTCGAAAACCGGAATTCGAAAATTTTCACGAATCCAATACTTTCTTCTTGTAAAGATAGAAGAAAGTATAAAAGAAGAAACGATTTATGCGTCGATAGGAAATCTCAATTTACAAAATCCATGGCATTATTTCTAGCTTAGTTGTCCAACGCGTTAGTTGTCTATACGAAAGGCCTCTGGTTCGAAACTCGGTAGAACTAAGTTGAAATCTGAATTTGTACATTTTTTCTGTTTTAAGCATTTTATTTATCTCTTAATGCTATTTAAAGTGAAAAAAGTTCCGCATTTGTAAATCAATATGGTAATAAGTAAATAAATAAATACAGTAAATATTGTTAACTTTAAAATAATGTAATTAATTAAAGAAAAGGAAAGAAAACTGTCAATAAATGAATCGAATTATAAAAAAAAGTACTGCATTTTATAAATCTCATTATTCAACGTATTTAATTAAAAGAAATTTTGTATTTTTTGCAATTTTAAAGGGATCTAATTATTAGGTAGCTTTCATTACAAAAAGCTACCTATTGCAGCCGTTCGGAGGAAAGCGATTTCAAAAAATTTTGGTATATTTTCATCGATCATGACCCCCAGACCCCAAAACCACCCTCCGTTCAAAATTTATATATATATATATATATATATATATATATATATATATATACATATCTGACCTTTGTCATACTGTAACTCTCGTATTTATGAACCGATTTTGATGTAATTCGGTGTGTACATAGTACATACCAATGTCTCGACCGAGTTCGTTGGCCAGCTTCATCCGCCATCTTGTTTCAAAATGGCAGCCATTTAAAAATTTTTAAAAAATTTAAAATTTGAAATGTGGTACCAAAATATTGAAAATAGAAAAATATTTTTTTCTTATGTATTTGACCTGTATACAAAGACTCCGGGGCAGGTTTTGTTTCGTCTATATCTTAAAAAATGGCTGATTTATAGCATTTTGAATTTCTAGCATGGCTGACATTTTGAAACGTCCTGAAATTTGTCACGCGATAAAAGGCGTATTTATGAACCGATTTGGATGTAACTTCGTTTATACATAGTACATACCAATGTCTCGACCAAGTTCGTTGGCCAGCTTCATCCGCCATCTTGTTTAAAAATGGCGGCCATTTAAATTTTTAAGAAAAATTTAAATTTGAAATGTGGTACCAAAAAACTGAAAATTGAAAAAATATTTTTTTCTTATGTGTTTGACCTTGATAAAAAGATTCGAGAGCAGTTTTTGTTTCGTCTATATCTTAAAAAATGGCTGAGTTATAGCATTTTGAATTTCTAGCGTGGCTGACATTTTGAAACGTCCTGATTTTTGTCACGTGATAACAGGCGTATTCATGAACCGATTTGGATGTACCTTGGCGTGTACATAGTACATACAAATATCTCGACCGAGTTCGTTGGCCAGATTCATCCGCCATCTAGTTTCAAAATGGCGGCCATTTAAAAAAATTTAAAATTTAAAATGAAATATCAAAAAATTAGAAAATGAAAAAGATTTTTTTCGTATATGTTTTACCTTAATACAAAGATTCCGGAACAGGTTTTGTTTCGTCTATATCTAAAAAAATTGCTGAGTTATAGCATTTTGAATTTCTATTGTGGCTGACATTTAAAACGACCTGATTTTTGTCACGCGATAACAGGCGTATTTATGAACCAATTTGGATGTAACTTGGTCTGTACATAGTATATACCAATGTCTCGACCGAGTTCGTTGGCCAGCTTCATTCGCCATCTTGTTTCAAAAGGGTTGCCATTAAAAAAAATTAAATTAAAAATTTAAAAGTCCTTCCGGCCAGTGCCGGGAGGAAGAGGTAGCTTTCATAATCCTTATTTAAAAAAAGCCAACTTATATCATGCAAACACACGAAGCTCAATTTAGTGGAAACCGAATATAGGAGATTCAATACTAATTTTTATCAATATAATGAATGAGAATTTCGCGAAATTAGTCAGCTTTATCCAAGCTGCTTTTCTTTAAAGTAACTTATATTTGGCTGCCAAATTCGGCAATTTCTTGAAGTGCCTGTCATTTTAAGACAACATGGTGGATGAGGCTAAGCAGTGAACTTGGTCGAGACCTTAGTAATTGCTGTGCACATGCTCACTCACATCGGAATCGGTTAACATATAGGAGTGCTGTCGCATGCAAAAAATCAGATTTTTCAAAATATCACCCACAATAGAAAATGAAACTGCTATATCTGAGCCATTTTTTAAGGTAAAGACAAACAAAAAATGCTCCTGAATCCTTATATCAAGATCAAATACTTAAGAAAGAAACCTTTTTCAATTTCTAATTTTTTTGCACCTCACTTTAAATATATATATATTTTTTAATTTAATGGCCGCCATTTTGAAACAAGATGGCTGATGAATCTGGCCAGCGAACTTGGTCGAGGTGTTGATGTATACTATCCATATGCCTTCTTACATCGAAATAGGCGAATACGTGTGTTATCGCGTGACAAATACAAGATCGTTTCAAAATGTTAGCCATGCTAGAAATTCAAAGTGCTATAAATCAACCATTTTTTAAGATATCAACAAAAGAACAAATTTTCAGAAACAAAAACTGCTCCTGAATCTTTGTATCAAATCCAAACACATAAAAAAATCTTTTTCATTTTCCAATTTTTTAATACCTCATTTTGAATTTTAAATTTAATTTTTTTTAAATGGCAACCCTTTTGAAACAAGATGGCGAATGAAGCTGGCCAACGAACTCGGTCGAGACATTGGTATGTACTATGTACAGACCCACTTACATCCAAATAGGTTCATAAATACGCCTGTTATCGCGTGAAAAAAATCCGGTCGTTTTAAAATATCAGCCACAAGAGAAATTCAAAATGCTATTACTCAGCCATTTTTTTTTAGATATAGACGAAAGAAAAACTGTTCCGGAATCTTTGTATTAAGGTCAAACACATGCAAAAAAAATCTTTTTCATTTTCCAATTTTTTGGTATCTCATTTAATTTTTTTTATTTTTTAATTTTTTTAAATGGCCGCCATTTTGAAACAAGATGGCGGATGAAGCTGGCCAACGGGCTCGGTCGAGATATTTGTATGTACTATGTACACACCAAGGTACATCCAAGTCGGTTCATAAATACGCCTGTTATTACGTGAGAAAAATCAGGACGTTTCAAAATGTCAGCCACGCTAGAAATTCAAAATGCTATAACTCAGCCATTTCTTAAGATATAGACGAAACAAAAACTGCTTCCGAATCTTTTTATCAAGGTCAAACACATAAGAAGAAAATATTTTTTCAATTTTCAATTTTTGGTACCACATTTCAAATTTAAATTTTTCTTAAAAATTTAAATGGCCGCCATTTTTAAACAAGATGGCGGGTGAAGCTGGCCAACGAACCCGGTCGAGACATTGGTATGTACTATGTATAAACGAAGTTGCATCCAAATCGGTTCATAAATACGCCTTTTATCGCGTGACAAAATTCAGGACGTTTCAAAATGTCGGCCACGCTAGAAATTCAAAATTCTATAACTCAGCCATTTTTTAAGATATAGACGAAACAAAAACTGCTCCGAAATCTTTGTATAAAGGTCAAATACATAAGAAAAAAATATTTTTCCATTTTTAATTTTTTGGTACCACATTTCAAGTTTTAAATTTTTTTTAAAATTTTAAATGGCCGCCATTTTGAAACAAAACGGCGGATGAAGCTGGCCAACGAACTCGGTCGAGACATTGGTATGTACTATGTACACACCGAATTACATCGAAATCGGTTCATAATTACGGGAGTTACAGTGTGACATAGGTCAGATATATATATATATATATCAATTTTGAACGGAGGGTGGTTTCGGGGTCTGGGGGTCATGATCGATGAAAATATACCAAAAGTTTTTGAAATCGCTTTCCTCCGAACGGCTGCAATAGGTAGCTTTTTTGTAAAGAAAGCTACCTAAAATGAGGTATTAAAAATTGGAAAATGAAAAAGATTTTTTTTAATGTGTTTGGCCTTGATACAAACATTCCGGAGCAGTTTTTGTTTCTGAAAATTTGTTCTTTTGTTTATATCTTAAAAAATGGTTGAATTATAGCCCTTTGAATTTCTAACATGGCTAACATTTTGAAACGATCTTTTATTTGTCACGCGATAACACACGTATTCGCCTATTTCGATGTAAGAAGGCATGTGGATAGTATACATCAATATCTCGACCAAGTTCGCTGGCCAGCTTCATCAGCCATCTTGTTTCAAAATGGCGGAAATCAAATTAAAAAAATATATATATTTAAAGTGATGTGCAAAAAAATTAGAAATTGAAAAAGGTTTCTTTCTTAAGTATTTGACCTTGATATAAGGATTCAGGAGCATTTTTTGTTTGTCTTTATCTTAAAAAATGGCTCAGATATAGCAGTTTCAATTTCTAATGTGGGTGACATTTTGAAAAATATGATTTTTTGCCTGCGACAGCACCCGTATATATCAACCGATTCCGATGTGAGTGAGCATGTGCACAGGAATTACTAAGGTCTCGACCAAGTTCACTGGTTAGCCTCTTCCACCATGTTGTCTTAAAATGACAGGCACTTTAAGAAATCGCCGAATTTGGCAGCCAAATATAAGTTACTTTAAATAAAAGCAGCTTGGATAAAACTGACTAATTTCGCGAAATTCTCATTCAGAATGATTTAGCATTGATAAAAATTAGTATTGAATCTCCTATATTCGGTTTCCACTAAATTGAGCTTCGTGTGTTTGAATAATATAAGTTGGCTTTTTTAAAATAAGGAATATGAAAGCTACCTCTTCCTCCCGGCACTGGCCGGAAGGACTTTTTTAAATTTCAAATCAATGGAATTATTTAAGAAAAAATTACACATAAATGAATCAAATAATAATAGTAATAAATTACATTTTTTGACTAATCGATTTAATTACAATATTTTTGGGAGTTTTTTTTTTCATCTATTTCAATAAAAACAATTTTTCACTTATAAAAGCACTCGCTAGATGGTGCCAAAAAACTGTCTAAAGATATTTTATGCTGGCTCTTTAAATTAAACAAAGCATAATTGTATTTTTAGAGGGGGTGGGGGGTTAAAATCTGTTTTTTTTTTCAGTTTATTATTGCACGATTGCGTTATATACAGGCTTTAATCTATTAGAAAATAAATTTGCTTGATAAAATCTTTTTAAAAACCTATGTAGTAGTATTTACTTGCAATTTTATTTCTTTTTCAGTACTGCAGTTTATGATATATTTGTAATTACTTTTTCGCCTAAAGATTTTAAATAAATATTTAAAATATTGAAAACGTAATTACATTTTATTTGAATTCATCAATTAATTTTGAATAAAATAGTTTAAAGTGAAAGACAAATAAAAATACAAAACCTTAACCTGTAACTTTACACAACTTTCTAACTGAGTCGGGCCCTGACAATTTGCTCCCGCTCTTGTCCCCCCCCCCCCCCCGCTCCCTCTGTATGGGGACCTGCGCTACAAATTTCAGGTTCATTTAACCCGGCAGTAGTCGCGTGTCTGTCTTTTTGCCGCCCATATGAATTATATTCTAACACGTATCACCTTACAAATAGAATAGAGAACTACCATGTAGCTGACTATAAATGTTTCTGCACCACCACAGTTAAGTACCGAGACATCTTTTTTTTGTTGTTGTTCAAGTACATTTTTATAAGGAAAGTTGAAATTTGTGGAAATTTCTACGCAATGATCCATAATGTCAAATTATTTTCCTTATTTATTATTCCAAACCTCATGAATAAAATGAACAATTTAAGTAAACTGCAAATTTATAACTTCATTCAAATGTAGTATTCGAATAACAAACGAAAAACTTTTCTTATTTTGTATTTTCTGTATGCGGAGGGCCGGCGGCAAAAAGACCGAGCGCGACTAATAACGTTCGGAAAAAAGACGAGACTACTGTCGGTTTAAGAATATTATTACGGGACCGGGTAACGCCGGTCGGGGTGCTAGTCCATCAATAAATTCATATAAAGACACTTTTGTTTGTTTTGATTTTTGACAACATCATGATGTTACTGCAAAAAAAAAATCAGAAATGTAAAAATCTTTCCAATGTGTAACTATGTTCAATAATAATTGTGTGTTCATGGACGTATACTTACATGTGTCATGATATTCGTTGTAAAGTACTTATGTATTTTTTTAATATAGAAAATTAGCAAGTCCAGCGGCTTTAAACTCGTGGATGTTAAAATATGCCTAATGGTATGTGTGTGTGTGTGTGCGCCAAAGCACACTAATGAAAACTGTTCTGATGCTGTTAATTTAATGATTATTAATAAAGTCACATTTTGAGGAATCCTCATTGTTGTACTGTATTAAAAAACACCATAATACTGGGACCACAGTATATTAGTACAGTGAATTCTCGCTAAGTCGAATTCGAAGGGACCGGCAAAATTATTCGGGTTATCGTAAGTTCGACTTATCGAAAATCCTTAAATACATACAGAAAAAATATAAAAAATAATTCAATCTTATAGATAGGAATTGCAATTATACTGTAAAAACGGAGTCTGGCAAAATGAGCACTAAAAAAAAAATACAATTTAGTACATGATATAAAGTACTTACAAACTCAGATTTAGTGAAAAAAACTTGTTAATAATGACTGCTTGAAGGAACTTTTTTGTCTTTCACTGGTTAGAAAGTCACTCACATTTTGTAAACAAATGAAAAGAGAATCGTCCACACCGTCTCTGCTTTTGAGATATTGCTGTAGTGTCGTCACTGCCGTATGTGCTTCTCGATTATTTGGTGGTGAAACGCGATTTACTTCCTCGTCATCTTCTTCAGATTCAGGATCGTTTTTCCACCATTCCTATTGCTTCAACTGTTTCTGAATCACTAAGTTCTCCGCAAACTGCAGCATTGTCGTTAATGTTCCAAAACTCAGTTTCGTCATCTTCAGAAATAATATGATCTTGTAGATTTTCATTCACAACACCTGAGTCCGCATTGCTTGCAAAGAAGCCACATCTACTGAAGCCATTTTTGATAGTGATTTGTTTCACACCGTTGTTGCAGGCACTCGAAATTAGTCTAATTGCTTTTAACACATCGCACTTTTGATTTATTCCATTTTCGTCATCCTCGATTACCTTCCGCACTAGACGTTTTCTGTAGGAATGCTTTAAACGTTTAATTATTCTCTGGTCTGCTGATTGTAGCTTAGAAGTTGTGTTAGAAGGGAGAAATTCTAATTTGGTAGATTTCAAGTTCAAATGTTAACTGTGAGCTGTACACTCATCAACAAAGATCAACACTTTACGCTTTTTTGAATGAAACACTACATCCAAATTTCTGATTTATTCCTCGAATAATACTAGCGTCATCCAAGCTTTGTGATTAGATCTGTACTGTACGGGAAGTGACTGTTTATGTTTGAAACAGCGAGGATTTTTGTATTTACCGATGACCAGTAAAGGTAATTTTTCTGTTCCAGAAGCATTTGCTCCGACAAGGACAGTTAAACGTTCTTTACTTAGCTATCCACCGGAACATGATTACCCCATAAACATCATCGTCATGTTAGGAAAACATTTGTAAAAAAGTCCCATTTCATCCATATTGAAAACGTCGCCCGCACTATGACCTGCAAGAAGTTAATGAAGAGTAATGAAACTGCCTTCCATTCATCATACAGTGCATCAGACATATCTTTTGCTTCACCGTGTAATGTCTGAAGCAGGATGTTGTGTCTGGCTTTAACTTTTCAAGCCACCCCGTACTTGCAGTGAAGCCTTCCACATTCAATAATTTTGCGAAATCCAAAGCTTTCTGACGCAACATCGTACCACAGGAGTTACACTCTTCTGTGCCCTGTAATATGTAAACCCTTTTACGAGGGCTGTTTCGATATCTCGGAAGGCACACGTCTTCATCCTTTTGCATTTTTGGTTGACATTTGACTTATGTCTTTTGAAAATGCTTTCTTTATCTTTCACTATGGTAGATAGCGTGTTGGGAGTGATACCATATTTCAGGGCTATATTTTTTTCTTTAAATTAGGATTGTCTTCAGTATCTTTTATAAAATTTACTTTTTGTTCTAAAGTAAGAATTTGTAATTTCCGGTTCGACATTTTGAAAGACCCAACTGTAAACGTATCACGTTGTGAAAGCAATAAACACTAAAATGAGAAGACTCAACATTAAAGTAATGAACTTCAATAAAATCTCAATAGAATAAAAAAAAATCCTTGCATAAAAGCGTGGGAAATTTGACCAATTAGAATTCACATAGCCACCTGCTCTGTTTCCAAAGAATACCTGTTCAGATAAGGGAATGCGTAAAAGAGAAATGAATGGGGTGGGGTAGGGATAGGAGGATGTGACGATTTCATCTGAAATTCCAAACTCGCAGAGGCTCCACATTAACAGATGTAGGAAGTAAGAATAGCGCCCTTGAAAGCCGGCGAAGTAGCGCAGAAAAGTTTTATCTAACAGAAAGTGCCAGTATTTTTGAGCTGTGGCTGAAAAATTAAGAAATTGGTCGAATTACTGTTTTTTCTCTATCTGAAAAAAATTGACTTCAAAGATACAGACTTCGACAGAAAGAGAAAGTTTAATATTGAATTATAATAAAGAAGCAGGGATTTCGCGTAAACTTCGACTTATCAAGAATTCACTGTATAATTGTAATTGCCACAAAATTTAAAGGGCCCTTACGCAGTGGCGGCACTTCCTTTGGCGCACATGAGCATATGAATCCCCAAAGAGAAGACATACTTTAACAAATAAAATAAAACAATTATAAAAAATTATATTTGTCAATTTCCAATGAGAATATCATTCATTAAGTCACCCCCTCTTCTATATATTTTTTAAGATAATCCATATAGATGTCCATAACAAATCATTACTGAAAAAAAATCGAAATTTTTTAACACCGAGCGTGTAGTGTTTTCTTGATAGCACATGTGAGGGGAGAAATGCTCTTCAAAATCAGCTTATGCGGACAGGAATGAGGAGACAAAAGCCAAGGCTACGCCAGAGCTCAGTCGTCGCTCAGAGCGTTTCATTTGCACAACCTCTAACATGCGGTAGCGTCCATTTCTGGCGGTAGTTTTCTTGTTCGTTTGGTTTTTCTTGCGTTTTAAATGTTAAATTAGATATTTTTTTACTAATTGTTAATCTGTCTTTTTGTATTGTTCTTATTTTTATTATTATGTATAAGAAGTAGTTACAGACATTAAAAATGGAAGTTAGTAAGATCGATATTTCGAAACTAAAGAAACTGCATTTTTCATCATTGCCCCTGGAAATAAAAATTGTAATTAAATTACGTAAGCCAACACCTTTCTATAAATGCTATCCAAGTGACGAAATATAAAACTAGAGATTTCAAAAGGGAATTTAAACTTGATTTATAAGAAAAATGTCAATGGATTTGTGGATGTGAATTAACAAACAGAATCGAACCATCAATACAGTATATGAATTCAAGGGATAGTTGATTCAATGCGTGGGAAAAATAGAATGAATATCTAAGCAAGCACTAACAATAAATCAAGCAGCGGCTATCCAGCGTGTGTTAAGGTACGTTTTCACTGGTCTTCCCAACAACCTAAAAATCCCTAGCGACCCAAGACCTTAACCTAAGAGCGTTTCCACTGGTTACAGAATAACCTTAACGCCAACCAATCAGAGACAAGGCTTTACTGCGCATGCGTCTACTTTTCGTATTTACAGCCTACAAATGATCAGCTGTCAATTATAAACAAATGGTTGATTCTCGCCCTTGTTGTGTTAAAAACAAATATTTTTTTTATGAAAATCAAAAGTTTTCTTTGGTCTTCGCCTGTACAAGGACTTAAATAATTTTCCAGAAGTCAATGTTTATCCACGCTTTTGTGCTTATATGCATCTTAATAAATCAATGATATTATTAATTTTTGTGGTTTTAAATAATAAAGTGCTCTATTTTGTTAATAATGACGCTCGTGAATTTAAAGCTTTAGAAATCACTCAGAATCAAGTGAAAACTAAATTTATCTGACAGTAGTTTTTGCACCATATGACTGGTATATCAAAAATTATTTTTCTACTTTTCGCATGTTAAATTAAAAGCCTAATATAATTTTTTATGCTCAGTGGCGTAGCTATGTTTTTTGGCACCCGGGGCAGGAATAAATTTTGCGCCCCCCACCCCCATAAATGCAAAAATAACCACATCATTTTTCCTCAAGACGAATAAAAAGTCTTTTTGGCTTGTACCGGGAGGAAAAGGTAGCTTCACTGTTCCTTGTTTTTAAGGATTCAGCTCAAGCACACGAAAATAAAATACGTGGAACCCAATTATAAAAGAGTTTTAGTTTTCATCAATACTGAATCTGAATGGGAGCTTCAAAAACTTAGCGGGACATTCACGGATATAACTGATGTTTTAAGCGTATTGGATTAGCAACAATGAAAATAAATTTACAAAAACAAAACACATTTGCTAAAATTCATAACTTATGCCCGATTAAGGGGAAAAAATTCACTGTTTAAAATAGCAGCTACCCTAGAATTTCAAATTGCTCAATTCATCCATTTTTTAAAAGAAAAAAAAAAACCAAAAAATATTCTTGAATCGTTCTATCAAGACCTAACGATTATGCAAGAAATTAACTTGCATTTATAATTTTTTGTATATATATATTTTTTAGTTTGAAATCTTTAAGGGGCCGCCATTTAAAACAAGATGGCGATCAAGATGTCCAAGGAATTTGATCGAGATCTTCATAAATCCTTAACATATGCTCAATCATATCAATATCGGTTTATAAATACAAGTGCAATCGCATGACAATTATCCTATTTATTTAGAGAGATATTTATTAAATATAATGAAGAAAGGGATAAGAATTAAAATCCTTTTAAAATTCAAAATTTAAATTAAATTTCAAAAATATTAATTAATATTCTTAAATTCGTTTTTCTAACTTTAAATCTTATATTCTAAAATCCGTTTTACCCCTTGTAACTTTGTTTCCCAGCATAATATTTATTACTTTGACCATTAAAATCGGAGAGTAATTTAAGATAGAAAATGCTGATGTTTTCACAATTCTCCTTCGTTTGTGGCAAAAACCTTGTACGTCACAGATCCCGGGAATTTTGCGGCTTTTGACCACAGATCAATCAAGAGCTAATTAACGCATTAATCTAAATGTTCCTCCGAATTGATACCATTGCCCCCTGCTGGAAAATATTACAAGTCCCAACATATTAGCAAGAACCCACATGAAAACTATTAGATTTTGCCCATTCGAGGTGCGGGCAACCAACGACCATGTAGGTCTCGAAATTGATGGAAATGGATCGAGGGATATCCGATCGAACTCGTGAAGATGATCGTAAGATGCAGCAAGGAAATAAACGAGTTCGGTTCACAAAGAAGTTCCCGAGTCAAATTCTTTACCCCCAGTAATCTCCCAGTTATTCCTTACATAGTTATATAGTTTTGTCTAATGCACATGCGCTGAATTTAAGTATATATAAAATATATTTAACTTTTTTGTACTGGCCGTAGTAGGAAGGCTGAAAAGTCGTGCTTTGTCTAAATCCATTTTGCATGGTTTCATAGAAGACCCCATTACATGAAAATATTCATATGGAATGCTAAAAACAAAAAAAATCAGGGTGAAAGCCAATCTTTGTATGTGTGTGTGACGGAGATGGCTAGAAAAATCTGAAAATTTTGGTGAGGGTAGTACAAGGCAAATTCTGATGCACATGAGGCTCAGATTTTTTATTTTTAGATCGGTAATTTTTCTTCATTTCTTCAAAAAATTGACGGTGACAGTACAAAAGTTCGGAAAAAGAAAATTCGAAGAAAGAACCATACAGCGACGAACATTCATTAAAAACCGAACTAAAAAGAAATCTTTCCGCCGACCCCTCCATTCAATTTTCGAAAATCGATGGATCAGAGATTATATGACATGTAGACAATCATTAAATGTTGCCAAATGCTAAAAACACAATTTAAAAGCATTTTATCAATTTAATCGAAGATTATTAATGTATTTTGTGGCAAGAGTCCCGTGATATGAGTTAAGAGTTCATCTATGAGGTTCCCCCCCCCCCCCTTTATTTACATTTAAAAGTATGTTTTCCAAAATATAGACTTCTTTTACCACCAATATGGAACATTAACGATGCATTCTTTTCTCAGATTCTATTGGCCAGATTTCAACGGGAATTGATTCATTCAACTTATCTTACGATTTTCTTGCAGTTTTTAGCTCCATCTTCCAGTGCAGGGGACGCATTCCTATCTCGGGCTCTACCCAGGTCAAAATTCATGCTAGTACTAGCATCAGAAATATGCTAGTTTTTGCTATGTATTGCTTTGTCTGCTAGATTTTCATGCTAGTATATGCTTTACAATGCTAGCCAGCATCACATGCTATATAGCTAGCTTACACAGTAATAGCATGACAAGCTATATACAAGCATTTTATGCTTGTTTGCTGTTTAAGCTTCTTCCAAAGCATGGTGTGGTAGGTACCTTACCGTGCTATTATATGCTTTTTTTATGCTTGCCAGCATAATATGCTATGCAGACAGCTTAGGGGAAAATAGCATGACAAGCTATGTACAAGCATTTTATGTTTGTTTGTTGTTTAAGCTTCTTCAAAAGCATAGCGTGGTAGGTACCTCACCGTGCTATTATATGCTTTTTTACAGTGGAGTAGGAACTTTGTACAAACAGGGGGAGTCGGGGCATATTGCGGAAAGCTCGTGGCGCGGATCATTTCGTTCATTTTGGAGGGTTACTTCATAGTGTTGCACGTTTCACAAACAGAAGTATAAAATAGAAGCATATCGAAAGATCACCAACTCTTTAATCCAGTTAAAATAGTTTTTAATAGATATGCTTGATACATAGAAAATTAATTTTTGTCCGTCCCGAATACAATATTCAAATTTAAGGCTTCTCCCACTTCCATTTACCAACAATTAAAGTGCTTTCTGTTGTTTTGCTTACAAATTCTTTGCAAATCTCTTCCAAATCAATTTTAAAGGCCTCCTCTTTATAAATATGTTATCGGTGCAGTTAATTTGTAGTAGACCTATATAAGGCCCCCTTTTTTTTGGAAATCGGGAGGGTTGTAAATAATGAGAAAAAGGATGAAGGCACAAACAAGTGTGCTCACCACCTCCTCTCTCTCTTCTCTTTGTTGTTTATTGTGTGAATTTCCTAGAAAAAGTATACTTTATTTTTTAATTCAGCAATGTATTGTAAACAGATGTGGTGCGAGAATTTCTTCCGGGGGAGTTGAGCCCGTCTGAAATATTCCACCCCAGCTCCTCCGGTTCCTACGCCCTTGCTTTTTTATGCTTGCCAGCATAATATGCTATGCAGCCAGCTTAGGTAGAAATAGCATGACAAGCTACGTACAAGCATCTTATGCTTGTTTGCTGTTTAAGCTTTTTTCAAAGCATGGAGAGGTAGGTACCTTAACGTGCTATTATATGCTTTTTTATGCTTGCCCGCATAATATGCTATGCAACCAGCTTATAGAGAAATAGCATGATAAGCTATATACAAGCATTTTATGTGCTTATTTGCTTTTTAAGCTTCTGTCAAAGTATGGAGAGGTAGGTACCATTACATGCTATTATATGCTTTTTTATGCCTGCCAGCATAATATGCTATGCAACCTGCTATGATAGAAAACAGCATGACGTTCTATGTGCCAGAAAGATATGCTAATTTGCTACGCAAGTCAGTTCCCAGTAATGATGAGATAGGTACTTAAATGAAGAATTGTGTGCTTGTTATTGCTTGGCAGCATCAAATGTTTATTATTATTTTTTAATTAATTAATTTATTTTTGTTTTGATTTAGTTACTCTAAAGTATAAATTTGACTATGTTTTTTGAAAATAGAAGAAAAGGAAATTTTAATTATAAATTAAAAATTATTTTTCAAATCCAAGGAGAGACAATAGCTCTCTTTCACCTCCGTCCCCCCCCCCCAAACAGAAAATTCTTAGTTTCTCTTTTATTATAAGCTAAGAGAAAAGATTAAATTTCAATTTGTTTTTCAAAATCGGAGAAAAAAATTAGTTACATTTCAAATTCGAGGGAGGCTTAATGGATCACCTAAGCCCTCTTCCCTTAACGGAATATTCAGGAGTTTGTGTTATGGAGGTTTCACTGTACATTGCAACTTTTCAAGATGTAAAATATGACTTCTATTTTTTAAATTAATTTCTACGGGGGTGGGTTAAATTCTATGAGGGATTTAACTTCTATGAGAGTCTTCTAGAGGAGCCCTCCCCCCTCCCCCCCGACGCCTATAAAAGAATTTTTTTCTTCTGTTTCTTTGAATTTAAATATTCTAACTTACTCGAAAAAAATGCAGTATATCTTTCAAAAATGTAGAAAAAGAAAATTTTGTTCATTAAAATCTAAAATCCGGGCTGGTCCTCTCCTGAATTCAATACTGTCTTAAATCCCCCATTTGAGATTAGTTTTTAACATCTAAATATCAAAAGAAACAGAACTAAAAATTAATTACCAAAGCGGATATAGAAGAGTAACCCCCCCCCCCCCCCCAACAGAAAATTTTAAACTGATCTTCCTCTTACTGTTAAATTATTTTAGGTTACATGTAAATTATAAATTTTCTATATCTTTAAAAATGGGAGAAGAATAAAATTTTGTTTATTAAATTTCAAAAGCTGGGAGGGGGGGGGGGGCTGTGTCACCGCCACCTGAATTAAATACTGCCCCTTGAACACGTTTGAGATAATTTTTTAACCCATAAACTTAAAAAAATTAACAAATAATTTCCATGGTATACTTAAAGGGAAAAAGCCCCCTCCCCTTCCCCCCGAATTGGAAGAAAATTCCTCGCTGCACTTTCTCTTAGTATTTAATTCTGTTAAGTTTCTCGAAAAGATTAAATTTGTTATGTTTATTAAAATCAGAGAAAAAATATTATTTTGTTAAATTTCAAAATCCAGCGGCAGTAGATTTCCTTTTTCGAACCACTACAACGTAATTTCAATACTGCCTTCGTCCACCCGTTTTAGATTAAAATCTAAACACATAAATCTAAAAAAAAACTGAAAATTAATTTCTATAAAGGATTTATTTGGAAAAAGTGCCCCCCGGTTTAGATAAAATTTTAACACATAAATATTTAAAAAACTGAAAATTAATTTCCGTGAAGGATTTTTGGGAAAAAGCGCCCCCCCCCTCCATTCCCCAATCAAAATGCTCCCCCATTAAAATTCTTAGCTGTTCATTCTCTTAGTTTTTAATTATTTCAATTATACAAAAAAAGAAAGAAAGAAAGAAAGAAAGAAATCTGTGCTTTTTAAAAAGAGAATTTAGTCAATTAAATTTCAAAACTCAAGGAGCACTGTTTCATGTAAAAAATAAGTTCATAACAATCGAATTGAAAATATGTACAATTGACCCCCCCCCCCCTCCAATAAGGACTTATTTTTAACATCTTAACTCCATCCTAAATTGATAAATTCTATCCTAAATACACTTCAAAATCTTTTATTTTTCTGCAACAAATAATTATGACCATATTCAAGCCATTCATTAAGCAAAGAAAATTCCACTAATGAATTATAATAATCAAGCCATATTCTAATTATCCATTAAACATAGGAAAAACCCTAATAATATATTAACCTTATTAATTGAAACTTGGAGGATAACAGCATCGATAAATTCTATGTCTTATGAATAATCTTATAATAATCGATAACCCTCTATCTTATAAAAATATCAACACACAGCAGAATCAGCTCTTCACCCATTACCCGCATTTAAAATCGTTTTCAAACACGGCCCCAGTGGCGAAGTAAGTAAAGCATCTGGCTTCCAAACTGGATATAATGAGTTCTGTCCTTCTCAGAGGAAAAGAAAAGACGACCCAAGTTCCCCTTCTAAAAGCTGTGGGGTACTTCAGAAATTCTCCAACCAGCGTCATTTTTTTCTAACCGGGAGAATAGCAAAAAATAAAAGCAATTGATGCTAGAAAAATAATGCTAGAATAGCAAAGATTAAAAGCACGTGATACTAGAAAATTAAAAGCAACTGGTGGTAGAAATGTAATGATAGACTATCAACAAAAAAAAGTTTCTGTTGCTGGTGAATTACTGCTCGAAAGCAGAAATTACAAAAAAGTAATGGTCTTGATTGTTGCTAGGCCAGCAACATATTCAAGCAACACAAGCTGGAATACGTATGCTGGCCAAGCAGTAAAGTGTTTAAATACACACCATGACTTGCTGGGAATTATGGTGGATCCAGCAAATGTGTTATGGTAGTTTATGCTAGTTAACTTTGCTGGGATAAAGCATTTAATGCTTGTCCAGCAAACAAATACCAGCTTGAATTTCGACCTGGGTATAGATCCAATTTCAACTGAACTTTGCTCATTCATCTTGGTTTTCGATTGTCTTACAGTTTATAGTTCTTCCTTCCGCCGTCAATGGGCATTTTCATATGAGGTTTCATGGACCCGATTTTTAAGGAATTTTTTTTTCTTTCAACTCATCTAACAATTCTCTTCAGATTTTCCGGCGCTGCGCAGCACGCCTGCTATACGGGGACGCAGAAAGAAGAACCCGTCCCGGAAATTTATTTTGAAAGGGATAAATTTGAATGTGGATTTTTAGTGGTTAGACAAGCGTGCATAGGTCTGGTCTACGCTGCCGAAGACAGTGAGGACCCCTTCCAGAGGTTCACTTTGAAAGATTCTTTATACATTTTTAAATTTTAATATGAATAGGGGTTTTAATCATTCGCGGTTAGTTTGGAAAAATCGATTGGCAGGTCAGCCAGTAAACAAATGAACTATGTTCTCTTTGATACTAGGAATGTAATGCCAACTCGGCAACAGGCCTTTTGATTCATAAACTGGAGGCTAGACAGTTAGAAACCTACATTATCGATTGACAATTATGGATCTCCCCTCCCCCCCCCCTTCACTGAATTTCTTCAAAACTTTCACACACACACACACACTCGAAAGAAAATTCCAAATTATTCTTATTTATTTTCAATGTATGTGAAATAATTTCGGAAAGCTCCTTTCAATTTGGCGCCCCTTGTTTAATAACTTTCAGGTCCTCAATTCAGGTACATAATTATCTTAGGTACGAAGTATGTTAAGCCATCCCTGGAAAGATTTACAGAAGCTCTTCTTTCTCATTATTTGGATATAACAAAATTTCTTATTAAAAGAAAAATTCACACACAGTCACACACACAGAAAAAAATTAACAATTTTTATTGTCAAAATATGTGGGATAATTTCGGTTTGAAGCTCTCTCAATTTGGTGCCCCTTCGCCTCGGCGTCCGCCCCCTCTCTCCGTAGCTACGCCACTGTTTATGCTTACTTCAGTGCTGTGCTCATTTTATTTGTACAAGTGTATAATATTTTTATAAATATAATAGCACTTAAATAAAATACATGTGCAGTTGTTTTAATAATTATTCGTAATTGTGTACTTTAAAATATCGCCTAAGGTTAATGTCCAATAATGGGTTTAGGTACTATGTTATGTTTTAACTTGAGCCAGTTTTTTCTAAATTTTTTTGCTGTAAATGTGCTATTCTGAATATTGTTGAATTCCATGTTGCAATATCACTTTTTAATTTTTTTGGCGGTGCAGTTATACTCTTGAAATAAATAAAAGCACTAAAATGAAAGGTCTCCTTAAAGTGCATACTCAGAGTATTTTGAAAAAAAAAATGCTAATAAAACTACTCATATCTGGTAATAAAGGGCCAGTCAAATTTAGCAAAGGAAACACAGTAGAAAATCTGCAAAAATAAATAAAATACTGTGGAGTATTTGGTACAAAAAGATGAATACACCACACGGTTTGGCAAGTAATACCTTTCCTCGCCTGTAATAATTTTGTGAAGGGGCTTTTTTTATTATGAAGGATTTTGTGAAGGGGTCTCAATTTTCGACTAGAGCGATCCCTGATTTTCTCAATAGATCACAAAAAAGGGTACTTTTATATCAGTTGGAAGCAAATCTTACAATTTTTTTTTCTTCGGCAATAGCTCCTTTTATTTTCCACTTGTGTAAATTAGAAACAATGCCTTGATGTTGAAATAACATATTTTGGTTTTTCGTATTATTTCTTTTTATTATTTTATTTTTTTTAATGAAACGAGTGAAAGATAAGTATTTTAAACATATGTTATATATGTATTTTAAATGAAAATTCTTATTTTTAATAAAAGGATCGAAAGATTTATATTTCAGATGAAATTAATACAATATGAATGATGCCAATAGAAACAATATTTAGCAATTTATCTCATGTACCTGGCTGACATTACAACAACCAAAGAAGTGAAAACAGAATTCCATCCAATAGCATTCCCTATATTGCTCAGCCGTGTTTATCTGCAGAACATGTTTCAAATAAAGAAGTGGAAAATTGCCTCAGAGTTGTTATGGATTAAAATCGTTTACTGATTTCCGATGCTATAAATAATCAGTCTTCATCGAAAACAAATGGAAATTTCAATTTTGAAGTTACGCCACATACAACTGAAATCAAGCAATGTTTATCTCCAGTATCCACTCACTATGGTTCTTCAAACACGCCTTATCAACAAACAAATAAAAAAAGCGTGGTTTCGAGTTCCATCACTTTGAAACCAACGGATTTCCTGTATCTTCAGCTGTTTTCAATCTCTCAGCACATTTTTTAAATCCTGAAAAATCAAATGAAAAAAACACTAGTAGCCAAAGATTTAGAAAATGTTGGAGAAATAAAACAAATTCTTTGTCCAGAGTTTTTCCAACTTGCTTTTTCTGTATGTAAAAGAATCGTTTCGCTGAAGAATATGTTACTGACATATCATAGAATGCAATCTCCTTAATATGACTAATTAATGGGATCTCGAAAATGACTCTTCTATTCGTCATCTGAACATGAATCTGACAAATAGTTCCTGACATGTTTTCTCCATTCATCCCATCTATTCGTAACATATTGTAGGAGTCTTTTCTTTTAAAATCGTGCACTATAACATCCTGTAGCAGTCTTCTGTAGACATCGCAATATTCTTTAGAAGTTTGCTTTCAGTATTGTATTTTGAAACATCTTGTTTGTCTTTCTTTAACATCGTGTGTTCTATCATCTGGTAGCAATTTTTTTTTATCTAATATCTTGTATCAGATCTTCATTGAACATGTTATATATATCATCTTGTAGTAAACTTCCAATAACATCTTGGCTTATACCATCACCAACATCTTGAGTAGCGGCAGCAGAAAAAAAATCCACCTACCCACGCTTCGAGGGTCATTCGAGGTGCGATATTGGGCATTGGTGAAGATGAAGGGAAAGGCAATCTACCTGCACGTGGTTCCCTCTGGTAACGTACCGATCGACTTTTTCGACTGTACGGTGAAACAGTCGCCAACTTCAAAATCTCTCTAAAAATGTGAAATGTTGTAGTCTGAATACTTGATAAGTTATTAGTCTTTTTCTGAGCAGTTGAATTTCCATCTACATTGAAACCTGTATATAAAATCCTAATAACGACTTCGAGCAGAACTTTTAAAATTATTGAAAAGATAATCTCTTGACCATTAATGAATCAATGCCACAATTAATGGATTATAAAAAATTGGAATAAAATACCAAAGCAATATAGGGTTCTCAATTTATCTGCTCAGATCAACCCCAAACACGTTCATAGAGTTAGATTCATGCATGAACTGGAAAGAATCACTTAAAAAAACAGATAAATTTAATTAATTAAAGGAAATTTAAACATACTGCAAGAAAATTTACTTAAAATTGAAGTAAAACAATAGGAAAGGAATTTAAATAAACTGAGAGAGTATATTAATTTAAGAATTTTGAATAAGTTACAAGGAAGTGCCAGGTGTTGAAATATGTAAATACATTTTAATGTCATACATAAAAAAAAAATCTAACTCTATGGGCAGTGATCGTGAAATAGCTAGTTTCGTTACGTTGTTATTATCTTAATTTTTTAATATCTTGCTACTTACTTAAATGAAAATGTTTAAATTTACTTATGCTGTTTACTCTTATTACTTACAGAAAAAAAAACTAGAAAAACACTGTTCATCTTCTATATATATATATTTCAAATTTCTTATGAATAATTTTAAATTTTAAATTGATAGAATATGATTATTAAAAATTGATTAAGTCAATATAGACAGACCATATTTATTTTTTCTTGATTTAATTAGGGCCGGTGTACTTAATTGTTATTATTATTAATTTGTATATAAACATTATAACTCTTTACTTAAAGGATATTTACTATGTTCAATAAAAACAGAAATTTAATTAAAGTAAATAAAATAGTTTTATTTAATTAAATGAAAAGGCTAAGTATCTCACTCTAAAGTACAGTTAAATGTAATCCAATTCCTTTTTTTAATATAACTCAATTACAAAATTTCAATCTTTTGAAATATTTTACAAGTATGATGAGGCACATATTTTATTTTGAAGATTCATAAAAGAACATTATCTATGCAGTTTGGAAAAGGCGGTTACCATCATTAATATTATAAGAATTAAGACATACAGATTGGAATTAATAAAAATAAGATTTACATTTCCTTTTTTGTGTTGGTAGATATTGGCTTCTCTCGTATCATTAAGAATAATAACGTCCACTTTATATTTTTGCTGGCAGCGCTATAGTCTTTAAAAGGTCTATTTCATTTTATATAGGTCTTGGGGATTTATTAATTCGTGAACTGTGACCTGGATACAGTCCCTGGCGTCAATATCTTATCTTGTGGCGGCATCTCCAGAACGGCAGGTCTCCATGCGTAGATCTTAAAATGCAGGAATTAATGCATAATTTGTCGTCGGCTTCTCTTATGGCAGCAACTCCAGAAAGGAGAAGTGTTACTACGTAGATTTTGGAATATTGGAATTAATGCACAATTTATCTTCAGCTTCACCTCTTATGGCAGCAACTCCATAAAGGGCAGGTATCACTGCTTGGATTTAAAAATGCGGGAGTAAATGCACAATTTATCTTCAGCTTCTCCTCTTATGGCAGTGACTCCAGAAAGGGCAGGTATCACTGCCTGGATTTTGTTTCTTGGCATCCTCCTTACAAAGTTTATTCGTATAATCCCATCGTCATTACTCAAATCAAAAACTCTATTTCATTTCTTTTTTTTTTCATCCTCTGGAACGCTCTTGACTACACTGTCCAAAAGGGTCAGAAAATCTACTTAGCCCCGGACAAAACAGGGGGGGGGGGGGCAAAGGCCCCCTTAAGCCCCTTCCAAATTATTACTTTGCTTACATATTACTGGGCCCTTGTCGCACCTAGAAAAACGCTGCTCAACCCTCAGCCCACGCGCTCGCTTCTAGAACTGTCTTAACCCTTTAGCCGTTTGGCCCGGATTTTCCCGTATTCCACTTTCTTACGTTGAAACGTTTGAAACGGGTTTTGTCCCAGGGGATTTTCTGTTTGCGAACTGTTGAAAACGGATATTTCTATACACCGGTTTTTGTTCGTGAAAGGTTAGGCACGGATTTACTCGGCTCTTCCTTCCCCTCTAAGTAAGCTAGTTGATTGACGTGTGGGTTTGGTCGAGCATGAATGGCTCTGGCGATAATCCTTTGTGCTCACCTTAAAGAGGTTCTTTCATAGTAAAGATGCTATTAATCTTCACTAAAATACCGCCTATTATCAGTGATTTTTTTTTCACCTTACTGGGAATGATCCTGTTTTATATAATCCTAAAGTATTGGGATAGTAAATGTAACTTTTTTTTTCATATAACAGGAAGACTAGCAAAAATTATAAGCCAGAAATTATCTTATAATTATGAAAAAAATACGATCTAGAATGCTAAATTAGTTTTGCATATTAAATTTCAGTTACATCCTGCTATAATAATAAAATTAATAATAGTATTTTTTATTACAATTAATCTTTAGCTATGTAATGATTAAGATATTGCTATTTTAAAATGATTTGTAAATTTTATATTACATAAAGCATATTGAAAAAAAATGATAGTAATGCGTGCACATCCAAAGAATAAAACTTTCTAAGCATGTAATTATTTTTTATTGTAGTTCGTCTTAATATTCATTTTCATGAGCTGTTGCTGAGATTTTTTAAATACTTAAAATAGTTTAAATTTGTAATTTATCTTGCAATATTCTCTTACTTTTAAGTATAGCATCGTCCGAAGTAAAGACCCGGAGATTTAAAACATAGGTTTATCATTCCCCTTTCAATAAAATAAGGGCAATATAATAAAACTTTACAAATTTTATTTTTTATACTCTGGAACTAAAAAATCTCTCTATTCTAAAAAAAAGTAACTACCGCTGTCACCGCCGCCGCCGGTTTTGATTTTTTTGTGACCGGAGGACTTTGTTCGTTAATATTAACAAAAATAATGCATACAAAAATATGAAAATCGGTGGTTTTATACAGAAATGTTTGATAAACACGCTGATGCAGACAGTTTTCAAATCGAAGAATTATTTTAAGAGTTATTTAACGTCAAAGTTGGACAAAATCGTTCCACTAAAAAAGTTTTATAGCAGCAAAAACTATGCATGGCAGTGTAATAATTTTTAGATCATTTTATGCGTTAGAATTTCCCGGAGTGCAGATTGCATTAATTTTTTTATTTTGACTCATTTTTTCAGGTTTTATTTCTATTTTAAATTCAAATTTTCAGCATTTCTAGAGATATTTTTTACAGATTTCAGAAAATTGTACTAATTTAAACTGTTGCCAACTGTATAAAAAGCGTAAGCAATAATGTTTACTTCAAATTAAAAATTTATTTACACGTAACTATTATAAACTGGAAAAAAACTTTCAAATTAGAATTAAATAATTACGTATAAAAAGCAGGAACTTATTAAAAATTACGTCATAAAAAGTATACACGTGAATTTTAAAAGAGAAAGGATATTGTAAAATAATAAATTCATTAACATGCGTTAGAAGTCTTAGGAGAAATTACGTCATATTTACGTCACATTATGGTTATTACAGAAAATGAATACAAAATAATATTGCAAAAAAGTTTAAATTTAGAAATTGCGCTAGACATTTATTTGATATTTTGAGAATTAATTTAAAATGTCTCATTTAAAAGAACTTTCTTTTCGCTTTATTAAAAAATACCAGGAGACAAAAACTCGCTTTACTTAATTCCTTTTATATTAGCTTATTTTGAAATGTTGTTACACGTGTATACGTCATCAAGTTATTTTTATTTCGACGTTTTATTTGTGTTTTTATAAATGTTGTACGAATTTATTTGTTCTTTCGTTATTTAAAATAAAAATTATATCGATTTGTATAATTTGGCGAGTGGTTTGGCGATTTATATAATTTGGCGAAATTGGTCGACAGGATAATCAAGTAGTACCGCAGCGGATTTGGCGTTAAAATTCTCCAATCAAAGAGAAATGAATAGAAATTCGTTTATAGGGAGATCGCCACTGCTTTTTAAATTATAATTCAATCTTTCGAAATCTTTTTAAAGCCGATCAAATTAGCGTGCATTTAGAGTCTGCGGTGTCTGGACGGGGGTTGGCGAGCGTAGCTCGTAGGGGGCCGAGCCCCCTAGTAAAATAAAAAAAATAAAAATAAATAAAAAAGAGCGGTGGTTTTTAGTTCTATTCCACGTATATTCTACTATTTAACTTGTTGCAATTTGAAACATTACGTACAAAAAAAATTTCGAAAAATAAAATAATTATGCAATTTGTAATGCTTCTTATGTTTCGTTTAGGTTAAGTTGTATTTGAAGAAAAATAAGCTGAATAAGTTATAAAAGGAGAAAATTAAATGAGAAATCGTGGTATTATTCAATTTGAAAATTAGTATAATAATAATAATAAAGTTAAATGTAATAAGTAAGTTAAATTTAGTGTTAATTCTGATAAAATTCACAAGCTAATTCTGATAAGAATGCATTTTTTATTATGTTTAAATTCTTGTATAGCACAAGTAATATGAAGTGTAAAGCACTGAAGCTTGTATTACATTAAAAACTTAACAACAACAACAAAAAAGACAAGAAAAAATAAACCTTGATAATTCAATTCTCTATATATAATTTTCAGTATATTACACAAGAATTTGAATATAGCAAAAAAATTGTAATTTTTATCAGAGTTAATTTGCATTATTACTTATTACTGTATCCGATTTTTTCAATCTAGGTTTTAGTTGGTATTTTTAGTTTT
Organism: Maratus speciosus; assembly: GCA_963932465.1. Lineage (NCBI taxonomy): Eukaryota > Metazoa > Arthropoda > Arachnida > Araneae > Salticidae > Maratus > Maratus speciosus. The sequence goes on along the minus strand of OZ010794.1, from coordinate 70,665,095 downwards.
ATGAATCCGTTGATTTCTCCCTTATTGTTTTCATTTTTTCTTCTGAAATTGGAAAAGTTTATTAATAAATTAAAGAGAATATTACGAAACAAAAATCAAACAGTTACTATATAACAGTGAACAAACTTTTTAAAAGCATTTATATATGTAAGTTTGAGATTATTACCGTTAACTAGAAGATATAACGAGTGATTGGGTCAAAATCATTTTTCCTTTCTCATTTTTGATATTTTGAATTATATTTAGACTACATGTACTGCATATGATGAATATCGAGCATATAATGTAATATGCACTTGTGCAGATTACATATTTCAAATTGCCTTTAAACTAAACGAAAAGCAAAATTCTGGATTGAAATATTTCAAATTACATTTACATTACGTGAAAAAAAGTTTATACGAGATCACAATATTTTGAATAAAAGTTAACTTACATAAATTGCAATATATATTGTATTGCAAAGGATCTGTTTCGGAAATTTTTGAGTCCTTAAAAGGATACTTCACAAAATATTTCATCTTAAAACAGAACTCTTCATAATTCTTTTCATCCCTTCACAAAATTCCTTTGTCTTAAAAATACACCTCCCATAAAACTTTTTCATCTCCGACCTGAATCTTTTACAAATTTAACCATTTAAAAGTAAAATCTGACCTATCACTTTTACATATATAAAGAAAAAAACATATTTGTTATACGCTTTTTAGAAAGGTATAAGAGGAAAACTTGAATATAATGGTTAGTTCAAATTCACAACATTGACTAAATTTTTCACAAGTTTAATTAAATAAAAAAAAAACTCTTTACAATTTCTCAAAAACAGAATCCCATAACAAAAGTCTAGACAGACGCATAGCGTTTATAATACATTGCTATAAAATTGTACTTTATCCCAATGTGAATATTTAAAATTAGTGTTGCGTCTTATAACATGTGAAAGCTAATTTTAAAAACTGTATCTAAAAAAAAAAGAAAAAAATCTTGTATAGATACAATGCACCATCTAAAGCTTCTCTTTTCCTTTTGTATCCTTTCTTGTTTTTGTTCCTTTTGCCAAAATTCTATTAATACTTTAATTTGAATTATTTTTAGTTATCCATTCGTTAGTAAATTTTAAGTCAATTTTCTTCCATCCACTCCACTCCTTTTTGAATCGCCCCTGTGGCAATGCAATCACTACATTCTAATCTGTCATTCAATTCCCCGCCTTCTCTTTCCTGTGAAATTGCAATTTTTAAAACATCTCAAGTTGCAACAGTTCCAGAAAAAAATTGCAGAATTTCAAAACAGCCAAAGATATAAAATGAAGTATGACAAAAAGAAAAGAATCCGGGAAGTTAAAAAATGAATATATGAAACAATATTTATTTATTTATTTGTAGAGTTTGACAGTTGATGACGCTTAACAGGCTTAAAACTGTTCAAAGTCAGCTTTGCTGAAGAAGAATGCCCTATATACACAGTATTTTAAGAAGATCTAATCCGTATTTATAATAGTTTTAAATAAAATCTTATAAGTTAAGTTTACCGTGGAGAAAAGAAATGGGGATAGGGTATTTCCTCAATTATAATGTAAAAGTATCAATACACTAATCTCTTGTACGTTATTCCCTTTGACTATCTTTTCTTACTCACATAAAAATGAGAAGAAGGAGGGGGAAATTCCACGGATACACAATTTATCACCTGGAATGATATTTTCTGCTATTTCTGGTCAAAAGGAAAATAATTGCAAACTCATGTAGCCAATGTATGGCCAAATAACTATTCTTTGTCAAAAAAAAAAAAAAACAGATTAGGATAAAATAAAAAAAAAGAGTTATAGAGAATAGCAATTTTCGATATTATGTAGGCTTCATACCTCTTTTAATTTTTATAGTATACCCATTCATACATTGGGGCTATTACATATGTAACGTTATGAACATTTTGCAAATTTTGGACCACTGCCCCCCCCCCTTATGATATCATATGTTATCATTTGTCAATCCCCCCCCCTCCATCCGATAATGTTGTTATCAATGTCTAAAAATTATTTTGTTTTTAGATTCTTTTTCTTTCTTTTTATACACCTACAGTGATATACACATATGATTATACATTTATTAGTTGCTGATATCGTTATCAATGTCAAAAAATTATTTTATTTTTATATTCTTTTTCTTTCTTTTTATACACTTATAGTGATCTACAAATAGGGTTATACATTTATTAATTGCATACTTTACGGATTCAAGGAGTCAATAAACTATCAATAAATGAAATAAATTTATATCAAATAACATCTAAAAGAGTTATTTACTATTTAAAAGTATTTAATTATAGCATAATGTTACATAATGTATTCAAAAATAATATTGTATTCTTGCACTAGCCCCCTACGCGGGGAGGTTAAATGCAGAACTTATCAATAGAAGGCTGCCACAGGCGACTAATTCTTTAATTCTACCCCATACCACTTTCACAAAACAAAAATTGTTGATATACTGTTCGGGAACATTTGCAAGAAAAATGTACTATACAAAATCTGTTTTTTTTTTTTTTTTTTTTTTTTTTTTTTTACAGAACTGTAAACGGAATAAAAAAATAGTCGGCAGTGGCAACCTTGTCAATAAAACAGTGGATAACATGCTTTTTGTCTTTCTTTACTGGTAAATTTAAGTATTATGTCCTACATATTATGTTCCTAATTTCTCTGATAACGAATTATATGCACATATGGCAGAAGAGCAGGAATGCCAAACGTTGGCGTATTCCAAATTTTGGAATGAAATGATTCTATAAACATTTGATGGCTTTAATAATATCTTTATCTTCATAAAAACATATAAAAAATAATAATAAAGGTAACAGACTATTTGGATGTAAAGAAAAAGTTTCTGAAAAAAGAAAACTTTGTTTGGATCAAAAATGATAACGATATCAAAAAGAAACGCCCCCCCCCCCTCTCCCCAGAGATATCTTATGAAAACAAGTGCCAGACTTCCCTACCCCCTAGAGTGATAGCGTTATATATGCACAGCCCCTTTTCTAGTATATGCAGCTATAGTCTATACTCAATCCTACATTGTATTGTTTTTTACGAAATCTTATTCTTCTTTCAGAAGCAAATTTTTTAATAATACAGTTAATAATTCATATATTTATTGTACGGAACCCTCTGAGCGCGAGTAATACTCGCATCATTTCGATACAGATATTGTTCAAATTCATTAAAGGTCAATTTTCTATATTGCTACAAAATTGTAAAACATAGCAAATAAAAATATGTCCTTTCAATTAAAAAATGTTTTTACACGTTACTATTAAAAGCAGAGCAAAATCTTTTAATAAAAATTAAGTGTTCACGCGTTCAAAGCACGAAATGAGAAAAATTATATGATAAAAATATAACGTGGATAACCAAAAGAGAAAGAAAATTAAATATGAATATTTATGCATTTATTATGCGTTAAAAACAATAAATGAAGAAAAATTATGTGACATTTAAAATTTACAAATAATAATATTGCCAAACAGTATTATTTCAAAAATCTCTATCTTTTGTTGCACATTTTAAAAAGACACAAATAACATTATTTTCTTCCCATTAAAAATGTATTTTCACATGATTATTAAAAGAGAAATAAAATTTTGGTGTAAATTAGGTTAGATTGGAGATGTCTTATTTGACACAATTTTTCTATAGTGATGTTATAAAATTCCGGGAGCCAGCGAGATTGTTTACTTAGCTATTTTATAACAACTGATTTTAGGTAGGCGAAAAAATCACTACGGAAAAAATCACCACGGTCAAAAACTCCACCGGAAAAAATCACCTCAGAAAAAATCAACATGAAAAAAAAAATGGGCTGACATTCACTAAGGTAGAAAGGGCCCAGTATTCATTTTTTACAGCGTAGGGGACGGTGGGGAGGGTGAGGGTTAATAGGTTAGATATTTGAGCACGAATAAACTTTACATACAAAAATGTTTAAGGGAATGAAATATAGATAAATAAAAGGGAAGATTTTTCATTACCTATTTTTGAGGTGAGGGAGGGGTAGATTTAGGGGAACGTAAGAGAAAATATGACATAAAATCTGGAGATTTGGTCAGGGTGGTGGGATTTTCTGTGGGGGGGGGGGGAGGGACAAGGGCTAATTTAAAAGAAAATGAAGTTTATAGATTATTTCACCTCTCTACATCTATAGCATACTTATATAAAAAAAAGTTGCTCATACATATATTTTGAATGTTACAATATAAGCTACTGATGTAGTGAGTTTACAGACTCAATAAACAATGTTTGATTTATTCTTATTTTATTGTCTCCTCCTATCTCTCCAATGATCATTGTTGAAAGTTAAAAGAAATGTATATGTAAGCATCAATATATAATACATAATATATCAGTATAACGATTTGGAAGAATCTGAAGTTTTATTTAAACCCACCATCCGTTTCCCCACATGCAGAAAGCAGCCCCTTCGTACTTGGAAAAATAAAGCAGAAGAAATTCTAGAAATAAAAATGACCATATTCTGTTTTTTTTTTTTTGTTTTTTTTTTTTGAGCAAATCTCAGAATTTGAAAATATATTTTTCTGCAACACTCATAATTCTGTTACCCCTCTATCCTCTTAAACTATAAAAACCAAATAATAAGCTTAAAAAAGACAAGAACCCAGTTAAATGATGACATTGAGCTCTCGGACTATTCGCACTAATTGTATATTATACTCTAATTTATGTCTAGAATTCATAAAATAGAACTCTCTTTTTCAGATAAACGGTAAATAATCAGGAATCAGAGAAGTGTCTTATCAGAATAAGCCGGTATATCAAATTTGAAACAAATCGGATAATTCTGCATGAAAAACCCATTTATCTAAATAAAGGGGGAGATTAGACCCCCCCCCTCCGTCTACTTATGCTCTTATTTGTAAGAATAACGCCCTTTAAAAAATAAATGAGGGGGATTAGCACCTCGTTTACCCCTTTATACTTAACGAATGAACCTTGAAATGTAATCAGGCAAGTGTCTTAGAATAAACCTGTATACCAAATTTGCAGCAAATCGTATAATTCTGCATGAAAAATCCATTTATCTAAATTAAGGAAAAGGGGTTGGTCCCCGTTATCCCCTTTATACTTAACCAATAAGCCTCCAACTCTAAGCAGGGAAGCGCCTTATCAGAATAAACAGGTGTACCAAATTTGAAGCAAATCAGATAATTCTGCATGAGAAACCCATTTATCTAAATTACGGGGTGATTGATAAAATTTGAAGCAAATCGGATGTTTCTATCAAGAGGTTATCGCGTTACGTACATACATACATACAGAACCTGCAGGCACATCAGCTCTCAGGCTTTGATAGCAAGCGAGTTCAAAATCTTAACTGTTTAAAAATTTCTTTGTTCGTTTTTATTACACAAATAAAAATCTGCATAACCATATGCAGCGGTTTGAGGCAAGGACTCAGGTGAGGGCACTTAAGACGTCTTTGTAGCTACAAATTGTAGTAATTTAAAGAAAAAATACCCAATATTTGACTATGAGGACCCGGGGCAACTTCCCTGTTTGCCCTTGCGATAATGAGTCCCTGTTCGATATGGATGTTTTACTGTGTTAAACGGTATGCATATAATGCTCTCGTTGTTTCTAGTACAAATACACGTGATTAGCACCAGCTTTACTTAAAATTATAATTGGCTAAATCAAAGACATCAAAATTGTGTTATTAATTAATGTGTGGACTCTTTCCACTTTAATTATATATAATTATTATTAAGATAATTATGTATATTTAGTGAGCAAAGTGAGTCCTTTTCTTTTTTCGGGAGGTTTATGCTGATGATACTTTTTTCTGGGGGGGGGGGGTGATATTTTCCGTGGTGATTTTTACTGATGGTGTTTTTACCGGGAATGCTATACTCAATTTCGAGATGTCCATTCTTTAAAGTTTTTACTATATTTGCATGTTAACGAAAGTAAAGGAATGTATTTTTGTACATTAAAGATAAAATTTGTATTCGAGATATAATTGTAGATTACTTTGAATGCTGCATTAAGATATGAAGTAATTTCCTTTCCTTTTGGATTGCGGGTTAAAATACTTCGGTTTTGGATTAAAATATATCAAATTCGGGGGCTCGAATACCAATCGACGAAAATTACCTTCTCGATTTCGGATGGAAGAAATTTTTTTATCAGATTCGGGTCGGGTTGAATTGAATCGTAATTGAATTTTCAAGTTCGACTCGGTTTGTATCCGGGGCAAGACTTTATTGTGGCATTTCAGAAATAAAAAGATATTTTTCCATATTTAGTAACGAGAAACTTTCCGACACATCCATAGACTAATTTGTAATCCTAGAAGCATGATACTTGCAGGCATGACATTGTAAATGATTTTAGAGCGAACAGTTTTTTTTTTCATTTTTTGCCAAATACACCTTGAGTTATAAGCGATTTTTCCCCCATGATGAACTTTATCAGCTATCACGTGCAGAAATTCCATTCAAAACGCTTACTATTTTGATAGCATTTTCTTAAAAAAAAAAAAAAAAAAAAAAAAAAAAAAAAAATCCAAATTTTATTGGAAAATATTAAAAAGTGCTCGACTTTATAGTGCCTGAATAAGAACACCTGCCAATTCTACTTTTATATTTTACGAACAAAACTGAAATCAAGAACGCGTGAAAAAAAAGTCAATTAGAATAATGAATGCGCTAAAGAAGAAAAAATGCGCTGAAAAGAATATGCTATTTCTGTATGGGAAAGAGGATCATTTGTCCAGCGCTCAAATTTCGTGTTCCAAACTTAGAAGTAATTGCAATTTTAGTTCTATATTTTTTTCTTACATGCTTCATTCGAGAAACATCTATTTTATAAATTACTCAGACATTTGTTATTCAACTTCTCTTAATCATAAGAAAGAAAAAAAAAACTTTATGTTACTGCATTAAACTACAATGATACTGCACAATGCGCATTTATTTTAACTAGGGAATCAAACCCGTACATCCTGGGCTACAGAATATAAAGAAAAAACATTTCATCCATGTAATCTTTTAGATGCCCACTGACAGCGCCAAGAAAGAAAAAAAATTGTATTTGAAAAGTATGCATTCAAATAAAGTTTTGAAATTTCTTAAAAGTACTCAATACTTTTGTATGAGTTAATTGCCCTCCCCCCCCCCCCCCACCAAAAAAAAGAAAATGCCCTAAGACTTTAATAGCTACAACAGTCCTTTTAAATTCTGATAATTTCAATTATCTAAGCACGAGGTCCGATTACATGCTTGTTACATTTCTGCTTTAATTTATATTATTTTATTTTATTGAAGATATAACTTCGTTATAGAATATCACCCGCAAACAAGGCTGAATTATTTATTTTAGCTTAAATACAAACAGGTTTATCTCTCCTAATCGTCTGGATGCGATAAAGCTAAATAAATAAATAAATAAAAAGAAAATGCAATTTAACAAATTAGAACGACCATTTGGAAAATGATTTTCTCAAAGACTAAAATTTAAGACAAAAAATCGCACGGAGTTGATCTACATTTCGTACGCCATGAATTAAACATTAATAATGTTATTACACGTAAAAATTGCAAGCAACAAAAGTCGCATGCGACTCGTACGTATTGTCCACCTGAAACTTATGTATTATCCAAGAATCCCGGAAAAAATCGCCATGGAAAAAATCGCCATGGAAAAAAATCACCACGGAAAAAATCACCATCGAAAAAAATCGCCACGGAAAAATCACCACTGGAAAAAATCGCCACGGTAAAAAGCTCCACAGGAAAAAATCGCCAAGAAAAGGGGCTTGCATTCACTAAAGTGGAAAAGGCCCAGTTTTTTACCGAGTAGGGGACGGGCGGGAGGGGGTGGGGGTGCAGAGTTAATAGGTTAGACATTTGCACACGAATATACTTTACATACAAAGATGTAATGAAATATAGATAAATAAGAGGGAAGATTTTTCATTACCTATTTTTTGAGGCGAGGGAGGGGTAGATTTATGGGGACATAAGAGAAAAATGAGACATAAAATCTTGAGATTTGGTCAGGAGGGAGGGCTTTTCTGTAGGGGGGGGGGGAATTATTTCCATATCATCAAGGTTAATGCAAAAATCCAATAGCTAAAACTATTTCTTAAAAATCAATTCAATTAAGCAATTTTACAGAAACTACTATTTTTGAAAAAAAAAAAAAAAACAGAAAAAACGCAATAGAAAAAAAGAATATTCCGAAGACTATAAGCGAAGGACTGGAACTAGAAAATCACTCGTTAAAAAGCTCTTTGAAAAATACAAAAGAAAAACGTTTAGCTGAACACTTTGTGACAAATAAGGAGGTTTTCATGGTATTTCAACATTTATTGCATTCCTAGGTGCAATAAGTTTCGAACTGAAACCTATTCAAGGAATAAATTACTGGATTTTGATCCTTTCTTTAAATACAAAGAGATAGGGATGAAGTTCATATTTTTTTATTCCAACGGTCTTTAGAATGTGGTATAGCTTGTCAAAATTACAATACACGTTTACATTCTTGCTACTCAAGCCTAAACCCTTTTGTTATCCAAACTTAAACTTGTGTAGTTTGCCCCTGTTATCCATATTCGCCCACAAACAGTGACAATAGATAAGTGAATGATAAAACTCTGAGGAAATCCCTGAGTAAAATGTCATACTTTGATGTCAGTAGACTTGTCTCAAAATTTTATATCACATTTATCTGTTCTATTACACCCACAAATTTGACCCTTATCTAAAAAATCAGAATAATGAAAAAAATTCCCCTAAAGAAAATAAGAAAATTCCTCTTCTCTTCGTCTTTCTTTTATTCTCTTTACAAGATATGTTTTTAATTCTCCTCCTTCCCCTTCCCCCATGTTCAAAAGCCATTCTTAATTAAAGTTTAATATTATATACATAATATATATCTAAAAATATATACCCCCCACCCCTCCTCCCCGTAGAAAACCCCAGCTTAAAATTGTGTTTTATTGGACCAAATCTTAGATTTGTCTCTGAATTGTCTCTCTTAGACTATTTTTATAATGAGACGAGATTTAAAGAGCTAACGGGAAAATAATAGGTAAAATATTCAGATATGTAGATGCATATTTTGATACATATATATTTCTTTGAACTTTCAGCAATAATCATTGCAGGGATAGAAGGAGACAATAAAATAAGATTAAATCAAACATTATTTATAGATTCTGTAAACTCACTACATCAGTAGCTTATATTGTAACATTCAAAATATATGTATGAGCAACTTTACTTATATAAGTAGGCTATAGATGTAGAGAAGTGAAAGAATCCATAAACTGCATTTTCTTATAAATTAGCTCTTGTCCCCCCCCCCTCCCCAACAGAAAATCCCACCCTCCTGACCAAATCTCAAGATTTTATGTCATATTTTATTCTTACGCCCCCCACCCTAAATCTACCCCTCTCTCGTCTCAAAAAATAGGTAATGAAAAATCTCCCCTTTTATTTATCTATATTTCATTACATCTTTGTATGTAAAGTTTACCCGTGCGCAAATGTCTAACCTATTAACTCTGCACCCCCCCCCCCTCCTCCCGCCCGTCCCCTACGCTGTAAAAAACTGGGCTAAATTTTTTATGGGGATTTTTTCCTTGGAGATTTTTTCCGGTGGAGCTTTTTACCGTGGGGATTTTTTCCGGTGGTGATTTTTTCCATGGTGATTTTTTCCGTGGTGATTTTTTCAATGGTGATTTTTTCCGCCTACCATCATACAAGCATTTCATTGGCTGTTCGGGGAAAAGGCTTTTCCACCGTCAGATTTCCAAGAAATCTGACGGCCAATTTTAAATAAAATTTCATCCTTAAACGTCTAAACATCCCACAATATTACTTTTTACAGCGTCGTATAGGGAAAAATGTAAATTTTTTAATGCGATTTGTTTGAAAGCTGTATCTCAATTTGTTTCTGAGTTATTAATTTTTTTTGTAGTTTTTATTACTTTCTTGTCATAGTGGCAACAGAAGGTATCCATCTCTGTTGAAATTAAAGGGAAATACAGATTACTGTATAGACTAATCAGAAAATGAATAAAATACAGATTAAACCAACCAAAAGCTTCAGATATGCTTTTGATTTCCTACCCTGACGAGGACAATAACCATTTTTCCAAATGGTTAATAATTAAAAAAAAAAAAAACATGCTTGAAAATATTTTAAAAATCATAAAAAATGGGTAAATTTCGATACATTTTTCAAACAAATTGAAATACATTTTTGAAACAAATTCAAAGTATCTTTTTTTTTTCTTTTTTAACCGGTGTAAAAATTAGAAATGTGGGATTTTTAAAAGTTTATTTATTTTTGTAAAAAAGAAATTTAATGGTCTACTGTTACCATTCGCAAAATGACGTCAGCGTTACGCACGGAGACGTTTGTCCTTTATAATATAGATAGATACATTTAAAAATTTATTTTTAATTAGAGACTATTTATAGATTTTAAAAAATATTTTAAAATAAATATTTTTTCTTCTATTCGCTTGCTGGTGAAAATAATAATTACATCATCAATTCATTTATTTCATTATCATTGAAACAAATTTAACAATAGAGATATTAAATATTTTAAAATAAAGATGTTTCTCGAATAAAGTTCGGAAGAAAAAAGTACAGAATTAAAATCTCAATTACTTCTAAAATTGGGATACTAGTTTTTGGGGTTCTGGACAAATGCCCCACTTGCCAATATAGAAGTAGCATAATCTTTTAAAATAAATTGGAATCCAAACAGACTTTTTTTGACACATTCCTGAATTCAGTTTTGTTCATTAACACGTGGAATTGGCCGGTGCTCTTAGTCAGAAAGTATAAAGTATAACAACGTGTTTCATTTTTTGATAAAAGCAGAAAGCTTTTTAGAAGATGGTGTCAAAGTTGCATTTTAAATAGAACTTATGCACGGAACAGCTTGATAAGTTAATCTTTTGCATATAACTCAAAATGTAATTATTTGTCGAAAAATGAGGAAAAAAAAATCAATCCCAAAATATTTACAGTCATGCCTGCAGTTGTCATGCTTTTATGTTTATGAATCTAGGAAAAAAGGTGACCGGAAAAAACGGGACCGGAAAAAATGTGACAGAAAAAACGGGACCGGATAAAACGGGACAAGGAAAAAACGGGACCGGAAAAAACGTGACAAGGAAAAAAGGTGACCGGAAAAAACGTGACAAGGAAGTGTTAAATATTGAACTTGTCGATAAATAAATGCTAAAAACTAAAATGAAGTTTTTCCATTGTCAGTTTCTTACAGCGTAGGGGGGGGGGGGGGCAGAGTTAATGGTTGAGTTAGACAACTCTAAGATTTGGTCCAAGAAAGTACAATTTTAACATTTCATTAAGAGAAGTTTAGTATGACTTCTACAACGGACAAGTTAGTGCTTTCTACGGAGGGGGGGGGGGGGGGGGTATTAAGGAAATACAATTTATTGATTCTTTCAATTCGCTATTGATAGTTTATATATGAGCAAAGATGTTTTATAAGGCGGAGGGGGAGGGAAAAAATTACGTACACAGCTTGTAAAGGGAATAAAATAAAGACGAAGAGAGGAGGCATTTTCTTTAGAGGAATTTTTTCATTATCCTGCTATTTAGCTCACAGGCTATCAAAGCCCAAGGGCTAATGTGCACGCAGGTTCTGTATGTATGTATGTATGCACTTACGTCTGTATGTACGTAACGCGATAACTCTTGACAGAAACATCCGATTTGCTTTAATTTTTTATTCAGGTTCATTCTGATAAGGCGCTTCCCTGATTAGTTTTGGGGGTTGTTGGTTAAGAGTAAAAGGGGGCTACTATGGGTTTTTCATGCAGAATTATTCGATTTGCTCCAAAATTGGTATACCGATTTATTATGTTAAGGAACTTCCATGATTAGTTTTGGAGGTTCATTAATTAAGTATACACGGGAGAAAGGGGGCTAGACCCCCTTAATTTAGATAAATGGGTTTTTCATGCAGAGTTATTCGATTTGCACCAAATTTAGTATACCGGTTTATTATGCTAAGGAGCTGCCTTGATTAAATTTGGAGGTCTATTGGTTAAGTATAAAGAGGGGGGCGAGGGCTAGTCCCCCTTAATTTAAATAAATGGGTTTTTCACGCAGAATTTTTCGATTTGCTTCAAGTTTGATATATCGGTTTATTCCGATATGGCGCTGCCTTCATTAGGTTTGAAGATTCGTTGGTTGAATATAAAAGGGGGAAAGGGGGAAAGTCCCCTCTTCTTAATTTAGATAAATGGATTTTCATGCCGAATTATCCAATTTATTTTATTTTTTTCTATGTTCATTCTGATAAATGGGCGGGGCTGGTATGGACAACAGGGGTAAACTAGTATTAATTTATAGGTACTCTTAATATAATTCCATAAGTTTTAATATTATAACTAATAGTTATTTATAATTTATTTAATTTTATTAATATTTTGTTTCTTATCAAACAATTAGATCGTTTTAAAGAGAGGGCAATATATTACATACGATTAGATTTGGTAATACTGTTTAACTAACTTTACATGACCTCATGGTTTAAACAAGAGGGAAGCTAGAGGGCGTATACCCTGGGCTACCGGGTAGAAGGGGGAGGCATTAAATTTGGTTCGTCTTCCGGTTCAAAAAACAAATAACGAAATTAAGTTAAAAATGTCATGGAATCGGACAACCGAAAATAAATATATATACATTTAGGCGGTTCTCAAATTCTCTACTCAACAACGCGAAACTTTGACAAATTTTCCGATTCATTTTTAAACGTAAAGGCCTGGCTAAATATAAAAATAAATAAATAAATAAATAAATAAAAATAAAAAATAAATAAATTCTATACCTTACTAAAAAATATATAATTGAATAAAATTAAAATATTTCAAACTAAATAAATAAGGCTATTAAGAAAAAATGTACCCATATTTTGAACTTTAATGAAAAATCATGCATTCGAAGCATGGGACCCCCCAGGTTAAATAATCTTTCAACAAAGAGAGTGGTTCCTCTTATTATTGATTGACAATCATTCAAAATATTTTGCTTTCTATTTGATTGTAACAGGCGTTTTGCAGATTGTAGTTTTAAAAGAATGATAGACAGGTATTATGTTGACGAAAAATACATTGGAATTTTACAACTCACTTCACTATACATATTTGAAAGTGATAGAAGATAAACCTTAGTTTTCCAGAATGGTTTTTGTTGAATGATATTAATCTGACAGACGAATAATGTATAATAAAAGGGTTGTTTCTTCTGTGAAATTTTTACGTGCCACCCATCGTGTTTTATGAGATATTTTCATGTAAATAATAGGTAATGGTGTTGATTTTAGATATTTCACACAATTTGAGATAGCGTATAATGAATAACTTTGAACCGGATTATTGGAACAAATACTCAGCTGTATTTATCCTTTTTAAATATTCCCTGAAGTGCCATATGCTACATTTCTAGAGACCTCACAAGTTTAAAGACTGAATTATTTTTTGCTTAACTATTGCAGATTTATGTATAATAATTTAAGAGATTGGTTCGTTGTGTTTATGACGGCCAATTATCAACACGAGGGATATGGGCCCAAAAGGTGGGGGTGCCCTCCTTGGGTGTCTTTCTAATGGAACCTAACCCGTATTTACGCATGGAAATCCATGGTTCGAAGCAAACCACAAAAACTCCGAACGATTGGGCCGACGGGTGCGATTGGGTTCAAACCCAGCACCTCCCGTCTACCAGCTTCAAGAGCAGAACCTCTCGGCCACTGGAGGGGCAATAATTTAAGAACTCACATTGTTTTAACCTTGTTGTAGATTTAGGAAATGTACAAATGTCATGTTCTTACAACAGAACCCCCCCCCCCCCCCCAATCTTTCAACATCAAGAAAGCTGAAAAGATGCAAAGGCCAAGAAATCATCATTTTAAAAATACTTTTGTTTTGTGCAACCAATAATGCTTTCGAACATGATAGAGTAAAGCGTCTGTAACTCATTCTAAACTGTACTACTACTAATCGATGTATTAAATGAATTTTATAAACAGTTATTTTAATGGTATTTTGAAGAACTGTCGTCACATAAAGGGTTAATGTATTATTTAATTGCTAAGTTTCATATTTTCCGTTTCCACGTTCGCTAATACGATTACGAAATATTTTTTATTCCTATATGTATGAACATTTCCAGAATTTTTTCTCGATCAGTTTCCACAGAATTGATCAGAAATATAAATCTTAATTTTCCCATGCGGTTTTTTTTTTCTGCCTACCAAATTAAGTTTAGGTACATAAAGATAAGTGAATACAGTCAAACCTCGTTAACATGAACCTCAAGGGGAATTAAATTTTTGTTCATGTCACCCGTAGTTCATGCTATCAGTATAACAAAAAATCCAGATAACAAATATTGAGGAAAAATACATATAGGGGAGACTGGGGGCTAATGGGACATAGGAGCAAACGGAACAATAGGGTTTTCTTGTAAAATATAACAGTATAATATAATCTGGTAAAATACAACAGTATAATATAATCTTGCAAAATATAACTTTCGAAGAATATGCACCTAAAAAAAAAATGAAGGGGGGGGGGGTTAGCCTCCGCCCCCCCTATACTTAACCAATGAACCCCCAAATCTAATCAGGGAAGCTCCTTAACATAGTAAACCGGTATACCAAATTTGAAGCAAATCAGATAATACTGCATGAAAAAACCATATCGGTAAATTAAGCTTTATACTTAACTAATGAACCTCCAAATCTAATCAGGAAAGCGCTTTATCAGAATGAACATAGAAAAAAAAATAAAATAAATTGGATAATTCTGCATGAAAATCCATTTATCTAAATTAAGAAGAGGGGACTTACCCCCTTTCCCCCCTTTTATAAATTTAACCAACGAATCTCCAAACCTAATGAAGGAAGCGCCATATGGGAATAAACCGATATATCAAATTTGAAGCAAATCGAAAAATTCTGCATGAAAAACCCATTTATTTAAATTAAGGGGGGACTAGCCCCGCCCCCTCTTCATACTTAACCAATAAACCTCCAAATTTAATCAAGGCAGCTCCTTAGCATAACAAACCGGTGTACTAAATTTGGTGCAAATCGAATAACTCTGCATGAAACACCCATTTATCTAAATTAAGGGGGGTCCAGCTCCCTTTCCCCCTTTATATTTAACTAATGATCATGGAAGCTCCTTAATATAATAAATCGGTATACCAAATTTGGAGCAAATCGAATAATTCTGCATGAAAAACCCATTTATCTAAATTAAGGTGGGGGGAGTAGCTCCCCTTTACTGTTAACCAATAACCCCCAAAACTAATTAGGGAATCGCCTTATCAGAATGAACCTGGAAAAAAAAATGAAGCAAATCGGATGTTTCTGTCAAGAGTTATCGCGTTACGTGCATAAGACGTAAGTGCATACATACAGAACCTGCGTGCTCATTAGCCCTTGGGCTTTGATAGCCTGCGAGCTAAAAAGCAGTATAATGAAAAAATTCCTCTAAAGAAAATGCCTCCTCTCTTCGTCTTTATTTTATTCCCTTTACAAGCTGTGTACGTAATTTTTCCCTCCCCCTCCGCCTTATAAAACATCTTTGCTTATAATATAATCTATCAATAGCGAAATGAAAGAATCAATAAATTGTATTTCCTTAATACCCCCCCCCCCCCTCCGTAGAAAGCACTAACTTGTCCGTTGTAGAAGTCGTACTAAACTTCTTAATGAAATGTCAAAATTGTGTTTTCTTGGACCAAATCTTAGAATTGTCTAATTCACCCATTAACTCAGTACCTCCCCCCCCCCCCCCATCTCCTACGCTGTAAAAAGCTGACAGTGGAAAAACTGCACTTTAGTTTTAATTGTTTATTTAAATATGGCCTTCATGTCGTTAAAAAATATATAAGGTTTACTGTGTTTTTAAAATATATATTAAATTCCTTAAAAAACAAACTTCATATTATATTTTCTGTTATGTATACAACTTAATAAATAGAATACTTTCCCGTGATCTTTTATCCGATTTGTTTTTTCCTACGTGCGCTTTTTTCCCGTGATTCCAGTATCTTATAGAAATGTTTATTTTAATTTATTTTGTTTAGTTTAAATGTTTAGAATAATATATCTGGAAATTCCATGATGAAACCAAAAATTGTAAAAATTTGACTTCAATCAATTGCTTAATAATAATAATAAAAAAAAAAAAAAAAAAAAAAAAAAAAGTAACAAACTATGCTAATTTCTAATTTTAGGCATATCTTAACAAAGATATTTATTTATTATTATTTTTTCTTTATTTATTCTGCTAATATCTGAAAATACTAATGCCACTGATCGGGACATAAAAAATTATAAATTGATAAGTGATTCAGAAAGTTTAAAAAATATTATTATTATTATTATTAATATAATTTTATGTTAATAAACAAAAAATTCAAATAGCGTTAAATAAAATAAAAATAATAAAAATAAAACTTTCCAATCGAATCTATTATAACTAATTTCTTTAAAATTAAAAAAAATAAAATAAATTTTATATATTATACATGCGTAAGTCGAAAAACAAGTTGTTATGTAAACGAGCATTCTCGTATGCGAACATTCACAACATTTTTCAATATTTGCATTCTAATTATCAACGGAAAGCATTCTTATTCACATAATGTCCAAATTAAGTGGTAGTGTAAATGTGAATTTTCTTATGCGAATATTCAATAATTTTTTTTTTATAATAGCATTCTTAAACATCAACGGAAAATATTGGTATTACCGTTCGCGAATATCAAATATCATGTAGTGATGTTAATTAGAATTATCGTCAGCGAATTTTCAATTTTTTTCAATATTAGCATTCGTAGACATCGACGAAAAATATTTGGATTCGAGTTCGCGAATCTGCAGTTGAAAGAATCTATAAATTGTATTTCCTTAATCCCCCCCCCCGTTAGAAAGCACCAGCTTGTCCCTTGTAGAAGTCATGTTAAACTTCTCTTAATGAAATGTTAAAATTGTGTTTTCTTGGACCAAATTTTAGAATTGTCTAACCCACCCATTAACTCAAACATCAACGGAAAATAATGGTATTACCGTTCGCGAACATCAAATATCAAGTAGTGATGTTAATTAGAATTAGCGTAAGCGAATTTTCAAATTTTTTCAATATTAGCATTCGTAAAAATCGACAAAAAATATTTGTATTGACGTTCGCGAATGTGAAGTTGAAAGATTCTATAAATTGTATTTCCTTAATCCCCCCCCCCCGTTAGAAAGCACCAGCTTGTCCCTTGTAGAAGTCATGTTAAGCTTCTCTCAATGAAATGTTAAAATTTTGTTTTCTTGGACCAAATCTTAGAATTGTTTAACTCACCCATTAACTGTGCCCCCCCCCCCCCCTACGCTGTAAGAAACTGACAGTGGAAAAACATTAGATTAGTTTTTAACATTTATTTATCGACAAGTTCAATATTTAACCCTTCCTTGTCACGTTTTTTCCGGTCCCGTTTTTTCCGTGTCCCGTTTTTTCCGGTCCCGTTTTTTCCTTGTCCCGTTTTTTCCGCTCTTCTTTTTTCTGTCACGTTTTTTCCGGTCCCGTTTTTTCCTGTCACCTTTTTTCCGTTTACCTATGTGAATAACGTTTCTAGTTGTTGAATGGGCAATCTTATTTTATTTTTTTATTTAGAAATACTACAACGAATAACTTTGTATCTCAAATTTAGTTTAAAATATCTATGAAGAAACATTTTTATTTATGCTGCATGTTGCCAAATTTGTGTTTTCTTGGGCAGATCTCAAAATTTTGACTCATTTTCTGTCACCCCCCACCTTTTTAACTTTGCTCTTTTCTATGTAGTAACAATAAAGATAATGAAAGTTTTCAACTTTCAAAAATTTTCATTTGTCTGCATTGTATCAACTCTTTAAAACCTCTGTTAAAAAATTTTGTTTATTTTAACTTCATGTCTTCTCCCGCTCCCACCCTCCCAAATGTTAGCTTTGGTCAATGTTCCCATAAATACGTAAAAGTCACTGCCCTTTTACATAAGTTATCCATATAACTGGTTAAAGGAATCGGTATAAATGTTTACTTGAAACATAGAATAGGTTTTCTATAATACAATGTAATATGTACTTCAATAACTACTGTATCTCAATTTTTTGTTCAGTGAAATATTTAACCATATAGTTTTACTTTCACATAGTTATAATAATAATTATTATTATTTTCAATGCTGTCTTTTTTACCGTTTACCTAACAGTGCACCAGTTTATAATAATAAAAAAAAAATATTTTTTTTTGGTGTGTGTGTGAGGAGGGGAGGGAGTAAACTATCTTATTTTTCTATTTAACTTCTTCGTGGCGAATTCTATATACTTCTTTGATTTGTTGGTGCTACTTTTTCTGAATAACAATTTTTGCTTCATTTAATCACAGAAATTATGACTGTGGACTGTAGATAAGGTAAAAATTTGTGTTCAAAATAGTGTTTTTCAAATTTGACTGGATTGCGAAGGACTTGATGCAGTATTATATTTCTTATATTCATAGATCGAGGGGCGAGTTTTACTGTATTAATAAATGCATTAATAGATTCTTCTTAATAACATTTCATTGGGAAAGGATTCGATAAAGATATTGATTACAAACAAAAATAGAGATTGGATTTGCAACAGATTTTGTAAGAATTGCTTTTGTATATATATATATATAACATTTATATGCATTATATACATATTAGACTTTTTAAAAAATCCATAAAATCAGCAATTCTTGGATTCATTTAGGAATCTTGTTATCAGTCTAAATTAATATTTATTATTTATAATTATTAAATAAAAAAAATCGGTAACGAAGAAAAATATAAATACACAAATCTATGTTTTTTACATTTATTTATATCACCCATAGCCATGAAAAAATTCTAAAATTTAAATAAATTTCATAATTTCTGCGATTTATAAAAACGTAAATATGCAATAATTCTATTACAAAATATATATCTTCAAATAAAAAATAAATGAGTTTTTGCAAATGAACAAATATTGAAATTTTTAACTTCTCGCGAAAAGATGTATAAATTTTAATGAAACCATCATCTTAAAATGATGCATTCTTGTTTACTTCTATCTATTCCAAATACCATATAATTTATTTCAATGAATTTTAATAAATAATTTTTTATGCAATTAATAAAAGATTTAATCATGAGCAAAATGCTATTTTTCGCTACGTAATATGCAATTTCATTTCTTCAAATAAAATTTGTGAAAACTTAAGATAAGACATTCGCTATATTTCTAATACACAAATAAAATTACATGATAAATTTTGTGAATGTGAAAACCATTCATATATATAATTCGAAATACTCCTTTGAATCTGTAAGTCTAAACCAGTACACAAACACAGCCTTAGTAGAAAATATTATTCCTGGATTTTGGTCTGATGTGCATGAAAAGAAACTTTTGACACACTCAGTAAATCCTCCTTCTTACAGATAGTCATTGTACTTGTACCCGCCCTCCAAACAAAGCATGTAAACTACACACAGAGAAAAATTGGGGGGAAGAAAAAGTTGTTCTGAAATTTTGGGAGACATCTGGTCACCTTTGAACAGGTCCCGTTGAAAGAGATAGCTATTATTTACAAGAATGTTTTTCGTGGAGAACAGTGGGAAAGTTTCAAACGGTGAAAGGGTTAAATCTTCCCGCGTTACTTCCCAGGAAGCTATAAAGGTTGGGGAGCGAAAACTGTCCCCATTGGTCAATTTCTCTCCCTGACGCCTAGAACTTCTCGTTGCTACGTCGCTCTTACCACGGGGAGTCCACGTGATCACAATTCTCGGAAACCAAGGCAACACTTGCAGCTGCTTAAAATTGTTTTCGTAAACAGTCATAAAAATGCATTGTAAAAGGGGCTGATACGCTATGAGAAAAGTACTTTTCACACACAATAACCGTGTATTTAAAATGTATACGTATGTGGCCTCAATTATTTCTGGAAGCTATGAATTTCCCGTATTTGAACACATCTAACGATTTTCCCACGCCTGCTAGTACAAGAAAGAAAACAGTGGCTTTTTGAATTCGTGAGAGAAAATCCTGAAATAAAAAGATTTTATTTACAGAAAAAAATAAAGGGATGATTTTTGAAAAACAACATTTATATGTTGTAACATAATTTAACTACGAGAAATTAATAATAAAAAAGGGGGAGGACTTAATTTAGTAAATTACTTTTATTTATTTATTTATTATTATTATTATTTATTTTTAGAAAACACAAACTAACTTTAAACTTAACTCTTAAAAATAAAGAAAGTGTATATAGAACAATTTTGAACAGAACCAAGCTATTAATGATATACAAAATAAAGGGGGGGGGCGTGCTGTGTATTAATAATATACTTTAAAGGAAAACTGCTGAAAAATAAGTAAAGTATGCCCAACAAAGTGTACAAATAGAGAAGATTTATGTAAAAGATAAATATCTAAGGACCACTAATGTCGCACTGTCATCAAAATTTTAGGAACACTAGACTTAAAGATTTTATTTCGGTAATGACTTTTTCTACATTGAATAAATAACTTGTAAAAATAAATAAAAGAATTTATTAGTAAAAAAATTTATTAGATGCTTCTTATGCATTTCATTGTACTTCTAACATGTGTATAACGTATACTTTTATCACAAACTTATAACGCTGTTCACATCGTTAAAAGTGCGTTCATACTTTCTTAGCAGATCTCATTATTCTTAATGTAATCTAAAGATGTATTTAACCCGTAAGTACACGTTCTAGGATAAAGCTCACCTCCTGCTGTCCCATTTTTTCTTTCCCAAAGATCTTTCCATTTTTTCTTCGAAAAAAAGATAAATTATTTGAGGACGCTTCTCATCTGCCTTGAACCTGTCAAGGTCGAGAAGAGGTGGGTGTGAAGTTCACTAGGAGGGGATAAATATGGCTTTTGGGATAAAATAATCCTACGCGTGTACAAATGTTTCATTTTGATACGTTCATTTCTTACTGGATAGTAAAAAGTAAAATAATTTTAACGAAAGAGTAAGATAAAAGCTACTTGCTTATATTGATGAAAGGTTATTCAATGTGATTAATATCCACTTTGCGAAATAATTCATGTTTTAAAGGGTAAAACAAATCGTTTGCGTATTTTCTATGAGAAAACGTGATTTTTACAGAAACTGTTACAAAATATGAAAAGCATGCGTTTTACCCTAGAAAGAAGTAGTACCTATTGATGCATTATAAATACAGAACAGTAGATTCTTTTTTAAAACGTATTTAACCAAAAATATAATGGGAGACAAAATGGAGTGAGATTTATCCCACGCGTGTGCTATCGTTACAAAAGTAGGCGCGTGTGCGTACGGGTTAAAATCTTTCTTTCTTTTTTCCGCGGTTGCAGTGAAAAAGAGTTCTTATTTTTGTTCAGACTTTCAAACTAAAATAGTTGAAAACATGAAGTTAATTCTTTACGTATTTGAAATTGTGAGTAAAAAATTAAAAATAAAACCCCACAGTTATTGCTTATACTACGAAAATATACATTTAGTCATATTATAACCACGAATCAAAATATACATCTTCTTCCGATTTATTAACGATTCTGACAAGCTTATTTTAATCTTTAGAAATATCAGAAACTAATACATTTTCCGTATTTAAAGAAGGATTTTATAAAAAAAAAGAGAAAAGTTTCTTTTGCTGCCACGGATTTTCGAAAACTTTTCAGAGTTATTTTTATCAATCAGATTATTATTAATCAACTTTCTGGATCTGGAATGTAGATTTTTTGGATAATATCCATTCTCAAGTAAACATTTTCATGTTTAACGAAAATGTTTTACAGACAAACATGATAAATTAACAGTATCAACATTAATATTAAATTTAGTATTCTTTTGTTAACTCTCTATGTCTAAATTGAACTTCGGCGCTGAACTTTTTTATTGAGCATGGTTATCACTTTAAAAACCGGTATTCTGCTTTGATAAAACTGATTAATATAATATAAAACAATTCTAAAATGTTTCTTAAAATCAGTAGCGGCAAAAGAAACTTCGTTTTATAAATGATTCGTTAAATAACGAAAATATATTGGATAGTGGAGTTTCTAAAGGTTGAAGAACGTTTTTAGGAATCACGGATAACTCAGAAGAGGTTATTGCATATTTCCTTTCGTGATTATATTCAGGGCCGTAGCAAGGTCTTCAGAGGCCCCCCCCCAAACATATTTTTCGGCCCCCCCCTCCCTCTAAGATTTTAGAGAAATATCTATATTTAATTTTCCAACCGAGTTCCATTGTATAACAACACCAGCGAAGTTTCGCTGGTCGAATTTTCCAAAACGAACTTCAAATTGAACGAATTTGTAGTTAGACTGCACTGCTTTCGGCAGCATACACCCATAGGGGCTATGTCCGCTCCGATCTCGAATCATACGAACCTTGAATTATTGTAATTTTTTTATTTAGATCCAGATTAAATTCAAATTTTCAACATTTCGTCCACGTTGCTGCAGGAACAGATTTGATATTTTTACAATGTGAATTTAATCAAAGGACTTGCAAAATTTAACTGAGAATTCTTCCATTTAGGAAAAAAATGTCAAAAAAATCGCCGAAGAACGCGAAAGAACGCCAAAAATTGCATAAAATTTTTCAAAGTTCATAGAGATCAAACTTTACTCATATTGGGTTAAAAGCCTTTTTTTTTTTTTTTTTTTTTTTTTTTTTACGAATATTAAAAAAACTACCAGAAAAGTGAAAAAAAGCTAAAAATCACATAAAAATTCTCGAAAATTTTAAAAACAGCAGAGGACAAAATTTGGCAAAAAAGTTTGAAACTGAATTCCTTTTACAAATGTAGAATTGCTAAGTATTGTTCATAAACAAAATAAATAAATAAAAAATATGGAAGTCGTTTTCGTATTTTCAATTTTCTCTTCAGTTTGACAATGCTATCAGCGTGGCCCAGACAGATTTTCTTTAAGCAGAAAATATTCACTTATAACAATTTTTTTCCCTCTCGGATTGGTGCCTTTTATTAAATACATATATATGTACAGATTTACTAATTAAAAAAAAAAAAAATACTTTTGGGATGTTGTTTTCATATATTCCGCTTTTCTCCAGTTTAAAATTGTCACCCAAGTTGAAATTTAAGAAGAAAAAAATACCTTCGGATAGAAGGTACCTTTCTTTGGGCAACGAAGACGGGTTTTCTAGTAGCTAATAATAAAGACAGACGTTTGTCTGTCCAGAGTTTTTCTTTGTCTGACAAGATGTTTTTCCGTTTCAAAAAGATGTTCTGTTTCACAAGATGTTTTTCTGTTTCAAAATTTGACAGGAAGGTTACCTGTATGCCTGAAGTTGCTCGAAACAGGTTTTTAAATTTTTTGATTTGAATTTTTTTGATTTAATTTTTTACGATATTTTTTGTATTTTTTCGAGTTTCGTGCTTTTTCCCCCACATTCATAAAAGGAATAAATTTTCAATCCATCTTTCTATTTTAGCCGAATATAGTAAAGTAGTCTTCTTCGATTTTTAAATATTTCGCGAATTTTTTATGTGATTTTTAACTTTTTTTCGCGTATTTTTTGACATTAGTAAAAGGAATCAGGTTTCAGTCTTTTAGCCCGATGTGCTAAATTTTGTCCTTTGCGATTTTTGAATTTTTCACGAACGTTTTTTTTTTTTTCCCTTTTAAAGACCCCCGTGATTAGAAGAGATTTTATCTCACATTTGAAGAAACTTTCGTCTTTAGAAAGGAAAATTACTAGAAATTTTGATGTTTTATTCGCGACTTCTTCGTGTTATGAAGAAAAAAGTCATGCATAAAAGTTCAGTTTCTAATAGGGAAAAGTACAATGCAGCAAAGTTTGCGGAACACTCCTGTGATTTGACTTGACAAAAATGCATCTTCAAATTTAGTAAGGATCTCAGGTAATTTTTATGTTAGATTGGTGAGTTTTCTATATTTTCGCGTAAAATGAGAAAATCAAATCAAAGCTTTTTTTTGTGTGTGTGTTTGAATGAAAGAAAAAGTTACGGAAAAAATCCTTCAATTTACTGATTTCTTGCTTTCTTTTTTTCTTGGAGAGACAGTGTAAAAGGAACCCAGTTTCTATCTTTTATCCCAATATAGTAAAAATTTTGCCATCTGCGGCACGGATTTTTGACATCCCTAAAAGGAATCAGGTTTCAGACTTTTAGCTCAATATAGAAAATATGTGCATAGAAATTTCTGAATTTTTTACGAACGTTTTATGTGATTTTTAACATATTTTTGTCTTTCACGGCAATTTTTTCACATTCCATTTACAATCTTTTGGCTCGATATAATCAATTTTCTCTCAGCGATTTTTGAATTTTTGCCCAAATTTTTATAAGATTTTTACACTTTTTTTTCGCGTTTTGCGGAGTTTTTTGACATTTCTTTTTTTAAACCAAAGAATTATCCAGTAGATTTTGCTGCTGTCATAATTAAGCTGAAGTGGAAAAATAACAAATTTGTTCCTGTAGTAACGTGAGCTACGATGCTGGAAAAGTATACTTTTATCTGGACACTATCACTTTTATCGAAAAAATCATCGAAATTCGAAAAAATATCGAAAAATTCAATGATTGTTTGATTCAAGATCGGAACGGTAATATCCGGAAAAGGTTTACGCTGCGAAAGGCAGTGAAAGCCCCCAATGGAGAACTCCAAAAAATAGGTTCTTTTTTTTAAAAAAGCAATTAGCGAAGCTCTGCTAGTAGATTAAATAAATACACAATGTAATTTATGTATAGTTAACATAAGTAATTTATCGAGACAAGAGAAATGAAATGTTCAAAACGAAACAGTTCGAACATAAGTGGATAGGCGGCATATGCAATGCACATAGATGCCCGCTTATTGGGGTCCCCAACGAGATTAAGAAGCATATATTTTTTGAACATTAAAAAAAAAAAAAAAAAAAAATGAGGCTTAAAAGTTTTGAATCTTGAGTTCCGAATTTTGCTCACTTTTAAAAGCGGCCCCAAAAAGGAAAATTTATAAAGTATTTAGAGCCTGCAAAACTTCTTTCATCTGGGCACCTTTAAAAAGAATGTTAGCTATAGAAAAAAAGGACATGTCTGTTTTGGTCAAAAGAAGTAATGTTATTAAGAAAGTTTTTAACTTTGTTGGAGCCCCCAACGATAATAAAAAGCACATTTTTAAAACATTTGAATAATAAAAATTAGGCCTAAAAGTTTTGAATCTAGAGTTCCAACTTTTCCTCACTTTTATAGGGGGCCCCAAAAAAGTCAATTAAAAAAGTATTTAGAGCCTGCAAATTTTCTTTCATCTGGGAACTTTTAAAGAGAATGCTGGCTATAGAAAGAAAGTGCATATCTGTTTTGGTCAAAAGAAGTAATAGTATTAAGAAAGTTTTGAACCTTGTTGGGGCCCCCAATGAGATTAAAAAGCATATTTTTAAAACATTTGAATAAAAAGATGGGGCATAAAAGTTTTGAATCTTAGGCTCCAACTTTTCCTCACCTTTATAGGGGCCCCTAAAAAAGACAATTAAAAACGAATTTAGAGCCTGCAATTTTTTTTTCATCTGGGAACCTTTAAAGAGAATGATGGCTATAGAAAGAAAGTGCATATCTGTTTTGGTCAAAAGAAGTAATAGTATTAAGAAAGTTTTGAACCTTATTGGGGCCCCCCAACGATATTAAGAAGCATATTTTTAAAACATTCGAATAATAAAAATGGGGTCTAAAAGTTTTGAATCTTGGGCTCCAACTTTTCCTCCCGTTTATAGGGGCCCCTAAAAAAGACAATTCAAAAAGAATTTAGAGCCTGCAAAATTCCTTTCATCTAGGCACCTTTAAAAAGTATGGTAGCTATAGAAAAAAAAGGGCATGTCTGTTTTGGTCAAAAGAAGTAATAGTATTAAGGGAGCTTTGAACCTTATTGGGCCCCCCAACGAGATTAAAAAGCATATTTTTAAAACATTTGAATAAAAAGATGGTACCTAAAAGTTTTGAATCTTAGGCTCGAACTTTTCTCACCTTTATAGGGGGCCCTAAAAAAGACAATCCAAAAAAATTTAGAGCCTGCAAAATTTCTTTCATCTGGTCACCTTTAAAGAGACTACTGGCTATAGAAAGAAAGCACATATCTGTTTTGGTCAAAAGAAGTAATAGTATTAAGGGAGCTTTGAACCTTATTGGGCCCCCCAACGAGATTAAAAAGCATATTTTTAAAACATTTGAATAAAAAGATGGGACCTAAAAGTTTTGAATCTTAGGCTCGAACTTTTCTCACCTTTATAGGGGGCCCTAAAAAAGACAATCCAAAAAAATTTAGAGCCTGCAAAATTTCTTTCATCTGGGAACCTTTAAAGAAAATGCTGGTTATAGAAAAAAAGAACATTTGTTTGAAGGAACCAATAGTATTAAGGAAGTTTTGAAACTTATTAGGACTCCCAACGAGTTTGAAAAGCATGTTTTTTAAACATTTGAATAAAAAAGTGAGGCCTAAAAGTTTTTAATCTTGGGTTCCAACTCTTCCTCCCGTTTATAAGGGGCCCTAAAAAAGACAATTCAAAAAGAAATTAGAACCTTCAAACTTTCTTTCATCTGGGAACCTTTAAAGAGAATACTGGCTATAGAAAGGAAGTGCATATCTGTTTTGGTCAAAAGAAGTAATAGTATTAAGAAAGTTTTGAACCTTGTTGGGGCCCCCAATGATATTAAGAAGCATATTTTTAAAACATCTGAATAATAAAAATGGGGCCTAAAAGTTTTGAATCTTGAGTTCCAACTTTTCCTCACTTTTATTGGGGGCCCCCAAAAAGACAATTTAAAAAGTATTAAGAGCGTGCAAAATTTCTTTCATCTGGGAACCTTTAAAAAGAATAATGACTATAGAAAGGAAGCACATTTGGTTGAAGGAAGTAATAGTATAACGAAGTTTTGAAACTTATTGGGTTCCTAAGTCAGTTTTAAAAGCATATTTTTAAAAAATTTGGATCAAAAAATGGGCTTAAAAGTTTTGAATCTTGGGCTCCAACTTTTTCGCATTTATATAGGGGGCCCTAAAAAAGACAATTCAAAAAGAATCTAGAGCCTGCAAAATTTCTTTCATCTGGGCCCCTTTAAAAAAATGGTTCCTGTAGAAAAAAAGCGCATATCTGTTTCGTTTGATGGAAGTAATAGTATTAAAGAAGTTTTGAACCTTTGGTTTCACCTTTTTCGCCCATTGATAGGTGCACCCCAAAAATACTAAAATGCCATTTTTTTTTTAAGTAGAACTTACAGCCTTCAAAAACTTTTATAAAAAATGGTGGATATAGAAGAAAAGCACATATCTGTTTTCTATTTCTAAATCTAATCAAGATCTTTGACAAAAAAAAAAAAAAATAAATTTCGATAAAACAAAATAAAATGTTATTAAAAATTCATAAAAAAATAATTAAAAAAAAAAAAAACATTCGGCTGAAAGGTACAATAGCTCACTACTGGGCCCCTGACTTTGCTCAGCCCCCCCCCAAATGGGGGGTATGGGGGGCGGTCGCTACGGCCCTGATTATATTACAATTTTATAGATTAAGAAACACTTGTCGTTTTTTACAGTGTTGAGTTAAAATTAGTTAAAAGACTTTTCACACCATGGTTTGTTTAAAAAACAGAGTAGCTTATTGCTGTCGATCGCCAGAAAAATGCCGTGTCATTTAAGATAATAGAAAACCGAACGTGGAAAGAAACCTTTGTTGTACAGAGAGAAAAAATCTATTACTGATTCCCTTCTGTATGCTATTCGCCTGAGAACAAAATTGAACGATATGAAGTTTTGCATCAATCTAGTTAACCTTATGAAATTTTACTAGAGTTAGGATTATGGAAGATTCCTCATGAAACACTATTACTTTTATTTGTTAAAAACAAGGTCTTCTAGACTCAGTGCAGAATTACAGCACATTAATGCTTCAACAAATTTCTATATTATGTTGTATTATTTTTTGGGTGGTCTCTAATTTATTTAAAATAGTTAATCGTTGATAATTTCATCTTTGTCTCCATCTTTTTATATACATTTTAGTGAAAATTTCAAAACTGAGTATGAGTAAAATTAGAATTCGTTTTCTGAAATAAAGACTCTTAAACAAAGGGCCTATTCATGTGCAATTTATGCTTTTTAGATTTTTTTTTTTTTTTTTTTGGTTTATTTCAACATTTGCAATTTTTTTTCTTATTTTCTTTACACACTATTTTAATGTGTGACTTACAGACCCCAAAAATGATTCAAAAGCATATTCTATCAGTCTTAGATTAATAAATGATGATTAATTGGATAAAATAATATTTTGTAATACAGTAGACTCCCTCATATCTGCAACACTAAAATCTACACATTATTGCAGACGTAAGCAAAGAAACGTTTAGTTAAAATGTAGGAGAAAAATTCAACTTTTTTATTTTTGTAACATTTTGTGCACATTTTAATATGTAATTCAGGATAATATGACTGAATTTATGCTATATTAAGTATAAATTTATTTCTGGAAAAATCAAAGATTGTGGTGATTGTGATCTTTTTACCAAATACATTTATGTATTAATCTTTATTGATTATAGTTATTTTGATAAATCACTTTTAGATAGAAATGAATGTCCACTAAACTGTTGGGAAGCAAATCCTATTGAATTTAACAAGTTATCACAATTGACAAGGAAATATTTGTCAGCTCCTGCAGTGTGTATATTGAACGTTTGTTCTCAGAGGCAGACATTATGTATGAAAAAAAGCGCACTGCTTTTGCCTGAAAATGCAGAAATGTTATCTTTTCATCACAACCTGAAATTATTTGTCAATAAATGATACTGCATATATGTTTTGGTACTTTTCGGTTAGCCGGGCGCCAGTGTTATAAATACATGGATATACATACATACACATGTATATATACATATATTGTATATATACACATATATGCATGTGTATGCACATATTTGTATATGTATATAGATGTATATATATACATCTGTATATACATATCCATGTATATATAACACTGGCGCCCGGCTAACCGAAAAGTACCTATGTTTTTTTTATGCAACTTTACTGTACTTTTATAAATATATTCCAGAAATTGAATAACTATTAATTTCATTAATATTTCATATTTAAGCATAATTAAATCATTTTTATAATATATATAAAATTCAGATTAATAAATTTATTTTAAATTTTAAATAAGATTTCTTTTCATGTATTGCACATTAAGAAAATCAAATGATTATTTAAATTATATTTAATATTTGAAATAAAATTGTTTTATAAATTTAATAAACATTTAAATTTCCTTAATGTGTAACATGTAAATATAAACCTATAGGTATATTATTTTAAATATATCAATTGCTAGTATTTATTGTAGATATAAATGATTTTGATTTAGTATTTGGCTGAGCTATTCAACCAAATTGAATATTCGGCTTTTAAGCTGAACATGCCGAATACCAACTGAATATTCGTTGCATCCCTATTATTAATGTACTTTTATGAAGCAAGTTTTATTGAATAATTCAAGAAAAATGTATATTATTATTATGCATATTTAAAGCGCGATTTTTTTCTGATGCCAATTTAGCTTAAACCACATTTTCGAATACCAGTTGCATATATATTTTTTAAAAGGGAAAGACAATAAATAAATAAAAGTTTCATTAATAACTATCGAAAAAAACCAACAATTTATATTATTTTAAAAAGATAATAAATGTAAATAACGACTTTATTAATAAATAAGCAACAACATCCAGGTTTATCACATCAAACAAAATATGATATTTTGGCGGCAGTTAAGTACTCGGTTCAGCTGACATTGGCATCAGAAAAAAATCATGCCAATGTGGTGTGTATATGACATCTGTGCCATTAAATATGCATTATTAATTATTTACTTTATCTCTACTTTTAATATTTTTGCATTTATTAAATTTTTGTTATTTTTCTTAATTATTGTAATATTTTTCTATATTGTAAGCATTTATTATAATTTTGAATGCCTTATTACATTCAAACTACTGATTATTTCAAATTGCTAAAAGGTGCAAGATAAAACTTTAAAAATAGTAAAATATATTTATTTTCAAGTCATTTTCAAAACAAATAAATAGTGATATTCTGAAATTGCATGTTATATGATGCAATGATCTGAAATGCCATCATTTAGTTTTTTATGTAACGCACATTAACGTGCGTTACATGGAAAACTTTTTCCAAATAGCTGATTGTTTTAAATAGCCAGTACAAGTCCATTCTTTTAATTCACTGGATAATTAATAGCATCGTTTAAAAATTAAAACTGAATTGAACTGTACTTGTATTTATATTTAGTATATTCGGCTATTTATTTAGGATCTTCCATTGCAAAATCTGTGTCAGCCTATCTCAATGCGATCAACACAATATTAAATTTCATATTGCTTGTTAGAATGTTCTGGCTGATGAGCTCAGTCATTTTTGAGCAATTTTTATCATAGAAAAAAAAGAAGTTAAGCAGTATTTTTATCACGTTACATATTTTGTAGCCTTTATTGTTTAAAAACTATCGATATAATTAGTGCAATGGTGAAGTCTATGGGCTGTGCATATATAGTATTATCACTTTAGGGGGAAGGGTCTGTCTGGCACTTGATATCGTTAGATACCTTTAGGCGAAGGGAAAAATTGACTTGATATTATCGTTTTTGATCCAACCAAATTTTCTTTTTTGTAACTTTTTCTTTACATCAAAATATCTTGTTGTCCTTTTTTTTAGTCTGTTATCTATTTTTAAGAAAATAAAAAGTCATTATTAAAACCATTAAATGACTATACAATTATTTCATTCCAGAATAGGGAATATCCCAATGTTTGGTATTCATATTCTGTGATATGTGCATATAATCCACTGTTAGAGAAACCAACTACAAAGTATGTTTGAAATGACATTTGTTGCTTTTATTATAGAAAGAATGTTGTTCACCTGTTTTGTTGATAAGAAGTGCAAGAAAACAATATTACTGTTGAATGCATTATGTAACAAAAAGCTATTATTAAATACTCTTAAAAAGTAATGGTATACTACTTGATCATCCCGTCGTCCAATCTCGCCAAATTAGACAAAGCGCCAAGCTATTTGCAGAATTATACAAAATAATTTTTATTCATTTGAAATATGGAAATGAAAGAACAAATAATTTAGTAAGACATTAAGAAAAATACAAATAAAAAGTCGAATTAAAAATCCCTTGATGATGTAACAAACACATGTATCCTGTTTAATGACAAGTGAATGTGACATTTACGATCACCATTATTGGCGTTTAATCTTATAGTTTGGCGATACTTTTTGGGTCGCCGGGATAATCAAGTAGTACCAAAGTAATTATCTCAAAATACACAATATGAACATTAAAAAGTTTTATGTAAAAGGCGACGAAAATAATAAAATTGTTTTTACAATTTTAAAATATGCATTTTATTTAAAATTTCTTAGTACTTTCAGCCTGTATTTTCAGCGGTCATCATCAGAGAATATTTTTACAATTATTCTGATTCGCTTAATTAATCTTAATTGATTTTTATAATTTTCTCATGATGGCTGTGTTAAATGCAGGCCGAAAGTGTTAAGAAATTTTAAATAAAATGCATATTTTTAACTTGTATCATCAATTTTATTATTTTCGTCGCTTTTTTAATAAAAGGGTGAGGTTTTTCAAATTCATATTCTATACTCTGTGATTCAATCAAGGTGAAATATTGCATTTCGTCTTATGATTTTATTTCATAACTGTCTGTTTTATATCTCCAATGATATAAAGTTATTTCGTATATAATCCCAGCAAACACACAGCTATCGGTAAGCAATCGGCCGACAGCCGCTTGCCACTACCGGCGGTATTGGCACGATACCGGTTGCCGCTATCGATTCCGTATCTTTTTTGATATGCTGCGCGAATTTGGCCCGATTCATGAGGCGCGCAGTCAGTCCGGTATCGGCAGAACACTATGCCTATAGCTATTCATACGAATGCGGGCCGGAGCTCGACACCAGCATGAATTAAAAAAAACTCTTTTAATGGCGCCAACTATGAACCATCGTGGAATGCATATTTGAAAGGAACGTATTTCGGCGATAGAAGAGGTTAGGTTTGAACCGACGACCCCAAGGACAGAAGTCGAAAGCCTTAACTCCTTGGGGACGAGCGTCTTTTACAGAATTTTTAATCTTTAATCACTGGTTTTTTAAAACAGAAATTGTTGCCTAATTGGATCGGGAAAATGCTCGGATTAAATAAGGCAAAATTTACAATATAAATTTACTGGTGAGAATAATCCCCCATTCTGAGCACTTTACGCGGCACGAATACCGGTCGCTCGTCCCCAACCGTTTAACCCCTGAGACTTGTCTAGGAGAGGATTCTATGAGGTAATAAGGGAAGACATTTCGATGATAGTTTGTCGTTGAAAGTAAATGGTAGATGGAAAAAATTGGAATTTTGAAGTGTCTTTATTTTATTTTATTTTTTATTTATTTATTTGTAATTGTCATGCGCGTGTATTTAAAAGTTAATTTAATATTCAAATGAATGACATAAATATCTTAGCGAATTAGTTAAAGCAAACGAAATGGTTTTTCTTATAAATTAAGAATAATTAAGTATTAAAAAATATTTTAGAGGTTTTGTTCAGTTGATAAAATTTTATTATTAGGAATTATAATGTAATTGCACGCGTTGCGTTAATTTATAATATATATATTTTAATATGGAAAAAAATATTTTAATAAATAATAAGGTGGTAATTAATATCTTTTAATTAGAATAAGAATTCATTTTATGTCGTTTGATGAGTTAAAGTAGAATATATTTTTAATGATTATGTTGCAATATTAATTTGTTACTTATCAATGTTTTTAATTTAAAAATAAAATTAAAATTTTAATTTACATATTTTTTTTTTCTTTTGGAAGATAATTTTTTAAATGGGGGATAATTCTGTATCTTTTTTATAAATTTAAGAATGCTTAAGTGTTAAATAAAATAATTGAATTTTAAAGTTTTTTCTGTTAATGCAATTTTTTCTTTAGGAATTATAATGCAATTAAATGTGTTAATTTAAGAAATATATATTTGTAACATAGAAAAACTAATTTTAATAAAAAAAAAGTTGGTAATTAATCACTCTTAATTAGATTATGTCGTTTGATGATTTAATGCAGAATATATTTTTAATGATTATGTTGCAATATTTTTTTTTACTTATCAATATTTTTTAATCTTAAAATAAAGTAGAAATATTAATTTATTCATTTATTTTTACATAATTTTTTAGAAGTGGTAGATTTCTGAAACTTTCTTTTAAATTTTAATGCTAAGAAGATGGGTAGTTTTTTTTTAATAGCTTTTAAAATAATTTTAGAAACTTTTTAATAATTTGTTTTTTAAATAAAATAAGAGACATAGCTATTGCTTTTAAAATGAATATATAATTATAAAATAAGTTCAATTAACTTATGAAGTTTTCTTTTCTTTCCACGATTAAGTTTATAATGAATAATAATTTAAAGGGATTAAAAAAATTCTTTTGGTGTTTCAAATAAGTCCTTCTTAAAATGAATTCAATAACATTTATTTAAATAAAATAATATAGGCTATTTTTGACATTTTTTTTTTGTTTATTACTGTTAGAATTTTATATGAAATGCATGAAATATACACCTCTTATCAAAACTCCAACTCAAACAAAATTAAGAAAAATTTAAAAAAAATGTCGGCTAAGACTAAAAATTCCAAATTCGGACCGATGTTAGCAAATCTCATCGGGACACTATCAGAAATCACATATCGATCCAGCGCCACTTGCCGGTGTAAGTCGCTTGCCGATATATAACTATAAGGGGACCAATTACGGTAACCGGCAGTCGAAAATGCAGATTCTTAAGTTTCAGTAGCCGACAGTTCACCGAAACCACTTGCCGATGCCGACACTTAACCGACACTACCGGCTGCGGTCCGATCGTGTGCCGAAAAGGTGTGTGTTTGCTGGGATAGTGATAATTTATTGACTTCTTCTTTGAATCAGTAAAGTATGTAAATAATAAATATATAACCCTATCTCTATGTTGCTGCAAATGTATAAAAAGAAAGTGAAAAAAATATTGTAAAAATTAAAATATTTTTGAGGGATTGATAACAATATCATTAGTACGGAGTGGGGGGTCTAGGAACGATAATGTATGATATTGTAAGTAGAAGATGGGATCCAAAATTCCCATAAAGTTGATAATATTATATATGTACAGCCCTAAAAAAATAAAGTACATAGTGTTGTAAGATAGAAATAGTTCAGGTTTACCATTGTCACAAATGTTCGATGTGACTCCCTTTCATGACTCTACAAATGTCCAATCGGTAAATTATTTCTTGCAACAGAATTTTTACGTTGATTAAATTAATTGCAGTTCAGATTCTTGATTTTATTTCAAGAATGGATGCAGGAAGTGGCGGCTTGTACACTTGATCCTATACGAAACCCCATACACCGAAATCAAGCTGTGAAAAATCTTGTGATCGTTGTGGCCATTGAATAACACCCCCGCTCGCTAAGCGATAGCATCAGTTAGGACACCTAACGCCATCTATCAATAAACTTCGGCAATATTACTACTAGTCTGACTTTCAATTAACGAAATTGCCCAACTAATTTGTAGACACCCTGTATATGTACAGCCCTAATATATCCTGACAAGAAAAAAATCTCTCTCGAATGAGACTCTAAACATTTTTTTTATAACCAGTGCAGCAGCTGAAGGGAGCTGTTAAGTGATAATATTCGCTGGCAAAGAGGGTGTTCTCCGGGTACCCCCGAATTCTTCATTAATTGTATGGTTTTCAAACAATGACATTGTCCATCATCATTTTGATCCATGGATCTTTATATTCCATTGAATGGAGATGTTGCATGTGTTTTTGATGTTAAATTTTATCAGATATATCATGTGACCGCCGGTGCTTACGGAACAGGCAAAATCTGAGCTCCCTTCCTTCCGTTACAGACCTGAATTGGTAGTTACGCGATCGGAGATGATGCCACTGGGAAAAATTTTTAAACTAAAATCAATGTAAATATTTAAAACATCAACCAGCGGGATCGGGCAAGACAGGGTGTTTAACATGTCAGACAACTGTAGTGACTTCAAGATAAGTATACACTTAAAAAGATTATTACTGGGGATTTTATATCTTAACACTGGTCTCAACCCACTTTTTCTCTCAATTTCTACTGTAACCTTATTTAAGGTATACTGCATGCAGGCATATGTATGTGAAAACAAAACAATAAGTTGCTATGCAACGCACACTTCATTCCGAGATTTTAAATAAAGATCTATAAATTGAAATCTGAAAAATAAAAATGACTATTTACAAAGTGGCAAAAATTATATTCAAACTGAAAGGGCTCAGGAAGTAACAGAAATTTCTCTAAAACACTTAAAATAAACTCAGTTGTGTCATGTCTTATCCAATAGTAAATTAAAACATTATTGGGAATATTATGCAAAATACCGATCCGAAATTGAAAATGAAATCTGGTTATTACAGATTTCTTGACTTCTTAAACAAATCTCTAGAAATTCCTGAATAATTGCTTTAAACGGATGGTCTATTTTTCAAAGAATATTGGCATTGTCAAAGTCAATAAACTAAATAATTCCTTTACAGAAAGTTGATTGATTATGCAGTTGAGAGTTTATTGTATATTTAAATTACTCTTACGTTCTTTCAACCTTTCAAAGAAACGAAGGTTTGTCATCGTAATATAGGATGCATCTGTACTTTCAGTAATTTTAAAGGGTATGGGACTGTACATATATAACGATACCAGCATTTTGGCAGTTTTCGGCTCCCTCCTCCGATATGATATCATGCGTTATCATTTCTCGAACTTCTCCTTTTCCAAATGATACAGATTAAAGGGCAAAAATAGCACTTGCCACCTGCCACAGGGCCAGTAAATGAGAAAAATTGGCTAGTAAAAAATGGTCTATTAGCGGCCACCTTCCTGCCACTTTTTTTACAAGGAGAGAATAAAATGTTCTTGTATTACATCAAGATTCTACTTTTTTGGCTCCAATATATTTATCTTAACATATTGGGATATTCAGTTTTAGATTAATACTTATATAAATTTTACTGTTTGGTATTTTTAAATAAAAAGTGGACACTAGTTTAAAGAAAGTGGCCATTTAGAAAACTAGTCCTACCAGCCAGTGGCTGTTAAGGAAATTTCCCAGTTTTGCCCTATAATATCGATATCAGTATCTATTTTTTATTTTATTTTTTAACAATTTTTTTCTTTGTTTTTCTTTTTATATGTTTGCAATGATATACAGTTAGAGTTATACATTTATTATTTGCATACTTTACTGATTTAAATGAAGAGAAAAGTTTAAAATTTAAAGAAATGAAAATTGTAAAATCTGATATTTAATTGTCAGTTAAAATTTAGTGCAGTTTATTAAAGATGTTTTGTTTATTATTTTCTTTCTGTTTTTAGATTCAAAGGTAGATAAAACGTTTTCACTGAAGTTCAGTAAGACATTTCCTTGGATGAAAATTGCAACAATCTCTTCATACTGATACTTTAAAGAAGTTTCCGTTATAATCTGAAAAGAAACTTTTCCACTTAAGAAAATGTCATCGATTATAGAAGAAAATTCTTCCTATGGTGAACAGCACTTCATTTCTCAAAATGGCAGTAAAGAAAAACATCTCTGCTTTGATGCAAAAGAAAAATCTTTTACTTGTGAAGTATGTTCCAAAACATTTTCTAAGAATAGTGATCTAAGAAAACATCTCTTGACTCACACTGGAGAAAAATCCTTTATTTGTGAAGTATGTTGTAAAGGATTTTCACAGAATGGTAATCTAAGAAGACATCTCTTGACGCATACAGGTGAAAAATCCTTTGTTTGTGAGATATGTTCCCAACGATTTTATGATTACAGTCATTTAAAAAGCCATCTTTTGATGCACACAGGTGAAAAACCTTTCTTTTGTGAAATATGTTCCAAAAGATTTTCTGATAACAGTACTCTAAGACATCTCTTGACACATACAGGAGAAAAACCTTTTGCTTGTGATGTATGTTTTAAGGGATTTTCTCAGAGTAGTAATCTAAAACAACATCTCTTGACTCATACTGGGGAGAAAACTGTTTTTTGTGGAGTACTTTCCAAAGGATTTAGTAATAACTGTATTTTGAGAAACCATATTTTGAAACATACAGGTGAAAAACCTTTTGTTTGTGAAATATGTTCCAAAGCATTTTCTGATAAGAATCACCTAAGAAGCCATCTCTTGACCCATACAGGAGAAAAACCGTTTGTTTGTGAAATGTGTTCCAAAGGATTTTCTCGTAATAGTAATCTAAGGGCCCATCTCTTGACGCATAGAGGAGAAAAACGATTTGTTTGTGAACTATGTTCCAAAGGATATTCTCGGAATAGAGATCTAAGAACCCATCTCTTAACGCATACAAGACAAGAACCCTTTGTTCCAAAGACTTTAATCAGAATAACCATCTTAGAAAACATATAAGAAACATTCATACAAGTTAAAAATCCTTTGTTTGTGAAATATGTTCCAAATGTTTTAATAATAACAGTGATGGTAATAAAGACTTTGAGAAATTATCTTTTGAGACATACAGGTGAAAAACCTTTTGTTTTTGAAACATGCTCCAAAAGATTTTCTGATAAGAGCAACCTAAGAAGCCATCTCTTGACTCATACAGGAGAAAAACCTTTTGTTTGTGAAACATGTTCCAAAGGATTCTCTCAGAATCATCTTCTAAAAAGACATCTCTTGACCCACACTGCAACAGGAAAACCCTACGTTTTCCTTTTATTACTTACTTTTTTTTCTTTACTTTCCTTTTGTTTACCTTTTGTTCCAAAGGATTTTCTCAGAACGTTTATCTAAGAAAACGTCTGAGAAACATTCATACAGGGAAAAAACCTTTTTGTTTTTGATAAATGTTCCAAAAGATTTTCTAGACATTGTCATCGAGAAAGATATCTTGTAATTCATACATGAGAAAAACACTTGACTTTACTTGTGAAATATGTTCAAAAACATTTTCTCTTAATCCTCATTTAAGAAGCCATCTCCAGGCTCATCTCTAGGAAAACCATTTTTTTGTGAAATTATGTTCCAAAAGAATTTTTTAGAATAGTAATCTAAGGCGCATCCCACACTAAGGCGACACATAGGACATGTCGCTTAAATTCGCTGGAAAAACTGGTTTAAAACAGGTTTGAAACTACTTCGTTCTTTGTTTCGACCGGTTATTGCGCTACATGCTGCGGCTACACGTCGCTTGTCGTCTCAGTGTGGGATGCACCTAAGAATGCATTATTTGTCTCATACCAAATAGACACCTCCTGAAAATCTCTTGTATTTTTACTATCAAAATTGAGTATGAACCCTGTATATGTTATTGCATTTACTATTATCGCATCTCTTGTCTTTTAGCTTTTTGTAATTTTTAAAAAATTGCACTTTGTTTTAAGGCCTCAAAAATTCTTGCAAGGCATATTGTGTTTTTGATAATAAGCAAATAGCTCATGACATGTTCATTTGGTTACAGTAAACTTTTATGTAAAGCCTCTTTGATCATTACTTAATTTTTTTTTTTCACTATAATTTTCTCCAAAAAAATTAAATTTTATCCTGATCTAAAAGGATAAATTGTACCTCAATATCTTATGCAATAGAAAAGGCTTTATTGAAGTAAGACTTTTGAAAAAAGTATAGGAGGTGTGCTAAAAATATATTTGTGTGCAAAAAGAATCTTATTCATTGGTTAAATTTTCTTAAGAAATTTTCCGAGGATTTAACTGAAGCTTATCTCATTATCATGTGAAAAGAAAATACAGGGTGTTCCACCAAGACCGCCCCTCCCCCTTCTTCGAAACTCTGCACAGCCACATATAACTTTCTTGGAGTACATAAGAAATACACCCAAAGAACTATACCTTGTTGACTCATAATTTCCAAGAAAAATGTGAAAAAAATATGACATTGTGCCCCGTGCAAGAAAACCCACCTGTGGTAGAGAGGTTATATTCTCAAAGATGGTAGGTGCTGGTTCGAACCCAGTTGCGCCAGTTGCCCTAATCGTTCGGAGTTTTCGTGGTTTTCTTCGAACCTTGGATTTCCTTGTGTAAATACGGTTGAGGTCCCCTTAGAAAGACCCCCCCCACAGAAGGAACCCTTCTTCCGGTGCAAGAAAAATACTTTATAGAAGAACATCGGTATCTGCATATGTTTACCAAAGAAAATATTGTCCACTGCAGGACCGAAACTAGCCTTTTTTGCACCTATTGCAAACATAGATTTTGGCACCTCCCCCCCCCCCTCAACCTCTGGAAAGTAAATTTACAAAGCGAATCTTAATTCTTAATACAATTATTTTATTGAGGTACAACTTATTTTAAAATTTAAAATATGTAATAAGAAATACATTACTGAATTATGTAATCAACTTTGTCAAATGTTGATTCATTAAAAGCTTGAAAACGAAATCCAAAGGAAGCCACGTGAAGAAACTCGCAAGGTAATATTCAACATATAGGAAAATTCTTTTCAAATTTCTTGCTTGCATTTTAATATTTTCTAATGATTTTTTCTGTTTGGGAAAGCCGAGGTTGATCTGTAACCGTGTTAATGTTTACTTTTCGAGTTTGGTTACAGCTTTTTTTTTTTTTATAAAGTTACTTTCACTTTTTGAAAGATTTCAAATGTGAAAGTAGCCTCATAAAAAAAACTGCAACCAAAATTTTGAAAGATTTTAAATGTGAAAGTAGCCTCATAAAAAAAACTGCAACCAAAATTGAAAATGTGCGAACTAACAATGTTAAAGATCAAACTCAGCTATCTTAAGAAAAAAAAATCGTTTCAAAATATTAAAATACAAGTGAGAAATTTGAAAAGATTATTTCCATATTTAACATTAGCTTGCAAGTTTCTCCCGTGACTAGTGTAGGTTCTTAAAAACTCTAAAACAAAATTAATCTGCACCCCATTCGTTTTTTGTTCTGGTGCCCGGGTCACATATATCGAGGTATGCAATACGTTGCAAAAATGTGGTGTCCACAAAAGTATACCTACTTGGTGCAGCCTTTTAAATATTATTCAAACGAGGGCTTGACACCATCCCAAGGCATGTGCATGCATGCCTCGATATGCGCAGTGGAAGTTTTGCGTATCTTCATCTGCCAATTTACGCATATACCGATGTTCATGTTTTCAACAAGTTATGTTCCTTGTGCCGGATATGGCGTCATACTCTTCTTTCGCAGTAAATCTGAATTTTTATTCACATTGCTAGAGCTGCCAATTCTCTCGCTTTTACGTTTAAGTATGATTTTCTCTAGTTTTTCATTCGTATTTTAAAATTTCTAGAAACGTACTTCTGAAAAAAAGAAAATTGTTCTTTCCAATCTCAGTAAATGGCGTCACAGAATTTCGCTATAAGATCGCGAATTTCGTCAAATGATCGCGGAAAAAACTTAAATTTCTTCAAAGAATTGCGAAACTTACCTACAAATTTCGTCAAAAATGGCGAAAAAAACCACTAATTTGGTCAAAAGATAGCAAAAACACACACAAATTTCGTTAAATTAAAGAGAAAAAAACGCAAATTTCATCAAAGGATCGTGAAAAAACTCGCAGATTGATTTCGTCAAAAGAACGCGAAAAACCACAAATTTTGCGAAAAGATCGCAAAAAACTATTAATTTCGTCGAAAAATCGCGAAAAAAATGCAAATTTCGACAAAAAATCTTAAAAATGAGTCAAAGGGCCGCGGGAAAATGCATAGTTAGTGCCGGAAGTGGATTACCCGACCTCCCCCCACACACACCCCCTCTGCTGTAACCTTTCAGAAAATTTACTGTCGATTTAAGAATTTTTTTTTTTTACTCAGAATCACCCCTGGAGCAGCCATATAAAAAAATTTCTCATGTAATGCTTAGAATTTTATCTATTCCTTTTAGGAATGCTGAGTGTGCATAATTAGCTAAGCATATTTAGCTTAGTAAGAAAAAATAGATCTGAATTTCGGATGATAATTTAGAGAGTTTAATTGTTAAGAGCAATTTCTCAGGTTAATTGCTATGACCAAAAATTTGATGTAGAATTTTTAAACAGAGCAAAATCTGCAGCTTCTTTAAAAGTTAAGTGCTAGAACATCATAAATTAAGTTGTAATAAATATTTTCATTTTATTTGAAAAACGTTTGTATTATTTGTTAAAATCTTAAGGTTTTTTTGTGTAATTTATATAATTTATAATGTATGAAAGTAAGTGCTATTTTTCAAATTACATATATATATATATATGTATGTATGGTTAATGATTATATTTAAGTTATTGAGTCAATCATTAATCTATTTTAAATGAATTATAAAATAAATTTTCCTTCTTACGTAAATTCCTTTTTTTAAATCTCCCTTTTTCTCCTTTTAAACTACAGAGAATGTCATGTTTTTCTCTTGCTAAGGTTGGCAGCTATGCATTGCTAACAAGATGTAAAAGCATCAAAGTGAAAAAGTAACCTAGCCAGGATTCAATCCTGGTTCTTTGGTTCAGTGTGCCAATGCTCTGCCAGCTGAGCCATCTAGACGACGATACACCTAACCTAGCTCCTTTCACTCATGCGTTTGGTAAGGCTGCATTCGCAAAACACTGCACCAGTGGTTGTGGTTCATAAAGTTATTCCATCTTCTGTGGTTACAGCCTACCAACATACAAGAATGAAGGGTTCCAACATAGGTGTGTTGTCCAGGTGGCTCAGTGTTTCAACACCTATGCAAAGTTTTTAATTGAATGTTATGCAAAGCGATGTTTGAAAATGACTTAAATATGAAATATTTTAGGCTAATTTTTTTTCCTTTGAAGATCTTATAATGAGAAGTTTGGGACATAATCTCCAAAGATCAAAATCTCTTTGACAGTAAAAGGGATGATATTTTAAATAAAAAACACGCATTTTCATTGATAAAATTAACATATTTTATGATTTTTTTTTATTCTGCTGGTCCAGTGATAAACAATTGTATGAATGTATTTAGTAGCATCTTCAATTTTAAAGTTGAAGCTCTTTTTACTGTAGTGCGTATCTTTATTTATTCTATTGCCTTATTAGTACAAATGAATCGGAAAATAAAAAAAGTAAATAATTCTTTCATGCACTTAAACTTGTTAAAAAGGAATTGCAAAAAAGTTCTATTTTAGACAATATTAATAGGAAAGTTCAGCCAAGTGGTATTCTTTTCATATTAAACAAGTTTTTTTCTGCATAAGGCTATTCTCAAATTCAAATTTCTGACATGTTCCTGGATTGATTCTTATTTGTAAGTGCATAAAATTAGCAGATAGGTTTTATTAACAAAGTGTGAAATCAAATAGTACTTTCCATTTTTCGTAAAGTCAAAGGAAGTTTCAGAAAATGGTGTCATTTTGAATCAAATTTTCGGACTCAACAACCTGAGAAAACACATCATGAGACAGCAACTCAAGATAATGTTATTTATTAAAAAATAGAAAACCAATTCAAGTCCAAATTGCCACAATTGCCATGCCTGCTAATTTTATGCTTTTACGTATGAAAGCGAATCTGTGAATGTGATGGAAAATTGGAGTTTTGTGCTGGGAATTTTTTTTGCAGGCAGCCTTAAGATATTTTTCCATTATAGACAGGTTCGTTTGACAAGTTTTGTTGCAATAAAATTTGTACAAATGGTTTTAGTTTTTAATGATTTAACAATTTTCAAACTTTTATTGCAGAGTGGTATTATAATAAAATGCATTATTTTTTTAATGATTACTTCAAATACAGTCTGAGCATAAATGAGTTGGACAAAATGAAGAGTTTTTGATGCGTAGCTATACAGAGATATTTGAAAATGCACAAAATTATAAGATATTAAAACACAACATTTACCTTTTTGACAAATCAAGGCACTTCAGTGATTTTTAATCAAGGATTTAATCTTTAATTAAGATAATTTAATTTTAATTTGTGCTCTAGTGATCTCCAAAATTCTTTTGAATCTCTTCAAACCTTTTTTTCATCAATATTATAACATTAGCTACAGAGCTTAATTTGCGCTGGAGCTCAGCTCTGGTACTTCTCTGTTTTTAGTAGTTTTTTAAATATTGGTCGGAATTCACCGGAGCTCATAAATACAGAGCTTCGGAGCCCAGTGCAATAGCGCTTCCGAAGAGCCGAAGCCTAAATTACCCTTTTCTTTCCCTTTCATCTCCAGGTTTTTGCATTCTTTTGTATAAAAACACGTATATCTGTCGCACACGTTCGGAGATGGGGATGAAGTGGACTCAATTTGTATATCAGTTTTTGGTCTTGGGCGGGCTCAAGCTCAATCTGACTTAAATTCAAAATTTTATTTATTCATATATAGAAAAAAGAGCTTTTCCCCCTTAAAAATTATATATTTCATTTCAAATCATTTTCATGTTTTTTTGATCGGAATGAAGGAGAAACAGAAATCGTGTTTTTGTATCTAGTAACATTTGCAGATTTATACCTGGCATTGATGACAGCGACGTGTTGATATGTCGTCACTCAAGAGAACGAACAATGAATTTGCTTTCAGATCGATTTTCTGTTGTCACAGTAGGATATTTTTTAATTGGATCATTTATTTATTTTTAATTTAGATATCTAACCTGAAAACAATATTTCCTTTTGTTTTTAGTCAACGAGCATCAGCTAGAGGTTTTGTTTGTTTGAGATTTTTAATCTTCTATTGTGTACAAGTATGAAAATAACGTTAGTAATTTTTCCATTTATTTTTCATCATGAAGGCTGCACATGCTACGGCTCTGCTCTGCACATTCACAAAGTCACTTTCATTCTTAAGTAGATATGGTTGCCATGTATTATTTGTTTTTCTAATAGAAAGTAACCGGGCAGTGTTTTGCCATTTTATATAAAAGCGATAAAATCTATAATCTTTTATCTATAATAATCTGTAATATGAAATCTGTGATGAAAATCTCTGCATAAATTCTTGAGATAGAGCTATTGCGAAAATCGTGAAAAAGGCAGCATAGCAGCGCCACCTTCAGGACAATTTTCTTCATAAACTAATCAGCAACAACTTGTATGAACGTCTAACTGAATCTGAAGTTAGATGAAAATTCGTGCTTTAATTCTTGAGATAGAGCTATTGTGGAAGTATTGAAAATGGAGCCTAGCAGTGCCACCTGTTGGGCAATTGGCACCAAAAACTTATCAGCACCAATTTATATCAGGGATCAACTGAATGTATTTTTTTTATTAAATTCCTTCCATTAGTTCCTGAGCTAGAACACCCAAAAAATTTGTGTCACATAAAGACAGGCATTTTATGAAACATGTTTTTCAGGATATCTCACCCCTAAAACATGTAAATCCATTGAAAACTGGAAGCCAAAAATCTTCACGAATCCAATACTTTCTTCTTGTAACGATAGAAGAAAAAAAAAGGAAAGATTGCAAACTTAGTGTGAAGTAGGGTAAAGAAAGGAGGCATGGGGAAATCCAAACATTTGGA
Source organism: Maratus speciosus (assembly GCA_963932465.1). Taxonomy (NCBI): domain Eukaryota; kingdom Metazoa; phylum Arthropoda; class Arachnida; order Araneae; family Salticidae; genus Maratus; species Maratus speciosus. The sequence goes on along the minus strand of OZ010794.1, from coordinate 70,620,363 downwards.
AGGGGGAATTAAGGTGATTATTTAACTATAATGCCATTTCAAAATGTAGTGGAGAAGCAAAGTATTTATTAAATTCCAGATTCATGTAAGCCCTTTTTGTAAAATATTTACAAATTACCAGATTAATTAACAAAAATAATGTCAGCCTAACATTTGATTATTGGTTGGGGCAACGGCAGGAATTGCGTCTGAGGCAGTGGTTGACTGATCATTGAACTTAAGATCTGAAATGATGGTTGACCAGTGGGTTTGCTGTCACATGTGATAATATTTAAGGATCGACCAAAACAGGTTTTTAAGACCCTAACCGAAACAGAAATTTGGTAATCTTCCTGTTTTCAACCGAAAATTAAAAAAAAAAAAATGTCCAAAAACTTTTTTAAGTAATATCATATACATACATAAATACAGATGGGTATTTAATTATATGTGTTTATTAAACATACATAATTATTAATCAATCCTACGTGTGGCTCAATTTGGCTGTCTGTGCCTCTGGCCAAAACTTTTTATTTTCATATAAAATAAAATGCCATTCATTCATCAACGACTCAGAATAATTTTCTAATTATGCGAATTTCATCTCATTAAAAAATGTTTTAAGTATACATATCCCGATTTATCTTTTATAATGATTTTAGTAAATGATTCATTTGTTATACTAGAACATCTTCAAAGAGTATTCGAAATTCTTTTGCAGTTTCAAATTAAAAAAAAAATTATTACTGTTAAGTCTATAGCTTTAACGAGCACGTGAAAGTGTCTTTAAAGTTGAGTCATGTATGCATTGCTTGCATTGTAATTTGCATTCACGTCATTATAATTTGCACTAGAGTCAGTGATGACTGATAATTATAAACACTGAAGTTCATTGCAATAAATAAAAAAGTGTCTCATTTGAGCTAATGCAGTTCAAATCAATGAGTCATGTCGAAAATTTCAAAAGAAGAAACGAGATTTTTGGAATACAGATAGTTTCGGTGTGGATGAATTTTCAACAGACGGCGAAACTCTGTTTCTGGGCCTAAAATGAAATAAAACAGAATTTTCAGTCGTTCTCTAATAATAATAAAATGTAATAACGATACATTTTGCTTATAAACTTCAACTGATTTCTACACCTTCTAGCAAACATTTTAGAATTTTGTTTGTTCTAGATCTATTGATTCAAAATGCTCATAATATGGTTGATGCAGTAAAAAAAAAAAAAATAGTCGCTATTTTGTATTTTAACAAATGTTTCTAAAACTATCCTCTCTAAAACTTACATTTGTGAATATTAAGATGCAAGTGCTAAGTGTTATATGAGCTTTTAAAAAATACGTTTCTTTAACTTAATTGGAATATGCGAAATGAATTTTTCCAACTGAGTGAAAATTCCGTATCCGGGATTCGAACCCAGAACCTTTTGACTTGCATTTCCAATGATCTGTCTATTGAGCTACGTAGGTCCATATCCGACGGGTATATCTCGTTCAGATAACCTTATTGGTAACAGCATCTGGTCTGTCATGCCGACAGCTTAACAGAATAGACCGTATTCGGAACGGCATTAAACGATGGAGTCACCGTCCTTGTATTTTTAAAGTTGCCGGATTTTCGAGGTAACATTGTATACCTATATCATAAAAATACAGGGTGTCACTAAGTTCATGGTACACACGTAAAGGGGTTATAGAGCACAACCCGACTAGCACAAATCACCATACAATCCATGGTCGGAAACGCAGACAGGACACGAACAAGAAGAATATTAATAATTTAAAATATTAATAATATAATAATAAAATATTAATTAATAATATAGAACACGAATATTAATAATTTAAAAAAATTTATAGGATAATTATGAGAGAAATGGATCTCGATTTTCCTTCTCTCTCTTAAAGTCATATATTTACATATATTTTCCTTTTTACAGTGTATATGCATACAATAGGATGTTCCCTAAAAGAATTCTCCTTGATATATATTTTTTAATTTTTACTATGTGGCCTATCTCACCCAGACTACTCATGGTGAGGTGATTCGCAATGAAATATTGAAATAATTGCACATATATTATATTTATAAAGTTCATTTTTATTACATGAAAATTAAATGAACTTCCTCACTATTAAGTTACTGAACATTAAGATTATATGAATTATTAGTTGACCTTTAAATATACCTATGAAAATTCAGTTATTTTCTTGAAATCTTAATATCTCAACAGATTTAAACATCATTTATGAAAATGTTTTATATACTATGAGATAAGATAGTTTTGCCGTAACTTCTTTCTCGCTATTTAATTTCTGCCCACAATGATCACATATTACATCAGACTGCGAGCATCCTTCATGAAGCCAGCGCAAACAAGGAACGCACTGCATCCAATCTACTTTTTTGTTTCGTCTCATTGTGATTTTTGCCGCATCCCACGCATTCGTTTTGGCTTAGATGTTATATATTCCCACGGCCGACATCTTGGATTTCTTGGCGATTTTTTGTTGGCGTTTATCGATAACGCAAACCACTACGAGTGACGTGGTCTGGCAACCCCGTGAAGCTTAACATGGGCATAAATAGCTGCTTGACGACATTTACTACTTGGCGCAAAAGGGGTTTAACGCCAAGGAAAAATCCAAAATGGCGGCTGCGGTAATATATAACATCTGTTATTTCGTTTTCGTTCCAATCTTCTAAATAGTCATGAAACATTTCTTGAATGTTTATATCCACGTCAGAGACGAAAATTTTCCAATATAGGTAGTCGGCATTTTCCGAAAACTGAAAAATACAATCCCTAGTTAATTTTACTTGGAAAACTTGGAGGTAAAATGTGAGGGTAACCGATTATTAGAAGTTTCATTGCTAGATTTCGTGAATATTGAATTTCACTGAGAATTTCAACATGTTAGCCAGTTTTAGTCAAGTCGGCTTCTTCACTAGCAGTATTTTGGTGCCAAACTTGGTTATATTTCTTCATTTGTCGCAAACTTAGCGAGAAGTTAACGCTAGCGGATATTTAAAAAAAATGTTGAAACGTACGAGGATTAGGAAAATGTTTACAAAAAAAATTACTTTAGAGGTGATATTTCTACAAGTTAACCTATATTATAAAGCACAAATCTGAGCATCGTGCAATGCTGACATCATAATGAAGCTGACAACAGTATGGGTATAATGTATTAGAATTGAAACAATAGCTATTCATGTATTAAAATTAAACAACTGTAATGTTATTTCTATGGGGAATATGCCAGTTTTGGGCCGATGTTTTGTGGTGCTTTATTGCTCGGAAATGATCCAATTTTTCTGTTTTTAACTGTATTGCCATGCATGTTCTGTAAGTGTGACACATTTTAGGTAAATAACATATTTGGAAATGGGTGAATCTAACGTCGCAAGATTTAAACAATACACACACACAAAACGAGATAATAAAAGATTCTAGTGACAATCGCCTTCAATTCAACAATTGGATTAACATAGGAAATATCTTTTAACAATGGATTTTATTTGCACGTGTCAGCGATAACGCCAGATGAATTTTCGATTCAATGCATTTTTGTTTATCAAAACACTGTAAGACAACAATTAAATTCAATTGAACAATGGGACAACAATCAGACAAATAATTTTTAACAATGAATTTTCTGCGTGAATTAGTAGTAAATTGTAATTCAGATAAGTAAGATCTTGAGGGACAATTAATTTTAGTTTGCAGAAGGAGTTTTAGAACCCGGAATATGTTTCTCATCGCCACTAGTCTCCATCGATACCAACGTATATGGATCAGGTTTCTGCAAATTATCAAGAGTTTAGCCCGTCTTTGTGAATCCGCATCATGCCTTTGAATTTTACTCTTCGAGTGACTGGACTATACGATGATTTGATCACTCCCGTTAGGCGAACAATGTTGTCCGGGGTTCCGGGGTAAGTTTCATCTGCTTTGCTTAATGTGTATCAGGCTTCAAGTTTCAAATTATAAATTAAAGTGTGTTCAGACCATCCTACAGGATTATGTACTTCCATGTGATAGGGGCCTTGATAGAGAAAATGGTATTTGTACAAAACGAAGACATTCACCCGTAATTTCTTACAAAGTATTTACTGTTTAATTCCCAAAAGTAACTTTTCCAATATTTACACATTGCATTTAAGTTAAAGAAACTATTTATCCGTTTTATATAAAGTCAAAAGAAATTTACCCAATGTGTATAATCAGAAGCAATTTTTGTTAGATACGTACATAAACAAGCTTTATAGTTAATTCATCAAGTTTTTTTTTTTTGTTTTGTTTTTTTTTGTCAAAGCTGCTAATATTATTTAGTAAGAAATATGAATTTTTTAATTAAGACTTCAACCGGGATTTTCGAAAGATGCGAAGGCGCCTATATCAAGGAAGTACCTATAATTATACAAAGACAAGTTTCGAATATTAAGGTGCATATTTCTAATTTCAGATGGACCACTTTTCTTAAATTTTTCTTTAAATTATTCCCTAACGTCTTGTTAGAAAATTTTATAAACCAAATCACAGTTTTATATCTGACATTAAAACAAAGTTTTACTAAAAAAGAAGAAAAAAAAGAGTTTTTACAGCTTTCAATTATAACACCTCAGAATGTTCCTGGAAGAGCAAAGTTTATGTGTCCAGTAGATTCTCTTCCAGTCACGATAAATCACAATCACGAGTCCGTTTCCAAGGATTTCAAGTAGAGATGGAAAAAAATAGTTTTATGTAATAGGGTGTCGTTGTTATATCAGTATTTTGGTAATAGGTTACCATAACCTATTATTTTTGCAACTTATTTCTTGAAATGAGTTTATGCGGTTTATGCTATTTTTCCTAATGACCCTTACGGTTTACAAACTGTGCAGTTCCATTTTCCAAGTAAGTAGTAGTGTCCTTTTTTTTCTAGAAAAACATAACTTGTTCACCACTCACTATAGATGTAATCACATGCGTATTTGAATCGAATGGCCTTTTTAATTCAGAAATTTCAGTAACATTGTATACTACAAAATTAAGTTATTCTTTTTATTTTAAAATTGCTAAGGTTCTATGAAATGTTAAAATTTTTTTAACTGAATAATGTATGAAACGCAAATATACTGTGAAAACGCATAAAAGAATGGAAAGCATAGCTGCCAACTTTTACGCTTTTTGCTACCACTAAAATTTAATAGAGATTTTCAGTTTGTTTAATCGTGATTAAACGACGATTAAATAACACAATATTTACTATAAAATTTTAGTGGTAAAAAAAAGCGTAAAATTTGGCAGCTATGATGCAAAGTATAATTCTTTGTAATTTTGGCCATCTTTTCCAAGTTTAATATACATACATATTTATAATAACAATGTTATTAAACAAAATATTGTATTTAAATTATCATTGAAATTTAAAAAAAAAAAGAAATCTTTAGAAAATAAAATTGGAGCATTATAAATTTCGCAAGAAAAATATATTTTAATGTTTTAATTGAAAAATGACTTGTAGTATATTATCTGTAGCACATTGTAGCATAGTCCTGCGCTGAAATAGAGTGTTTCCTGATTTTAAACCAATTTGCTTACTGTTTCTTTATCTTTTTCGAAAGATTCGTACGGGGTGGGGGGGGGTCTTTATGATGATCTTTAAGGCTGGTGAAAGTTAGATGTTCTAGCAGAGAGCATTTTTCAGAAATAATACTGCAAAAATATTTTGTATCATGCAATATGTTTCTGTAAAAGGAACATGTGGTAGGTCATGGAGACACTACTTCCCAGTCCCAAGTTTGCATGCAGCGGGCGTGCCAGGTTTCCACAGGACAACGCTCCAGAGCGTAAATTTCGGACCTGGTGATAGGATATATCTGGTACAAGAGAAACGCAAAAATTCCTGATACGAATTTCGAAAACTGGTCATTAAAAACTCTCGAGCGATAACCTCTATTTTCAATTAAATGAAGACTTGTTATTTGAAAGACCTTTGAGGTTTGGCTGTAATGCTTAGAAATGAACAATTTCAGATGCATTCAGCTGTATGTATTGAAAAGTGTAATCAGCTACTTCAATTTATACTGAAAATAATGTATTAAAAAAGATAGTTTTAGTATTTTGCACATGGTATTGCCATTTATTTTGACACTATCCGAGATAATATCAATTGTAGATCGTGAATGAATTTTTTTCATGTGTTCGATAGAAAGTGGAGCCAAAATAAATCTAATTATTTCTGAGTAAAAAAAAAAAAAAAAAAAAAAAACGTTTTTACAAGAACTCAGGTGGAATTAAAAAAATATATAAAAAAAAATACGGATGAAGAATATTCCTTATAGATGTTGAAACATTTTAGAAACTGATTTTTTTTAATTGAAATAAATGTTACTTAAATAAGGATTGAATTTCTAATTGTCATTAAATTCATCGCATTTTTACCATTATGCTATTTCTTTATATATATGTATATAATTCTATGATCCATTGAAATTGTTTATCTACATGTATGTGAGAGTTTGTGTGCCTACGTGGGGATATGTGAACGAAATGAAATGAAACAACCCGACTAGCATATACTTTTCTTCAAAACACGGAGTGAAAATACTCGATAATACGAGATATTCCATTACGGTGTATCACGCTACGCCACTGATAATTAGAATAATTCTGACCTTGGGGTGAAAATAAGAGTGAGAAATATTTTGGAGTTCCCCTATTCAAATATACGCAATCCTTGAGTATGTCAATGTATTACCTCTACAAATTTCCTTCTGTAAGTACTAAAGTATATTCTAACAGAAGGCTGTGTTAGGGTCTGTCAAAGGGTGCAATTTTTCTGTAATAAACATTGTATGGTTTCATAGTTGATAATATTGGTTACTGTCACAATCGTACAATTTAGCATAATGATTGTCGAATAAATAGAATACATAAATAGGTATAGGTAAATATATTCATCAAAAACATTTAATGTTAATAAAGAGATTTACCATTTTAGCTTATATTCAGTTATTTTGAGATTCGAATATCTTAAGGAAAATTGTCATTAAGCAATTTGAGTTATACTTTCTCTATTACTATGAAAAAGGGAACTCAAAGATTCGAGAGATGGTTAAGCTTTTTATTTAACTTAATTTTTTTACGTTGTGATTTTTAAACATTCGTTGAATGTATAGTCAAATTCAGTTAGTGTTATTGAAGTGGTTGTATTTCGTTCGGAATTTTTTTTATGAAGAGGTGAAATTACTTTTGAACTAAAATGATAGCCTCTCCTTTAAATTCAAGAACAGAGTTTCTGAATAATTACAGAAATGTCAAAGAAGAAATATCTAATATTCATATGCATTATAATCCCCGAAAAGGAAAAAAATCAAATTTTAAAATTTCCGAAAGAAAAAAATCCACCTCTCCGTTGATTTCAAAAAGATGATTCTATAAATGATAATGAAAGAAACTGTAGAAAAAACTTAACAACTCGCATGTAAATTACACCGAAAGAGAACGGAAATCAAATATTTATGAGAAGATGCATTTATTTTTGGAAGAAAGTAAACGCCTCTCCGTTCAATTCAAGAAGAGGATTTCCTAAATAATAAAGCAGAAATGGGATATGAAATACAGGAAAATCTCCCATAGATTGATTCTAAAGAAGACTGAAATAGAATATTTATGCGGAGATGCATTTATTTCTGGGAAAAAGTAAATAACTCTCCGTTCAAAGAAAGACGAGGATTATCTAAATAATAAAGAAGGAATTGTATAAGAAATATAGGAAATATCTCGCACATTGAATCTAGAGAAGAATAAAATAAAATATTTATGCGGCGATGCATTTATTTCTGGAAGAAAGTAAATGCCTCTCCGTTCAATTTAAGAAAAGGATTTCCTAAATAATAAGAAAGAAAATGGATAAGAGTTATATGTAAATGTCATGCAGATTGATTTTTAAGAGTACGGAAATAAAACATACGCAGAGATGCATTTATTTCTGCAAGAATCTAAATGTCTCTCCGTTCAATTGAAGAATTGGATTTCCTAAATAATAACAGAGAAATGGGATAAGAAATATAGGTAAAATTCAAGTAGAATGATACTAAAGAAGATGGAAATAAATATTTATCTGGAGATGCATTTATTTCTGCAAGAAAGTAAATGCCACTCCGCTGAAATTAAGAAGAATATTTCCTAAATAATAATGTAGAATTTTGATAAGAAATATAGGAAAATCTTATGCAGATTGCTTCTTAAGAAGACGGAAATAAAACATGTATGGAGAGATGCATTTATTTCTGGATGAAAGTAAATGCCTCTCCGCTCAATTGAATAGAAGATTTCCTAAAAAATTAATGGAGAAGTTGTATAAGAAATATAGGAAAATCTCACGCACATTGAATCTAAAGAAAACGGAAATAAAGATTTACCCAGTTTTCGTCCATATTGAATTTGAATGAGAATTTTGCCAAATTAACAATCACAGCCAAGTTGTCTCCAAGCCAAGTTGACTGTTATTTCAGCACAAGATACTCTTATATTCCGCCAAGCCTAAGAGAATTTTAAATTAGCTGAAAGAAATATACATTTTAAAGTGTATGAGCTTTGGAAAAAGGGCTACAACCAATGTACGAATAGAAAATTCTAAAAGTGAACCTATATTATAAAACAAAAATCTTCTCTCCATTCCTCAACACCATTAAAATATACAAGAATTGCAACAATAGAGTTATTTCAATTAATACGAAACAATCATCAACGTTCCAAAATTTAGACAATACACATATAAAAAGTGAGTTCAATAAAACATTCTAACAACAATCGCGTTTTGTTCAACAATGGGATAAACATAGGAAAGTTCTTTCTAACAATGAATTTTACTTGCAAAAGCAAGAAACTGATACAATTACCCGCAAAGATGTTATGTCTTCCCGCGGCCGCCATCTCGAATTTCTCGGCGATGTTTTGTTGAAGTTTATCGATAAGGCAACTCCGACGAGTGACGTTTCAGGCAACCCCGTTAAGCCGGACACGCGCATAAATCTACTTGGCGACATTTACGTGGCGGAAAAGGGGGTTTCACGCCAAGAAAAAATCCAAGTTGGTGGCCGCGGGAATATATAACATCCGTTCCCAGTTAATTGTAATTTCTGGCAAAAGTAGTCGCTGTTTAATTCACAAAGATAGCTTTCTCAATATTTACAGATTGTATTTAATAGAAATTATTTAAACGTATTATATACAGCCAAAAGAAATTTACCCAATGTGTATAATTAGAAGCAATTCATGCCTAATACGTACATAAACAAGCCTTATAGTTCATCGAGTTTTTTTTTTGTTGTTGTTGTTAAAGCTGCTGATATTATTCGGTAAGAAATCTGAATTTCTTAAGTGTGACTTCCAGCAAGCTTTATTAAAAAAACGCCAAGACGCCTTTATCAGGAAACACCGAGAATTCCATTAAGACCAGTTGAGGATATTTAACTGCATCTAGGTAATTTCATGGACCGCTTTTCTTCAAATTTTCTTAAAATTATTTCCTAACATCTTGTTGGAAAATTTTATGCACCAAATCACAATTTTATATCTGAAAATAAAACAAAATTTTACAAAAGAAAGAAGAAAAAAAATGTTTTGACAGTTTTTAGTTATAACACCTCAGAATATTCCTGGAAGAGCAAAGTTGATGAGTCTAGTAGATTCTCTTCCAGTTAGAAAACTCGATAAATTCCAGTCAGGAATCGGTTTTCAAGGATATTAAGTACAGAAGGCGTCAGTATATTGGTAATATTTTACCATATCCTATTATTTTTGTAACTTATTTCGTGAGATGTGTCTAGGCGGCTTATGCCATTTTTCTTAACTCATTAAAACAGGTTGGCTAGAAAACTTGCCATGTAAGGCGAAGAAATCGTTTTAATTTATATACCAGTATTTTAGTTTGGAAATTTTCACATTATCTAATCTCAGATTTTGAGCGATTAAATGAATCAAAATGACAATGTGGAAAAAACCGGGGTCGAATAATTAAAAGAAATGTAAAAGAGGGTCTTCCTTAATGGGTTAATGCCCCTTACGATTTTCAAATTGTACAGTTCCATTTTCCAAGTAATGTAGTACTGTTCTATAGATGTAATCACATGCGTATTTTAATCGAATGGCCCTTTTATTTCAGAAATTTCAGTAACATTGTATACTACGAAATTAAGTTAATTCTTTTTATTTTAAAATAGCTGACGTTCTATCAAATGTTGAAAATTTTTAAATTGAATAACGTATAAGACGTAAATACTGTGAAAATGTATAAAAGAATGGAAAGTATAATTCTTTGTAATATTTACAAACTTTTCCTACTTTTATATATAAAGATACCGGGTGTCCCAAAAAGGACTGACTGATTTTAAAATTCAATAACTTGCAAACCATGACAGATATTAAAAAAATTCTTGCAGGAGGGTTATGCATAAGGTCAAAAGTTTTATTACAGTAATTTTCAATTTTAGTTCGATTTACAAACAATAGATGGCGCTGTAAGCAATAGTCGCTAAATTCAGGCTCGATTTTTGGTACTTCGTGGCCCGGATAATACATTTCCATCTCCTTTTTCTGCATGGAACAAGATAAAAGACCAAAAATCGAGCCTGTATTTAGCGACTATTGCTTACAGCGCCATCTATTGTTTGTAAATCGAACTAAAATTGAAAATCACTGTAATAAAACTTTTGACCTTATGCATAACCCTCCTGCAAGAATTTTTTTAATATCTGTCACCGTTTGCAAGTTATTGAATTTTAAAATCAGTCAGTCCTTTTTGGGACACCCGGTATATACACTGCTCAAAACAATTAAAGGATATTGCAGTTTTAGGTGGATTTTGTATCTGGTAAACTGTTTAGCTGATTGATACATGGTCGACAGACATAGTAGGTTATATGAGAATAAATTACACATGTTTGGCAGAAAAAAATGCATTTTATTGCGCATTTGTGTACTAAAGGAAAAAAACACAATTTGTGCATTTGAGAAAAAAAGAATAAGAAAAGGTGTTTTCTTCAAAGAAAATCATTTTCAGTAGGGGGTATGGTTTCCACGGGCGGCCAGCAACGTTGAACACCTTTGAGGCATGGACTCAATGAGGCTATTAATGACGAGTTGGGGTATTCTGCCCCACTCTTCCAGAAGAGCTCTTTCCAGTTCTTGGAGAGTTTGTGGGGGTTGTGTGCGGCCAGAAACTCGTCTTCCTAGATCGTCCCAAACGTGCTCGATTGAATTCATGTCTGGAGAACACGCTGGCCATTCCATTCGAACGATTCCTTCCTCGAAAACGAAATCCTCCACCAGGTTTGCACGATGTGGCCTGCAGTTATCGTCCCTTAAAATGAAGTTATCTCCGATTGCTGCAGCGTAAGGTACTACAATAGGTCTGAGGATCTCATCCCTATATCGGCGACCAGTCAGAGCTCCATCTCGAATAATGTAGAGGTCAGTGCGCCCGTCAATGGAGATGCCACCATACACCAACACTCCTCCACCGCCAAATCTGACACTTTCGTGCACGAACGCAGGATTATTCCTACTGCCACGGTCCTTCCAGATGTAAATACGCCTATTATCCGGATGCACAGAAAAACGGGACTCATCAGAAAACAGAGAAAGAATATTGCTCCATTCATTTCTCCTCCAGTTGACATGCTCAGTTGCCCACTCCCTGCGGTCGCGACGATGCCTTGATGTTAATCTAACACATACCATCGGTCGGCGAGCATACAGACCTACAGCATGGAGCCGGTTTCGGACAGTCTGAGTTGAAATCTTGGTGCCTGTAGCCGAGCGAAGGTGTTGTTGGAGAAGAGTAGCGCTCATGGTTCGGTGTCTCCGAGCTGTTAACGCTAAATACCGATCTTCATTGGGCGTTGTTGCCCGTCTACTACCTTGCCCTGGTCTTCGGCCTGCACATCCACTCTCCAAAAAATGGTTCCAGATCCTGGAAATGACACTTTGTGACACTCCAATGGCTTGCGCTACTTCGGCTTGAGTTTGGCCCCCTTCTAACCTACCAACAGTTCTCAAAGCTTCCGAATCTGTCAAATGACTTCGCTGAGACATCGTACTCATCGAAACAAAGCAATCACTGAATGCCGATCATCCTTGTCTTCATTCTCTTTTATCCAGTTGAAAGTCAAATTTCATTCGCTGCCGCTGAAGCGAAGTTTTTGACGTCGAACTCAAAATTTGCATACTCCACAGTTTGAAAACCAGAAAAATTTGCATTTGTGATTCTCTTCTTCTATTTTCGGCAAAAAAAAATTCGTTTATATCTTTATTTTATATAAAACTTCAAATATCCTTTAATTGTTCTGAGCAGTGTATATCATATATATTATAAAGCAGTAAGCTCTAAAAGTTCCGCTCGAGTGTTTTCAAAAACTACCCGGTGGATATGTTTACAGAATGTATCATTTGATAGAGAATATTCATGCGGTGGTTTGTGAGTAAAATATACAGGGATAACCATCATTTTTTATTACAATTTTCGTATTTTATTGATATTTTTGACGAAAGGTTTACCAGTGGTCATTTTGGCGAAAATTTTCTTTGATAAATGAATTGAAATGGCTATACCAGTTAGAAAATAACACAAACATCTTGCAAATAAAAGAAAATAATTACTAATATTTAATTTTTTTTTCAAAAAAGAAAGAAAAACCTCTTTAATGAGGGAGAATATTATAAACGAAAATATTTAATTTAAACATGAAAGGAATATTCGTAATGCCTAAAAATGAATTTAATATGAAATATTTCAATTCATACAATATTTGGCGCTTTGTCGCTTCCGCCAGGTTAAGAAAAATGGGTATTACTTGATTATCTCGTAGACCAATTTCGCCAAATTATACCCATGGATGAGTGTTCCACTCTAAACTTTTAAGAAAGGAAAATTAATTTATTTAAATTTAAAAAATCACTTAAGAATAGGGTTACTTTAATGATGACGTTCACTTATGACGAAAAGCGATATAAGAAATATAAAATTTGATTTATTTAGATAATTTCGGAGAAAATAATACTAATAGTTTACGTATTTACATGCAGAATTAATAAATTAAACCATAAACAAAGAAATATTTTTAGGATACTGTATTTTAAATGTAATCATCGAATTTATTAAGGGACACAATAAGTATCAATGATAACGGGAAATTGAAAGGATCCCGATGCTCTTTATTTAGTTCAAAAACGTAGGCGGATATAACTATAAAATGTATGTAAACATTATAGAATTGAAGGGGGGGGGGATTTAAATTTTACAGCATTTTTCAATAACGAAAGAACAAATAAATTAGTAAAACCGTAATAAAAATATAAATAAAACGTCAAATTAAAAATAGTAGATGACGTAACAAACGCGTGTAACATATTTAATGTTAAGTGAATGTGACATCTGCAATAATCCATTATTGGCATTTAATCTTACCGTTTGGCGACAATTTTTGGTCGACGGGATAATCAAGTACCGAAAAATGCAGCTCAAAAATTTGAATATAAAATATCAGTATTATTTTTTTTAATTATTTTGATTTTTATCTCATTCTCCCATTCTGTGTTTTATAACAAATACTAGGAGAAATAATTCTAAAAATGGCTGTACTTGTGAGTTGCAGGTATTTTGCTTTACTTTTGTCGCCAAACAATGCGATTTTAAGCCAAAAATATATATGCAAGATTTCAGCCGGAGCTATGATGGTGGTTTTTTGAGAGACTATTTAGGCGGAAATTTTTATATTCCAATGTAAATAGTATAAATAGCAGTTAATATTATAAAAATGGATTCAAATATTGAAATTTCAACGTAAATGTTTTCTACACACATATATTGTAAAAAATATTTAATTTCACACATTAAAAAAAAAAATTCACCATACTTTTAAACGGAAAATGGCGATTTGTTTTCTTCCAAATATGTAATTCTTATAGACTCGAACACAGATTACCAAATATTGTACTCCCTCTTTTTTTTCTACAATATCGCCAATTTCGTTTATAGAAAGATTCACAACTTCAAAGATAGAAACTAAAGTTATTCTTAGGGGGATTTATGCAATTATGCGTTATTACTATAAAACAAACTCATCATTTTGAAAAAGAAAAAAAATTGCATGCTGAAATAAATTTCCGATATTATTTTTAATTCGTCATTTCTTTTTTTGAATATCGTCTATTGCTTTCGGACAGTATTTAAAAGATATTGGACTAATTTTCCGTAATCGTGTCAGCCGCCAATTGGAATATTTTTCTATATTGTTGAAAGATTCATTTATGTTTGAAGACTGTGGATGGTGAATGCAATTACAGAAGAACAAAATTCAGTATTATATATTTTTCATCTTCTGTTATTGTAATATCACAAAAAAAGTAGTAATTGCAATGTACTGAAAAACTACGTATATCCAATGCATGGAAAAATATTTGTGAATTTATCAGTTAGCCTATGTAAGAAAAAAAAATACAATTCTGATTAGATAAAATTTATATCATTATAAAGCAATTTCATCTGACAAACAGTCCTATCAATTTATCTTAGTAACAATTAACGATTATTTTCAATATCGGAATTTCTTAGGCAACATATTGAAGAGTAATTATCTATTAACCACTTCACCGGTTGCCCCGAGATAACTCGGGGGTAAAAGCACTGTTTCCCCATACCTGTCGCCGGCAAAGTGGTTAAATATAATGGAAATGTAAGCCTATTTATCTCTCTGTGTTTTTATACTCATTAGAAAAATGTAAAGAAAAGTTTCGGTTCGAGTATTCACCAAAAAGATTTTTACAAAAAATGTTGCGTAACTGACGCTATTTATCATTGTCAGTTCTATTTAAGGATTTTTGTTGGTAAAGAATCTATAATTGTGTAAATATAGCAATTTGACATAATGTCATGAAAAGTAGTTTGGCGCGTTTGTAACTAACTCTGTTACATTTGAACTATTTCGTTGCAAACACTTCTAATGTTTGACGTCAGCCTTGCCTTTAATACGATTACGGAAGATTAAGAAGACTTTATTGGATGCAAACTAAATGTTTATTTTTCTATCAGTATCAGCCATCGAAGTTTTTTTTTCAGGTTAACGGTTACATGATTGGAATTGCTCTATAAAGTGAAAAGGCAATGAAATGACGTCCTTATAATTTTATTCAAGCAATTCAGCTTTAAAAATCCACGCTTTTTATGCTTCATTTTTCTTTTGAATATGATGGTTAAGCTCTGTGCTTTGTGTGCAAATAATTTGTCACACTTTTGACTGTATTTTCGCATCTGGAATCCAAAAATGGAAAACTGTAATAGGACTGCCAGGAGAAGACGCCTATTGGGAAATATAACATAATGTAGAGTGAAGTTGTATTCAAGCTGTTAGAACAACACATATCGCCAAGCTGAGAGGTCCGGAGTCCAAGAACTAACAAACAAATATGAGTCAACCGAAAATTATTTAAATTTAATGGTCAATCTCCTCAATCATTGTAATGTTCAATGTTTTAGTAGAGCGGTGACTAAAGAATATTTTAATTCCTGTTGTCATAACTGGCTCATCTCCCTACCAAACTCCACTATAAATGATCAACTAAAAGAGTTCTTTTGAATAGCCCAAATTCTGTCCAAAGCATGAGATAATACAACAGCGCAATGGCGTTCGTATTATTTGCATCAGTGCGGAAGGACATTCTAGGTGAAGGTCAATGTTGTTTTCAAATACAAGAACAAATTAGATAACATTCGCTGTTTCGTGGGATTAAAGGTTCGTTTCACAAAAGAAGACCAGCGCAGCGGGCATAGCCTGCTAATATATATATATAAATATAATAAACGCTATTAAAAATATATTATATTTTAATTATTATTGACAACCGATCAAAAAGAAAATCTTTGAAAAATATAATGGGAACTATATACATTTCGTACGAAAAATATATCTTAATGTTTTAATTCAAAAAAAACTTTTAGTATAGTAAATATACAGTACAGTATAGGATAGCTATGGGCTGAAACCGAGTGTTCTGTGATTCTGAACCTGTTTGCGTACTGTTTCTTTATCTTTTTCGAAAGATTTGTACGAAGGCTCTTTTCTTCATAAGGATCTTTATGGCGGGTGGATGTGAGATGTTCTAGCAGAAATTTTTTTTTGAAGAAATATTATTGTAAACATATTTTGTAGCATGCAGTGTGTTTCTGTAAAAGGAACATGTGATAGGCCATGGAGACTCCTGGTCCTAGGTTCGCATGCATCGGGAGCGCCGGGTTGCCCCAGGACACCGTTCCTGAGCATGAATTTCGGACCTGGTGATAGGATATATCTGGTACAAGAAAAGCGCAAAAATTTCTGATACGAATTCCGGAAAATTATGATTAAAAACTCTCGAGCGACGGTCTCTTTTTGCTATTAAATGAAGACTTAAATATGATAATTTGTTATTTAAAAGACCTTTGAGTTTGGCTGTAAAGCTTAGAAAGGAACAGTTTAAGAGGGATTCAGCTCCATATATTGAAATATGTAATCAACTACTTAATCGTACGCTGAATATAATGAGTTAAAAAGGATAATTTTTGTAATTATTAATAGAATTGCTAATGCCAGTTTTTTTTTACACTATCGGCAATAATAACCATCGTAGAGCTCGATTGAAGCTTTTTTCATGTGATTGACAGTAAGTCAAGACAAAATAAATGGAACTACTTCGGAGTAAAAAAAATAATTTTTTAAAGTCCTCAGCTATAATTCAAAATATAACTTTGCCAAAACTATGAATGAAGAATACTGTTCATAAAGACTGAAAATTTTGTAAATTAGTTTCTGTTATTGAAATGAAATTTACTTAAATATAGATCGAACTGTCGATAAACTCATCACATATTTACCATTATGCATTTTTCTTCTATAAGTCTACGACCAATTTAAATTATTTATCGACTCATGTGGGTGTGCGCAAAAATACCTGATTAGAATATCGGAAAATGATAAACTCGAGCAATAATCTCTTTTTGCAATTAAATGAAGATGTTGCAAAATATGAGAATTTGTTATTTAAAAGCTGCAACGCTTAAATATGAACATTTTGAATTGCATTCTGCTCGATACTATTTTAAAATATGTAATCAAGTGCCTCATTTTATGCTAAAAATAATGAGTAAAAAAGGATAATATTAGTAATGATTGATGCATATGTTGTTCCCAGTTATTTTGACACAATCGGCAATAAGTAATTGTAGATCGTGAATGCAATTTTATCATGTGATCGAAAGAAAGTGGAGCCATAATAAATGGACATATTTCTGAATAAAAAAAATAATTTTTACAAGACCTCAAATGGTATTAAAAATATAAATTTACAAAAACTATGAATGTAGAATATTGTTGATAGAGATTGAAAATTTTTGTAAACTAATTTTTTTTACTGAAATAAATGTTACTTAAATAAGGATTGAACTTCTAATTGTCATTAAATTCATCACATTTTTACCATTATGCTTTTTCTATTTCTTTCTAGAATTTTATGATCCATTGAAATTATTTATCTACATATACATGTATATTGTTTGTGTGTCTACTTGGGGATATGTGAAGATATGAAATGAAACGCGCGCACTGGCATATACTTTTCTTAAAAAGGCGGAGTGAAAATCTTAAACAATGCGAAAATTTACATTATGGTATATCACGATTTTCCACTGATAATTACCATAATTTAGCATTTTAGGGTGGAAATAAGAGTGGGAGAAAGACTGCATTTCTGAGTTTCGCCAATTAATGTATGAATATTTCTTACTGTATAATTCAATCCTACAAAATGTAAATGTATTACTCCTAGAAGTTCATTTATTAAGAACCAGTAAGAAACAGTTTTCTTAATATTGTATGAGCCCGTAGAAGGTTGTATTAGTATCTTTCAAAGAATGCATTTTCGCTATAATAAAAAATGTATTGTTTCATTGTTGATAATAATAGTTACTGACAGAAAGGTAAATTTTTATATAAAAAGAACTTCAAATAAATATAATGCATAAATAGGTATAGGTGAAAGTTTTTATGAAAAATAAATAAAACGTTTAATTATAATAAGAGGAGTTACCGTTTTAGCTGTATTCAGTTACTTTGAGATTCCCTTATTTCCATGAAATGTGTACTTAAAAAAATATCTAAACTGTTTCTATTTCTATAAAAAGGGAATTGAAAGATTCAAGACAAAAACTAAACATTTGAACTATTGTGATTTTATTGTGTTATGATTTTCAGACATTCGTTAAAGGTACAGTCAAGTAAAGCAAAATTTTTACGAGGGATATACTTATTTCTGAACTAAAGTAAATGCCTCTCCATCG
Source organism: Maratus speciosus (assembly GCA_963932465.1). Lineage (NCBI taxonomy): Eukaryota > Metazoa > Arthropoda > Arachnida > Araneae > Salticidae > Maratus > Maratus speciosus. The sequence continues at coordinate 70,602,019 of OZ010794.1, read as the reverse complement.
AATTGCAGAAAAGGATTAACTAAATAATAATGGAGAAATCACTGAAAACAAATACTGGAAATCTCACGCATATTGATGCTAAAGAAGTCGGAAAGGAAATATTTATGCAGAGATGCATTTATTTCTCGGAGAAAGTAAATGCCTCTCCGTTTAATTGGAAAGAAGTTCTTCTATGTGTTAATGGAGAGGTTGATAAATAATATTGAAAATCACATGCGCATTGAACCTAAAGAAAACGGAAATGTAATTATTATGCTGAGATGAATTTATTTCTGGGGAAAAGTTAATACCTCTCCGATCAAAGAAAGAAGAGGATTATCGATATAAAATTGGAGAAATTTCAGTAGAAATAGGGAAATGCCCAATGCAGATTGATTCTATAAGGACGAAAATTAAATATTTATGCGGAGATGCATTTATTTCTGGGCGAAAGCAAATGCCTCTCCGTTAAATTGAAAAAGATGATTTTATAAGTCTTAATGGAGAATTTATAGAAACAATATTGGAAATCTCATGCAGATTGATCCTCAAGTAGATAGAAATAAAATATTTATGCGGAGATGTATTTTTTTCTGTGAGAAAGTAAATACCTCTACGTTTAAAGATAGAAGACGATTATTTTTATAAAATTGGAGAAATTGCAGTAAAAGTAGGGGAAAGTCTAATGCAAATTAATTCTGTAAGGATGAAAATTAATTATTCATGCGGCGATGCATTTATGTCTGGGCGAAAGTAAATGCCTCTCCGTTAAATCGAAAAAGATGATTTTGAAAGTCTTAATGGTGAATTTACAGAAACAATATTGGAAATATCATGCAGATTGATCTTAAAGAAGATGGTAATAAAATATTTTTGCAGAGATGTATTTATTTCTGGGGAAAAGTAAATACCTTTCCCTTGATAGAAAGAAGAGGATTCTCTATATGAAATTGAAGAATTTGCTTTAAAAATAAGGAAATTTCCAATGCAGATTGATTCTATAATGACGAAAATTAGATATTCAGGCTGAGATGCATTTATTTCTGGGAGAAAGTAAATGCCTCTCCGTTAAATTGAAAGATTTTATAAGTGTTAATGGAGAAGTTACTGAAAATCATTGGAAATCTTATGCAGATTGATCCTAAGGAAGACGGAAATTAAATATTTATGCGGAGATGCATTTATTTCTGGGCGAAATTAAATGCCTCTCCGTTAAATTGAAAAAGATGTTTTTGTAAGTGTTAATGGAGACGTTACTTAAAATCATTGGAAATGTCATGCAGATTGATACCAAGGAACACGAAAATTAAATATTTATGCGGAGATGCATTTATTTCTGAGCGAAAGTAAATGCCACTCCATAAAATTGAGAAAGACGATCTTTTTGTAAGTCTTAGTGGAGAAGTTACAGATTGGAAATCTCATGCAGATTGGTCCTAAAGTAGATGGAAATAAAATATTTATACTGAGATGTATTTATTTCTGGGAAAAAGTAAATACCTGTCCGTTGAAAGATAGCAGAGTATTAACTATATAAAATTGGACAAATTGCAGTAAAAATAGGGGAATGTATAATGCAGATTGATTCTATAAGGACGAAAATTAAATATTTATGCGGAGATGCATTTATTTCTGGGCGAAAGTAAATGCCTCTCCGTTAAATTCAAAAACATGATTTTATAAGTCCAATAGAGAATTTACAGAAACAATATTGGAAATCTCATGCAGATTGATCCTCAAGTAGATGGAAATAAAATATTTATGTGGAGATGTATTTTTTTCTTGGAAAAAATAAATACCTCTCCGTTTAAAGATAGAAGACGATTATAAGTGTTAATGGAGAAGTTACTGAAAATCATTGGAAATCTCATTCAGATTGATCACATTTAAGACGGACATTAAATATTTATTCGGAGATGCATTTATTTTTGGGCGAAAGTAAATGCCTCTCTGTTAAATTGAGAAAGAGGATTTTGAAAGTCTTAATGGAAAAGTTACAGATTGGAAATCTCATGCAGATTGGTCCTAAAGTAGACAGGAAAAAATATTTATGCAGAGATGTATTTACTCTAGGGGAAAAGTAAATAATCCCCACTGAAAGATAGAAGAGAATTATTTAGATAAAATTGGAGAAATTGCAAAGAAATAGGGGAATGTCCAAAGCAGATTGATTCTATAATGACGAAAATTAAATATTCATGCAGAGATGCATTTATTTCAGGACGAAAGTAAATGCCTCCCCGTTAAATTGAAAAAGACTGTTTTGTATGTCTTAAAGAAGTTACAGAAACAATATTGGAAATCTCATGCAAATTTATCCTTAAAGTAGATGGAAATAAATGATTTATGCGCTGATGCATTTTTTTCTGGTTAAAAGTAAATACCTCTCCGTTGAAAGATAGAAGAAGATTATATATATAAAATTGGAGAAATTGAAGTAAAAATAGGGGAATGTTAGAGAGTTACTGAAAATCTTTGGAAATATCATGCAGATTGATCCCAAGGGAGACGGAAATTAATTATTTATGCGGAGATGCATTGATTTCTGGGCAAAAGTAAATGCCTCTCCGTTAAACTGAAAAAGATGATTTTATAAGTGTTAATAGAGAAGTTACAGAAAATCATTGAAAGTCTCATGCAGATTGTTCCTAAAGAAGACGGAAATTAAATATTTATGCGGAGATGCATTTATTTCTGGGCGAAAGTAAATGCCTCTCCGTTAAACTGAAAAAGATGATTTTATAAGTGTTAACGGAGAAGTTACTGAAAATCATTGAAAATCTTTTGCAGAGTGATCCTAAGGAAGACGGAAATTAAATATTTATGCGGAGATTCATTTTTTTGTAGGCGAAAGTAAATGCCTCTCCCTTAAATTTAAAAAGATGATTTTATATGTGTTAATGGAGAAGTTACTGAAAATCATTAGAAATCCCATGCAGATTGATCCTAAGGAAGACGGAAATTAAATATTTATGCGGAGACGCATTTATTTCTGGGCGAAAGCAAATACCTCTCCGTTATATTGGGAAAGTAGATTTTGCAAGTCTTAATGGAGAAGATACAGAAAAATATTGGAAATATCAAGCAGATTGAAACTAAGGAAGACGAAACTTAAGTATACATGCGGAGATGCATTTATTTCTGGGCGAAAGTAAATGCCTCTCCGTTAAATTGAGAAAGAGGATTTTGTGGAGAAGATACAGAAATAATATTGGAAATCTCATGCAGATTGATCCTAAAGCAGATTGAAATAAAACATTTATGCGGAGATGTATTTATTTCTGGGAAAAGTAAATACCTGTCCGTTGAAAGATAGCAGAGTATTATCTATATAAAATTGGACAAATTGCAGTAAAAATAGGGGAATGTATAATGCAGATTGATTCTATAAGGACGAAAATTAAATATTTATGCGGAGTTGCATTTATTTCTGGGCGAAAGTAAATGCTCCTCCGTTAAACTAAAAAGATTTCATAAGTGTTAATGGAGACGTTACTGAAAATCATTGGAAATCTTATGCAGATTGATCCTAAGGAAAACGGAAATTAAATATTTATGCGGAGATGCATTTATTTCTGGGCGAAAGTAAATGCCTCTCCGTTAAATTGAAAAAGAGGATTTCGTATGTATTAAAGAGGTTACAGAAACATTATTGGAAATCTGAAGCAGATTGAGGCTAAAGTAGATGGAAATAAATGATTTATGCGCATTTGCATTTATTTCTAGTTAAAAGTAAATACCTCTCGGTTGAAAAATAGAAGAGAATTATCTATATAAAAATGGGGAATTTTTAGGAAAAAAAGGGAATATCCATTGCAAAATGATCCAAAGCGGACGAAAACTATATATTTATGCGGAGATGCAGTTATTTCTAGACGAAAGTAAATGACTCTCCGTAAAATTGAAAAAGTGAATTTTCTAAGTGTTAACGGAGAACTACTGAAACATTATTGGAAATCTCATGCAGATTGATCCCAAGCAACACGGAAATTAATAATTTATGCGGAGATGCATTTATTTCTGGATGAAAGTAAATGCCTTTCCGTTCAATTGAATAGAAGATTTCCTAAAAAATTAATCGAGAAGTTGTATAAGAAATATAGGAAAATCTCACGTACATTGAATCTAAAGAAAAGGGAAATAAAGGTTCACCCAGTTTTCGTCCATATTGAATTTGAATGAGAATTTCTCCAAATTAACAATCTCAGCCAAATTGTCTTCAAGCCAAGTTGACTGTTATTTCAGCACAAGATTTTCTTATATTCCGCCAAGCCTGACGGGAATTTTTAATTAGCTGAAAGGAATATCTATTTTAAAGCGTATGAGTGTTGGAAATAGGGCTACAACCAATGTACGAATAGAAAATTCTAAAAGTGAACCTATATTATAAAACAAAAATATTCTCTCCCCACATTGCTGACGTCATAATGAGAGGAGCAACAACACAATTAAAATATACAAGAATTGCAACAATGGAGCTATTTCAATTACTACGAAACAATCATCAAAGTTCCAAGATTTAGACAATACACATATAAAAAGTGAGTTCAATAAAACATTCTAACAACAATCGCGTTTTGTTCAACAACGGTAAAAACATAGCAATGTTCTTTCTAAAAGTGAATTTTACTTGCAAAAGCAACTGCACATCAGATGAGTAGCTCATTTTCGAATGAATGTATTGTTGTTTTTTATAACAATGCAAAAATAACAATCACGTGTAATTCAACAATAGCACAACAATCGGACTAATTGTATCTAACAAATAATTTTTCTTGCGCATCAGTAGTCAAATGTATCTTTTATGAATAGTAACTTGAGGGACAATAAATTTTAGTTTGCAGAAAGGACTTTAGAGCCCGGGAATTGTTGCTCTTTATTCTTCATCGTTCCCGATGTATATGGACAAGGTTTCCGCAAAATTGCAAGAATTTTGGGTGCTTTTGTGAATCCGAATTATGTCTTTGAATTTGACTCTCCGGCTGAGTGGACTATGCGAAGATTCGTTTCTCCTGTTAGACGAAGAATGTCACTGTGTACCGGGGTAAATCCTATCTGCTTTGATTTATTGTGTATCATGTTTCAAGTTTCAGTTTATGAGTTGAAGTGTATTCAGACTACCCTATACTGTTAAGTACTACTCTGTGGCAGGTGCCTGGATATAGAAAATGGCCTTTATGAAGAAACTGATACAATTACCCGCTAAGATGTTATGCATTCCTGCGGCCGCCATTTCGGATTTCTCGGCGATGTTTTGTTGGCATTTATCGATAAGGCAACACCAACGAGTGACGTGTTCGGGCAACCCCGTTAAGCCTGACACGCGCATAAATCTGCTTGGCGACATTTACTTGGCGGAAAAGGGGTGTTTCACGCCAAAAAAATTCAAGTTGTTGGTCGCGGGAATATATAACATCTTTTCCCAATTACTTGTAATTTCTGGCAAAAGTAGCCGCTGTTTAATTCACAAAGGTAGCTTTCTCAATATTTACAGATTGTATTTAATAGAAATTATTTAACCGTATTGTATACAGTCAAGAGAAATTTACCCAATGTATATAATTAGAAGCAATTTTTGCCTGATACGTACATAAACAAGCCTTATATTTCATCGAGTTTTTTTTTTTTTTGTTAAACTGCTGATATTATTCGGTAAGAAATCTGAATTTCTTAAGTGTGACTTCCACCAAGCTTTATTAAAAAAACGCCAAGTCGCCTATATAAGGATAGTACTGATGATTCCAAATAAGACCAGTGGGGATATTAAAATTTTCTTAAAATTATTTCCTAACATCTTGTTGGAAACTTTTATGCACCAAATCACAATTTTATATCTGAAAATAAAGCAAAATTTCACAAAAGAAAGAAGAACAAAAAAGTTTTGACAGCTTTTATTTATAACACCTCGGAATGATCCAGGAAGAGCAAAGTTTGAGTCTAGTAGATTCTCTTCCAGTTCGAAAACTCGACAAATCCCAGTCACGAGTCAGTTTTCAAGGCCATTAAGTACAGAAGGCGTCAGTATATTGGTAATATTTTACCATATCCTATTATTTTTGTAACTTATTTCTTGAAATGAGTCTAGGCGGCATATGCCATTTTTCTTAACGCATTAAAGCCGGTTGCCAAGAAAACTTGCCATGTAAGGCGAACAAATCGTTTTAATTTATATACCAGTATTTTAGTTTGGAAATTTTCACATTATCTAATCTCAGATTTTGTGTGATTAAATAAATCAAAATGACAATGTGGAAAAAACCGGTGTCGAATAATTAAAAGAAATGTAAAAGAGGGTCTTCCTTAATAGGTTAATGCCCCTTACGATTTTCAAATTGTATAGTTCCATTTTCCAAGAAATGTAGTACTGTCCTATAGATGTAAACTATAGATGTAATCACATGCGTATTTTAATCGAATGGCCTTTTTATTTCAGAAATTTCAGTAACATTGTATACTACGAAATTAAGTTAATTCTTTTTATTTTAAATTTGCTAAGGTTCTATCAAATGTTGAAAATTTTTAAATTGAGTAATGTATAAGACGTAAATACCGTGAAAACGTATAAAAGAATGGAAAGTATAATTCTTTGTAATTTTACAAACTTTTCATATATTTTTATGTATATATAATAATAATAATAATAATAATAATAATAATAATAAACGCTATTAAAAATATATTATATTTTAATTATTATTGACAACCGATCAAAAAGAAAATCTTTGAAAAATATAATAGAAACAATATACATTTCGTACGAAAAATATATCTTAATGCTTTAATTAAAAAAATACTTTTAGTATATTACTGATGCACTACAGTATAGCATAGACATGGGCTGAAACCGAGTGTTCTGTGATTCTGAACCTGTTTGCGTACTGTTTCTTTCTCTTTTTCGAAAGATTTGTACGAAGTCTCTTTTCTGCATAAGAATCTTTATGGCGGGTGAATGTGAGATGTTCTAGCAGATTTTCTTTTTTTTTTTGAAGAAATAATAATGTAAAAATATTTTGTAGCATGCAATGTGTTTTTGTAAAAGGAACATATGATAGGGCATGGAGACACCCGGTCCTTGGTTCGCATGCATCGGGAGCGCAGGGTTGCCACAGGACAACGTTCCTGAGCATGAATTTCGGGCCTGGTGATAGGATATATCTAGTACAAGGAAAGCGCAAAAATTTCTGATACGAATTTCGGAAAATTATGATTAAAAACTCTCGAGCGATGGTCTCTTTTTGCAATTAAATGAAGACTTAAATATGATAATTTGTTATTTAAAAGACCTTTGAGGTTGGCAGTAAACCTTAGAAAGGAACAGTTTGAGATGGATTCAGCTTCATATATTGAAATATGTAATCAACTACTTAATCGTACGCTGAATATAATGAGTTAAAAAGGACATTTTTTGTAATTATTAATAGAATTGTTAATGCCAGTTTTTTACACTATCGGCAATAATAAAAATAGTAGAGCGTGATTGAAGCTTTATTCATGCGATTGACAAAAAGTCAAGCCAAAATAAATGGACCTACTTCGGAGTAAAAAAATAATTTTTTAAAGACATCAGCTATAATTCAAAATATTACTTTGCCAAAACTATGAATCAAGAATACTGTTCATAAAGACTGAAAATTTTGTAAATTTGTTTTTGTTATTGAAATGAAATTTACTTAAATAACGATTGAACTGTCGATAAACTCATCACAGATTTACCATTATGCTTTTTCCTTCTATAAGTCTACGACCAATTTAAATTATTTATCGACTCATGTGGGTGTGCGCAAAAATTCCTGATATAATATTGGAAAATGATAAACTCGAGCAATAATCTCTTTTTGCAATTAATGAAGATTTTGCAGAATATGAGAATTTGTTATTTAAAAGCTGCAACGTTTAAATATGAACATTTTGATTTGCAGTCTGCTCGATACTATTTTAAAATATGTAATCAAGTGCCTCATTTTATGCTAAAATAATGAGTTAAAAAGGATAATATTAGAAATGATTGATGCATATGTTATTCCCAGTTATTTTGACACAATCGGGAATAAGTAATTGTAGATTGTGAATGCAATTTTTTCATGCGGTCGAAAGAAGGTGGAGCCAGAATAAATGAACTTATTTCTGAATAAAAAAAATAATTTTTACAAGACCTCAAATGGTATTTAAAATATAAATTTACAAAAACTATGAATGTAGAATATTGTTGATAGAGATTGAAAATTTTTGCAAACTAATTTTTTTTACTGAGATAAATGTTACTTAAATAAGGATTGAACTTCTAATTGTCATTAAATTCATCACATTTTTACCATTATGCTTTTTCTTTTTTTTCTAGAATTTTATGATCCATTGAAATTATTTATCTATATATACATGTTTATTGTTTGTGTGTCTACTTGGTTATATGTGAACGATATGAAATGAAACGCGCGCACTAGCATATATTTTTCGTAAAAACGCGGAGTGAAAATCTTAAATAATGCAAAAATTTACATTATGGTACATCACGCTTCGCCACTGATAATTACCATAATTTAGCATTTTAGGGTAGAAGTAAGAGTGGGAGAGAGACTGCATTTCTGAGTTTTACCAACTAATGTATGAATATTTCCTATTCCATAATTCAATCCTACAAAATGTAAATGTATTATTCATAGAAGTTCATTTTTTAAGAACCAGTAAGAAACAGTTTTCTTAATTTTGTATGAACCCGTAGAAGGTTGTATTAGTATCTTTCAAAGAATGCATTTTCGCTATAATAAAAAAAGTATTGTTTCATTGTTGATAATAATAGTTACTGACAGAAAGGTAAATTTTTATATAAAAAGAACTTCAAATAAATATAATGCATAAATAGGTATAGGTGAAAGGTTTTCTGAAAAATAAATAAAACGTTTAATTATAATAAGAGGAGTTACAGTTTTAGCTGTATTCAGTTACTTTGAGATTCTCTTATTTCCATGAAATGTGTACTTAAAAAATATCTAAACTGTTTCTATTATTATAAAAAGGGAATTGAAAGATTCAAGACAAAAACTAAACGTTTGAACTATTGTGATTTTATTGTGTTATGATTTTCAGACATTCGTAAAAGGTACAGTCAAGTCCAGCTGGTTTTATGGTAAAGGTTATATTTCATTCGTAAAGCAAAATTTTTACGAGGGATATACTTATTTCTGAACTAAAGTAAATGCCTCTCCATCGAATTGCAGAAAAGGATTAACTAAATAATAATGGAGAAATCACTGAAAAAAATACTGGAAATCTCACGCATATTGATGCTAAAGAAGTCGGAAAGGAAATATTTATTCAGAGATGCATTTATTTCTCGGAGAAAGTAAATGCCTCTCCGTTTAATTGGAAAGAAGTTCTTCTATGTGTTAATGGAGAGGTTGATAAATAATATTGAAAATCACATGCGCATTGAACCTAAAGAAAACGGAAATGTAATTATTATGCTGAGATGAATTTATTTCTGGGGAAAAGTTAATACCTCTCCGATCAAAGAAAGAAGAGGATTATCGATATAAAATTGGAGAAATTTTAGTAGAAATAGGGAAATGCCCAATGCAGATTGATTCTATAAGGACGAAAATTAAATATTTATGCGGAGATGCATTTATTTCTGGGCGAAAGCAAATGCCTCTCCGTTAAATTGAAAAAGATGATTTTATAAGTCTTAATGGAGAATTTATAAAAACAATATTGGAAATCTCATGCAGATTGATCCTCAAGTAGATAGAAATAAAATATTTATGCGGAGATGTATTTTTTTCTGTGAGAAAGTAAATACCTCTACGTTTAAAGATAGAAGACGATTATTTTTATAAAATTGGAGAAATCGCAGTAAAAGTAGGGGAAAGTCTAATGCAAATTAATTCTGTAAGGATGAAAATTAATTATTCATGCGGCGATGCATTTATGTCTGGGCGAAAGTAAATGCCTCTCCGTTAAATCGAAAAAGATGATTTTGAAAGTCTTAATGGTGAATTTACAGAAACAATATTGGAAATATCATGCAGATTGATCTTAAAGAAGATGGTAATAAAATATTTTTGCAGAGTTGTATTTATTTCTGGGGACAAGTAAATACCTTTCCCTTGATAGAAAGAAGAGGATTCTCTACATGAAATTGAAGAATTTGCTTTAAAAATAAGGAAATTTCCAATGCAGATTGATTCTATAATGACGAAAATTAGATATTCAGGCTGAGATGCATTTATTTCTGGGCGAAAGTAAATGCCTCTCCGTTAAATTGAAAGATTTTATAAGTGTTAATGGAGAAGTTACTGAAAATCATTGGAAATCTTATGCAGATTGATCCTAAGGAAGACGGAAATTAAATATTTATGCGGAGATGCATTTATTTCTGGGCGAAATTAAATGCCTCTCCGTTAAGTTGAAAAAGATGTTTTTGTAAGTGTTAATGGAGACGTTACTGATAATCATTGGAAATGTCATGCAGATTGATACCAAGGAACACGAAAATTAAATATTTATGCGGAGATGCATTTATTTCTGAGCGAAAGTAAATGCCACTCCATAAAATTGAGAAAGACGATCTTTTTGTAAGTCTTAGTGGAGAAGTTACAGATTGGAAATCTCATGCAGATTGGTCCTAAAGTAGATGGAAATAAAATATTTATACTGAGATGTATTTATTTCTGGGAAAAAGTAAATACCTGTCCGTTGAAAGATAGCAGAGTATTAACTATATAAAATTGGACAAATTGCAGTAAAAATAGGGGAATGTATAATGCAGATTGATTCTATAAAGACGAAAATTAAATATTTATGCGGAGATGCATTTATTTCTGGGCGAAAGTAAATGCCTCTCCGTTAAATTCAAAAACATGATTTTATAAGTCCAATAGAGAATTTACAGAAACAATATTGGAAATCTCATGCAGATTGATCCTCAAGTAGATGGAAATAAAATATTTATGTGGAGATGTATTTTTTTCTGGGAAAAAATAAATACCTCTCCGTTTAAAGATAGAAGACGATTATAAGTGTTAATGGAGAAGTTACTGAAAATCATTGGAAATCTCATTCAGATTGATCACATTTAAGACGGACATTAAATATTTATTCGGAGATGCATTTATTTTTGGGCGAAAGTAAATGTCTCTCTGTTAAATTGAGAAAGAGGATTTTGAAAGTCTTAATGGAAAAGTTACAGATTGGAAATCTCATGCAGATTGGTCCTAAAGTAGACTGGAAAAAATATTTATGCAGAGATGTATTTACTCTAGGGGGAAAGTAAATAATCCCCGCTGAAAGATAGAAGAGGATTATTTAGATAAAATTGGAGAAATTGCAAAGAAATAGGGGAATGTCCAAAGCAGATTGATTCTATAATGACGAAAATTAAATATTCATGCAGAGATGCATTTATTTCAGGACGAAAGTAAATGCCTCTCCGTTAAATTGAAAAAGACTGTTTTGTATGTCTTAAAGAAGTTACAGAAACAATATTGGAAATCTCATGCAAATTTATCCTTAAAGTAGATGGAAATAAATGATTTATGCGCTGATGCATTTTTTTCTGGTTAAAAGTAAATACCTCTCCGTTGAAAGATAGAAGAAGATTATATATATAAAATTGGAGAAATTGAAGTAAAAATAGGGGAATGTTAGAGAGTTACTGAAAATCTTTGGAAATATCATGCAGATTGATCCCAAGGAAGACGGAAATTAATTATTTATGCGGAGATGCATTGATTTCTGGGCGAAAGTAAATGCCTCTCCGTTAAACTGAAAAAGATGATTTTATAAGTGTTAATAGAGAAGTTACAGAAAATCATTGAAAGTCTCATGCAGATTGTTCCTAAAGAAGACGGAAATTAAATATTTATGCGGAGATGCATTTATTTCTGGGCGAAAGTAAATGCCTCTCCGTTAAACTGAAAAAGATGATTTTATAAGTGTTAACGGAGAAGTTACTGAAAATCATTGAAAATCTTTTGCAGAGTGATCCTAAGGAAGACGGAAATTAAATATTTATGCGGAGATTCATTTTTTTGTAGGCGAAAGTAAATGCCTCTCCCTTAAATTTAAAAAAATGATTTTATATGTGTTAATGGAGAAGTTACTGAAAATCATTAGAAATCTCATGCAGATTGATCCTAAGGAAGACGGAAATTAAATATTTATGCGGAGACGCATTTATTTCTGGGCGAAAGCAAATACCTCTCCGTTATATTGGGAAAGTAGATTTTGCAAGTCTTAATGGAGAAGATACAGAAAAATATTGGAAATATCAAGCAGATTGAAACTAAGGAAGACGAAACTTAAGTATACATGCGGAGATGCATTTATTTCTGGGCGAAAGTAAATGCCTCTCCGTTAAATTGAGAAAGAGGATTTTGTGGAGAAGATACAGAAATAATATTGGAAATCTCATGCAGATTGATCCTAAAGCAGATTGAAATAAAACATTTATGCGGAGATGTATTTATTTCTGGGAAAAGTAAATACCTGTCCGTTGAAAGATAGCAGAGTATTATCTATATAAAATTGGACAAATTGCAGTAAAAATAGGGGAATGTATAATGCAGATTGATTCTATAAGGACGAAAATTAAATATTTATGCGGAGTTGCATTTATTTCTGGGCGAAAGTAAATGCTCCTCCGTTAAACTAAAAAGATTTCATAAGTGTTAATGGAGACGTTACTGAAAATCATTGGAAATCTTATGCAGATTGATCCTAAGGAAAACGGAAATTAAATATTTATGCGGAGATGCATTTATTTCTGGGCGAAAGTAAATGCCTCTCCGTTAAATTGAAAAAGAGGATTTCCTATGTATTAAAGATGTTACAGAAACATTATTGGAAATCTGAAGCAGATTGAGGCTAAAGTAGATGGAAATAAATGATTTATGCGCATTTGCATTTATTTCTAGTTAAAAGTAAATACCTCTCGGTTGAAAAATAGAAGAGAATTATCTATATAAAAATGGGGAATTTTTAGGAAAAATAGGGGAATATCCATTGCAAAATGATCCAAAGCGGACGAAAACTATATATTTATGCGGAGATGCAGTTATTTCTAGACGAAAGTAAATGACTCTCCGTAAAATTGAAAAAGTGAATTTTCTAAGTGTTAACGGAGAAGCTACTGAAACATTATTGGAAATCTCATGCAGATTGATCCCAAGGAACACGGAAATTAATAATTTATGCGGAGATGCATTTATTTCTGGATGAAAGTAAATGCCTTTCCGTTCAATTGAATAGAAGATTTCCTAAAAAATTAATCGAGAAGTTGTATAAGAAATATAGGAAAATCTCACGTACATTGAATCTAAAGAAAAGGGAAATAAAGGTTCACCCAGTTTTCGTCCATATTGAATTTGAATGAGAATTTCTCCAAATTAACAATCTCAGCCAAATTGTCTTCAAGCCAAGTTGACTGTTATTTCAGCACAAGATTTTCTTATATTCCGCCAAGCCTGACGGGAATTTTTAATTAGCTGAAAGGAATATCTATTTTAAAGCGTATGAGTGTTGGAAATAGGGCTACAACCAATGTACGAATAGAAAATTCTAAAAGTGAACCTATATTATAAAACAAAAATATTCTCTCCCCACATTGCTGACGTCATAATGAGAGGAGCAACAACACAATTAAAATATACAAGAATTGCAACAATGGAGCTATTTCAATTACTACGAAACAATCATCAAAGTTCCAAGATTTAGACAATACACATATAAAAAGTGAGTTCAATAAAACATTCTAACAACAATCGCGTTTTGTTCAACAACGGTAAAAACATAGCAATGTTCTTTCTAAAAGTGAATTTTACTTGCAAAAGCAACTGCACATCAGATGAGTAGCTCATTTTCGAATGAATGCATTGTTGTTTTTTATAACAATGCAAAAATAACAATCACGTGTAATTCAACAATAGCACAACAATCGGACTAATTGTATCTAACAAATAATTTTTCTTGCGCATCAGTAGTCAAATGTATCTTTTATGAATAGTAACTTGAGGGACAATAAATTTTAGTTTGCAGAAAGGACTTTAGAGCCCGGGAATTGTTGCTCTTTATTCTTCATCGTTCCCGATGTATATGGACAAGGTTTCCGCAAAATTGCAAGAATTTTGGGTGCTTTTGTGAATCCGAATTATGTCTTTGAATTTGACTCTCCGGCTGAGTGGACTATGCGAAGATTCGTTTCTCCTGTTAGACGAAGAATGTCACTGTGTACCGGGGTAAATCCTATCTGCTTTGATTTATTGTGTATCATGTTTCAAGTTTCAGTTTATGAGTTGAAGTGTATTCAGACTACCCTATACTGTTAAGTACTACTCTGTGGCAGGTGCCTGGATATAGAAAATGGCCTTTATGAAGAAACTGATACAATTACCCGCTAAGATGTTATGCATTCCTGCGGCCGCCATTTCGGATTTCTCGGCGATGTTTTGTTGGCATTTATCGATAAGGCAACACAGACGAGTGACGTGTTCGGGCAACCCCGTTAAGCCTGACACGCGCATAAATCTGCTTGGCGACATTTACTTGGCGGAAAAGGGGTGTTTCACGCCAAAAAAATTCAAGTTGTTGGTCGCTGGAATATATAACATCTTTTCCCAATTACTTGTAATTTCTGGCAAAAGTAGCCGCTGTTTAATTCACAAAGGTAGCTTTCTCAATATTTACAGATTGTATTTAATAGAAATTATTTAACCGTATTGTATACAGTCAAGAGAAATTTACCCAATGTATATAATTAGAAGCAATTTTTGCCTGATACGTACATAAACAAGCCTTATATTTCATCGAGTTTTTTTTTTTTTGTTAAACTGCTGATATTATTCGGTAAGAAATCTGAATTTCTTAAGTGTGACTTCCACCAAGCTTTATTAAAAAAACGCCAAGTCGCCTATATAAGGATAGTACTGATGATTCCAAATAAGACCAGTGGGGATATTAAAATTTTCTTAAAATTATTTCCTAACATCTTGTTGGAAACTTTTATGCACCAAATCACAATTTTATATCTGAAAATAAAGCAAAATTTCACAAAAGAAAGAAGAACAAAAAAGTTTTGACAGCTTTTATTTATAACACCTCGGAATGATCCAGGAAGAGCAAAGTTTGAGTCTAGTAGATTCTCTTCCAGTTAGAAAACTCGACAAATCCCAGTCACGAGTCAGTTTTCAAGGCCATTAAGTACAGAAGGCGTCAGTATATTGGTAATATTTTACCATATCCTATTATTTTTGTAACTTATTTCTTGAAATGAGTCTAGGCGGCTTATGCCATTTTTCTTAACGCATTAAAGCCGGTTGCCAAGAAAACTTGCCATGTAAGGCGAACAAATCGTTTTAATTTATATACCAGTATTTTAGTTTGGAAATTTTCACATTATCTAATCTCAGATTTTGTGTGATTAAATAAATCAAAATGACAATGTGGAAAAAACCGGTGTCGAATAATTAAAAGAAATGTAAAAGAGGGTCTTCCTTAATAGGTTAATGCCCCTTACGATTTTCAAATTGTATAGTTCCATTTTCCAAGTAATGTAGTACTGTCCTATAGATGTAAACTATAGATGTAATCACATGCGTATTTTAATCGAATGGCCTTTTTATTTCAGAAATTTCAGTAACATTGTATACTACGAAATTAAGTTAATTCTTTTTATTTTAAAGTTGCTAAGGTTCTATCAAATGTTGAAAATTTTTAAATTGAATAATGTATAAGACGTAAATACCGTGAAAACGTATAAAAGAATGGAAAGTATAATTCTTTGTAATTTTACAAACTTTTCATATATTTTTATGTATATATAATAATAATAATAATAATAATAATAATAATAATAAACGCTATTAAAAATATATTATATTTTAATTATTATTGACAACCGATCAAAAAGAAAATCTTTGAAAAATATAATAGAAACAATATACATTTCGTACGAAAAATATATCTTAATGCTTTAATTTAAAAAATACTTTTAGTATATTACTGATGCACTACACTATAGCATAGACATGGGCTGAAACCGAGTGTTCTGTGATTCTGAACCTGTTTGCGTACTGTTTCTTTCTCTTTTTCGAAAGATTTGTACGAAGTCTCTTTTCTGCATAAGAATCTTTATGGCGGGTGAATGTGAGATGTTCTAGCAGATTTTCTTTTTTTTGAAGAAATAATAATGTAAAAATATTTTGTAGCATGCAATGTGTTTTTGTAAAAGGAACATATGATAGGGCATGGAGACACCCGGTCCTTGGTTCGCATGCATCGGGAGCGCAGGGTTGCCACAGGACAACGTTCCTGAGCATGAATTTCGGGCCTGGTGATAGGATATATCTAGTACAAGGAAAGCGCAAAAATTTCTGATACGAATTTCGGAAAATTATGATTAAAAACTCTCGAGCGATGGTCTCTTTTTGCAATTAAATGAAGACTTAAATATGATAATTTGTTATTTAAAAGACCTTTGAGGTTGGCAGTAAACCTTAGAAAGGAACAGTTTGAGATGGATTCAGCTTCATATATTGAAATATGTAATCAACTACTTAATCGTACGCTGAATATAATGAGTTAAAAAGGATATTTTTTGTAATTATTAATAGAATTGTTAATGCCAGTTTTTTACACTATCGGCAATAATAAAAATAGTAGAGCGTGATTGAAGCTTTATTCATGCGATTGACAAAAAGTCAAGCCAAAATAAATGGACCTACTTCGGAGTAAAAAAAATATTTTTTTAAAGACATCAGCTATAATTCAAAATATTACTTTGCCAAAACTATGAATCAAGAATACTGTTCATAAAGACTGAAAATTTTGTAAATTTGTTTTTGTTATTGAAATGAAATTTACTTAAATAACGATTGAACTGTCGATAAACTCATCACAGATTTACCATTATGCTTTTTCCTTCTATAAGTCTACGACCAATTTAAATTATTTATCGACTCATGTGGGTGTGCGCAAAAATTCCTGATATAATATTGGAAAATGATAAACTCGAGCAATAATCTCTTTTTGCAATTAATGAAGATTTTGCAGAATATGAGAATTTGTTATTTAAAAGCTGCAACGTTTAAATATGAACATTTTGATTTGCATTCTGCTCGATACTATTTTAAAATATGTAATCAAGTGCCTCATTTTATGCTAAAATAATGAGTTAAAAAGGATAATATTAGAAATGATTGATGCATATGTTATTCCCAGTTATTTTGACACAATCGGGAATAAGTAATTGTAGATTGTGAATGCAATTTTTTCATGCGGTCGAAAGAAGGTGGAGCCAGAATAAATGAACTTATTTCTGAATTAAAAAAAATAATTTTTACAAGACCTCAAATGGTATTTAAAATATAAATTTACAAAAACTATGAATGTAGAATATTGTTGATAGAGATTGAAAATTTTTGCAAACTAATTTTTTTTACTGAGATAAATGTTACTTAAATAAGGATTGAACTTCTAATTGTCATTAAATTCATCACATTTTTACCATTATGCTTTTTCTTTTTTTTCTAGAATTTTATGATCCATTGAAATTATTTATCTATATATACATGTTTATTGTTTGTGTGTCTACTTGGTTATATGTGAACGATATGAAATGAAACGCGCGCACTAGCATATATTTTTCGTAAAAACGCGGAGTGAAAATCTTAAATAATGCAAAAATTTACATTATGGTACATCACGCTTCGCCACTGATAATTACCATAATTTAGCATTTTAGGGTAGAAATAAGAGTGGGAGAGAGACTGCATTTCTGAGTTTTACCAACTAATGTATGAATATTTCCTATTCCATAATTCAATCCTACAAAATGTAAATGTATTATTCATAGAAGTTCATTTTTTAAGAACCAGTAAGAAACAGTTTTCTTAATTTTGTATGAACCCGTAGAAGGTTGTATTAGTATCTTTCAAAGAATGCATTTTCGCTATAATAAAAAAAGTATTGTTTCATTGTTGATAATAATAGTTACTGACAGAAAGGTAAATTTTTATATAAAAAGAACTTCAAATAAATATAATGCATAAATAGGTATAGGTGAAAGGTTTTCTGAAAAATAAATAAAATGTTTAATTATAATAAGAGGAGTTACAGTTTTAGCTGTATTCAGTTACTTTGAGATTCTCTTATTTCCATGAAATGTGTACTTAAAAAATATCTAAACTGTTTCTATTACTATAAAAAGGGAATTGAAAGATTCAAGACAAAAACTAAACGTTTGAACTATTGTGATTTTATTGTGTTATGATTTTCAGACATTCGTTAAAGGTACAGTCAAGTCCAGCTGGTTTTATGGTAAAGGTTATATTTCATTCGTAAAGCAAAATTTTTACGAGGGATATACTTATTTCTGAACTAAAGTAAATGCCTCTCCATCGAATTGCAGAAAAGGATTAACTAAATAATAATGGAGAAATCACTGAAAAAAAATACTGGAAATCTCACGCATATTGATGCTAAAGAAGTCGGAAAGGAAATATTTATGCAGAGATGCATTTATTTCTCGGAGAAAGTAAATGCCTCTCCGTTTAATTGGAAAGAAGATCTTCTATGTGTTAATAGAGAGGTTGATAAATAATATTGAAAATCACATGCACATTGAAAATAAAGAAAACGGAAATGTAATTATTATGCAGAGATGCATCTATTTCTGGGGAAAAGTAAATACCTCTCCGATCAAAGAAAGAACAGGATTATCGATATAAAATTGGAGAAATTGCAGTAGGAATAGGGAAATGTCCAATGCAGATTGATTCTATAAGGACGAAAATTAAATATTTATGCGGAGCTGCATTTATTTCTGGGCGAAAGCAAATGCATCTCCGTTAAATTGAAAAAGATGATTTTATAAGTCTTAATGGAGAATTTATAGAAACAATATTGGAAATCTCATGCAGACTGATCCTCAAGTAGATGGAAATAAAATATTTATGCGGAGATGTATTTTTTTCTGGGAAGCAGTAAATACCTCTCCGTTTAAAGATAGAAGACGATTATTTATAAAAAATTGGGGAAATCGCAGTAAAAATAGGGGAATATCTAATGCAGATTGATTCTATAAGGATGAAAATTAGTTATTCATGCGGCGATGCATTTATGTCTGGGCGAAAGTAAATGCCTCTCCGTTAAATCGAAAAAGATGACTTTGTAAGTCTTAATAAAGAATTTACAGAAACAATATTGGAAATATCATGCAGATTGATCCTAAAGAAGATGGCAATAAAACATTTTTGCAGAGATGTATTTATTTCTGGGGAAAAGTAAATACCTTTCCGTTGATAGAAAGAAGAGGATTCTCTATATGAAATTGAAGAATTTGCATTAAAAATAATGGAATGTCCAATGCAATTTGATTCTATAATGACGAAAATTAGATATTCAGGTGGAGATGCATTTATTTCTGGGCGAAAGTAAATGCCTCTCCGTTAAATTGAAAGATTTCATAAGTGTTAATGGAGAAGTTACTGAAAATAATATGAAATCTTATGTAGATTGATCCTAAGAAAGACGGAAATTAAATATTTATGCGGAGATGCATTTATTTCTGGGCGAAAGTAAATGCCTCTCCGTTAAATTGAAAAAGATGTTTTTGTAAGTGTCAATGGAGACGTTACTGAAAATCATTGGAAATTACACGCAGATTGATACCAAGAAACGCGGAAATTAAATATTTATGCGGAGATGCATTTATTCCTTGGCGAAAGTAAATGTCTCTCCGTTAAATTGAGAAAGAGTATTTTGTAAGTCTTAATGGAGAAGTTGCAGATTGGAAATCTCATGCAGATTGGTCCTAAAGTAGATGGAAATAAAATATTTATACGAAGATGTATTTATTTCTGGGAAAAGTAAATACCTGTCCGTTGAAAGATAGCAGAGTATTATCTACATAAAACTGGAGAAATTGCAGTAAAAATAGGGGAATGTCCAATGCAGATTGATTCTATAAGGACAAAAATTAAATATTTATGCAGAGATGCATTTATTTCTGGGCGAATGTAAATGCCTGTCCGTTAAATTGAAAAAGAGGATTTTGTATGTCTTAAAGAAGCAACAGAAACAATATTGGAAATCTCATGCAGATGGGTAATAAAGTAGGCAGGAAAAAATATTTATGCAGAGATGTATTTACTCTAGGGAAAAAGTAAATACCTCCCCGTTGAAAGATAGAAGAGGATTATTTAAATAAAATAGGAGAAATTGCAGAAAAATAGGGGAATGTCCAATGCAGATTGTTTCTATAATGACGAAAATTAAATATTCATGCGGAGATGCATTTATTTTTGGAAGAAAGTAAATTCCTCTCTGTTAAATTGAAAAAGAATATTTTGCATGTCTGAAAGATGTTACAGAAACAATATTGGAAATCTCATGCAAATTTATCCTAAAGTAGATGGAAATAAGTGATTTATGCGCAGACGCATTTTTTCTGGAAGTAAATACCTCCCCGTTGAAAGATAGAAGAAGATTATATATATAAAATTGGAGAAATTGCAGTAAAAAGTAGGGGAATGATAGGGAATTACTGAAAATCTTTGGAAATATCATGCAGATTGATCCCAAGGGAGACGGAAATTAATTATTTATGCGGAGGTGCATTGATTTCTGGGCGAAAGTAAATGCCTCTCCGTTAAAGTGAAAAAGATGATTTTATAAGTGTTAATGGAGAAGTCACTGAAAATCATTGGAAATCTTATGCAGATTGATCCTAAAGAAGACGGATATTAAATATTTATGCGGAGATTCATTTTTTTGTAGGCGAAAGTAAATGCCTCTCCGTTAAATTTAAAAAGATGATTTTATAAGCGTTAATGGAAAAGTTACTGAAAATCATTGGAAATCTCATGCAGTTCTATCCTAAGGAAGACGAAAATTAAATATTTATGCGGAGACGCATTTATTTCTGGGCAAAAGCAAATACCTCTCCGTTAAAGTGGGGAAGTAGATTTTGCAAGACTTAATGGAGAAGTTACAGAAAAATTTTGGAAATATCAAGCAGATATAAACTACGGTAGACGAATATTAAGTATTCTTGCGGAGATTTTGCATTATTTCTGCATTTATTTCTGGGCGAAAGTAAATGCCTCTCCGTTAAATTTAGAAAAAGGATTTTGTAAGTCTTAATGGAGAAGTTACAGAAAAATATTCGAAATCTCTTGCAGATTGATCGTAAAGCAGATTGAAATAAAACATTCATGCGGAGATGTATTTATTTCTGGGAAAAAGTAAATACCTCTACGTTGAAATATAGAAGAGGATTATTTATAAGAAATTGGAAAAATTGCAGTAATAATAAGGGAATGTCCAATGGAGAATGATTGTATAATGACGAAAATTAAATATTCATGCGGAGATGCATTTATTTCTGGGCGAAAGTAAATGCGTCTCCGTTAAACTGAAAAGTCTTCATAAGTGTTAATGGAGACGTTACTGAAAATCATTGGAAATCTTATACAGATTGTTCCTAAGGAAAACGGAAATTAAATATTTATGCGGAGATGCATTTATTTCTGGGCGAAAGTAAATGCCTCTCCGTTAAATTGAAAAACAGTATTAGGTATGTTTTACAGATGTTACAGAAACAATATTGGAAATCTCATGCAGATTGAGCCTAAAGTAAATGGAAATAAATGATTTATGCGCATTTGCATTTATTTCTGGTTAAAAGTAAATACCTCTGTTGAAAGATAGAAGAGGATTATCTATTTAAAAATGGTGAAATAGTAGGAAAAATAGGGGAATATCAATTGCAAAATGATCCAAAGCGGACGAAAATTATATATTTTAAAGCGTATGAATGTTGGAAAAAGGGCTACAACCAATGTACGAATAGAAAATTCTAAAAGTGAACCTATATTATAAAACAAAAATCTTCTCTCCCCACGTTGCTGACGTCATAATGAGACGGGCAACAAAACCATTAATATATACAAGAATTGCAACAATGGAGTTATTTCAATTAATACGAAACAATCATCAAATTTCCACGATTTAGACAATACACATATAAAAAGTGAGTTCAATAAAACATTCTAACAACAATCCCCGTTTTGTTCAACAATGGGATAAACATAGGAAATTTCTTTCTAACAATGAATTTACTTGCAAAAGCAACTGCACTTCAGATGAGTAGCTCATTTTCGAATGAATGCATTGTTGTTTTTTATAACAATTAAAAAATAACAATCTCATGTAATTCATGAATAGCACAACAATCGGACTAGTTATATCTAACAAATAATTTTCCTTTCGCATAAGTAGTCAAATGTATCTTTTATGAGTAGTAACTTTAGGGACAATAAATTTTAGTTTGCAGAAGTGATTTTAGGGCTCGGGAATCATTGCTGTTTATTCTTCATCGTTCCCGATGTATATGTACAAGGTTTCCGCAAAATTGCAAGAATTTTTGGTGTTTTGTTGAATTCGAATCATGTGTTTGAATTTGACTCTCCGGCTGAATGGACTATGCGAAGATTCCCTTCTCCTGTTAGACGAAGAATGTCACTGTGTACCAGGGTAAGTCCTATCTGCTTTGATTTATGTTGTATCATGTTTCAAGTTTCAGTTTATGAGTTAAAGTGTATTCAGACTACCCTATAGTGTTAGCTACTACTCTGTTGCATGGGCCTGGATATAGAAAAGGGCTTTATAATGAAACTGATACAATTACCCGCTAAGATGTTATGTATTCCCGCGGCCACAAACTCGGATTTCTCGGCGATGTTTTGTTGGCGTTTATCGATAAGGCAACTCCGATAGGTGACGTGTTCAAGAACCCTGTTAAGCTTGACACGCGCATAAATCTGCTTGGCGATATTTACTTGGCGGAAAAGGGGTGTTTCATGCCAGAAAAATCCAAGTTGGCGGTCGCGGGAATATATAACATCAGTTCCCAATTACTTGTAATTTCTGGCAAAAGTAGTCGCTGTTTAATTCACAAAGGTAGCTTTCTCAATATTTACAGATTGTATTTAATTGAAAATATTTAACCGTTATATATACAGTCAAAATACATTTACCCAATGTGTATAATTAGAAGCAATTTTTGCCTGATACGTACATAAACAAGCCTTATAGTTCATTGAGGTTTTTTTTTTTTTTTTTGAAGCTGCTGATATTATTCGGTAAGAAATCTGATTTTTTAAGTGTGACTTTCACCAAGCTTTATTAAAAAAACGCCAAGTCGCCTATATCAGGATAGTACTGATGGTTCAATTCAGACCAGTTGAGGATATTTATCTAGGTGATTTCATGGACCACTTTTCTTAAAATTTTCTTAAAATTTTTTCCTAACATCTTGTTGGAAAATTTTATGCACCAAATCACAATTTTATATCTGAAAATAAAACACAATTTTACAAAAGAAAGAAGAAAAAATAGTTTTGGCAGCTTTTAGTTATAACACCTCAGAATATTCCTGCAAAAGCAGAGTTCATGAGTGTAGTAGATTCTCTTCCAGTTAGAAAATTCGACAAATCCCAGTCACGAGTCAGTTATCAAGGCTATTAAGCACAGAAGGCGTCAGTATATTGGTAATATTTTACCATATCCTATTATTTTTGTAAATTATTTCTTGAAATGAAATGAGTCTAGGCGGCTTATGCCATTTTTCTTAACTCATTAAAGCAGGTTGGCAAGAAAACTTGCCATGTAAGGCGAACAAAACGTTTTAATTTATATACCAGTAATTTAGTTTGGAAATTTTCACATTATCTAATCTCAGATTTTGAGCGATTAAATGAATCAAAATGACAATGTGGAAAAAACCGGTGTCGAATAATTAAAAGAAATGTAAAAGAGGGTCTTCCTTAATAGGTTAATGCCCCTTACGATTTTCAAATTGTATAGTTCCATTTTCCAAGTAATGTAGTACTGTCCTATAGATGTAAACTATAGATGTAATCAATCACATGTGTATTTTAATCGAATGGCCTTTTTATTTCCGAAATTTCAGTAACATTGTATACTACGAAATTAAGTTAATTCTTTTTATTTTAAAGTTGCTAAGGTTCTATCAAATGTTGAAAATTTTTAAATTGAATAATTTATAAGACGTAAATACTGTGAAAACGTATAAAAAATGGAAAGTATAATTCTTTGTAATATTTACAAACTTTTCCTACTCTTCCTATATATATATAATAAACGCTATTAAAAATATATTATATTTTAATTATTATTGACAACCGATAAAAAAGAAAATCTTTGAAACATATAATAGAAACAATGTAGATTTCATACAAAAAATATATCTTAATGTTTTAATTAAAAAAATACTTTCAGTATATTACTATAGCATAGACATGGGCTGAAATTGAGTGTTCTTTGATTCTGAACCTGTTTGCGTACTGTTTCTTTATCTTCTTCGTAAGATTTGTACGAGGGCTCTTTTCTTCATAAAGATCTTTATAGCGGGTGGATGTGAGATGTTCGCAGGGTTGTAAAAAACCCGGGTTTTTTGTTAAAAACCCAGCCCGGGCGGGTTTTATTAAAAAACCCGGGTTAAATAGGCAATTTTGCCCGGGTAAATTGGGTTAAAATGCCAAAATGTGGAATATGGTTCCACCTTCCTCCCAAATAATAATCTTCAGGGTTGCCACCGTATAGAGAAAATGGAAAAAGTGAAGAAATTTAAAAATGAATATTAAAAACAAGAAATGTTACTAAATTTTGGTACTTTGCAAAATTTATCCATTGAAATTTTGAAAATTCTCAGAGGAATTACTCAGAGAAAATTAAATTTTTTGCTTAGGAAAGCGCAAGGAAATTGATTGCCGAAATAAGTAGCAATTTTGATCTCAAATACAATCTTTGTGAACACTTCATATTCTAATAGATGGGAATGACTTCATAGTCTTAATAAGGTTCTCAATATTTTTCTCTGTTCTTAAAATAGATATATATATATATGATCCTTTTAATTTAAATAACAAACAAATTTTAAATTGCAAAGTTATCAATTGTGTTATTTAATAATAAAATATAAATATAACTTTAAAAAAACTTGCTCCTTTGAAATTATCATAGCAAATGTTGATAAAAAATATCTTACAACAAAAATTTTTCTTATATGTATATACAGGGTGTCCACTCTCAACGGTGTCCAATGGCTAATTCCTAAACCGTTTGTCATAGACATATAGTTCCAATTACAAAAATGTTTTAATTTGAGGCAAAGAAATATTTAAAAAGTGATTTGGGTCTAAAAAATTTCTTAAAAAATTACGAAATTTAATATATGGCCCTCGGTCCAATAAGTTATATTTAGTAAAATTTTCCTATTACACTGACAAGACAGACAAAAAAAGTTCCATTCATATAACACTAAAATTGACTGAGTTATAAAACTTTAAAAAGGCATGACTTATACCACTTTTCTGCATCTGAACACAAATGGGTTTGGCCATGCTTTCACGGGTCATATCCTAAGTGCTTAAAGTATTCGAAGAACTTTTCATGTGTATCTGCGCTTTGAAAAAAATAGTACAAGTGTTACAATTGAGTTAACTTTTATTAAGTTTCAGATTGGCTAAAATTATTGTATTTTAACATGTTTTATTTTGTAAGGATTTGAGACTATTTTTTTTCATGATTTATTTTAACAAATATTATGTTATTTTATCTAACTTCAACGATTGTATGTATGTTTTCCCAGTTCAAAATTTGTAATCGAAATTTAACTCACTTTCAAATATCCGATCGTGATTAAATTTTACATGTATACTGACGTAAATCCGATGTCAATCTAATATTATGATTTTCGGTGGTTACCATTCATACTTACTTATTTTACAGGATAACACAAAAAATTTCGGGTAGATTACTGCCAAGAAGTTTAAGAAAAAGTTTCAGATTAGATAACACAAGACTGCGATAGTTGTGTTTTTTAACCTTTATGTATTTTTTAGAACTGAATCCAAGAATTACCTTAATTTTTAACCATAATCTCAGGATGTTTTGAAAATCATAAATTGTCAAATTTAAAAAATAACAAAAATCAAATACTATAAAATAGAGGAGATGGCTGAGTTTTTTAACTTTTGATAATTGATTTTTATGTACTCTTTAGCACTGAATCTGAAAATGACCTTCATTTTTAACCATCACGTTATAATTTTTTTTTTTGCAAATCGTAAATGTCAAAGTTAAAATATAGCAAAAATCTGATACTATAAAACAGATGTAAAACTGTTTTTATGTAATTTTCCTGACGTGATGGTTAAAAATGAAGGTCACTTTCGGATTCAGAGGTAAAAAATGATACTATAAAACAAATGTAAAACTTTTTTTTATTTAATTTTTCTTACGTGATGGTTAAAAATGAAGGTAATTTTCGAATTCAGCAGTAAAAAGTACATAAAATAATTTAATAAATATAATAAGTTTAGTAAATATAATACTCTTGAAGCTAACTGAAAAGCTTAAATTTATGTTTTAAATTAAAAGCTAAAACTTTTAAAATTATAGGATTCCCAATCTAAAAGTGCAAGAAATTAGTACAGATATATTTTCTAAGATTCAAAGAAGTGAATAAATAAAATAAAATAGCCATAAACAACAAATACATCATTTGTTCCTTTCCAGAAATATAAAAAAAAACGGGCTTTTTAAATGGGTTTTTTATTAAAAAAACCCAGCCCGGGCGGGCAGCTGGGCGGGTACCCGGGCAGCTACCCACTACAACCCTGGATGTTCGAGCAGATTTTTTTTTTTTTTTTTTGAAGAAATAATATTGTAAAAATATTTTGTAGCATGCAATGTGTTTCTGTAAAAGGAACATGTGATAGGGCACGGAGACTCCCGGTCCTAGGTTCGCATGCATCGGGAGCGCCGGGTTGCCACAGGACACCGTTCCTGAGCATAATTTCGGATCTGGTGATAGGATATATCTGGTACAAGGAAAGCGCAAAAATTTCTGATACGAATTTCGGAAAATTATGATTAAAAA
This sequence comes from Maratus speciosus, assembly GCA_963932465.1. Classification (NCBI taxonomy): domain Eukaryota; kingdom Metazoa; phylum Arthropoda; class Arachnida; order Araneae; family Salticidae; genus Maratus; species Maratus speciosus. The sequence goes on along the minus strand of OZ010794.1, from coordinate 70,575,081 downwards.
CTCTCGAGCGATGGTCTCTTTTTCCAATTAAATGAAGATTTAAATATGATAATTTGTTATTTAAAAGACCTTTGAGGTTGGCAGTAAAGCTTAGAAAGGAACAGGTTGAGATGGATTCAGCTCCATATATTGAAATATGTAATCAACTACTTAATCGTACGCTGAATATAAGAGCTAAAAAGGATAATTTTTGCAATTATTAATAGAATTGTTAATGCCAGTTTTTTTTTACACTATCGGCAATAATAACAATCCTAGAGCGTGATTGAAGCTTTGTTCATGCGATTGACAAAATGTCAAGCCAAAATAAATGGACCTACTTCAGAGTAAAAAAATTAATTTTTTGAAGACCTCAGCTATAATTCAAAATATTACTTTCCCGAAACTATGAATGAAGAATACTGTTTATAAAGACTGAAAATTTTGTAAATTGGTTTTTGTTATTGAAATGAAATTTACTTAAATAAAGATTGAACTGTCGATAAACTCATCACATATTTACTATTATGCTTTTTTCTTCTATAAGTCTACGACCAATTTAAATTATTTATCAACTCATGTGGGTGTGCGCAAAAAATTCCTGATTAGAATATCGGAAAATGATAATTAAAAACTCGAGCAATAATCTCTTTTTGCAATTAAATGAAGATTTTGCAAAATATGAGAATTTGTTATTTAAAAGCTGCAATGCTTAAAAATGGACATTTTGATTTGCATTGAGCTCGATACTATTTTGAAATAGGTAATCAAGGGCCTCATTTTATGCTAAAATAATGAGTTAAAAAGGATAATATTAGTAATGATTGATGCATATGTTATACCAGTTATTTTGACGCAATCGGCAATAAGCAATTGTAGATCGTGAATGCAATTTTTTGATGAGATTGACAGAAACTGGAGCCAAAATAAATGGACTTATTTCTGAATAAAAAAAAATAATTTTTACAAGAACTCAAAATATAAATTTACAAAAACTATGATTGAAGAATATTGTTGATAGAGATTGAAAATTTTTGCAAACCGATTTTTATTTTTATTGAAATAATTGTTACTCAAATAAGGATTGAACTTCTAATTGTCATTAAATTCATCCCATTTTTACCATTTTGCTTTCTTCTCTATAATTGTTTGATCAATTGAAATTATTTTTCTACATATACATGTATATTGTTTGTGTGTCTACATGCGGATATGTGAATGATATGAAATGAAATGCGCGCACTAGCATATACTTTTTATAGGAAGTTATAGAAAGAAATTATAAATAACAAGAAAATTGAAACAACATGGATTTAAAAAATATTTATGCGGAGATGCATTTATTTCTGGTCGAAAGTAAAAATTCTCCGTTTAATTAGAGAAGAGGATTTTCAATAAGTATAACGGTGATGCTACTGAAAGAAATTAGATATCACATGTAGACTGATACTAAAGTAGATGGAAATAAAATATTTATACGGAGACGCATTTATTTCTGAGAGAAAGTAAATGCCTCTCCTTTTATTTGGAAAATAAAAAGCAGGATTTTCTATAAGTATTGATGGAGAAGTTACTGAAAAAATGGGGAATCTCGTGGCAGACTGATACTAAAGTACAAAAGAGGATTTTCTTTAAGTATTGATGGAGAAGTTACTGAAAAAATTGGAAATCTCATGCAGATTGACGCTAAAGTAGATGGAAGTAAAATATATTTAGCGGAGATGCATTTATTTCTAGGAGAAAGTAAATGCCTCTCCGTTTAATTGGAAAAGAGGATTTTGTATAAGTATTGATGGAGAAGTTGCTTAATAAAATTGACAATCTCATAGAGATTTATTATAAGTTTATGGAAATACAATGTTTATGCGGAGATGCATTTATTTCTAGACGAAATTAAATGCCTCTCCGTTTAATTAGAAAACAGGAATTTCTATAATTATTGATGCAGATTTTACTCAAAGAAATTTGAAATCACATGATGACTAATACTAAAGCAGATGAAAAAAAATCATTTATACAGAGATGCATTTATTTATGGGAGGATATAAATGCCTCTTCATTTATTTGGAAAAGACAAAAGAAGATTATCTACAAGCACGTATGGAGAAGTCACTGAAAGAAATTAGAAATAACATGAAAATTGATACTAAATAGATCGAAATATTTATGCAGAAATGCATATATTTCTGGGGGAAAATAAATGCCTCTCCGTTTAATTGGAAAAGAAGATTATCTATAATTACTGATGGAGAAATTTCTGAAAAGTATTAGAAATCTCACGCAGATTGATGCTAAAGTCGATGAAATTAAAATAGTTATCCGGAGGTGTATTTATTTCTGGGAGAAAGTAAATGTCTTTCCGTTTATTATGAAAAGACAAAAGAGGTTTATATAAAAGTATTGATGGAAAAGTTACTGAAAAAAACAGAAATCCCACGCAGACAGATTCAAAAGTAGATGGAAATAAACTATTTATGTGGAAATGTATTTATTTCTGGACGAAAGTAATCCCCTCTCTGTTTAACTGGAAAAGGGGATTTCTATAAGTATTGATGGAGAAGTTACAGAAAGAAATTGGAAATCACATGAAAATTGAAATTAATTGGATTTAAAAAATATTTAACCGGAGATGCATTTATTTCTGGGAGAAAGTAAATGCCTCTCCGTTTAATTGGAAAAGAGGATTATCTCTAAGTATTGATGGAGAAGTTACTGAAAAAATTGGAAATCTCATGCACACTAATGCTGAAGTAGATCAAAATAAAATTGTTAAGCGGAGATGCATTTATTTCTGGGAGAAAGTAAATGCCTCTCCGTTTATTTTTTAAAAGACAAAAGAGTATAAGTATTGACCTATAAGTATTGGTGCAGATGTTACTGAAAAGATTCGAAATCTCTTGGAGATTGATGCCTAAAGTAGATGGAAATATACTATTTATGCGGAGATGCATTTATTTGTGGCCGCAAGTAAATACTTCCCCGTGAAATTGGAAAAGCGAATTTTCAACGAAGATGAGGTACAACGAAGATGAGACTGAAAGAAATTGGAAATCACATGTAGGCTGATACTACAGTAGATGAAAATAAAATATTTATGCGGAGACGCATTTTTTTTCTGGAAGAAAGTAAATGCCTCTCCGTTTATTTGGAAAAGACAAAAGAGGATTATCTATAAGTATTGATAGAGATGTTACAGAGGAAATTGGAAATCTAATACAGCCTGATGCTAAAGTAGATGGAAATAAAATATTTATGTGGGAATGCACTTATCTCGGACGAAAGTAAATGCTTCTCCGTTTATTTGGAAAATACAAAAGAGGATTTTCTATAAGTTTTGATAGAGAAATTACTGAAAAAATTGGGAATCTCGTGGCAGACTGATACTAAAGTAGGTAGAAATAAAATATATATGCGAAGATGTATTTATTTCTGGGAGAAAGTAAATGCCTCTTCGTTTTTTTTCGAAAAGACAAAAGAGGATTATCTATATGTTTCGATGGGGAAGTTACTAAAAAGTATTGGAAATCTGATGCAGATTGATGCTAAAGTCGATGAAAATAAAATAGTTATGCGGAGAAGCATTTTTTTTCTGGGAGAAAGTAAATGTCTCTCCGTTTATTTGGAATAGACAAAAGAGGATTATCTAAAAGTATTGATGGAGAAGTTACTGAAAAAAATGGTAAATCTCACGCAGACAGATTCAAAACTATTTATGTGGAAATGCGTTTATTTCTGGATGACAGTAAACGCCTCTCTGCTTAATTGGAAAAGAGGATTTTCTATAAGTATTGATGGAGAAGTTAAGGAAAGGAATTGGAAATAACAAGAAAATTGAAACTACATGGGTTAAAAAAAATATTTATGCGGAGATTCATTTATTTCTGATCGAAAGTAAAAATTCTCCGTTTAATTGGAAAAGAGGATTTTCATGAAGTATAACGGAGATGCTACTGAAAGAAATCAAAAATCACATGTAGACTGAGATACTGAACTAGAGGGAAATAAAATATTTATACGGAGACGCGTTTATTTCTGGGAGAAGGTAAATGCCTCTCCTTTTATTTGGAATATACAAAACAGGATTTTCTATAAGTGTTGATGGAGAAGTTACTGAAAAAATTGGGAATCTCGTGGCAGACTGATACTAAAGTTCAAAAGAGGATTTTCTATAAGTATTGAAAGAGAATTACTGAAAATATTGGAAATCTCCATGTAGATTGATGCTAAAGTAGATGGAAGTAAAATATTTATGAGGCGATGCATTTATTTCTGGGAGAAAGTAAATGCCTCTCCATTTAATTGGAAAAGAGAATTTTGTATAAGTATTGATGGAGAAGTTGCTGAATAAAATTGAAAATCTCATACAGATTTATGATAAGTAGATGGAAATACAATGTTTATGCAGAGATACATTTATTTCTATACTAAAGTAAATGCCTCTCCGTTTAATTGGAAAAGAGGAATTTGTATAATTATTGACGGAGTTGTTACTGAAAGAATTTGGAAATCACATGCACAGTGATAATAAAGTAGATGGAATTAAAATATGTATGCGGAGGGGCATTTATTTCTGGGAGAAATAAATGTTTCTCCGTTTATTTGGAAAAAACAAAAAAGTATTATCTATAAGTATTGATAGAGATGTTACTAAAATAATGGAAATGTCATGCAGACTGATGCTAAAATATAGGGTAATAAAATATTTATACGGAAATGCATTTTTTTCTCGGAGAAAGTAAATGCCTCCCCGTTTATTTAAAAAAGAAGATTTTTTATAAGTACCGATGGAGAAGTTGCAGAATAAAATTGGAAATTTAATGCAGATTTATGCTGAAGAAGATAAGAATAAATTATTTGTGCGGAGATTCATTTATTTGTGGTAGAAAGTAAATGCCTCTCCTTTTAATAAGAAAACATGTCTTTCTATAATTATTGAAGGAGAAGTATCTGAAGAATATTGGGAATCTCATGCAGATTGATGCTGATGGAAACGGAAATAAAATATTTATATGGAGACGCATTTATTTCTGGGAGAAAGTAAATGCCTCTCCGTTTATTTGGAAAATACAAAACAGGATTATCTATAAGTTTTGACAGAGAAGTTACTGAAAAAATTGGATATCTCATGCAGATTGATGCTAAAGTAGATGGAAGCAAAATATTTATGCTGAGATGAATTTATTTCTGGGAGAAAGTAAATGTCTCTCCGTTTAATTGGAAAAGATGACATTGTACAAGTATTGATAGAGATGTTGCTGAATACAATTGAAAATCACATACAGATTTATTATAAGTAGATGGAAATACAATGTTTATGCGGAGATGCCTTTATTTCTAGACAAATATATATGCCTCTTCGTTTAATTGGAGAAGAGGAATTTCTATAATTATTGAAGGAGATGTTACTGAAAGAAATTGGAAATCACATGCACAGTGATACTAAAGTAGATGGAAATAAAATATGTATTCGGAGATGCTTTTATTTCTGGGGGAAAGTAAATGTCTCTCCATTTATTTGGAAAAGACAAAAAAGTATTACCTATAAGTATTGATAGAGACGTCACTGCAATAATAGAAATCTCATGCAGACTGATGCTAAAGTATATGGATCTAAAATATTTATGCGGAGATGCATTTATTTCTGGGAGAAAGTAAATGCCTCTCCGTTTAATAAGAAAAGATTTCTTTCTATAATTATTGAAGGAACAGTATCTGAAAAATATTGGAAATCTCATGCAGATTGATGCTGATGTAAACGGAAATGAAATATTTATGCGGAGATGCATTTATTTATGGATGAAAGTAAATTTCTCTCCGTTTAATTGGAAAAGAGGATTATGTTAATTATTGATGGAGAAGATTCTCAAAAGTGTTAGAAATCTCACGCAGACTGATGCTAAAGTCGATGAAAATAAAATAGTTATGCGGAGATGCATTTATTTCTGGGAGAATGTAAATGCCTCTCCGTTTATTTCGAAAAGACAAAAGAGGATTATCTATAAGTAATGATGGAGAAGATACTGAAAAACTGGAAATCCCACGCAGATAGATTCAAAAGTAGATGGAGATAAACTATTTATGTAGAAAAGCATTTATTTCTGGACGACAAATGTAAACGTCTCTCAGTTTAATTGGAAAAGAAGATTTTCTATAAGTATTGATGGAGAAGTTACAGAAAGAAATTCGAAATCACATGAAAATTGAAATTAAATGGATTAAAAATATATCCATGCGGCGATGCATTTATTTCTGGGTGAAAGTAAATGCCTCTCCGTTTAATTGGAAAAGAGGATTATCTATAATTATGTAAGGAGAAGTTGCCGAAAATTATTAGAAATCTCACACAAATTGCTAAAGTCGATGACAATAAAATAGTTATGCGCAGATGCATATATTTCTGAGAGAAAGTAAATGCCTCTCCGTTTATTTGGAAAAGACAAAGAGGATTATCGAAAAGTATTAATGGTGAAGTTACTGAAAAAAATTGAAATCTCACGCAGACAGATGCAAAAGTAGATGGAAATAAGCTATTTATGCTGAAATGCATTTATTTCTGGACTAAAGTAAACGCCTCTCTGTTTAATTGGAAAAGAGGATTTTCTATAAGTATTAATGGAGAAGTTACAGAAAGAGATTGGAAATCACATGAAAACTGAAACTAAATGGATTAAAAATATATCTATGCGGCGATGCATTTATTTCTGGGTGAAAGTAAATTCCTCTCCTTTTAATTGGAAAAGAGGATTATATATAAGCACTGATGAAAAACTTACTGAATGAAAATGGAAGCTTCATGCAGAGTTATGCTAAAGTAGATTAAAAAAAATATTTATAATTATTGATGGAGAGGCTGCTGAAAAGAATTAGAAATCTCACGCAGATTTGTGCTAAAGTCGATGAAAAGAAAATAGTTATGCGGAGATGTATTTATTTCTGGGATAAAATAAATGCCTCTCCGTTTGATTGGAAAAGACAAAAGAAGATTATCTAAAAGTATTGATGGAGAAGATACTGTAAAAATTACAAAAACCCACACAGACCGATGCAAAAGTAGATAGAAATGAACTATTTATGCGGAAGTGCATTTATTTCTGGGGGAAAGTAAATGCATCTCCGTTTAACAATAAAAGAAGATTATCTCTAAGTATTGATGGAGAAGTTACTGAAAAAATTGGAAATCTCTTGGAGATTGATACTAAAGTAGACGGAAATAAACAATTTATGCGGAAATGCATTTATTTCTGTTCGAAAGGAAATGCTTCTCCGTTTAATTGGAAAAGAGGATTTTCAACAAGTATAACGGAGTTGCTACTGAAAGAAATTGGAAATCACAACCAGACTGACAGTAAAGTAGATGAAAATAAAATATTTATACGGACACGCATTTGATTCTGGGAGAAAGTAAATGCCTCTCCTTTTATGTGCAAAAGACAAAAGTGGATTATCTATAAGTCTTGATAGAGATGTTTCAGTAAAAATTGGAAATCTCGTACAGACTGATGCTAAATTAGATGAAAATAAAATATTTATGCGGAAATGCACTTATCTAGGGCGAAAGAAAATGCCTCTCCGAGTAATTGGAAAACAGGAATTTCTATAAGTATAGATGGAGAATTTATTGAAAGAAAATGGAGATCGCATGCAGACTGATACTAGAGTAGATGGAAGTAAAATACTTATGCATAGATGCATTTATTTTGGGAGAAAGTAAATGCCTCTCCGTTTATTTGGAAATCACAAAGGAGGATTATTTGTATGTATCGATGGAGAAGTTACTGAAAAAATTGAAAATCTCATGCAGGTTGATGCTAAAGTAGATGGCAGTAAAATGTTTATTCGGAGATGCATTTATATCTAGGATAAAGTAAATACCTCTCCGTTAAACTTGAAAAGAGGTTATTCTATAAGAATTGATGGAGAAGTTGCTGAATAAAATTTATATTCTCATATAGATTTATTATAAGTAGATGGAAACACAATGATTATGCGGAGATGCATTTATTTCTAGACGAAATTAAATGCCTCTCCGTTTAATTGGAAAATAGGAATTTCTATAATTTTTGACGGATAGTTTAATGAAAGAAAATGGAAATCACATGAAGACTAATGATAAAGTAGACGGAAATAAAATATTTATGCGGAGATGCAGTTATTTCTGGAAGAAAGTAAATGCCTCTCCGTTTATTTGGAAAATACAAAAGAGGATTATCTACCAGTATCGATGGAGAAGTCACTGAAATAAAGTAGAAATAACATGAAGATTAATACTAAATCGAAAAAAATATTTATGCGGAGATGCATTTATTTCTGGGAGAAAGTAAATGCCTCTCCGTTTATTTGGAAAGGAAAATGAGGATTTTCTACATATACTGATGGAGAATTTGCCGAATATAATTAAAATCTAATTCAGATTTATGAGAAGTAGACTGAAATACAATGTTTATGCGGAGATGCATTTATTTCTGGACTAAAGTAAATGCCTCTCCGTTTATTTGGAAAAGACAAAAAAGTATTATCTATAAGTATTGATAGAGACGTTCCTGAAATAATAGAAATCTGATGCAGACGGATATTAAAGCACCTGAAAATAAAATATTTATGAAGAGATGCATTTATTTCTGGGAGAAAGTAAATGCCTCTTCATTTATTTGGAAAAGAGGATTTTCTATAAGTATGATGGAGAAGTTGCTGAATAAAATTTAAAATTTCATGCTGATTTATGCTAAAGTAGATAAGAATAAATTATTTGTGCGGAGATACATTTTTTTCTGGTAGAAAGTAAATGCCTCCCCGTTTAATAGGAAAAGATGTCTTTCTATAATTATTGAAGAAGAAGTATTTGAAAAATATTGGAAATCTCATGCAGATTGATGATGATGTAAACGGAAAAAAATGTTTATGCGGAGATGCATTTATTCTGTATGAAAGTTAATTCCTCTCCGTTTAATTGGAAAAGAGGATTATCTATAATTATTGATGGAGAAGTTGCTCAAAAGTACTAGAAATCTCACTCAGATTGATGCTAAAGTCGATGAAATTAAAATAGTTATTCGGAGATGCATTTATTTCTGGGAGAAAGTAAATGTCTCTCCGTTTCTTATGAAAAGACAAAAGAGGTTTATATAAAAGTATTGATGGAGAAATTGCTGAAAAAAATAGAAATCCCACGCAGGCAGATTCAAAAGTAGATGGAAATAAACTATTTATGTGGAAATGCATTTATTTCTGGACTAAAGTAAACGCCTCTCTGTTTAATTGGAAAAGAGGATTTTCTATAATTGTTAATGGAGAAGTTACAGAAAGAAATCGGAAATCACATGAAAATTGAAACTAAATGGATTAAAAATATATCTATGGGGCGATGCATTTATTTCTGGGTGAAAGTAAATTCCTCTCCTTTTAATTGGAAAAGAGGATTATATATAAGCACTGATGAAAAAGTTACTGAATGAAAATGGAAGCTTCATGCAGAGTTATGCTAAAGTAGATTAAAAAAAATATTTATAATTATTGATGGAGAGGCTGCTGAAAAGAATTAGAAATCTCACGCAGATTTGTGCTAAAGTCGATGAAAAGAAAATAGTTATGCGGAGATGTATTTATTTCTGGGATAAAATAAATGCCTCTCCGTTTGATTGGAAAAGACAAAAGACGATTATCTAAAAATATTGATGGAGAAGACACTGTAAAAATTACAAAAACACACACAGACCGATGCAAAAGTAGATAGAAATGAACTATTTATGCGGAAGTGCATTTATTTCTGGGAGAAAGTAAATGCATCTCCGTTTAATTAGAAAAGAGGATTATCTCTAAGTAGTGATGGAGAAGTTACTGAAAAAATTGGAAATCTCTTGGAGATTGATGCTAAAGTAGACGGAAATAAACAATTTATGCGGAAAAGCATTTATTTCTGTTCGAAAGAAAATGCTTCTCCGTTTAATTGGAAAAGAGGATTTTCAATAAGTATAACGGAGTTGCTACTGAAAGAAATTGGAAATCACAACCAGACAGACAGTAAAGTAGATCAAAATAAAATATTTATACGGAGACGCATTTAATTCTGGGAGAAAGTAAATGCCTCTCCTTTTATTTGCAAAAGACAAAAGTGCATTATCTATAAGTCTTGATAGAGATGTTACAGTAAAAATTGGAAATCTCATACAGACTGATGCTAAATTAGATGAAAATAAAATATTTATGCGGAAATGCACTTATCTAGGGCGAAAGAAAATGCCTCTCCGAATAATTGGAAAACAGGAATTTCTATAAGTATAGATGGAGAATTTATTGAAAGAAAATGGAGATCACATGCAGACTGATACTAGAGTACATGGAAGTAAAATACTTATGCATAGATGCATTTATTTTGGGGGGAAAGTAAATGCCTCTCCGTTTATTTGGAAATCACAAAGGAGGATTATTTGTATGTATCGATGGAGAAGTTACTGAAAAAATTGGAAATCTCATGCAGGTTGATGCTAAAGTAGATGGCAGTAAAATGTTTATTCGGAGATGCATTTATATCTAGGAGAAAGTAAATACCTCTCCGTTAAACTTGAAAAGAGGTTATTCTATAAGAATTGATGGAGAAGTTGCTGAATAAAATTTATATTCTCATATAGATTTTTTATAAGTAGATGGAAACACAATGATTATGCGGAGATGCATTTATTTCTAGACGAAATTAAATGCCTCTCCGTTTAATTGGAAAATAGGAATTGCTATAATTTTTGACGGATATTTTGATGAAAGAAATTGGAAATCACATGAAGACTAATGATAACGTAGATGGAAATAAAATATTTATGCGGAGATGCATTTATTTCTGGAAGAAAATAAATGCCTCTCCGTTTATTTGGAAAATACAAAAGAGGATTATCTACCAGTATCGATGGAGAAGTCACTGAAATAAAGTAGAAATAACATGAAGATTAATACTAAATCGAAAAAAATATTTATGCGGAGATGCATTTATTTCTGGGAGAAAGTAAATGCCTCTCCGTTTATTTGGAAAGGAAAATGTGGATTTTCTACATATACTGATGGAGAATTTGCCGAATATAATTAAAATCTAATTCAGATTTATGAGAAGTAGACTGAAATATAATGTTTACGCGGTGATGCATTTATTTCTGGACAAAAGTAAATGCCTCTCCGTTTATTTGGAAAAGACAAAAAAGTATTGTCTATAAGTATTGATAGAGACGTTCCTGAAATAATAGAAATCTCATGCAGACGGATATTAAAGCACCTCAAAATAAAATATTTATGCAGAGGTGCATTTATTTCTGGGAGAAAGTAAATGCCTCTTCATTTATTTGGAACAGAGGATTTTCTATAAGTATGATGGAGAATTTGCTGAATAAAATTTAAAATTTCATGCTGATTTATGCTAAAGTAGAAAAGAATAAATTATTTGTGCGGAGATACATTTATTTCTGGTAGAAAGTAAATGCCTCCCCGTTTAATAGGAAAAGATGTCTTTCTATAATTATTGAAGAAGAAGTATTTGAAAAATATTGGAAATCTCATGCAGATTGATGATGATGTAAACGGAAAAAAACGTTTATGCGGAGATGCATTTATTCTGTATGAAAGTTAATTCCTCTCCGTTTAATTGGAAAAGAGGATTATCTATAATTATTGATGGAGAAGTTGCTCAAAAGTACTAGAAATCTCACTCAGATTGATGCTAAAGTCGATGAAATTAAAATAGTTATTCGGAGATGCATTTATTTCTGGGAGAAAGTAAATGTCTCTCCGTTTCTTATGAAAAGACAAAAAAGTGTTATATAAAAGTATTGATGGAGAAATTACTGAAAAAATTAGAAATCCCACGCAAGCAGATTCAAAAGTATATGGAAATAAACTATTTATGTGGAAATGCATTTATTTCTGGACTAAAGTAAACGCCTCTCTGTTTAATTGGAAAAGGGGATTTTCTATAAGTATTGATGCAGAAGTTACAGAAAGAAATTGGAAATCACATGAAAATTGAAACTAATCCGATTAAAAAATATATTTATGCGGAGATGCATTTATTTCTGGGAGAAAGTAAATGCCTCTCCGTTTAATTGGAAAAGAGGATTATCTCTAAGTATTGATGGAGAAGTTACTGAAAAAATTGGAAGTCTCATGCACACTAATGCTGAAGTAGATCAAAATAAAATTGTTAAGCGGAGATGCGTTTATTTCTGGGAGAAAGAAAATGCCTCTCCGTTTATTTTTTAAAAGACAAAAGAGTATAAGTATTGGTGCAGATCTAACTAAAAAGATTCGAAGTCTCTTGGAGATTGATGCTAAAGCAGATGGAAATAAACTATTTATGCGGAGATGCATTTATTTGTGGCCGCAAGTAAATACTTCCCTGTGAAATTGGAAAAGCGAATTTTCAATAAGTACAACGAAGATGAGACTGAAAGAAATTGGAAATCACATGTAGACTGATACTAGAGTAGATGGAAATAAAATATTTATGCGGAGACGCATTTATTTCTGGAAGAAAGTAAATGCCTCTCCGTTTATTTGGAAAAGACAAAAGAGGATTATCTATAAGTATTGATAGAGATGTTAAAGGAAAAATTGGAAATCTCATACAGGCTGATGCTAAAGTAGATGGAAATAAAATATTTATGGGGAAATGCACTTATCTCGGACGAAAGTAAATGCCTCTCCGTTTATTTGGAAAATACAAAAGAGGATATTCTGTAAGTTTTGATAGAGAAGTTACTGAAAAAATTGGGAATCTCGTGGCAGACTGATACTAAAGTAGGTAGAAATAAAATATTTATGCGAAGATGCATTTATTTTTGGGAGAAAGTAAATTCCTCTTCGTTTTTTTTTTTCGAAAAGACAAAGGAGGATTATCTATATGTATCGATGGGGAAGTTACTGAAAAGTATTAGAAATCTCATGCAGATTGATGCTAAAGTCGATGAAAATAATATGGTTATGCGGAGATGCATTTATTTCTGGGAGAAAGTAAATGCCTCTCCATTTATTTGGAATAGACAGAAGAGGATTAGCTAAAAGTATTGATGGAGAAGTTACTGAAAAAAATTGGAAATCTCACGCAGACAGATTCAAAAGTAGATGGAAATAAACTATTTATGCGGAGATGCATTTATTTCTGGTCGAAAGTAAAAATTCTCCGTTTAATTGGAAAAGAGGATTTTCAAGAAGTATAACGTAGATTCTACTGAAAGAAATTGGAAATCACATGTAGACTGATACTGAACTAGATGGAAATAAAATATTTATACGGAGACGCATTTATTTCTGGGAGAAAGTAAATGCCTCTCCTTTTATTTAGAAAATACAAAACAGGATTTTCTATAAGTATTGACAGAGAAATTACAGAAAAAATTGGGAATCTCGTGGCAGACTGATACTAAAGTACAAAAGAGGATTTTCTATAAGTATTGAAAGAGAAGTTATTGAATTTATTGTAAATCTCCATGCAGATTGATGCTAAAGTAGATGGAAGTAAAATATTTATGAGGAGATGCATTTATTTCTGGGAGAAAGTAAATGCCTCTCCGTTTAATTGGAAAAGAGAATTTTGCATAAGTATTGATGGAGAAGTTGCTGAATAAAATTGAAAATCTCATACAGATTTATGATAAGTAGATAGAAATACAATGTTTATGCAGAGATACATTTATTTCTACACTAAAGTAAATGCCTCTCCGTTTAACTGGAAAAGAGGAATTTCTATAATTATTGACTGAGATGTTACTGAAAGAAATTGGAAATCACATGCACAGTGATACTAAAGTAGATGGAATTAAAATATGTATGCGGAGTGGCATTTATTTCTGGGAGAAATAAATGCTTCTCGGTTTATTTGGAAAAGACGAAAAAAGTATTATCTATAAGTATTGATAGAGATGTTACTGAAATAATGGAAATCTCATGCAGACTGATGTTAAAGTATATGGAAATAAAACATTTATGCGGAAATGCATTTATTTCTGGGAGAAAGTAAATGCCTCCCCATTTATTTGGAAAAGAGGATTTTCTATAAGTACTGATGGGAAAGTTGCGGAATAAAATTGGAAATTTCATGCAGATTTATGCTGAAGTAGATAAGAATAAATTATTTGTGCGGAGACGCATTTAATTCTGGGAGAAAATTGATAGAGACGTCACTGCAATAATAGAAATCTCATGCAGACTGATGCTAAAGTATATGGAACTAAAATATTTATGCGGAGATGCATTTATTTCTGGGAGAAAATAAATGCCTCTCCGTTTAATAAGAAAAGATGTCTTTCTATAATTATTGAAGGAGAAGTATCTGAAAAATATTGGAAATTTCATGCAGACTGATGCTGATGTAAACGGAAATGAAATATTTATGCGGAAATGCATTTATTTATGGATGAAAGTAAATTCCTCTCCGTTTAATTGGAAAAGAGGATTGTGTATAATTATTGATGGAGAAGATTCTGAAAAGTGTTAGAAATCTCACGCAGATTGACGCTAAAGTCGATGAAAATAAAATAGTTATGCGAAGATGCATTTATTTTTGGGAGAATGTAAATGCCTCTCCGTTTATTTCGAAAAGACAAAAGAGGATTATCTATAATTATTGATGTAGAAGTTACTGAAAAACTGGAAATCCCACGCAGATAGATTCAAAAGTAGATGGAGATAAACTATTTATGTAGAAATGATTTATTTCTGGACGACAAAAGTAAACACCTCTCAGTTTAATGGGAAAAGGGGATTTTCTATAATTATTGATGCAGAAGTTACAGAAAGAAATTGGAAATCACATGAAAATTGAAACTAATTGGATTAAAAAATATATTTATGCGGAGATGCATTTATTTCTGGGAGAAAGTAAATGTCTCTCCGTTTCTTATGAAAAGACAAAAGAGGGTTATATAACAGTATTGATGGAGAAATTACTGAAAAAAATAGAAATCCCACGCAGGCAGATTCAAAAGTAGATGGAAATAAACTATTTATGTAGAAATGCATTTATTTCTTGACGAAAGTAAGCCCCTCTCTGTTTAATTGGAAAAGGGGATTTTCTATAAGTATTGATGCAGAAGTTACAGAAAGAAATTGGAAATCACATGAAAATTGAAACTAATTGGATTAAAAAATATATTTATGCGGAAATGCATTTATTTCTGGGAGAAAGTAAATGCCTCTCCGTTTAATTGGAAAAGAGGATTATCTCTAAGTATTGATGGAGAAGTTACTGAAAAAATTGGAAGTCTCATGCACACTAATGCTGAAGTAGATCAAAATAAAATTGTTAAGCGGAGATGCGTTTATTTCTGGGAGAAAGAAAATGCCTCTCCGTTTATTTTTTAAAAGACAAAAGAGTATAAGTATTGGTGCAGATGTAACTAAAAAGATTCGAAGTCTCTTGGAGATTGATGCTAAAGCAGATGGAAATAAACTATTTATGCGGAGATGCTTTTATTTGTGGCCGCAAGTAAATACTTCCCTGTGAAATTGGAAAAGCGAATTTTCAATAAGTACAACGAAGATGAGACTGAAAGAAATTGGAAATCACATGTAGACTGATACTAGAGTAGATGGAAATAAAATATTTATGCGGAGACGCATTTATTTCTGGAAGAAAGTAAATGCCTCTCCGTTTATTTGGAAAAGACAAAAGAGGATTATCTATAAGTATTGATAGAGATGTTACAGGAAAAATTGGAAATCTCATACAGGCTGATGCTAAAGTAGATGGAAATAAAATATTTATGGGGAAATGCACTTATCTCGGACGAAAGTAAATGCCTCTCCGTTTATTTGGAAAATACAAAAGAGGATATTCTGTAAGTTTTGATAGAGAAGTTACTGAAAAAATTGGGAATCTCGTGGCAGACTGATACTAAAGTAGGTAGAAATAAAATATTTATGCGAAGATGCATTTATTTCTGGGAGAAAGTAAATTCCTCTTCGTTTTTTTTTTTTTTCGAAAAGACAAAGGAGGATTATCTATATGTATCGATGGGGAAGTTACTGAAAAGTATTAGAAATCTCATGCAGATTGATGCTAAAGTCGATGAAAATAATATGGTTATGCGGAGATGCATTTATTTCTGGGAGAAAGTAAATGCCTCTCCATTTATTTGGAATAGACAGAAGAGGATTAGCTAAAAGTATTGATGGAGAAGTTACTGAAAAAAATTGAAAATCTCACGCAGACAGATTCAAAAGTAGATGGAAATAAACTATTTATGCGGAGATGCATTTATTTCTGGTCGAAAGTAAAAATTCTCCGTTTAATTGGAAAAGAGGATTTTCAAGAAGTATAACGTAGATTCTACTGAAAGAAATTGGAAATCACATGTAGACTGATACTGAACTAGATGGAAATAAAATATTTATACGGAGACGCATTTATTTCTGGGAGAAAGTAAATGCCTCTCCTTTTATTTAGAAAATACAAAACAGGATTTTCTATAAGTATCGATGGAGAAATTACAGAAAAAATTGGGAATCTCGTGGCAGACCGATACTAAAGTACAAAAGAGGATTTTCTATAAGTATTGAAAGAGAAGTTATTGAATTTATTGTAAATCTCCATGCAGATTGATGCTAAAGTAGATGGAAGTAAAATATTTATGAGGAGATGCATTTATTTCTGGGAGAAAGTAAATGCCTCTCCGTTTAATTGGAAAAGAGAATTTTGCATAAGTATTGATGGAGAAGTTGCTGAATAAAATTGAAAATCTCATACAGATTTATGATAAGTAAATGGAAATACAATGTTTATGCAGAGATACATTTATTTCTACACTAAAGTAAATGCCTCTCCGTTTAACTGGAAAAGAGGAATTTCTATAATTATTGACGGAGATGTTACTGAAAGAAATTGGAAATCACATGCACAGTGATACTGAAGTAGATGGAATTAAAATATGTATGCGGAGTGGCATTTATTTCTGTGAGAAATAAATGCTTCTCGGTTTATTTGGAAAAGACGAAAAAAGTATTATCTATAAGTATTGATAGAGATGTTACTGAAATAATGGAAATCTCATGCAGACTGATGTTAAAGTATATGGAAATAAAACATTTATGCGGAAATGCATTTATTTCTGGGAGAAAGTAAATGCCTCTCCGTTTAATAAGAAAAGATGTCTTTCTATAATTATTGAAGGAGAAGTATCTGAAAAATATTGGAAATCTCATGCAGACTGATGCTGATGTAAACGGAAATGAAATATTTATGCGGAAATGCATTTATTTATGGATGAAAGTAAATTCCTCTCCGTTTAATTGGAAAAGAGGATTGTGTATAATTATTGATGGAGAAGATTCTGAAAAGTGTTAGAAATCTCACGCAGATTGACGCTAAAGTCGATGAAAATAAAATAGTTATGCGAAGATGCATTTATTTTTGGGAGAATGTAAATGCCTCTCCGTTTATTTCGAAAAGACAAAAGAGGATTATCTATAATTATTGATGGAGAAGTCACTGAAAAACTGGAAATCCCACGCAGATAGATTCAAAAGTAGATGGAGATAAACTATTTATGTAGAAATGATTTATTTCTGGACGACAAAAGTAAACACCTCTCAGTTTAATGGGAAAAGAGGATTTTCTATAAGTATTGATGGAGAAGTTACAGAAAGAAATTCGAAATCACATGAAAATTGAAACTAATTGGATTTTTAAAAATATTTATTCGAAGATGCATTTGTTTCTGGGAGAAAGTAAATACCTCTCTGTTTGATTGTAAAATAGTACTTTCTATAAATATTGATTGAGAAATTGCTGAATAAAATTGAAAATCTCATACAGATTTATTATAAGTCGATATAAATACAATGTTTATGCGGAGATGCATTCATTTCTAGACGAAATTATATGCCTCTCCATTTTATTGGAAAAGAGGAATTTCTATAATTATTGACGGAGATGTTACTGAAAGATATTGGATATCATATGCAAATTGACACTGAAGTAGATAGAAATAAAATATGCATGCGGAGATGCATTTATTTCTGGGAGAAAATAAATACCTCTCTGTTTATTTGGAAAAGACAAAAAAGGATTATCTATATGTATTGATGGAGAAGTTACTGAAAAAAACGGAAATCTCATGCAGACTGATGCTAAATAGGATAGAAATGCAATACTTATTCGGAAATACCTTTATTTCTGGACGAAAGTTAATGGATCTCCCTTTAATTGGAAAAGAGGATTTTCTATATTTATTGTTGGAGAATTTGCTGAAAAATATTGGAAATCTCATGCAGATTTATGCCCAAGCGGATGGAAATAAAATTTTTATGCGGAGATGAATTTACTTCTGGGAAAAATAAATGCATCTCCGTTTAACTGAAAATAGGATTTTCTATAAATATTGATGGAAAAGTTACTGAAAAAATTGGAAATCTCATGCAGATTGATGCTGAATGTAAACGGAAATAATATATTTATGCGGACATGCATTAATTTCTGGATGAAAGTAAATGCCTCTCCATTCATTTGAAGAGGAGGATTTTCTATAAATATTGATGGAGACGTTAATGAAAGTAATTGGAAATCACATGAAGAATTGAACTAAATAGATGGAAAAAATATTTATCTGGATATGCATTTATTTCTTGGAGAATGTAAATGCCTCACCATTTAATTTGAAATGAGGATTAACTATAAGTAATGATGGAGAAGTTGCTGAATAAAATAGGATATCTCATGCAGATTTATGCTGAAGTCGATAAACATTAATTAATTATTCTGAGATGCATTTATTTATAGGATTTTCTATAAGTATTGATGGAGAATTTACTGAAAGAAATTGGAAATCACATGAAAAATAATACTAAATAAATGAAAAAATATTTATGCGAAGACGCATTTATTTATGGGGGAAAGTAAATGCCTCTCTGTTTATTTGGAAAGGAAAAATGAAGATTTTCTAAATATACTGATGGAGAATTTGCTGTACAAATTGAAAATCTCATACAGATTTATGATAAGTCGATGGAAATACAATGTTTATGTTGAGATGCATTTATTCCTAGACGAAAGTAAATGCCTCTCTGTTTAATTGGAAAAGGGGAATTTCTATAATTATTCATGGAGATGTTACTGAAAGAAATTTGAAATCACATTCAGACTGAAACTAAAGTAGGTGGAAATAAAATATTTATGCGGAGATGCATTTATTTCTCGGAGAAAGTAAATGGTTCTCCGTTTATTTTGAAAAGACTAAGAAGGATTAGCTATAAGTACTGATATAGGCTTTTCTGAAAAAATTAGAAATCTCATGCAGACTGATGCTAAAGTAGATGGAAAATAATATATTTAAGCGGAGATGCATTTATTTCTGGGAGAAAGTAAAGACCTCTCCTTTTATTTGGAAAAGACAAAAGAGGATTATCTGTAAGTATTGATGGAGAAGTTACTGAAAAAATTGGAAATCTCATGCAGACTGATGCTAAGGTAGATGGAAATAAAATATTTATGCGGAGATGCATTTAATTCTGGACGAAAATAAATGCCTCTCCGTTTAATTGGAAAAGCGAACATTCTAAAAATATTGATAGAGATATTGCAGAAAAATATTGCAAATCTCATGCAGATTTATACTGAAGTAGGTGGAAAAAAATAATTTTGTGATGATGCATTTATTTCTCGGACAAAGTAAATGCCTCTCCATTTATTTGGAAAGGAGAATTTTCTATAAGCATTGATGGAGAATTAATTTAAAAAATTAGAAATCTCATGCAGATTTATGATAAAAAAGGACGAAAATACAATATTTATGCGGAGATGCTTTTATTTCTGGGAGGAAGTAAATGCCTCTCCGTTTAACTGGAAAAGACAAAAGAGGGTTTCCTATAACTATTGATGGAGAAGTTACTTAAAGAAATTGGAAATCACATTAAGACCGATACTAAAGTAGATTGAAATGAAATATTTATGCGGAGATGCATTTATTTCTGGGAGAAAGTAAATGCCTCTCCGTTTAATTGGAAAAGAGGATTTTCTATAAATACTGATTGAGAAGTTGCTGAATAAAATTGGAAATCTCATACAGATTTATTATAAGTAGATGGAAATACATTGTTTATGCGGAGGTTCATTCATTTCTAGACGAAAGTAAAAGGCTGTCCGATTAATTGCAAAAGAAGAATTTCTATAATTATTGATGGAGTTGTTACTGAAAAATATTGCACGCATGAAGATTATTATTGCACGCATGAAGAATATTGCACGCATGAAGAATATTGCACGCATGAAAGGGAATACGAATTTTTACTTTGTCCGTTCGGATTGTGCATATCAGGTAATCAATTTCAAAGATATGTAAACACAGTATTCCAAGATTTACTGCGAGACAGCACTATCATTGTATATATGGATGATTTTGTGATTACCTCAGATGATGAAGAAGTTGGGATAAAGACGCTGAAACGAGTATTAGAAGTAGCATCAGCATATGTTTTAGAAATTAACTGCAAAAAATGCAAATTTCTTAAAAAGAAAATAGAGTTCTTGGGTTATGTAATCGGAAATGGGACAATTAAACCATCCGAAGCGAAAACAAAGGCTATGCAAAATTTTCCTAAACCAACCAGAACAAAACAATTACAATCCTTTTTAGGTTTGACAGGATACTTCCTAAAGTTTATCCCGAATTATGCCAAAATCGTCAAGCCTCTAAGTGATTTATTAAGGAAAGTAAATTGTTTCAAATTTTAAAGAGAGCAGCTCGAAGCTTTTATTGAGTTAAAGAGAATATTTTCAGCAAAACCAATTCTTCAATTATATAAACAATGATCCACACTGGAACTCTATACCGTCGCAAGCAGCCAAGGATTTAGCACAGTTTTATTACAGAAAGGAGATGATGGAAAAGTTCATCCATTACAGTACATGTGCAATAAATCGTTACCACAACAGGAGAAATATTCAAGTTATGAACTTGAAGTATTAGTCATAATAGAAGCTCTAAAAAATTCAGAAATTACCAAATTGGAAACAAATTCAAGATTGTAACAGACTGCGCTGCCTTCCAGAAAATATTAAATAAAAATGATTTAGCACCTAAAGTAGCAAGATGGGCATTACTCATCGAGGAGTACGACTACGAGATAGAACATAGAGCAGCAACAAAAATGAAACATGTAGATGTATTAAGCCGAAACGTGCCAACAACACAATCAGTATTAATGACAACTAAATCGCAAGGAAAAATAAAGAAAAGAATCGCAATAGCGCAAAAGCTAGATGAATCTATACAGTGCATCAAATCGGTTGTTAAAAATGGATCGTCCGATAATTACTTAGTAAAAGACGATGTACTATACAAATTCGAGAATGGAAAAGAAATGTTGGTGGTACCGGAAGAGATGCAACGAGAAATTATACCATAAATTCATAAAAGAGGACACTTTGCTGTATCAAAGACAAAAGATCTAGTGAAGCAAGTATTTTATATAGCTGGATTAAGGAAGAAAGTAGAAGCAATAATCGCGAACTGTGTTGACTGCATCTTATATAGTAGGAAACAGTGAAATGCTGAAGGTTTTCTAAACCCCATACCAAAAGGTGACAAACCATTGGAAACCTATCACATCGATCACATAGGTCCATTGCCTCTCACAAATGAAAAATATCAATATATTTTCACCGTAGTTGATGCATTTAAGAAGTTCGCATGGTTTTATCCAGTGAAATCAAAGTCGGCCAAGGAAGTAATAGACACATTGGAACTACAACAGACAACTTTCGGGAACCCTACTAGAATTATAACCGATAAAGGGAAAGTTTTTACTGAAAGCGAGTTCAAGGAATATTGTACAAAAAAGGAAATGAGCCTCTAAAGTTAACAACTGGGATGCCAATAGGAAATAGGCATGTGGAAAGGCTATACAGAGTGGTGATATCCGTTTTGTCAAAATTATCTAGTGATGACGAATCCAAGTGGCATAAGTATGTACCAAAATTACAAAGAATTATAAATAGCACAGTAACACGAAGCACCAAATATAGTTCCTTTGAATTAATGACGGGAGTTAGAATGAAGGACAATGCCATGCAAAACATCAAGAAGATTTTAGAAGAAGAATTTGCCGAATGTATTATGGAAGAACGCGAAGCCATGAGAGAAGAAGCAAAGAAAAATATACTCAAAATACAAGAAGGAAAGAAGGTACAGTTTAACCCATTTTAGGCCAAGCATAGAAATTTTATAAAATGTAGCATTATTTTCACTGAGATATACTTAAATTACATTCATTAAGACAAAAAAAAAGTTTCGTGCATGAAAAATAATATTTTATTTGAGAAATAGAATGCATTCTGCATTTTCATGCATTTCGGTCAATGTTGCGCTAACGCACCATTAAATTTAAAATTATGATTTTTTTAATTTTTTTATGACATTTGTTTTATTATTATTTTATTTACAGAACTTGCAACTTTAATCTATTATAAAAACGTATGATTAATCTCAAGTGGAATAATTATATATTTTCAAAAAGTCGAATTTGTCAAAAATCGTTTTCATTTTAAAAGACTAGAGTATTTTGAAAATTTCTCAACAGAAAGTATTTACTCCAATTGAATTATTGATATTTTATAGATGTCTCCAGAACCCATAAAAATAGCAGAAAAATAAAATTAGTGAAAAACATTCATCACAGTGTTAATAAAAAAATATTTTTTTGAAATGGTGCGTTTACGCACCTTTGGCCGAAAATGGGTTAATAAGAAAAGAAAAAAGCCACGAAAATACAATATAGGAGATATCGTCGCCATAAAGAGGACACAATTTGGAAATGCTATCAAACTTA
Organism: Maratus speciosus; assembly: GCA_963932465.1. Classification (NCBI taxonomy): domain Eukaryota; kingdom Metazoa; phylum Arthropoda; class Arachnida; order Araneae; family Salticidae; genus Maratus; species Maratus speciosus. Next base: position 70,552,308 of record OZ010794.1, on the reverse strand, counting down.
AAGAAAATTTTGGAGCCATATGAGATAACTGCAGCCAAGAATCCTGACCGATATGAAGTAGAAAAAGTAGGAGATCATGAAGGTCCAGAAAAGACGTCAACCGGGGCCGAATACATGAAGCCCCGAATACTAGGTTAAACTCCTGGACGAGTCGGATGGATTAAGTATATGTGTATATGTATTGAACATGTAATCAAAATTTTAGGTGAAAGAAAAATATATAAAAGTCCCAAGAATTTAGCTGTTTGATCATAAAAAAATAGTAAGCAAAAATACTGATGTCGAGATGCCTTCATGTCAGGATGACCGGTTTGTAGGATTTGAATTTAAACATACTTTATTTTATTTATAACGTGCATAGTCAGCAAATTAACTGACGCTCTGGTATTTTTATTATCCATGATTTGAAAGCATGAGTTATGAAAATTCACGATGACGAGATCAAGGTTTGGAGATATTCAAAATTAGAAAAGAGTGTGTCTATAAAAATTCTATTATTAATGAAGCATCGGCTTATGAAATGCCAAAGATGGCACAGTTAGGCCTAATCAGATTATTCGAAAGAAAGTATATTATAGGTTTTAAGTGAGAAATGTATTGTATTTGAAGAAGCTATCAATGAAGTGGTGTAAAATTATCTGTATAGAATTCTATTAAAGTGTATGTGCTGTTATTCCAACGTCTAGTTATTCAAGTCATCAATAAATCAACATTTTACATACAATCATCCTACAAATTTATATATATATATTCTGAAAGCAGTTCATTTATAAGTAACAATGCATTTTTAATATAAATAATGATATATTTTTTTTAATTTCTATATTATATAAAATTTAAAATTTGTGAAACAGTCTTCATCTTAAAAGCTTGAGGAAAAAACAATTTTAATGTGCTGCACGTTATTTTTATAGATACTTTTGGAATCCTTTTAAGTAGCAAATATCAGTCTCATCATCTAAAAATACAAAATAACTCATTCAAATCAAACTTATGCAGCATGATAAAAAAATGGTTGAAAAAAAATCTGAAAATCTGCGAAATTTGATCGGTTGTCTGGTTACTTACATATTTGAATCTGGTGAACCATTCAGAATGGCTGTGAAATACGCTAGAAAAGGTGTCTCGGGTGTCTCCTGGAAATAGAAATGTCGCAAAACGATTATTATTAATTTAAACAGCAAAAATACAAAATGAAAATGAGCTTAATTTTAAATAATGTTTGATTTAAAAATATACACACAACTGCAACGTAAATAGAATTCCACGTAAAAATATCATGTAACAGAGTGAATGATAATTATGATATTTAGACATAATTTAAAATTAAGTATAAATAAGAGGGCAATTCTTGTCTTACCATAAAAATATATAAAACAATATTAAAGATCTTCAATATCTTTTCTGCACATCTTTTATTTCCTGAACATGGATTAATCCTTGTGTCTTGGTCGGAGTTTGACTGCGTAATTGAATAATAAATAACCTGCACTGCTTATAATACAAAAAGCATATTTTAGTGCACCTTAGAAATTCATACTAATTTCATTCACTAAATTCTTTTAATAGTGAAAAATATACCACAAATGACTGTCGCAGAGGAAATAAAGTAAAAAAATATAAAAATTGAATATAATTATTTTGAATGTTCCTCTAAACCAGTAGATCCTAACCTTTTTTCGGCCACGCCCCGCCTGAGCATCTTTAAAATCGCGATGTCCCCCCCCCCTCTCCTACTCTGTAACATATAATTTTTAGATAAAAAAAATTAACTTTTATTCACACGGAAGAAGCCTAAAATAGATAATTAAGTATGATAAGTCATTTCCCATTCAAAATTATTGAAGGTTCAAATTTTTGTTATATACGTATATGATTTTAACACAACTCTATGAATTTCAATGAGGCCATATATCTTTGAATTTACATCCAGAAAAATTTTGTTGTTCGTTGGAAACTTTCCTCAGACACAATAGTGCATTTTTATCTTCATGAAAATTCTCGAACAAACACTCACATTTTGCATTACATTTGATAAAATTGATATATTTTATTACTGATTTTTGCACTTCTTTAAGAACAGGTAAAGTTTTTTAAACACCTAGACAGCATGAATAACATAATTCACAGGTAAAATATTTAGATTTGTAACTTTATCAATTTTAATTAGCCGTTTCTCTTTACCCTCATAACATACTTATCTGATAGCGGGCTTTCTTATTCCCATTACTGTTAGTTTGATACCATGTGTTATCCTATTTAAAATTTTAAAATGCATATGTCATGTTGTATGTTTATATATTGTGTATGTGGTCTGCAGTCGAACCATCAGAAGTTTTCTTTTTAATCATTTCCTTCTGCGATGCTCATTTAGAGACTTATTAATTTTATTAAAGTAGTACATCTTTAAGCTATTTCAAAAATTTTTTAGTTTAAATCTGTTCAACACAGTCAAATTTACATTGATATCCCCTTAAGTAATTTTATATGCAAAAATTTCTTCATGTGATACATTGCATTGTGAAGAGAAATGCAAGTTTCAATGAATAATATAAAACAGGTTTGTAACACTAAAATAACACTAAAGCCGGAAAATTTTTAATAGTTTTTAAAAATATAAATGATATATAAATATGATAAAAGTTTTCATATGAATAATCTGGTAGTAGTTATGTTTTGAACTTTTAAGTGGGATCTTTTGGAAAATATATTTATATTCAGGTATTTTAAAATTTTCATGCCTACAACATCACTTTTATTAAAAAATGCCAAAAAAATCTAAAAGAGAATGGGTTAATAACAAATTTGAAATTCTCCCCTAGAAAGGCGTACGCCCCTCGTTGGGAACCACTGCTCTAAACGTACTATAAACTCTACACAATTGATTTCCAATAATGAATGTGCATTAGTAAACCTCAGTGACATATACCAATTACATGGAAGTCCAAGTAATTCACGAAAGTTAGAGAACAAATATTAAAAAAAATCAATCAAAGTGTTAAATATTTTTAAAGTATGTCAGAAAATTTTAAGAAGAGACAGAATTGGATGAAGAAAAACACAACAAACACATTTTACCAACATTTATTGACATTTTAGAAACTTACTATTTTTATTTCTTTATGAAATAACAATCAGTGTATCAAAGACATAAGCAGTTTTTTTTTATTTAATAATATTTTATTTTCGATATTAAAGAGGATTTGGGGATAGCAACCCTTTAAAAAATATATTTTTCAGTTTGTAAGAAAGTTAGTTTTACTATCAAAGAATTCCCTGTATACAATTCTGCTTCATGTGAGTCTTTTAAATAAAATATCTTGAATCATGAAAGAATATTACAAACCTTTAAATCTATATTATGTAAAAGATAAAAAGAGAACTATAACACTTTTGTGAAAATAGATCGAGAGATAAAAAAAATGTGTTTGCCATAGCTGATGTTACTCCTATTTACTTAAAATTTCAAATATTTTTGTTGATCAGTATTTCAGTTAAATGGCTGTAATATTTGACATGAAATGCCACTTCCATAATACTAGAATATGCCATGGCTCTTATTAAAACAAATTAGTTAACAACAAATACTAAATTAATACTTAAATTACAATTTTGAAAAAAATTTTGGGTTGTTTATCTTACACAACAGGTTTCTCACCAGTTTGAATTAACAGACGCCTGCTAAAATTTTTGTTTAAAGAAAATTTCTTGCTGCATGTTTCACATATAAATGGTTTCTCTCCCCAGAATGAATTAACAGATGTTTGGTTAAATCACCCTTTTGAGAGAATTTATTTTTGCATATTTCACACGCAAAATCTTTCTCACCAGTGTGAATTTATAAATGCTTGCTTAAATCAACATTTTGAGAGAATATGTTTTTGCAATTCTAACACACAAAAGATTTCTCACCAGTATGAATTAACAGATGCCTGGTTAAATCACTGTTTCGAGAAAATTTCTTGTTGCATATCTCACATACAAAATATTTCTCACCAGTATGAATTAATACATGCCTGGTTAAATCACTGTTTCGAGAAAATTTCCTGTTGCATATCTCACATACAAAAGATTTCTCACCATTATGAATTAACAGATGCCGGGTTAAGTCACTCTTTCGAGAAAATTTCTTGTTGCATATCTCACATACAAAAGTTATTTCACCAGTATGAATTAGCAGATGCCGGCTCAATCACTTTTTATGATTTATGAAAAAGCAATAAATAAGAAAATGAATTTATCATGAAACATTAAAATGAATATGGAAAATGAATCAATTGACAATTGATGCAAAAAATTACAAATTTTGTCAATTTGTTACAAAAAGTTTCGCCAAATTCGTCAATCGTCCGTGGAAAAAAAATCGTTAATTTCATCAAAAGTTCACGAATTTTGTGAATCGCTCATGGAAAAAAATTACAAATTTTGTCTATCGATCACAAAAAATATCGTGAAATAGAAATCCATTGGTCACAGTAAAAAATCGCAAATTTCGTCGATCGTGCACTGATAACAAATCACGATCGCGGGAAAAAAATCGCGAATTACATCAATGTATATCAGAGAAAAAAATCACGAAATAATATGCTTCTGCTCCTCCCTCGACCTTTTGTTCAAAAAGTTCACATTTTTTTAGCACTAGCCACTTCCATGGCTATTTCTGTTTTTAAGTACTTTTAATAAAGCAAAACTGATTCTCCTGAATAAAGTCAAGAAATAATTTCGCTAATTGAAAATAATCTTTACTATTTCTCTGTTATACATACAAATATAAACTGTTCATATATCCTTACCAACTGAATTTGATATGTTGACTACATAGGGGGTTCTAGAGCGGTACAACTGACCCCCCCCACTTTGAAACAATGTTTTTCATCTTATTATAGCCCACAGATCTCCCCTCCAACATCCCCGAAATAGAATTCTCTCTGTGTTACTGATGTGGCCCTCGACAACCCAGACATTTTTGTAAGTGGCTTTTCTCTTAAAAAGGTTGTGCACCGCTATAATAAATTATGTAAAATAGTATTAGTGAGAATTAGAATTTGCAGAGAATTAGAATTTGCAATGTATTTCTTTGGCATGTCTATGTTTCTTTTCATTTTCAATAACATTAGCGTTTATTTATTTTATTTATTTACTTATTTGCAAGAATGTAAATTTGAAAACAGAACATTTTAGATTAAAAGGAAATTATTAAAACAAATTTTTTTCGACTGCAAATGTATATTTTTAAAATTCTTTATTACTATAATCAGATACTTAGTAAAGCAAATTATATGAAATTAGCATCTATCAACATAATTTCAGGAGTGAAGTTGTAAAACATGTTTATTCTTAAACAAAAAGTTACAGCTTATTCTGTCAATTGTATACACAGCAATCAAAAGGCAATACTCAGAGAACTAAAGACGGAGGGAGTCATTCTTCTCCAAATCTTTTTGCTACCAAAAACTTCATTTAGAATCCTCGTTAAATATTGCTAGAAAGAGAAGGTTAATTTTAGTTGAGTATCGTCTTTTAGAATTTTTGACTATTGTAAAGAAGATCGCACCTCCTCTTTTTTAATGCAGTATGTATTTAATTATTTTTAAATATAAAATAAAAGAAATTTTGTGGAAAATAAATAAGCTAGGGTTGATCTTTTACCCAGTTTTAAAGTCTCAAAATGATGTTTTACGTTAACATGCTCAACATGAATCATTAATGATCCTAAAATAACACATATGTAACAAATTAAAAGAAAAAAATGGTGTGAAATTTTTAACAGGCACGATTAATTTAGAATGATATGTTTTGAAATCTAAATAAGGACCAGATTTGAGCCAACTGTGACAAAATGTAACTTCTAAGTATCTCCCATTCGAATAACTTTCAAATGCATCATCTAGTGTTAGCGTTCTTCACGGGTCATTATTAGATTTTATACTATTGGCTAAAGAGTGTGAATTGAGCAAGGAAAAAAAAAAGCAAGAAATTTAGTTCATGTCTGTTAGTTCTGATGTCAAAATCCTCATTTTCTATGTGTATACAAAACATACAACGATGAACAGTGTATCATGTGAAAGTTTTTGAACAGACTTTTGACATAATTGTGAAAAGTTTAGATTAAAAAAAATTCCTTAATATTCCTTAGATGAAATTGGTGTATTTTTTATACAGAGTAATTTAAGTGTGAAATTTCAACAATAAAATTAAAAATTTAACAATGTAAATTACCTTTATCTAAAAATGTTGACAGCAACGGCTTAATGGCTAGCGCATAATGTAACAACTATCTGCACAAGAGAATAAAATAACTTATAAAACGTCACCAGAGTAAGTAATATAAACAATATTACAAGATCAAAAAACTGACATTACAAATTTTACGATTGTTTTACAGCACAGTTTTATTTTAAATAATAAAATTTCCTTACAACTGATAAGAATAAAATTAAAGAAGAAAGTTAAATCCAATAAAAAAAATTAAGAGAAATTTTAAAACGCTATGCAGAAATTTAATTTTGTGAGGTATAAGTGTAAAAAGGTACTTCTATGTTGTAGAAATCCCACAATAACAATTACGTCATGGTTGAAGTTTCAATTTCGCCAAAATTATCGGGAAGCTTATACAGTGTGATTCATAAAGATAGAAACAATAGCCTATTTCCATAACCCATTAATGCCGGTTGGTACGAAAATCTGCCATTTAAGTAATACGAAAATTTTGAATATGAAAACCAGTATTTTAGTAAGGAAATTTTCATATTACTTAATCTCAAACTTTGAAAGATCAAATAAATTAAAATTACAATATGGGAAAACTGGTGTCAACTGGTACCTATGTATTAAAAATGTGTAAAAGAAACTCGGCATTAATAGGTTGATTATTACCCCTAGACTCATACTTCCAATTGCGAAGTTTCATTAAAAATTTACAAAATTTTATGACATACGTTGCAACCCCATGGGAGGTCTATTTGAGAAGATACAAAAACTAAACTTTTATAACTAAAACTCCCATAGGCTAAAATTTCCAATTAGGAAAATTTTCATTATCCATTTCTGAACTAAACGCAAATAAGTCCACACTGATATCTTCAAAACTCACAGCTATTAGAATCCAAAATTCGTGATTTACACGACTTTGCCTCTGACCGATGCGATATTGATGCATTTTAATGAACGGTAGAATTCATTCGCAAATTTTACGTTATTAAAAGTCGATTTAAGACAGCGCCTCTCTTTATGGACAAAAATATCAGCATATAGATTTTACATTAAATGTGCTTTAGAAATATACTCCAGTACATTGTTGATCTGAACACTAATTTTTCCAGCCCCGGGTCCGGCCCGATCCATAGAAAAAACGTTCGACACAGCCCGGCATAAAAGCTAAAATTTTGGCCCGAGACCGGCCCTCAGAACTGGAAAAAATGAAAATCTCTGCCCGAGCACAGCCCGACTGAATATCTACAAAACACGGATTTTTATGCATTTATGTAGGGTTAAGAATATATTCGTACGAGAATTTTAGAACAAAAATAGTTATTTTTTTTTTAATATTTATAATCCTTAATTTTTAAAGGAGCTCCTTGGCTGTGACATATATTTTTAACGAATCTCTATTTGTATATAAATGTCTCAGTTATCATTAGTACCGTTAATCCATATTCCACGTATTGGAGAATTTGAAAAAATCTATACAGTAATATATTTTAAAGCGAAATCAAAATGAAAAACAAATGCAATATAGTCAAGTTCCCTTCTTATACGGTGCAAATATATTCTAATGTTTTCTCACAAATTATTCTATTCATTTTGCATGGATCAACACATTTTTCCGTTTAAGGGGACAAGGAAACCTTAAAATCTTTAAAAATATTTTTTTTTTTTTTTTTTTGTAAATTTCACCTAAATATTATTCAAGAGTACATTATATGCATTATGGCATGCATTTATCACAAAAAAAAAAAATTAAATTATTTTTGAGAAAAAATGGAATTTTACGCGTCGTCTTAGAAATCTTCGAAATGCCCCCTGCATCTTCCATATCAATGAAAATCCCCAATATTTTTTATAAAAGTTTGTTTTATATATATAAATAAAATAGAGCATCGAATTTTAAATATTTGAATTTAAAGGGGAAAAAAATTAAAAATTTTGAAATTTTTTCGAAAAAATTTCAAAAATTTTCAATTTTTCAAAATTTTTTAACTTTTAAATTGCAATATATAAAATTTGATGCTCTATTGTATTTATATATATAAAACAAACTTTTATAAAAAATATTGGGGATTTCCATCGATATGGGATGCGCAGGGGGCATTTTGAAGATTTCTAAGAGGACGCGTAAAATTCCATTTTTTTCTCAAAAATAAAATTTTTTTAATTTTTTTTTGTGATAAATGCATGGCATTATGCATATAATGTATCCGTAAATAATATTTAAGGTGAAATTTACAAAAAATAAAAAAAAATATTTTAAGGTCCCTTGTCCCCTTAATGCAGCATTCCATCATAGACAGGTTTATTTTCAGACGTTTTACTGTATTTTAATTTTGTTGCCTTGAAATCTACTATTCTTAAAAAATATATAAATTAAATTTTAATTGTAGAACAATGGCAATTTAAAAGAATATGCATTTTTGGCGAAAATTTCTGTGCCGGCCCAAATTTTACAGATTTTTGCATGGACCAGGCCAAGTCAAGAAAATGATTTTCATATGGGCTGGGTAGAGACCAGTACTGAAATTTCCGGCCTTTGCAGAACTGGGAAGACTGAAGCCAATACCGGCTCGTTATGGAAAAAATACGTTAGTCCTCCTTCATAAAAAATTAAGGCCCGTCCCGTAAAGAGCAAAGACCAGGTCCGTCCCGAGTGTCTTGAATGAAATTACGTTCCGGACCGGGAATAGGGCCTGTACCCGGCCGTATAATAGGCCTGGGCCAGTAAAATTAAGGCCAACTACCGAGCGGGCCGGGTTGTCACAATAGAGAAATCTTTTTAATGGGCCGGGCCTATAAAAAGTCTAAAGTTGTGAGAGCTAAATTTGTGAAAAAGCTCGAAATTGGCATGTTAGAAAAAGCCTTGTTTAAATCAACTGAGACATTTAAACAGTACAGAAAGAAGGTGGAAACGGCAAAAGTTAAACTGAATCAGAAGTTTAGGCTACATGATGGAGTTACTTACTCGCCTACAAGCTTTAAAAGGGCATTTAAACTTTATATCAGGAGATAATCTTTGTTTAAAACCCTAAATGCGTTTTTCTGCATGATGCGTTTTTTTCACCATTTCTAGTCTTTACATTGTTATACATCAAGAATCATTAAAAATAAATGGCTTGTACTTGGAACATGTCTTTTTCGGTTATTTTACATTAATTTTGTTTCGGCAAATTTGAAAAAAAAATTTACTTCTGAAAACATGATTTTTTAAAAATACTAAAATTTAAACATGTTTTTCTCTTTAATGAAATGAAAACCTTTAATGAAATGGACAAATAACATTTCTAATTATAATGATTTTAAATTACCCCAATTTTAAAAAAAAATAATTCTTTTTAAACAGTATGAGAAATTTTTGGATGTGATTTTGTTTACAAATTACATGGTTAACTATCCCAAAAAAATTCCAAATTCTAACTAACTAAATAAAAATTATTATATGTTTCCCAGTTTCCTTAAAAACATATTTTCTTGTATTACATGCATTTCAATTTATGTCTAATCCTTAAAACCTGATGAATTTTTTAAACGGACATATCTGTGTGAGTTTTCCAGATATAAAGATGAATTTTTTTGTGTTTAATTCAGGAATGGATAAGGAAAAATTTCCTAATTTAAAATTTTACCCTACGGTGGACGTCCAAAAATTTTGTTTTTGAATTTTCTGAAATACACCCAACCCCCAATAGAGTAGCAACTTATGTCATCATATTTTACACCTTTTTTATGAAACTTTTTATGAAAAATAAGTGACATATACCAATTACATGGAAGTGCAAGTAATTCACGAAAGTTAGAGCAGAAACATACGGAAAAAAATCAATCAATGTCTTAAATATTTTCAAGGTATGTCAGAAAGTTTAAGAAGAGACTGAACTGCATGAAGAAGAAAAATTTTCAAACACATTTTACCAACATTTATTAACATTTTAGAAACCAGTTGATTTCTTATTCCTTTATGAAATAACAATCAGTGTATCAAAGACATATGCAATTTTTTTTTATACTTAATTATATTATATTTTTTATATTAAAGAGGAGTCGGGGATAGGAAACCTTTAAAGAAAAATATTTTTCAGTTTGTAAGGAAGTCAGTTTTACTGTCAAAGAATTCATTGTATAAAATTCTGCTTAACGCGAGCCTTAACTAAAATTTCTTCAATCATGAGAGAATATTACAAACCTTTAAATCTATATTATGTAAAAGATAAAAAGAGAACTGTAAGACTTTTGTGAACATATAAAGCAAGATCAAAATAAAAATGTGTTTGCCATAGCTGATGTTGACACTCCTATTTACTACTTAAAATTTCAAATATTTTCGTTGGTCAGTGTCGAGCGATCCATGCAGAGTATAACACACGTAACGCAGGCTTTAATTTGCATTTATTCAATTATTTATTAAATTTTAATGTTAATTCTGATTTTAAGTGTTATGGTAAATAAGTTATTAAATGTGCTTTTTTCCGAAGTAGGAAAAAAGCGCATTTTGAGTAATGAAATTAAATGATATACTTCTGTGAGTTTTATTGCCACACATTTAAATTTAAAAATATGGTATTAACTTATTTACCATACCACTTAAAATCAGAATTAACATTGAAATTTAATAAAGATTTGAATGAATGCAAATTAAAACCTGCGTTACGTGTGTTATACTCTCCACGGAATCGCTCTGTTTCATTTAAGTGACTATAATATTTGACATGAAATGCCACTTCCAAAATACTAAAATATGCCATGGCTTCTTATTAAAAAAAATTCTTTAACAGCAAATACTAAATTATTTCTTAAATTACAATTTTGAAACATTTTTTGGTTCTTTATGTCACACAACAAGTTTCTCACCAGTATGAATTAACTAACAGACGCCTGCTAAAATTTCTGTTCAATGAAGATTTCTTCCTGCATCTTTCACATATAAATGGTTTCTCTCCCCAGTATGAATTAACAGATGTCTCCTATAGCATTTACGCGAGAATTTCATCCACACAAAACGTTTCTCGCGAGAATGAATTAACATATGCCTGTTTAAATCATTATTTCAACAGAATTTGTAGTTGCATATCTCACACACAAAAGGTTTCTCACCAGTATATATTAACAGATGTTTGCTTAAGTCATCATTTAAAGAGAATTTGCTGTTGTATATCTAACACACAAAACAATTCTCACCAGTATGAGTTAACAGAAACTTGGATAACTTACACTTTTTAGAGAATTTATTGATGCATATTTCACACACAAAAGATGTCTCGCATGTATGAATTAACAGATGCCTGATTAAATTAATGTTTTGAGAAAATTTTTTGCTGTATCTTTCAATACAAAAGGTTTCTCACCAGTATAAATTAACAGATGCTCGCTTAAATCACCATTTTGTGAAAATTTGTTTTTGCATATTTCACACACAAAATGTTTCTCACCAGTATGAATTAACCCGTTCGCGACGGCGTGCGCATTCACAAGTGCGCATCTCTGGACGAAGCGCGAAAATTTGATTTCTCTTTCTGGGCCGAAGGATTTCGCGCAGTTAAGCCTAACGCTTGTAAAAAATTCTTTAAAAAGTAATAACAGAATAATTTTCGCATGAAACCTTTTGAAATTCACATACATGAAACTTGTTGTTATTTTATATATTCATCCAAAAAATGGGGTGTATTCTCTGATATTTTAATACAAAAAAGAATGTTTAAATATATATAATGCATACGTAATACCAAGTTTTGAGTTTAGAAAATAATATAATGTGACAAAAAAAAAAAATACTTACGTGTCTTTAAAATATCAACATATGAAACATTTTGTTACAATATAAAATTAAACGTAACTATTTTGATCTTTAATAATTTTTAACACTTTCAGTAAACAAAATAAATGTTTTACAAAAGACGATTTATTCAGAAATGAGAAAACTAAATAAAACTTACACACAACCGGCTAATGTTACTTTATAACACTTATTGCACATATATATATAATATATAGAATCAAAAAACTTGGTTTAATTAAAAAATATTTTTGAAATATATATATATATATATAAACACATAATTAAAAAATCAAACAAATAGTGTTGAATAGTAATTAGTATGATATGTAAAATAGAATAGTAGTTAAAAGTATGCATTTCCATAATGTTTTTATGTTAAAATTATTTCAGAAAATGAAAATATATTTATATTAGAATATAATAAAGTATATCAAGTAAAATATATTGGACAATTATGAGTATAATTTAATTATGACTTGAAATATATTTTTCTAAAATTTCGTTGATGTTAAAAATATTTTTTAAAATCTATGTAAACATATCATAAAATAGATAAGTAAAAAAAGAAAAAAAAACCTGAATAATAATGAGTAAAACAGAATAATAACTTAAAACACACTTTAAAAATTTTCTTTCATATTACGGGTAATTTTCAAAATGAAATGTATATATAGAAACATATAATATAAAACATTCTAGATAAATATATTGGATTATAAAAGATAATACTGGATAATAATTTAAAATGCGCAATATATATATATTATAGAATGTGACAGTTTTAGATTTTTAAAAATCTTTCTGAGTATGGTAAATTGTAAAACAATCCTCTGCACAAAGACCCACATCGCATTCTTTACATTCAAAATATGTTGTTTATCTCTTAGATTTTTTACTACACACAACACATCTACGACGCAGGGCTCTATCTTTTTTTCCAGGGGTTTTTTTGCAAAGGGAGTGAAAGTGTCTACCAGTCAGTCTCAATGGATTTGGGGATTTCCCTAAATGCCAAACACTGGGCATTTTTTCTGTCGCAAACTCTGCAAATATTTGTTTTATTAAGTTTAACCGGAAAGTCATCGATGGCATTTTAGTGCTGTGTTTTTTGTTATATAACACATTTGAATTGAATATGCATAAATCCAAAATATTGAAAAACAATTTTCGATACCATTTTATTGTTTTTCGGAAGGCTGGATAATGGGTAATCACAGAATCGCTCAAGTCGACGCCTCCCATGTACTGATTGTAATCCAGGATGGCTTTAGGTTTCAAAATTGGATTGCCAGTTTTCCTGTCAATCTTTAAAGTGTCAATCATATTATCATCATGTATTGTAGTGAGCATGAGTACCTCACGTCTATCCTTATATGCAATTATGTTAACATTTTTCTTCTGCAAGCACGCGGTGTTTCCAGACATCAATGTCTTAGGCGGAAAATTTGTCGGCATATTTTTTCTACTTTTATTTACGGTTCCGCAAATGTTTACTCCCAAACTCATCAACTCTTCAGCTAATGCTAGTGAAGTAAAAAAACGATCAATGTACAGATCATATCCTTTGCCGGTTCTATCTTCCAACAGAGTTTTTACTACCCTTTCACCATAATTGCCAGTACTTTCTTTTAGCTGTGTGTCTTTGCCAGTATATATAATAAAATTCCAAATATATCCCGTTGTTGAGTCACATAATTTGTACAATTTTATGCCGTAACGAGCTCTTTTAGAAGGTATATATTGTCGAAAACTAATACGCCCTTTCCATAGCAATAAACTTTCGTCAATACATATGTTTTTGTCTGGAATATAAGCCGATTTGAAATTCTCTTTTATTTTTTCTAGTACAGGATTCAACTTATCCAGTTTGGTGTCAGTATTAGATGAAAAATGTAAATATCGTAATATTTCTAAATACCGATCACGTTTCATTGTCTGGTTAAAAAATGGTGTTGCAATTACGGGATCTGTAGAAAAATACATTTTTATTTTCGGCTTTTTAACTATACCCATAAGAACGGTGACAGCCAAAAATACAAACATTTCACTTTCTGTTACCGGTTCAAATACTTTGGATGATGTACTAGGATCATTTTTCAAATTCCGATAAGCATTAGTTTCATTTGTGATAATTTTCACAATTTCATCATCAAAGAAAACTCTGAAAAAATCCTTTTCAGAAGAAAATGAATCATTTACTTTAACACCTGAAGATGCACAGAATGACATAGGCGTAACTGGATTTATATTGGATGACCATGTGTATGAACATTGACCAGAAGGCCCCGGAGTTGGTTGGTCTAAATCATCACTTTCACTTTCAGATTCATCATCCGATTTATCCAAATAGTCTGAATCTATGATTGTATTAGAATCACTATCACTCTCAGACAATTCACTTTCTGACGACGAATTTCTATTCATAATGTCTGCTATCTCATCAGCAGTCAAATACCGGCATCTTTTAGACATTTTAATTAATTACTGAAAGATTTACATAAATATAGAACATTAATTTAAAACGAATTAATTTGAAACAGTATAAAAAATAAAATAAAATCCGAAGAAGAGCGGAGAAAAATCCTCTTAATTTGGCGGTGCCAATAATATTCTGAGCCTTTCAGCACTCACAATCGGTATATATATTTTTTAAACTGCGAAGCAGTATTTGCTGCAACAAGATAAAAGTATAAAATAAATAATCCCGCTTTCCTTCTAAAAGATTGAAAACACGAACCCGCTAATGACGCCGATTTACCAATAAACTATTTCCTATCGAGTTAAAAGCAAAGAAAAAAAAGAAAGAAAGAAAGAAAGAGTCAGCTGTGAGTCTAGTCAGTCGCGCACGTGAAGCATTCGTCATATGTTTACAGCTGATCGTCTCACCCAAACTTTCTCCCTCCCAAGTGCCGTAGAAACGTTTCCAATAAAGAAAAATAAAGTTCTATTAGACGTGTAAAAAGATTTATGATAGAAAAGAAATTACGCTTTCAGAAACACTAACACATGATGAAATAAACACTTTTTTTTCCATTGTAGTATTTTTTTGAAAAATTAAATTCTCATGGATTAAAAAAAAATATTAATTGATTCCATTACCTTTCCTAGTTTTGTAGGAAATGTGTTCTTCCTTAATATAAATTCAAATCTGATTAGGATATTTTTTTTATAAGCTAAACGTATTGACATAAAACGTTCCAACTGTGTGGCACGTATACCCGTCGCTCGGGATGTAAGTGCAAACAGCGCCGGCACGAATACCAGTCGCGCGGGATGTGAGTACAATCAGTGCCGGCACGAATACCGGTTGCTCGTCCCGAACGGGTTAACAGATGATTCTTTAAATCATCCTTTTCAGAGAATGTGTTGTTGCCTATCTAACACACAAAAGATTTCTCACCAGTATGAATTAACAGATGGTGGCTTAAACTACCCTTCTGAGAAAATTTTTTATTGCATATCTCACACACAAAAGGTTTCTCACCGGTATGAATTAACAGATGCTGGCTTAAATGGCACTTACGTGAGAATTTGTTATTGCATATCTCGCACACAAAAGGTTTCTCACCAGTATGAATTAACATATGAGGTCTTAACTGACTCTTTTGAGAGAATTTCTTATTGCATATCTCACATGCAAAAGTTTTCTCACCAGTATGAATTAACAGATGCCTGGTTAAATAACTGTTTCGGGAAAATTTCTTGTTGCATATTTCACATACAAAAGATTTCTCACCAAAATGAATTAACAGATGCTGGGTTAAATCACTATTTCGAAAAAAATTCTTGTTGCATATCTCACATACAAAAGATTTTTCACCAGAATGAATTAGCAAATGCCGGCTTAAATCACCCACTTGAGAGAATTTATTGTTGCATATTTCACAGACATAAGGTTTTTCACCAGTATGAATTAACAGATGCTGGCTTAAATAGCGCTTACGTGAGAATTTCTTGTTGCACATCTCACATACAAAAGATTTCTCACCAGTATGAATTAACAGATGCTGGCTTAAACGAACCTTTTGAGAGAATTTTTTGCTGCATATCTCACATACAAAAGGTTTCTCACCAGTATGAATTGACAGATGTCTGGTTAAATTACAGCTTTTAGAAAATCTTTTATTGCAAATCTCACATACAAAAGGTCTCTCACCAGAATGAATTAGCAGATGCTTCCTTAAATTAGTCTTGTGAGAGAATTTCTTGTTGCATATCTCACACACAAAAGATTTCTCACCATGAATTAACAGATGCTGGATTAAATGGCCCTTACGTGAGAATTTCTTGCTGCATATCTCACACAAAAAAGGTTTTTCACCCATATTCATTAACATATGAGTGCACGAATGACTTTTTTGGGAGAAATTCTTCTTGCATAACTCACAAAAAAAACAATTTTCCTTGCTGTAAGCCAGAAGCTGCTTTTCCAAAAAGCGCTTGTAAAGATATATTTTGCTGCATGTTTCACACTTTAAAGATCGTTTTGAGTTATGTGTTGTGTATCTATATTAATGGCTTTATGCATCTGCAATAAAATTGAATAAATCAATCACTTTTTATGACTTATGAAAAAGCAATAAATAAGAAAATGAACTTATCATGAAACATTAAAATGAATATGGAAAATGAATCAATCGAGAATTGATGGAAAAAATTATAAATTTTGTCAATTTGTTGCAGAAAGTTTCGCCAATTCGTAAATCGTCCATGGAAAAAAATCGTTAATTTCGTCAAATATTCACGAATTTTCGTGTAATTTCGTGAATCGCTCATGGAAAAAAATTTAAAATTTTGTCTATCGATCACTTAAAATATCGTGAAATAGAAAACCATTGGTCGCAGTAAAAAATCGCAAATTTCGTCGATCGTGCACTGACAAGAAATCGCGATCGCGGGAAACAAAATCGCGAATTGCATCAATGTATATCAGAGAAAAAATCATTTATGCTTCTGCTCCTCCCTCCCTCCCTTTGTTCACAAAGTTCACATTTTTTTCAGCACTAGCAATTCCATGGATATTTTTGATTTTTAGTACGTTTAATAAAGCAAAATTGATTCTTCCGAATAAAGTCAAGAAGTATTTTCGCTCTTTGAAAATAATCTTTACTATTTTTCTCTTATATATAGAAATATAAGCTGTTGATATATCCTTACCAACTAAATTTGATATGTTGACTGCATAGGGGATTCTAGACCGGTAAAACTGACCCCCCCCCCCCTCTGAAACAATGTTTTTCATCTAATTATAGCCGACAGATCTGCCCTCCAACATCCCCGGAATAGAATTCTCTCTGTGTTACTGATGTGGCCCTCGACAACCCAGGCATTTTAGTAAGTGGCCCTTCTCTTAAAAAGGTTGTGCACCGCTATAATAAATGATGTAAATTAGTATTAGTGAGAATTAGAGTATAAATGTATTTCTTTGGCATATCTATGTTTCTTTTCATTTTCAATAACATTAGCGTTTATTTATTTTATTTATTTATTTGCGACAATTTACATTTTAGATTAAAGGGATTATTAAAACAGATTTTTTTCAACTGCAAATGCATGTTTTTTAAATTCTTTTTTACTATAATCAGATACACAGTAAAGCAAATTTTGTGAAATTAGCATCTATCAACATAATTTCAGGAGTGAAGTTGTAAAACATATTATTCTTAAACTAAAAGTTACAGCGTATTCTGTGAATTGTATATACAGCAATCAAAAGGCAATACTCACAGAACTAAAGAGGGAGGGAGTCATTCTTTTCCGAATCTTTTTGCTACCAAAAACTTCATTTAGATTCCCGTTAAATATTGCTAGAAAGAGGAGGTTAATCTTAGTTGAGCAGTGTCTTTTAGAATTTTTGACTGTTGTAAAGAAGATCGCACCTCCTCTTTTTAAATGCAGCATGTATTTAAAATTTTTTAAATACAAAATAAAAGGAATTTTGTGGAAAATAAATAAGCTAGGATTGATCTTTTACCCAGTTTTAAAATCTCAAAATCACATTACATGCTCAACATGAATCATTAATGATCCTAAAATTACACATATATAACACATTAAAATTTAAAAAAATGGTGTGAAATTTGCAACAGGCATGCAAAATTTAGAATTATAGGTTTTGAAAGACCAGATTTGAGCAAACTGTGACAAAATGCAACTTCTAAGTATCTCCCATTAAAATAACTTTCGAATGCATCATGGAGTGTTAGCGTTCTTCACGGGTAATTAACAGATTTCATATTATCGGTTAAAGAGTGTGAATTAAGCAAGGAAAAAAAGAGCAAGAAATTCAGTTCATGTCTGTTAGATCTGATGTCAAAATCCTC
The DNA here is from genome assembly GCA_963932465.1 of Maratus speciosus. NCBI lineage: Eukaryota > Metazoa > Arthropoda > Arachnida > Araneae > Salticidae > Maratus > Maratus speciosus. The sequence continues at coordinate 70,534,002 of OZ010794.1, read as the reverse complement.
ATTTTCTATGGGTATACAAAATACACAACGATGAATGGTGTATCATGAGAAAGTTTTTGAACAGACTTTTGACATAATTGTGAAAAACTTAGTTTTAAAAAAATTCCTTAATATTCCTTAGATGAAATTTGTCTAATTTTTTTATACAGAGTAATTTAAGTGTGGAATTTCAACAATACAACTAAAATTTTTAACAATCAAAATTACCATTATCTGAAAATATAGACAGCAATGGCTTAAAAGCTACATCACAAAGTAATAACTATCTGCACAAGAGAATAAAATAACTTATGAAACGTCACTAGAGTAAGGAAAATTAATAATATTACAAGATCAAAAGACTGACATTACAAATTTTACGATAGCTTTATAGCACAGTTTTATTTTAAATAATAAAATATCCTTACAACTGATAAAAATAAAATTAAAGAAAAAAGTTAAATCCGATAAAAAAAAATTAAGAAAAATTCTAAAACACCATGCAGAAATTTAATTTTGTGATGTATAAGTGTAAAAAGGTACTTCTTTGCTGTAGAAATTCCACAATTACAATTACGTCATGGTTGTGGTTACAATTTCACCAAAATCATCGGGAAGCTTATACAGTGTGATTCATAAAGATCGAAACAATAGCCTATTTCCTAAATATTACATGTAGACCCATACTTCCAATTGCGAAGTTTCATAAAAAAGGTACAAAATTTGATGGCATGCGTTGCAACCCCATGGGAGGTCTATTTGAGAAGATACAAAAACTACACTTTTATATGGCTCCCGTAGGCTAAAATTTCCAATTAAGAAAATTTTCATTATCCATTCCTGAACTAAACGCAAATAAGTCCACACTAATATCTTAAAACTCACAGATATTAGAATCCAAAATTCGTGATTTACACGCCCTATGCCTCTGACCGATGCGATATTGATGCATTTTAATGAAAGATAGAATTCATTCACAAATTGTCCGTTAGTAAAAGTCGATTTAAGACAGCGCCTCTCTTTATGGACAAAAATATCAGCATATAAATTTTACGTTAAATGTGCTTTAGAAATATACTGGAGTACACTGGTGGTCTGAACAAACTAAAATTTCTGGCCCTGGGTCCGGTCCGACCCATAGAAAAACGTTCGACCCGGCCCAGTATAAAAGCTAAAAGTTTGGTCCGAGACCGTTCCCCAGAACTGGAAAAGGTGAAAATCTCTGCCCGAGCACAGCCCGACTGAATATCTACAAAACACGGATTTTGATGTTTTTATGTAGGGTTAAGAATATTTTCGTACGAGAATTTCAGAACAAAAATACTTATTTTTTTTTTAAATATTTATAATCTTCAATTTTTAAAGAACCTCCTTGGCTGTGACATATATTTTTAACGAATCTCTATTTGTATATAAATGTCTCAGTTATCATTAATACTTTTAATCCATATTCCATGTATTGGAGAATTTGAAAAAAGCTATACAGTAATATATTTAAGGCGGAATCAAAATGAAAAAAAATTCAATATAGTAAAGTTCCCTTCTTATAATGTGCAAATATATTCTAATCTTTTCTGACAAATTATTCTATTTATTTTGCAAGAATCAATAAATATTTCCGTTTAATACAGGATTCCGTCATAGACAGGTTCTTTTTCATAGGTTTTACTGTATTTTAATTTCGTTGCCTTGAAATCTACTATTCTTAAAAAAAAAAAATAAATAAATAAATATTAAAGTTTAATTGTAGAACAGTGGCAATTTAAAGATATATGCATTTTTGGCGAAAATTTCTGTGCCGGCTCAAATTTTACAGATTTTTTCATGGCCTAGGCCAAGTCAAGAAAATGATTTTCATATGGGCTGGGTAGAGACCAATACTGGAATTTTCGGGCTATGCAGAACTGGGAAGACTGAAGCTAGTCCCGGCTCGTTATGGGAAAAATACGTTATTCCTGGCTCGATCTTTCATAAAAAATTAAGGCCCAATCCTAGCCCATCCCGAAAAGAGCAAAGACCAGGCCCGTCCCGAGTTTCTTTAATAAAAATAGGTTCCGGGCCGGAACAGCGCCTGTACCCGGCCCTATAACAGGGCTCGGCCAGTAAAATGAAGGCTAAATATCGAACGGGCTGGGCTGTCATAATAAAGAAATTTTTTTAATGAGCCGGGCCTATAAAAAATCTGAAGTTGTGAGAGCTAAACTTATGAAAAAGCTCGAAATCGGTATGTTAGAAAAAGCCTTGTTTAAATCAATTGAGACATTTAAATAGTACAGAAAGAAGGTGGAAACGGCAAAAGTTGAAGTGAATTAGAAGTTTAGGCTACGTGATGGAGTTACTTACTCGCCTACAAGCTTTAAAAGGGCACTTAAACCTTATATTAGGAGAATCTTTGTTTAAAACCCTAAATGCATTTTTCTGCATGATGAGTTTTCTTCACCATTTCTAGTCTTTACATTGTTATACATCAAGAATCATTAAAAATAAATGGCTTGTACTTGGAACATGTCTTTTTCGTTTATTTTACATTAATTTTGTTTCGGCAAATTTGAAAAAAATGTTTACTTCTGAAAATATGATTTTTTTTAAATGCTGAAATTGAAACATATTTTTCTCTTTTATGAAATGAAAAAATGTTGAAATTGGACAGATAACATTTCTAGTTATGATTTTAAATTACCCCAATTTAAAAAAATATATATTTTTAAACTGTATAAGACATTTTTGGATGTGATTTTGTTTACAAATTATATGGTTAACGATCACAAAAAAATTCCAAATTCTAACTAAATAAAAATTATTAAATGTTTCCCAGACTCCTTAAAAACATTGTTTCTTGTATTACCCTAATTTCCTGCTTATAATCCGCGGATTATACGTTAAAAAACTTTATTTTTCCTGTAATGCGGATTATACGCCGCCGCGTATTATCTGCGAGTTTTTCCTACATGATACCTTCCTAAATGTCAATAAATGTAATTTTTTAACACATTCACGCCGGCGCGGTGGGTCACACTCGACTATCTCACAGCTGCCTAGTCTCCGGCTTGTTGGATACCAGTATTTTAATACAGAAAATGTTGTTTTATTTAATTAGAACTATTGGGTGATTTAAAGGAACAACATTTTCTCTAAAATAACAGTGGTGTGCAAAAAGCCGGAAACTTTACAACTCTGAGACAGTCGAGTATGACCCACCGGGCCGGCGTGAACGTGTTAAAGCAAATTTATAAATATCTTTCTTAAGAATCAAAAGATGGCGCTAGCCGATTCATATTCACTAGGTGATGAGAATAATCCCTTTCGAATTCGTTTTCTTCTGATTTTGATGGATTTAATTAAATTATTTTATTATCAAGAGTATCTGATTTTTCACGTCGATATAATAAATTATTAAGTATTGTTTATAATTTTGCCGTACAAGTTTGTGATGTAACATAATAAATAAGTTTCTATTTTCATTATTATAATTTTTGAATAAATATTGAACACAGTGCAACTTATTAAATCTGCATTAATTTTCAAATGGAGTCCTTTGATTAAATCAAATGATCTTTTCATTTCAAATGTTTTTTATTTATTTATTATCGGGAAATATGGGGTAGTGTATTCTGGGATAATGCTTGCTTGATTTTCCACATATTTCTCGTAGACCGGTAGATGGCGCCATCACTGCAGATGTTAAAAGCATATAGACTCATTAAGACGAATCATATTAAAATTAAAATAAAACAAACAAAAATATTAGTTTAAGGAATTTATATTTCATTTACATTAAATAACTTATTAAGTATTGTTTATATTTTTGCCGTACAAGTTTGTCGTGTAACATAATGGGTAAGTTTCTATTTTCATTATTATAATTTTAGAAAGAACATTAAAAACAGTGCAACTTATTGAATCTGTGTTAATTTTTTAATGAAGACTTTTGATTAAATTAAAACATCTTTTCATTTCATATGTTTTTATTTATTTTTTATCAGGAACTATAATATTATTCTATTTTGGGATAAAGCTTGCTTGATTTTCAATATTTTTCTCGTTGTTCGGTAGATGGCGCCATCACTGCAGATGTTAAAAGCATATCATATCGACTCATAGACTCTGAGTATCGACTCATTCAGGCCGAATTATATTAAAATAAAAATAAGACGAAAAAAACTAGTTTAAGGGATTTAGATTTCATTTAAACATATGTAATTAATTTTATGTAATTAACTCATTTAATTATAATTTTTATACTAAATAGTAATGTAATCCTTCCAAATTTATTCTTATTTGTGTGTACCTAATAGAATTGCAAATATCTTTGTACTGAATTTTCAATTATTTATTTATTTATTTATCAAGTGGTATATTAAATACAAACGTTAAAAATGAAAATATTTTACACTAGACTCAATATTTTTTCCGTTGTGGCACAATGTTAGTCCTGCGGATCTTGTGAATTTTTTTAAGTGAAAATTTCACCTGCGGATTATACGATGTTTTTTCCCAAAATTTCATGAAATTGACACCTGCGGATTATAGGCAGGAAATTAGGGTACATCCATTTCAATTTATGTCTAATCCCTTCAAACCTGGTGAATTTTTTAAAAGGACATATCTCTGTGAGTTTTCCAGATATAAAGATGAATTTTTTTGTGTTTAATTCAGGAATGGATAAGGAAAAATTTCCTAATTGAAAATTTTACCCTACGGGTCACGTCCAAAAATTTAGTTTTTGAATTTTCTGAAATACACCCAATACCCAATAGAGTAACAACTTATGTCATCATATTTTACACCTTTTTTATGAAACTTTGCAAATGGAAGTATGTGTTTAGGCGCAATATTTAAGGAAATAGACTATTGTTTTGATCGTTATGAATCACACTGTACAGTACAGTCTCTAAAATCCGCACTTCTAAAATCTGCAATCTTCTAATATCCGAATGCATTTCAAAATGTAAACAGTGAAAATAGCAGTTAAGAAGCGTTTTTTATAATCTTTATTTTAAATGTCAGTGAACGAAAATAGTTATTTTTAACATAAATTTATGAGAAAATAGTAATTGCACAGGATATTTCAAAAATTAAAAGCTTTTATGGATCAGAATATGGATCCATAGTCTAAAATGTCAGTACAAATCATTTTTTTATAGCAGCATATTAATGCTGATTTGTAATGAAAGTTCTCAAACAAAGGACAGTAGAAGAAATATTTAAAACTAATAAAAAAATTTTGGGGTATTAAAATGATGATGCACAGGTAAATAAAAGAGCTTCAAGTTTAATTCGCTTAAATTGAATTATTAGATGCTCTTCTTGTAAATGGATACAGATAAGTTGAAAAAATAAATAATTTAAACCAGAATTTGCAAAACTCTAAAATCTGCAAAGTTCTAAAATCCGGACAGGCTCTGGTCCCAAGCTGTGCGGATTTTTCAGACTCTACTGTATATGCATCCTATGTACACATATAGGTAGTTCAATATGCATCATATATGTCAATATATGAGTAATATTTGCATCTTACATATCAAACATACGTCCTATATGCCTTATACACAAGATACGTATAAATGACTATAACTTGTACATATTACATCATGAAATGTCATAAAATCATAAACGATTGCACGTATATTGTTATATATTTCTTATAATTTGGCGATACATCTTAATCAATTGGCGATTCAACTTTGGAGTCTGCTATAACAGAGAAATACCTAAAAACGTATTAGAGAAAAAATTTGCTATTTTTTCCAATGTAAATAATGGCAAAAAAATAAGCAACTTTTAAACTTTGGTTTACCATGTTATATTAAACTAAAATGTTTTGATATGCTTCTGAAAACCTTACAATAACATTTATCTAGTATATAAATTTAAATTTTCTGAATTTTAACATACATTTTATGTATATAATAATATACTACTGTCATTTTCTCTTTTGAGATTTTATGTTGAGCATTACTAAATGTAACAAAAATGACTAAATTTCGTGCAGAGGAATCATAATATAGATTCCTCCCCCTTCCTCATACACCATACAATGAGAAGAAATGCCAATCACGTGAATGAAAATAAAGAATTAAATTAATGAAAGGAAAGGAAAACTAAACCATTTGTTAAATGCTGATGATATTAGAAATATCAGCCTTTTAAAGACTGCAAAAACCTTTATAGCAGACTCCTCTATTTGGGAGACACTTTCTCAATCTTTGACACCTATATATTTGCACATTTTTACCTCTCAACAGCGGACAATTGCCGCACTTCAGATATGGCCATTATTCAGATGTTTTACTGTACATTTTCTCATCTCTGAAGTATTATGGGAGGGAGGTTTTTCAGTTCAAATTTAGTAATAGCCTGCAATTTTGTAAACTGCAATGCCCCACATGAAAAACATGTTGAAAAAATATTTTAAAACAAGCACTAGCTCCTTGATAAACATCAAGCAAAAATTGCCAACATTCTGCCTATTGAACTATCTTCACAGACAAGATTTTTTCAGGCGACATTATTAGCAATAGCATCTGGTCTGTCACATAGACAATTCAACACAATGTACTGCATGTAACAGAACTCCATTAAGGCTGTATTCCGATCCGAACTGCTTATTTTCTGATTCATTTTAAAATTCATTTTTGCTCTCAAACGCATCAAACTGGGAAATTCTCTTATTTAGAAACTACATAATGTGCCGTGCTTCTCGATTTTTTGATAAATGCAGAAAATACTGTATTAAACACTGTCAAAGTTGGCGTTTTGAACCGAATTTTCCGAAGCGGGCGATCTGGGAATGAAAAAAAGGGTCATACTGAGAAAATAATTGTTTAAAAATCAAATTCTAATTAATTGAGCTGAAAATGAAATCACACGGCATGTTAAACATGTCTTCAAAAATCATCCCCAGCAAGTTTCATGTTTTTACTTTTAAAAATGAGTCTGAAAATGTCTCAGAAAATTTCGAGCTGTTGAGGGTGGAAAAGCATTTTTTCGAATACACCCTTAAACAACAGATATGTAAATAAACTTTATTACTTTTAATTCAATCATAGTGATTACTATATCAGATGTTACTGTCAACCAGGTTGTTTAAATGAACTGTATTGACTGGTTGTCTGTGTAGGTAGCACAATCGGTAGAGCATTGGCTATAAGTTAAGTTAAACGTATTGGATTTGACTCTAGGCCTGCAAACTTTTTTACTCAGTTAAAAAATTATCAATATGTATGATATCTTTACCAATCAGTATGATTGAGTTAAAAATAATAAAAAACATAAATACACTTATCATAGAAACTCAACAGAGTCCAAATGAAGTGAATTTTTACTTAATAGTTTCCAAATGATTTTGAAAAAATTAATAGTAGTTAAATAGTACTCTGTCTAGTTTATAATTTGTGGACTGGAAACAAAATGGGACTTTGACGCCTCTATGTATTTTATTTCTAATAGAAATAAATTTCTTATTTGGAGCATGACAACTGACTAACAAGGGGAGTTCTGAGGTCAGAAATACAGAATGTGGTGAATGTTTGTGTATCAATAGAATACAGTCAGTAGATAAATATAAAAAAGCGATAAAGTACAATAACCAAAGTCTTTAGAAAATAAGCCTCAAAGCTTATGCTATAGCTTATAATTGGAAAAATTACTTCTTTTGGCAAGTGTCCCAGGAGCATTTTGGCAGTGTGCTTAGTTTTGGGATTTTTCGTTTGATTTCGAATCCCATTTTTTTTTCAGTGAAAATGTTCATCAATAAATGTTCAACAACAATTAAAAAAAAAAAAAAACATGCATAATCTGTGAAATTTACAAAAAATATAAATAATGTGTCTGCATTTTTTAACTATGGAATTTTGCATGTTTAAATATTTAATGCAAAGAAAAAAAAAAGTAGGCAAACTTTATTTCTATAGACCAGAAAATTTTCTTACTATTTAAAATTATTTTTATGAATAAACTACTACTTTTTACAGGAAATACATTAAATATTCGATATAAATTTATAATAAATCCTCTTAATTCTTTTCAGTATCCAAATATTTCACGATTTTTTAAAAAATATGCATTTACATTCTTCATATAATTTTTCTAAAAATTTGATTACTTTTTTAAAACACAGGATTTGTAGTTATAACTGTCTGGGTAATACAAATATTCAAAGTCTTATCAGATCCTATAATTAAGTACATAATATTTATTAAAAAGCAGAAAAACCAACGTTTAAAATGCACATATAGTACATGAAAAGCAGCAAACAGCTGTTTCGAATCTACTAGCGAGATTCTTCTTCAGAACAAGATAGGGAAAAAGGAACAGCGTGCAAGAAAAAGGCAAGGCTGAGCAAAATGATAGACAGAGACGCGCTGGCTTATATACCCTATGCGGGTAGCGAAGGCGGCAAAAACAACCAATGAGAGAGAAGCAGTGGAAACGACTGGTGGACAAGTAGCGACATCTACCGGAGAAGGCGAGAAAAAGAAACCAAGGAAGGGGGAATTAAATTGATGCTTTCCAAATACTTGGAAAATCAACTAGATAAGTCATTTACTTTACTAACAAAAGTATTTTGCGACAAGCAAACGCGAGTTAGAAGGATAAGCTCCTCGATTTCAAAATAAGAGAAATGGAATTCGCAAAGCCTTTCCTTGAGGCAATCTAAAGCCCCATCAACCGGAACGTTTGTATCGCAAAATACTTTTGTTTTCAATGGTAATTTATTCCGTATGATTGACGGTTTGGCTATGGGTAATCCTCTTAGTCCAATTTTATGCGATATTCATATGCACTATTTTGAGGTCAAACTTTTTGAAATTGTAAAATTTCCGTTCTATGTTCGTTATGTTGATGATGCTTATGTCCTGGTTGAAATAAATTTGGATATTAATCATATTCTCTCTATTATGAATTCCAATGATCCCTGTATTCAATTTATCTCTGAAATTGAGACCTTGATTGTCTTTCTTTCCTAGATGTCCTTGTTATTTGTTGTGAAAATGGCTTTCAGACTACTGTCTTTCGTAAAGCTTTTGCAGTCAGTCTCCCACCTCACAGGCATTCTTCTCATCCCCCAAACCAGAAATTAGCTGCTTTGAATACTTTTGTTTTTCGGGCCACCAATATTTGTTCCACTCCTCAGTTACTTAGTGCTAAACTTAATTACCTCAACGCTATTGCTGTTGATCGTGGTTATTCCTCTAATATTATTGATTCTATTTATAAGAAATTGACAAAATCCGTTCATTCTGAAAAGCATTCTAATTCCAACTCTATTACTTCAGTTGTGTTACCATATTTTCCTAAAATCAGTCAGCAAGTTGCTAAAATCCTAAGAAGGTTTGATTTTAATGTTACTTTTTCTCCTGTTAATAAAATCACTTTTTCAAATCTCAAACACCCCGTTGATCTCCTAGATAACTGGGATATTTACCAAATCTTTTGCCAGTGTGGCCTTTCTTATATTGGGCAGACTAAACCTGCTTTTAGATTTCGTTTAAAAGAGCATGAAGGTTACGCTAAAAATCAGGAGCTCAAACGTTCTTCTATTGTTCAACATTCTTGGTCTTCTCAACATAGGTTCGATTTTTCCTCAGCCATCATTATCCAAAAATTTTCTTCTAACCTTGATCTTGATTTTTGGGAAGCTTACCACATCATTAAAAATTCTCACTCTTTAGTAAATGACTTATCTAGTACTCCTGATTTTCCAGGTATTTGGAAAGCATTAATTTAATTCCCCCTTCTTTGGTTTCTTTTTCTCTCCTTCTCCGGTAGATGTCGCTACTGGTCCACCCAGTCATTTCCACTGCTTCTCTCTCACTGGTTGTTTTTGGCGCCTTCGCTACCCGCATAAGGTATATAAGCCAGCGCGTTTCTGTCAATGATTTTGCTCAGCATTGCTTTTCTAGCACGCTGTTCCTTTTCCCTATCTTGCACTGAAGAAGAATCTTGCTAGTAGATTCAAAACAGCTATTTGCTGCTTTTCTTGTACTATTTGTACATTTTAAACGTTGGTTTTTCTGCTTTTTAATATTGTTGCACAAAGGCTTTATTTGCTATTTTTATGCATAATAGTCATTCTAATTGCAAAAACAAGAATCTAAGATTTAAAAAAATAATGTCAAATGATATATTTTTAAATATTATTAGCTTAACAGAAAAACTACTGCATAAAAAAAATATTAAAATAGCATATTTTAACATTATGCAACATATTTTCTTTCACAGTGGAGACTAACATATAAAAATAATAGTAAAGTAACACAAACAACAAATTTTGTGTTTTATAAAAGTACTAATTCATTAATTTGTTTATTCATACTTTTTATAAAATATAGAAAATGCAATTTTATTGTTGAAATTTATGTGCAGAAAACATTTTAAAAATAAAAAAAGATTTTGAATTGTTAGTTAAATTTTGTAGTTGTTCTAACTACAAAGTAAGATTTAAAAAATATATTATTACAAATTTAAAAAGCACACTTAAAAAAAAATAATGAAATTTGTGAAAAAATTGGATAGTGAAAGAAATTTAATATAATATATTATGAATTTATTTCATGTATTTTTATTTATTTTTCTGAGAAAAATAGGAGTTTTTTAGGAGAAAAAAGTAATTTTGAGTAGAGGCAAAAATTTCTGGATCTTTTTAACTAACATTAAAGTGCCATTGAAATTTTTCTGCATTGTAAATGCATTTAAAAGTTTAAAATATTCAAATTTGGATAATTTTTTCTTTGTCATATAACATACAACACAAATGTCACACTAAATCTGAAATTGTTCAAAAAAATAATCATTCTGAACAATTTAAAGGTACATGTAATTCATTGTGCTTGCAATGGTATTTTCCTGAAGCGAGAAGTTATATCTTTTCTTCACCAGATGACATATTCGAGCATTTGAATCACCCATTTGTGTCCTTTTCATTAAATATTTAAAAATAGAAAATTTCATAGTTAAAACTGCACTTATATAAATGATTTTATTGATATTTTTTCACAAATTTTAATGATTAAACACGTTTTTTTTCTCATTTTGAAATTGAATAATGAACACTTTCACTGTGAAAATGAAAATTTTGATAGGAATTCAAACCCAAACAAAAGATTAAGAAAATACCAAACATGCTCAGTAAGATAATCCAAACATTTTTACTTTCTTCTATCTTTACAAGTAGAAAATATTGAATTCATGAAAATTTTCGAATTATGGTTTTCGGCAGATTTATACTTTTTAGGAGGTCCTAAACATAATTTGACAGTTTTTTGAAAATGTCTGTATGTGACAAATATTTTGTGGATGCCGTATTTCAAGAACTAATGCATAGAATTTAATACATTTAATTTTTACTTTCTTCTATCTTCAATAGAAGAAAGTATTGTAATCGAAATTTTTTTCGACTTCCGGTTTTCGACGGATTTGCATGTTTTAGGGGTCAGAGATTCCAAAAAACATGTTTATAGAAAATGTCTGTCTGTCTGTGTGTCCGTCTGTCCGTCCGTCCGTCTGTCTGTCGCCATTGTACCATCAAAAAGTGTATGAAGTTATGTACAGAATTAAACCAAAATTTTATTATAAGTTTTTGGCTATGGCAAGCAGGTCCTCTCGGAATTTGAAAAAAATTCGCCGGTAGGGGGCGCTGATATAACAATTTTTGTGCGATTTTGAATATTGTACCATCCAAAAGTGTATGGAGTTATGCATAGAATTGAACCAAATTTTTAGTTTAAGTTTTTGGATATGACAAGCAGGTCCTCCCTGAATTTGGAAAAAATTCGCCGGTAGGGGGCGCTGTAATAGCGATTTTTGTGCGATTTCGAATATTGTACCGTCCAAAAGTGTATGAAGTTATGCATAGAATTAAACCAAATTTTTATTCTAAGTTTTTGGCTATGGCAAGCAGGTCCTCCGTGAATTTGGAAAAAAATCGCCGGTAGGGGGCGCTGTAATCGCGATTTTTGTGCGATTTTGAATATTGTACCGTCCAAAAGTGTATGAAGTTATGCATAGAATTAAACCAAATTTTTATTTTAAGTTTTTGGATATGGCAAGCAGGTCCTCCATGAATTTGCAAAAAATTCGCCGTTAGGGGCGCTGTAATAGCGATTTTTGTGCGATTTTGAATATTGCACCATCGAAAAGTGTATGAAGTTATGCATAGAATTGAACCAAAAAAAATTTTAAGTTCTTGGCTATGGCAAGGAGGTCCTCCCTTAATTTGTAAAAAAATCGCTCGTAGAGGGCGCTGTAATAGCGATTTTTGTACAATTTTTGTGCCATTTTGAATATTGTACCGCCGAAAAGTGTATGAAGTTATGCATAGAATTGAACCAAATTTTATGTGTTTATTTTTGGTCATGTCACGAAGATCCTCCCTGAATTTGGAAAATTTCTGCCGGAAGGGGGCACTATAATTGCGATGTCTGTACCATTTTCATTATTGTAGCATCGAAAAGTGTATGAAGTTATCCATATAACTGAACCAAATTTTTTGTGCATGTTTCTGGCTATGGCAAACAAGTTCTCCCTGAACTTGAAAAAATTCCGAAAGAAGGGGGCGCTATAATTCCGATCTCTGTGCCATTTTCATTATTGTACCATCGAACAGCGTATAAAATTATGCATACAATTGAACCAAAATGTTTGTGCTTGTTTTTGGCTTTGGCCCACAGGTTCTCCTTGAATTTGGAAATATTGCGCGATAAAGGGGCTCCGTGCTAGCGATTTTTGTATACTTTTCTTGATTTTTCCTAGTTCTATTGTGCATCGGCGGCTCATGCAGCGGCGGGAACTCGCTTCCTGCTATGCCGGCTATTCGCAAACAGCTGATAACGACAGAATAAGGAAAAATTAATAATTTTAACAAATATCATGATATAGATTAACTCGTTTTTAGTCCGTTTAATTGACTTGAGCAGAAATTTAAGATGAAAATATGAGTTGGTATAGTATTGAACTAATAATATTGAAGTATTAACATGTGTAACTAGATTTTGAAATATTAAGATGTATAAGATAGAAGAAAGTTTTGGGATTGGCACATCCAACTAGTTTAAGTAAAGACATAAGGACTTGTTTTTTGAACAGAAACTTTTTTGTGCATAATTCCAAAGTATTGAAGCATTCACATCACCAGATAGTTGCCAAATGGTAAAATCTATCTCAGTGTCAGTACTAAACATAAGTTATAACTTAATTAATAAATATTTTTAATGCATAAAACTAGCAAATTAAGATTTTTTAAAGGTTACGAATAAATAATATTGAAACAAATGGCACATCAGCATTATGTTTTGGCAAGGTGTTGGTATAAAGAAAAAATATTGATATTTTTAATAATTATTATTATTTTGGGTACTACTTAGTTATCCCGTAGATCAATTTCGCCAAATTATGTAAATTGCCAAACCACTCGCCAAATTATACAAACTCACATAATTTTTATTTTAAATAATGAAAGACCAAATAAATTAGTATACAATTAATAAAAATACAAATAAAATTATCAAAATAAAAATCACTTGATGACACGTGTAGCTTGCTGAAAGCCAAGTGAATGTGACATTTACAATCAACCATTACTGGCATTCAATCTTATAGTTTGGCGATAGATTTTTGGTCGATTGGATAACTAAGTAGTACCTTATTTTGTTTTTAAGTAATACATATAGTACACTGTGTATCATTTACATTCCTTAATATTTAAATTACTGAATTTCCCAAAACAAAATAATTTGTACCTACTATTTATAAACTATAAATTATATTTATTTTTTGTAAATTATATCACTGATTTAATATGTGGTTTCACGTATCTAATTGTATTCAATTATATATATGCAATCAAAGAGTCAGTCACAATACTGTTTATTACTGAAAATTCACTAAAACTGAAAAACGTTTTCTTTTTATTTGGTTAAAAAAACAAAACAAGAAAAAAAAACCTGATTTTGATGTAGCCCAGTTTCAAATTTAACAAACGCATAAGAACAGTTATCTAAAGGGAAATGAATAAATATGGAGACAATCAAAACACTGTAAAGTGAATGCCTCTTAGTATTCTTACTCACACTAGAAGATTAGAGATTTTGGTGGAACGATCCTGGATACATCACACATTTGGTACCAATAGCAGCATTGAAGATTTTTGTATATATTATAGAAAAGAAGCAGCAGATAAACTGCAAATGAGCTGGTACAAAACAAGGGGCTTTTATCATAGCACACCCAAAACAGATATTTTTTTTTTTTAGAAAAAAAAACTTGTCATAACACAGTTCGAACTTTTTTGATTAAATATTCCAAAAAAAGAACCGGTGAACTTATTATTAAGTTTTCTAATGTAGGCGAGTGGGTACTGGTCAGCTGCACTTGTGAAAATGAAAAAATAAATTCAAAGTAGCATCATTGAGATTTAGATACTTTTAATAACTTTTGAGGTGAACTGATGAAACTTGCCTGATTAGGCATAGAGGGAGCGTGTTGCCAGCAGCGGCTCGTGAATTATATTTAAAGGGGTTCACAATCACAATATCAAAAATATGTAAATATAATTTGTAGGAAGGACATAACATAAAGGTTAAAATACATTTGCGCAGTATTGAATTCAGAGACATTTTTCTCTGGATGAAATGTTGCTGATCCGAGAAAGACAATATGGATTTTAGGGGGAAGGGGCTTTCAAGGGAAAATTCTACTTTCCCGGTGAGTTTCCCTCTTGGCATCCCCTGAATTTATCACTGAAATTTTGTTATCCCAAGTTTAAAAATCTGCAACTAAAAGAAATAAAAAAACAATCATAGATTGAAAACTGGTACTATTTTATTTTCTACAAAAGAACGTAGAATCACAATATTGCTTACAATTTACCTTTTAATGTTATTCAAGTACAATTTTTGTTCCTTAAGTGTAAGCAGTATCTTTAGTTCCGAAACATTAATTTTTCTAACTTCTATGTTAACTGTTTGTAACTACTTCTTGCATAAAATATTAAAACTAAGCACAATAGAAACAGACAAATTAAGAATTATTAAAATAAATACCCAACTTAATATTCAAATCTCGAGAAATTAAAACGTACAAGAAAATTACTGCTAAAAATGCAATGCTACTGCACTTTAGTGGTTAGGCGAATGGAAGGCTCTAAGCAAGGCGTCCCTCTGGCCTTCTTCAATTTCCTTTGGGCGTGCACGTGGCTCATGTGTACCAATGGACGAGTTACACTGGCTCCTATCGGCAGAAAAAGCTCCCAACCAAATCTGTTATACATTACCTAATTTGGCATCCTATCGCTTACTTGACGAGTTATATGTAGTAATTATAAGTAAAATACGCAAGCTTTCACTCCGAAGTGACAAGGAGGATTATGATTCCAGAGGAAGGGAAAAAGTTAGAACATCATTACTTTAATATCGTTAACTAAAATAAAATAATAAACAATTAGCCATAGTAACATACTTATATACATATTTCACGCTGATAAATATTTTTTTTGTTTGTTTCTTTAATAGTAATTGTTATTGCATATAAAATATGTGTGATGATTAGATTAAAAAGCAGAAAAACCAATGTTTAAAATGCACAAATAATATATGAAAAGCAGCAAACAGCTGTTTCGAATCTACTAGCGAGATTCTTCTTCAGTGCAAAAGGAACAGCGTGCTAGAAAAAGCAAGGCTGAGCAAAATCACAGACAGAGACGCGCTGGCGTTTGTCTGTGATTTTGCTCAGCCTTGCTTTTTCTAGCACGCTGTTCCTTTTGCACTGAAGAAGAATCTCGCTAGTAGATTCGAAACAGCTGTTTGCTGCTTTTCATATATTATTTGTGCATTTTAAACGTTGGTTTTTCTGCTTTTTAATATTGTTGCACAAAGGCTTTATTTGCTATTTTTATGATTAGATTAGTTTTAGGGATTTTTTCTATTAAAATTTTTGCAAATTTCACCCTTGTAATTATGACAGAACAGCTGATTTTATACTTTGTCTATATAATTAAATAATATAATCATAAAGAGGACATCAATTAATGACTTTTTTTTATTTGACGTGTAGATAAGATTGTTTAAATTCTTGTGAGTAACAATAAAATTACACCTATTGATATTTAAAGTGGAATTTCTATAAAATTATATCACCCTTTCTAGTTTTAAAAGTTAATTAACATTTATTTAATGCGGATAAACCATTCCAACTCAATACTCAAGTATATCATGTCTCTCGTGATGTAACATATTAATGAAGTTTGGCATACTTTGTATGAATATATATAAAA
Source organism: Maratus speciosus (assembly GCA_963932465.1). NCBI lineage: Eukaryota > Metazoa > Arthropoda > Arachnida > Araneae > Salticidae > Maratus > Maratus speciosus. Next base: position 70,517,753 of record OZ010794.1, on the reverse strand, counting down.
ACTTTTTTATAAATAAAGTACTATGTTCAATCATAAATTCAGTATGCAATTAACAAGAAGTTTCTGTATCATAGAAAATGTTTCATCTCTCGAAAATGTGACTTCAAAATTAGTACCAAGCTTTTACAAATAAATAAATGATTTTTAAAATGTGAAATGTTTCATTAGTTTGAGGAATTTTCAATACTTTAATATTGCTCAAGTGAAATGATAAATCTTTGACCTCTATTCCAATTTTTACAGAAATTTCATGGAGATGAGAAAAAAAAAATGTTAAATATTAAGTAAATATGCTATAGAAATAGCGTCAGGGATTTTAACTAAATTATATAAATAGCGGTTTTAAAAATTTGATATAGTTTTAAGTCATTGATTAAAGTCTTAAATTATCTTACTTTCTAAAATGTTGTGAAATTAATAATAGTAATTAAAAAAAATAATAATCTGTAAAGATATTTTATTAACAGAATAAATAAAAGAGCCTTTGAAAAATCCTTTACAAGCTCATGAAGGAACAATTAGTTACTATTGAAGATATATCGCATATAAGGTAATTAAAAACTTGCTTCTTTTTTTGGCAAATAGCAATGTCTGCAAATTTCATGCATTTTTGTTTTAAATCACTTCAATGATTGTCAAAATATTTGCATTGTTCAGTGGATTTTATTTCTTTTCTTTTTCTGAGAAGGGAACGGAGGACGGAGGACTATTAATATGTATTTACTTTTTTCAAAATATTTTTATAGAGAAAAATTAATTGTTCAGAGGGGATCATGACCCCCATAAACTCCTTTTTGGATCCGCTTTTGAAAATAAATAAATAAATGAGTATTGATGTGTGGCAAATTGGGTCATCGGAAGCAGCTAAAATTTTACGAAAAACAAATCTCCATTATTTAGCAGCATTTTAATCCACCCGCTAATATAAAATAAGCAATAAAAATCTGTTTTCATGAAATTTTATACTGTAAATAGTGAATTTTAATAATTAAGGCTGTAACTATAGTAATGTAGCAAAAGGAACTCAAAATAAAATTTATTTTCCGTCTTGATCATAAAAGATGTATATTTAATATAGTTAAAGTCAATTAATATGAGGTGCCTGATATTGATAAAATTTTTATATTACATAAAATCCATAAAAATCATAAAAATGCACACATAATTTAGCACAAAAATTATTACAATTGTTGCTCTAATTATTCCAGAACTAAAATTAACTTTATACCATCTCTTTAAAAAAAAAAAATTAATGTAAATATTCAGCAGCATTTGTTTTTATGATAACAGTAAATTATCAAGATGTAAATTCTTCTCAAAATTTGTATTTGCCTTACTAGTAAAAATAACAATACCGAATTTTCGGGAATACCCGTCGCACCCACCGTAAGCACCGCACCAATGAAAATCTGTTTAAAAAAAAAAGTTTATCGACGTAAGCGCCGCACCCAAGGAGCTGATATTTGTACAATCTACATTCCAGAATCGTTTCGGCCGCGGCTTTTCTGGATTTTAGAGGTCTTGAAATATCGTAAAGAGACACTTAGAGGTTCCTTAGAAATTTCCGGGCCCAGCCCAAAATTTCTAGGTTGGGGACTGCCCGACTCGTAGGAAAAAATTCGGCCCGGGATTGTATGACTCGCAGAAAACATTCGGCACGGACCAGCCCAATATAAAAATTAAAAGTTTGGTCCGGCCGTAGAATAGAAATATTGGTTCGACCCGGTAAAAACATTTAAAAGTTCGGCCCAAGACTGGCTCGTAAAAAAGTTAAAATCTCGGCCCAGCCTCAGTGAATTTCAAAAAACATTGATGAAGTGCCGCAGGCTGTGATATTAATTTTTTTAAGGAATCTCTATTTCTTGTATATAAATGTTTCAGTTATCATTACTATTGTTAATCTATTTTCAGTTATCATTACTATTGTTAATCTATATTCTATGTATTGAAGTGTTAAAAATTTGAAAAATGTTATACAGTAAAATCTGCTAAGATGGAATTGTATAAAAAAGAAGAAAAAAAGCGTTATAGACAAGATCCTCTACAGGTTGTTCAGTTTAAAACAGGATTCCGTCATAGGCAGGTTCTTTTAACTCGTTTTACTATGTTTTAATAAGCGTATGAAATCTACTACTCTTTAAAAAGAATAAATTTTAATGCTAAATTTTAGAATAGTGGCGATTTAAAAATATATGCATTTTTTGCAAACATTTTTGGTCCAGGCCTAATTTTACTGACCTTTGAACGGACCAAGCAACAACGAGACAATGATTTTCATACGGACTTTGTCAAAACTAGGACTGAAAATTTTGGATCGTGAAGACTAGGAATGAAACCAGTCCAGGTTCTGTACAGAAAAAATAAGTTAGGTCCCGATCTTTCAGGAAAAAAGTAAGGCCCTAACCCGCCCCGGACAGAACCTTCAGAAAAGAGTATGGCCCGGCCCGTGCAGATCTCACACCGCCGAAACCACTTTAGGATAACTAGAAATGCTCCTTTTTACTTTTTCTTTCTTTTTTTTATAGCAGTTTACCTATTTATAACTGTTTCATTGATTCTGTTTGTGGCAGATTTTATTTTTAATTTGTTACATATGCATCTTTTCTTGTTCATTTTTTAAAATAATTTTGTAAGTTTTAAAAATATTTCTTGCTCAGAATTTAGACTTTCCTTTTCATGATAAGTTATTATGACGATAATTATTATGAAGATATATATCATAAGTTTAAGGAAAGAGAAGAAAAACCACGAATCCACTTTGCATTAAAAAAAAAATCTCTATATCTCGTTACCTCTTTTTTTTTTCACTGCATTCAAAGTTCTTTTCAAAGAAACAAAACTGAAACTATTAGCCAACTACACGTCAAGGTCATAGGGCAATGTGTCAAAATGTTTGGTCTGAGGAGATGGAGTGAATTTGAAATCAAGTGTATTTATCTTTTAGTTGAGTCAAGAGATAACAAAATTATGTTTGCTTTTTAGTTATGAATGCGTACTTGAGTGATTTTATTAGGCACTTCTTTAAAAATAAAGATTATAAACATGAAAAAAAAAGATAAAATAAGTATTTTTGTTGAGTGTTTTGTCTTCGTACGAAATAATTTTAACCATATCAGAGTAAAAATCAATGTTTTGAAGAAATTCAGTTGGGTCGGGCCGAGATTTTAAATGTTTTCTGGGCCAAGCCAAACTTTTAGCTTTTTTGCTGGGCCATTAATTAATTTATTTATTTCTTTATTTTTTGTACGGGCCGAGCTGATTTTTATCTCCTATGGATCACTCAAGGGTAAACGGCCATTCGCTAATGTTAATCCTACGGAAGAATTTTTTTAAAAAATACATGGTTTGCATTTCAACATGCTTAAATGATTTTATTTTATTTTATTTTATTTTATTTATTTATTTTTTTTTTTTTTGCGCCGGATAGCTGGGGTCGATCTCTAAAAAAACCTTTTTTCGATTTTCTTTACAGATGTTTTTTGTACTTTCGTCTTTGATTTTCGGAATCAGTTTCAAAAGTGAAAATATTCTAGTAAAAAAAAAACAAAAAAAAAAACCTCTAAACACAATTGAAAAAGTAAAAATGACTCTTTGAAGAGACCGACCTCAGCTATCCAATGCGAAAAAGATCATTTTAAAATAATAGAAAGCGAATGACATATTACAAAAAAAAATCTTTCTTAGGACTTACATTAACGAGCCGGTATTTTTGCGTGAGCAAAATAGCTCAATATTTATATCGCGAAAGTCAGCCCACTTAATTTGTTATATTGGTCAGGACCGTTTATTTTGTTTATCGCCCGACCCGGCTCATTAAAAAAACTGCGCTAATTCTGCTGACCCGGCCGGTTTCAAAGTTTGAATCCATTTTGTCTGGTCGAGTTGGGTACGGCCTCTATTTTAGGGGCCGAGTTTATAGAGCCTGATACTGAAAAAAAAGAAAGGAAATCTTGCTCTCCAGTGTTTTTACTCTGTATTAGGAGACCCATTCCACAAAAGTTCTATGCCGGGATTTGAGATTTCTCTAGTTAGGGACCAGTACTTTCACAGAGTGAGCACTCTGTGAGCAGTTTGCTTTGCACATTGCAAGTGGAAGGAAAGGGAGGTTTATTAGAAGAAAAGCTCGCAACAGCTGTACATTGCAGTATCCGGAGGGTAAAAGTAATTATTGACAGATGCATGGAAAATGGAATCATTTTTAACTTGAGAATCAGTGAGACTAACGTTATTCATCCCGCTGATTGTTTAAAAGTAAACAAAACAAATAACATTTCTCGGACATCTGTGGTTGAGGGACATTTTGTAATATTTTGGTACCAATTCGAGAGCATGAAACTATTGATCAAAGGGGGGGAAATGGCGTCATAAAATATCTGTTTGTCAAAAAAAAAAAAAAAAAAAAAGGCCATAAGACATTGCTGTAAAAGAAAAAAAAAATCACTGTATCTGCCGCCCTGGTGTAAGAGCCGCACTTAGAATATTTTATACTTTCAAACTCGTATGCACCGCGGCTCTTATGCCTGAAAATACGGTAATAACAGTAATTCTCCCCCAGGCCCCTTCTCCTACACCCTCTAATCTCCGGATTAAAATAATACTCCTCAATACTAAAAAAAAGAAGATTTGTTGTCTCTTGTAACTATAAAAGATCGAGCTATAAAAGTTTTTAACACTTATATGCTTATTCTGTGCGAAACTTTATTCATTTATTGAACTTAAATTTAATCATATGAGTTAATAAACATAATCGGCAAACATGTCGATTGATAAAACTCATAAATCGGTTTCCTGGAAGATACAGATGGTAAGGAAAGGCTCTCACTGTGTTATTTCACTATGTGGCAAAACCCGCTATGAAATTGCCAAGTAAAAAGGAAAAGAAACTATCAGGTAGGGGGCCTATCCTCCCGATAGCCTTTACTACGAGGCACCACTGGGTGTTGCATCAGTGACATGAATTGAACTGATGTTTTTTCTGAGAAAGAAACTGAAACTTTTCTGTTGTTCAACTTTTTTTTGTTGTTGTTGTAATGCAGTGTTTCAGTGATCATGAATTAAATGTTCTTTATTTAAAAGTGAAGGACTTTATTATTTTTAAAACAGCTGTAATATATCGAATCGATATCCGACAACGAATCTTTAGTATCTTTTGAGTACAATTATCATTATTTTCGACCAGTAAAGCGGTGTAAAACATTGTTTTTGGTTGTTCCTGCAACAAACACAATATTTTAAATTTAAACGTTAAAAAAAATTCAAACCAATTCGCTGTTTTTAAAATTAAATTCGAATTAAATACAAATAAATAAATAAATAAAATTACCTGCAATAAGTAAAGATTTTAATAATGCTTTAAATGACTATCGGCAGAATGAAACTTGCGACAGATGAAATTTCGTGTAGTCACATTATCAAATCGCAAATTGCAGAATTTTAGCTGAAGATTAACCAAAGAAACTATGTTAGCTTTAACTTATTTTAGTAAAGAGGGTGAGATCAATAAATTGATGATTTAAAAGTTACCTGATATTAGAAACAGTACAAGATACAAGACGCCAATGCGAGAATGTATCATGGATTTTTACATTATGATTCATTGAAAAGGATTCATTCATTCATCATCTGTCACGGTATCGATATCGAGAATGGCGAAATTGTTCCATTGATACCATCCGGTGTAGTTGACTAATTACTTATATTATTTATTAATTAAATTGCTGCAATGGCAGTATGGAAAGTACTTTTTTCCATCCCTGGTTGTAATACTGGCTATCAGACAGCCAATAACCGAACACGAACAAGCTTTACAAAGAATCTAAGCTAAATTTTCGTGGGTTATTCAAAATCAAATTGTGTCAAATTTTATACCCGAGGGAATATTTAAGTGTTAGGGTCTCGAATTTTGACAAATGCTTTCTACTCTTTGTTTTTTATTAATAAATATTTTATTTTGTTAATTGAAAATATTTATGCATTGATTCATTACTCTTGAATGACTTTCGTCCGTAGTGATTCATTCATTGTGTTGGCATCTCGGTATATTTGTAATGAGTGTAGTCTGTAACAATCGCTACTTTTTAAAATCGATTTTCTCAGAGTATCCCCCCCCCCCTTTTCAAAGTTCAAAATTAAAATCAATTTACTGATCCATCCTCTTAACAAAAACATAATGGTAAGCTATGTTTTTTTAGTTATTCTTCTACTTAAAATTAGTAACTTTCAAGTAGTCATTTAAAATATTCGGCACACAGGCAAACATATTAGTAACTATCAAGCCGAATACTTTAATATTTTAGAATTTATAGGTGTTAAAAAGTTAAATTATACATAATATTTAAAACAGATATTTTCCTTTTGATAAACAAGATTTTTTTTTTTTTTTTTTTTTTTTTTTTTACAAGTAAACATTACATTATAAAAACTATGCTTTGAGTTATTATTTAAGAAAACTTTTTTAATTAGTAAATTTTTAAATTTCATGATTGTAAACAGATTTTTCTTATATTCTAAAACAAATATATTAAAATCAAAGAGAAATTTTGAAGAATTGGATTTGGAAAAAACTGTTTATTTGTCAGAAAAACACTAAAGTAATAAATAGTACAATTAATTCAAATGATGGTAACTCGCCAAGTATAACAGAGTCCTTACGTAATGTAATATCCAGGCCAGGTCAAGTAGAATTGTGCCAAGCATGACCCCAACTATACTAATTACATTAACCCTTAATTTATGATGACTATATAGCGTTTTGTAGCTAATAAGAACTATAATTCTTTTATAGTTTTTTCATTTTTATTATGTTCATTTATTATATTTTATTTATTTTTATTATTTACCATTTTTAACAATTTTATGTATATTTAATGATTTTAAATTACTGTTTTGAATGTGATTGACAACAATAAACAAGATTGGTGACCGTTTTTGGGCAATTCATCATTTCTGCTGCACAGAAACTCAATATGTAACGATGCAGCATCATTTCACTTACCAAAAATATGGCTTGAGGGTCATTCCACACGAATTCAACCAATGGGTGTTGCAGCATAGTCACGGATTTTTTTAAAATTTTTTTTGTAGACAGACATAGTAGTGAAACCCTCAAATCTGAAATTTAAAACTAATTTGCGGAATATTCACTGAGATATACTCTTTTAAAAAATGGTCATTTTTACCAAATGGCGGCCATCTTGGATGCTATCCAGATGTCTATAAATGTCCATAACTTGACAACTAATGATTCAAATTTTATATTTCTGGTACCAATTTAAAGCTATTTATATAAAGAATGCATATATGATATTAAAACAATGGTAAATTTTTATTTTAATACTGTTTATTACATTTAAACAGAAAATATCACCCTCAAAAATTGGCTTACTGTAATGGGCCATAAAAAAAAATGGCCCATCATAAATTTTTTTCAAACTTGCTAAAAACATTGCTCCATATGTATACTTTAAACAGAAAAATAATTGGAGAGGTAAAATTTTTCATTAAAGAAAAATAGCTTTTTACACATAGGATGTCATTTACCTAACAGTGACTATCTTAAAACACGTAAGTATCTTTGGTTTAACAAATAATGGTTAAAAATATTTTTTTCTGGCATATGAATTAATGTATGAGCATCAATATATAAATAATTCAATTTAGAAATACCAATCAGCAGTTAATTATACTAAAAACACATACATATTAAAATAACAGTAAATTTTCATTTCAATACTTTTTATTTCATATAAAATGATAATATGTATAATTCTCAAAAAAAATATACATAATAGAAAATATTTAGAAGGAAAAAGAGCCATAAAACATATTTTTTTTGGAATACGGGAGAAATACTAGCTGTAAATCAGTTGAATTCAAATAAAAGATTAAAAATTAATATTAATGAGTTGATTGAGTTGACATTAGTTATTCAGTTCACTGCCAATTTCAATTTAAATGAACAAATCTTGACAAAATGAGTACACAAATCTTGTGTGATACAAATGTACAACAAAAACATCAAATATGTATAAAAGTAAGACTTAGATAAAACTTATATGAAACATATTTACATAAAATAAGAACAGGACACTTACATGGATATAACTTTATAATATATTGTTGAAAGGAACTTGATAATATGTTGTTGAAAATTACCAAGGATTTAATCTGTCTTGAAGTTTAAGAATAAGAGTTGAATTGCTGTATGCTCCTCTGGAGCAACAGTATATGTTCTTCCTGTAGCAGTCATTGGGGTAGACACTACTTTCATTATATGCTCATATGGAATCCAACAAACATCTGAAGATTTTGGCCATGAATATAATGAACTAGGACCATGAGGATGCATGAACATAATTTTATAGTCATTGAATTCCTCGCAGTAATCTAAAATCTTACCCAATCCACCAATTAACACCATACACATGCAACATATTGTTCACTTTTAAATGTTTGTGGTTTGTCGGTTTCACTAAATCTCACAGTAGCAATAAAATTTGTTGAGGAGCCTGATACCCTGGAAACCAGTATTTGGCCTTTATTTATTGGCACAAAGCTGTGATTAACCCTTGTTCCTACGATTGTATTTGCCTTTGCATACCTATCTGCTAACTGATTATTGGCAATTTCAATTTCAGATTTTGTTATAAAAAAACTTTCAATTCCTTTAACATATTCTTTTGCAAATGTATACAGATCAAATGCATTTAAGATACCATCTTTGAATGGACGCTGAAGACTTGCTTTGGTGGCCATGCGTTTTATGATGCCGCCTATTCCATCACAAGCTCCTTTTCCGTGGCAAGAGGCAAAAAAATGCCATTCAGCTTTCACACCATGGTCTTCTTCATGATGGCAGAGATTAATAAAATTTTTGTATTGGGCTGATGATCCATCACTAAAATATTTTATGTATTTAATCTGTGGAATTTGTGAAATTAAATAATTAACAATTACTTTTTGAAAAGCCCAAAATGTAGTAGTGTCATGAACTAAATGCTCGCTTATTGCACACATAGGAATAGATTTAGCAAGAAAGGGGTGAACTGTAACCTGTTCTTTTTGCCAATGGATATTTTGAATAGCATCTTGCACAATGCAAGTATAGTTTTCAGAAAAATCAGCTGAAATAATAGCAGTTTCTGTATTCAATTCATCCTTTGTTTTCTTGAAATATAAACTTTGTGATTTTGCAAAAAAGTGGTGTGAACATAAAGCAAGGAGTTTTGTAATTAAATCATCAACAAATTCATCAACAGGCATAATCACTTTTTTTAATTCTGCTCCATCAGTCTTTACCCACTGTTTATAAATAATATCATTACTCATTTCCAATTCATCTAAACCCATTAAATCTTTCTTTAAAATTTCAGGAGATGGACATTTATCACACCTGTGCAACATGCATTCTTCAGATTCAATGCAACAAACAAGTTTTTTTAGCAGTGATATGTAGTCATTGATATGAATAGCATGAAGCATAAGTTTAATATTTTGATGGTATACACACACACAGACAGAATGAATACCTTTGCTTCCAGCAGTAACACGTATTCTCTTGGACGTAGTGAGCAAAACTTAGACAATCCAATTTTTAAGTCATGTTGTTCTTTAAATGCAATATATAAGTCCTTTAAATTGTGCAAAATCAATCCCTTTTGTTTTAATATTCTGCCGCTTTCAGTTGGAACAGATATGAAATCTTTTTTTCCAGGACACATGTGGCTGTTATTATCATCATAATAAAAATTAATAACTTTTTCTATAACGTCTGGACTCAGTTTAACACTTTTTCTTCCACTAGGCATCGATAACATCCCTTCTGTTGTTTTAAACTTCCTTGCCTTTTTTACAAGATACTGTGTAGTATTAAAATAAGTCATTGTTTGCTGTATTGTCCATGAATCTGGAACTAGTGTTAGAATTTGAACTTTTTCTTTAAAACATGCATTTGTAAACTTCTCCAATAATTTATCCATCATAGATGTGCAGTCAGGACAAGTTGTGTCTTTACTATTTTGAGGCTTATTTATGGTTTCAACACCTAATACTGTAGCTGCTTTAGTCGCAACACACTTAGTTATTTTTTAAACTTTCTTTTGCATGTAATTAAGTTTTCACTTTGAGGTACGCCTACTTACCTTTATTGGCGATAACTCTAACAATTCACAACTTTTGTTTAATTGTTCTATTACTACTGTGGGTTCATTAAAATCTGAATCAGAGGGGCTTTCTGTTCCTGAGGTGGTTATCCTGTCAACAATAGACATTTTTTTCATATTTACTGATGAATAACAGGAAACACACAATTTTTTTCCTGGAATGAGGATATCTGGATTTGTTTTAGACATATCTAATGATATTGTTTTTAGTGATTTTGCTCTGATGCTATTTGGATGTTTATTAAATGGATCACAACACTGTCTGTCTTAAAATATACCATTTTAGATATTTATCCTTGTGAACCTTGCATATACTATTTCCATGGACAAAGCATTTTTCATCTGGGATTACATAATGCAATCTTTTTTTTAATAACTTCAAATCGCATGAAGACAATTGAAGAACAGGAATCACATCAGTACTCAATGAAACACCAAGTTTCTTGCATACAAAACACTCCATGTCCACTGTAGAATCTTAAGCACAAAATAACTATTCTATGCCAGTGTATACTACATTGAAAACATCAACAGAAATGATGTTTAAAAGAAATAGTCAAATTTTTTTGTACATTATGATGTAATATTTCATCATACTTTAATTACAACCAATTAGAAAACAGATGACGATACTGCAGCAATCTTTTCCCAAAATTGCATCAGCATACAACATGATGCAATAATTCATAAATTATGTCAAATATTTTTTTTATTTAAAATTTTATATATAATGCAGTTTATAATAAGCTTACCCACAAAGGGTTTCAAAAATTTTCAACAAAAGATTTGTTGGATACATTATGATAAAATTGCATAAACATATAACATGATGCAATATTACATCAGGATAGAAGATGATGCATTATTACATCATGCTTTGAATTCAAATAATAAGGAAAATAGATTATGCAAGATTAGCATTCATTTCATGAATTCTGTCATACTTAGTATGTAAATTTATTGAAATAGAAAATACATAAACAGACATATTTATATCTGAATATTTAATGCAACTTGAATGATGTAAATACATGCATACAGCAGAATTTTTCTATAAAGTCACATACAAATGTAAAACTTTTTAAGTGAGCAATTTTTAAAGTAAGAAATAGAAATTTAGGTATAAAAATTGAATTTCTTGCATGGAAAACGTTTTGAATAGATTCCACATATACGCATGCAGTAAAATCTCATTTATATGTATTGCATTTAAAGGTTTTTCACAATTATACATTATATTCTTTATTTATTTTCTTCAGTGTTAAATTTCTTCAATTATACATTTTTAGCAATGGCTTCTTTTTTTTTTTGGGGGGGGGGGAGGAGGGGAGCAATTAGAGGCTGGTCCTACAAAAAACTTATGAGATTATATTTCATTGTAGTTTTACATTAATTCAGGGATTAAAAAATATTTAGTTTTGGCCATTATTTCTTAAATCAGGGATATTTACATGTTTTAAGATAGTCACTGCTTAGTAAGTGACTTCCTATGTGTAAAAAGCTATTGTTTTTAAACGAAAAATTTTACCTCTCCAATTTTTTTTCTATTTAAAGTACACATATGGAGCAATGTTTTTAGCAAGTTTGAAAAAAAATTATGATGGGTCATTTTTTTTATGGCCCATTACAGTAAGTCATTTTTTGAAGGTGATATTTTCAGTTTGAATGTAATAAACAGTATTAAAATAAAAAATTACTATTGTTTTAATATCATATATGCATTCTTTATACAAATAGCTTTAAATTGGTACCAGAAATATAAAATTTGAGTCATTAGTTGTCAAGTTATGGACATTTATAGACATAGGGATAGCATCCAAGATGGCCGCCATTTGGTAAAAATGATCAATTTTCAAAAGTCTATATCTCAGTCAGTATTGCACAAATTATCTTAAAGTTTTAGATTTGATGGTTTCACTACTACATCTGTCTGTAATAAAAATTTTAAAAAAATCTGTGACTATGGTGCAACAACTTTTCTTTAAATTGGTTGATTTCACATGGAATGACCCAACTCTGAGTCAGAAAAAATTATTAGGAAAAATTACAAAAATTAAAAACCAAAAATTGGCCCATTCATTGCCACTCTCCCCTACATATTGCCCAATCCAGGTCAGGTACAACTGCGTCAAGCATTGCACCAATAATGCTCATTACACTAACTTTTTTTTTTTTTTTTTTTTGCGGTTGGTAAATGTGTATTAAATTAAGGGTTTAGAATTAATGTTGTATTGTTTACCATTTCGGTACTACTTTCTTATATTGTCAACCAATTTTGCTAAATTATACAAATTGACGTAATTTTTTATTTAAATAATGAAAGAACAAATAAAGTAGTGTAATATTAATAAAAATACAAATAAAACATTGAAATAAAAATTGCTTGATGATTTAAACTTCTGTAACTTGCTTAAAGTCAAGTGAATGTGATATTTGTACTATCAACCATTATTGGCATTTAATCTTATAGTTTGGCGATAGATTTTTGGTCGATGGGATAACTAAGTAGTACCACCATTTCTTATATTATTTGCTATTTTTTCTTCTTTATATTATTTACTATTTATTCATTTTACTAAATTAATATCATTTATCTTTTTTAAGAATATTATGTATTTAGTAATAAACATATGACAAGTTACTGTTTTGAACCTGAGTGCCAACAAGATTTGCAGCTGTCAACCATTTTTGATAATCTATCTCTTGGCCTGGATAGCATACAAGTACAAAAACAACTTTTGGAATTCTGCTGTTTCTGCTAAGAATGACCTGATGAGTCTATCTTTTATGTGATGTCATGGCATAAATCTTTCATGTCTGCATCTTAAGAGGTTTTTTCTATAACACGAAAGCACTGCCTTGCTCATGTTAATCCTATGGAAGACGGTTTTTTTAATTATCTCATTTCCATTTCCATATATATATTATTTTTTACATTGGATAGCTGAGGTTGATATCTCTACAAAGCCCAATTTTTACTTTTTTTTTAATTAGGACTTTTAGGATTTTTTTTTATGCTACCAGTTTTGAAAATGAAAGTATCCACATAATAAAACCTGCAGCCAAATTATTAAAAAAATGTAAAAAAGGGCCTTTGTAGGGCTATCAATTGCAAAAAAAATTGTTTTTAAATATTGAAATGCAAATGAGATATTTTAAAAAAATTTCTCCTGTAAGATTAACATTAGCAAGGTAATGTTTTTGTGTGAGTGAAGTAGCCTCTTAAGAAGGAAATAGATTTCATTTACTATTCTTCCTCATAATGATAAGTTTGTGTTTGCATATTTTATCATTCTTTTTAGAAATTAACAGAAAGTAACAGAAGTAAAGAAATTAACAATTTTTTAATAAGTATTCTTATATTTTTTTTCATCAAAATATTTTAATTTAATAATTCATTCACATTCATATCTGTTATTGCAGTGTTGAACTATTGCCTACTTGCTATTGGCTAATTTTATAAGATTGGCAAGATTAAAAAATTTCGCCAATCATTGGCGATCAGCTAACATAAAAAATACCCTTTTTTTGTTTTACATTCTAGGCTGTAGCTTTCAAGAAGCACATCAGTCATTGCAAAATTTCAATATGTTTCAAATAAACTTTGTTTTTTTAAACAGTTATTGTATTGTGTATTGCTTTTTTTTTTTTTTTTTTTTTTTTTTTTTTTTTTTTTTTACTGAAATAATGAGTTGTCAATTATTGTTTCAGTCAGCATTACACTTCTTTAATTTTAAATATAAATCTCCCAGATCATTTCATTTAATATCTTTTTTCTTTGAAAATATATTGATTTACAATTAAAAATGCATGTCTAACTCATTTCATTTAAATAAAAAAAAAGGTTCAAAATGAATAATATTATAAACCATTTTATTTCAACACCAAAGCATTATTTTTGTGTTACATATGCAAAAATAAAAGGCATTATGGGTGAGAAGTGCCTATAAAAGTAATAATTAATTCATCATCTGAAAATATTGGAAACTAACATAATTAAATCTCATTGAAAAGTTAGGTTTATTCCTTGTTTTATGCATGCATTTTTCTTTGTAATGAAACCTTTATGAGATGTGTAACACAAAATACAATAAGAAACATATGATGGAATATAAATAAGATACAGTTTTATGAACAAAATGTACTAAGCCGAACCTTATAAATCATTTGTAATTGTACTCTGATTTATTGAACTTATCATGCCTTTTTTTCTTGCTCCATTAATATAAAAAAAAATCAAGGATGCATTTATTTTCTAAACTTTTAATCTTCCACTTTTGTACTCTGCACACAATGCCACCTCCGATATTTTTTTTTTTTTTTTTTTTTGTTTCAAAAGTACAGGTATTCCGTAACCTACAGTATTATTAAATATTAGTTATTATTAGTTTACCTTAAATATTAGTGTCCGTTAGTGTATTATGTTAAGAAAATTAATTTACAAAGAAACTTCTTCCTTTTTTTACTTTTGGCTATGTCCATCTGTCCATGCTGTAACTCATGTCAGTAGAGTCCAATCACCATGAAATGCATGTATGGTATTGGGGAATGATGTGTGCGGATGAATTGAAAATGATGTGTGTAGCATTAACAGTTCATTGACAGGGCCACTCAAAAGCATTCCGTTACAGGATGGTGTATTGGGAAAATCATTTACGGTGTATTTTAATGATATTACACTATTTTAAATAGACTGAAATTTGTATATATCGCTGAGATGTACTACAAAATGCTTGTTGTAAAATCTGGTGTGTCTATAATGGATTGTTCATTTACAGGGACACACAAAAGTATTTGGCTACAGTACTGCCTACAAAGAATAATGGCTGCCAGTGCATTTTCAGTTGCTGTTAAGTTTAACTAATTTTTTGTATATTTTGTCATTGTATCCAAACTAAGTGAAAAATATGCAAATGGATAATTTGATGCAAAGAAACCATTTACATAAATTTTACTTAAGATTTTGAATAACATGACACAAATAATAAATAAATTTATTGAAATGAATACATGTCAATGTGTAGTATAGATTCAATGAAAGTTATATACAGTAGACTCTCTCAAATCCGCACAGCTTGGGACCAGAGGTTGTGCGGATTTTAGAATTTTGCAGATTTCTGGTCATTGATTTGTTTACATTTTTGAAATGTTAATTTGATTAGTAGTTAAGCTAGGGAAATTATAATGAATGTTTACAATAAAGTGAAACATTAAAATAATTTATTAGTTTAAAAGTAAGTCATTATTAAAATAATTATGTAAAATAAAAATTTAGAAAAATATTAAATTATTAGGAATGAAATCGATTACAAAAGTCCTGTGCTGCCATCTAGTGATAGCAAGGAGAACAATATTAATGCTATTATCAGTATATGTAGCTTATTGCGCTCACTGTAACTTTTTTCATTGTTATTTAGAGTCTTAAATGCTTTTCTTATACTGCTTTGTATGTTTAGAAATAAATTTGTCTATAATTTGAAAAAAAAAAAATCCGCGAACAATAATTTTAAAATAGCGTATCGGTTCGTGGATTTTTCCATTTCGAACCCTGGAATTTTTGATACAGATATGCTAATTTATATCAAAATCAAAAGTAATGTAAATTTATTTAGTAATAAATCAGCTGTAATAGCCAAAAGAGAATGATTAACAAAAAATTTAGTAAAAAAATCATTGCGGTAGTCGCTGATTTCGGCGCCATCTTGAATTTTGTTTCTGCAATTTAACTATGAATTTCATTGTTTACATCCGAAAAAATACGCGGATTTTAGGCGTTCGCGGATTTAAGGGAGTCTACTGTATTTAACAATGAATTGGAAAATTAGAAGTATTGTTTAGATGTGTAAATATATTTTACCAAATCAAAAAAAATTTAAATTGAATTTTAAAACAAACCTTTTACAGCCGACATCAAGGCATCACTTAAATTTTATATCATATCTTTTCAACTCACATTATGAATTTATGAGAGATGTGGATGAAAAAGCATAAGTGAATAAAGTTTTATATATCTTTTCATGTTGAACATAACTTTTGCACATGTGATTATAAATAGAATAAAAGTAAAATGATGAAACAAATGATGAAAAAAAATATATTTTTTAATTAATAGCATAGCGTCACTCAAAATTTAATATAATTATTTTTAAAATTCTTAGAGCCATTACATAAACTGCTGTGTCACAAACTTTTAACCTGTTATGAGTTTTTGTATTGATCATTCTTTTACCAACGAATTTTTTTTAATAATACAGTTACTAATTTATATATTCATTGTATGGGACTCTCTGTACATGAGTAGTACTCTCGCACTGGACCATTTATTTAATACTTTTAAACCTTGAAATAGAATAGCATTTGTCCGAATTGTTAGTACTGTTCATCTGGCCAAATGGTGGTATAAGCGAAAATTTCCATTGCTTCATTGGGGTACCCTTAACAGTAACATAAAATCCTGTTAATCTGCCTCCCCGGATGCGACAAAAAATCATAAAATAATCAGGGGGGGGGGGGTGTGCTTACACAGGATTAAAAGGGTATGGGTGAGTGGTGATGGGGGGGGGGGTATGCAGATTGTTGCAAAATATTCATTTTTGTATAAATGGAGGGAAGAAGAAAGCATTATCTACAGTAATGACTATACAAGATAGAAAAATAGTATAACTTTGCGATCAACGGTGATTTCAGATTATAGAAAATTCTGGATTACAGAAGTTTTGAAAGTAGAATCCATTTAGATAAATAATAAAAATAATGTCTGTCATTAATATGGTAATAGAAAAATGAAAGGAACTTGATAATTTAAAATAATTAAAAATCACTGAGAAACATCTATTGAAAATGTCCTAAAATATTTTCTAAAAATAATATTTTATGTGGTGTCGCCATCTGTTGAAAATTAAGGAGATTAATAACCATATTATCTTTTCTAAAATCAAGATCTCTGATTTATAAATAATACAAATGGGTTATTCTCTGCAATAGTGCAAAAAGTGCTTCCCAGCCATATAAATGCTCTTAATTTTATTACATTTTTATTTATTTTTATTTTTATTAGAAGATCTAAACATAGTTTATTAGGGGCAGAAAGTAAAATTTAAAAATAAATAAATTTAGTATTTAAAAATATAATATATATCATGCAAACATCATTCCCTCACCTTTCCCCACCTGTACTACCATATTTTATTGCCTATTTCTTTCCATCCAGAAATAAAAATAATTAAAAATACCCTAAGCAAAATAAAGTTCTTATTTGATACATTACAAAAAATAATAAAAATATTAATTTTTACTATTATTATATAGTCTACTCAATCAATTATATGTTTCCCCATGTTAGACCATCATTCCCTCACACATTGCTATTATCTCAAATATCTACCACTAATGAGCAGTAGCAGTCTAGCATCCTTCACAGAGAAGAAGCTATTTTGAGCACTTGTCAGTCCAGCAACATAAATTGGTGGTGTAAGATTTTGTTAATTTTACAGAATTTTTTTTTAGTCAGTATATCCGGAAGCGTTTTTATTAGCAGTCATTCCCTCACACAGAATATTCATTTTTTTGTAAATATCAAAAATTTTAATTTTATCATACATTATATATTAAGTGTTTCTCTTAAAGGAAACGGTTTGGATTTCTTCATAATTTTGCATTTTCCCCCTACAACTAGTAAAAATGTCTTATTTCATCATTCCCTCACTTGTCATTCCCTCACATTTTTTATTTTATTTTTTCCACAAATTTTTATTTTATTTATTTTTGTTAAGTCAAATTTTTAAAACAATTTCTGTTGCTATTAAAATCTTCAATAATTGTCTGATTTCTTACCATTTATCTAATTTTTATGAACATTTACATATGCATCATTCAAGTCAGACTGCTGGCCAAATTTGCAAGTATTGTAGAGAACAACCCAAATCACAAAAATAATAATTATAAAATGAAAATTTTGCAAATGAAACAGATTATTTAAAAAAGAAGAAAAATGTATTGCAGTTGGGAAAATAAATAAGGACAATAAATTTATGTGCCATTTGTTGAAAAATCAAGGTTAATTAGTTTACAAAGCTTTTTGGGAATTGGATGAGTCAGGAATTAAAGATGGTTCAAATAGTGCAAAAAACAAGGAAGAAAGGTTACATGAAAATTTACATATAGAAAGAATCCGTGAAACAGTGTATTTAAAAAATAACAAATATAAAATCAGGTTACAAAGAAAAAGAGTTTGGAACCAATTCAATAACAATTATCAAATGACTGAAATATGACTTGCAAAATCTCGTAAAAGGAGTGAAACATTATTCAAATATATGTGAACAATATAGTAAAATATTCGATGAATATTTTGAAAATGGAAATTGTTGCCACTATAGAAGAATCTTCTAACAAATCGATTTTTTATTTACCACACCATGCAGTATTTAACACTAGAAAGATCGAGAATTTTACTCAAATTTTAGAAAAATATTTCACACCAAAATTTTTATTTTAAATTATTAACTTATCCATTTAACTAGTTTTTTTTCTTTGTATCTTTTTAACTAGTTTTATAAAAAAAATTCCGGTTCGAACCGAGATATATTAATTTGGTAGCAGTCAAAATGACTGCTTGCGGGCTATCTAGTGTTAAACAAGACAATGTATGCACTAAATATTAAATAGCATTTGATTCAAGTTCCCATGAAGCAGGATAATTATTGTTAAATGACGGTCTGCATGCATGCACGCGAAAAAACTGTTTTGTTGAAACAACTAAATTTTTTTCCGTGCAGCAATTTAAATCCTAACATTTTCCATTTGTTGATTTTCTTCAGATTAAATAAAATTGCTGTTTTGGCCCACATAGAGAAAGCCTTCTTACAGATTTCCATCAATGAAAAAGACAGGGATGTTTTAAGATTCCTGTTTATAGATGACAATCCTGTCAACGATGATGCATTTAAGGTCATCATTTATAGATTTTTAAGCATAACATTTGGCTTGAACTCAAACCCATTTTTGCGATCTGCTACTATTAAGTTACATCTTAGTAAATTTGAAAGGGAATATCCAGTAGCGACAAAGGTACTCAGCAATTGTATTTATGTTGATGATTGGATAACTGGGATTGACACTGTCCAGGATGCAGTGACTATTTCACAACAACGATATAAAATTATGAATGAAACTAATATGAATTTCCGTAAATGAGTATCAAATAACAAATTTGTAATGGAAACGTGGATTCAGTACTCTACCTCAGCCCTTTGACGATAATAAAACACACGAAGTACTACAGCTGTTGTAGCCCAATTTAAATGCAGTAATATTACCACAAGCAGGGCATGCTTATGATGGAAATTGATCATTTATAGGAATTTTTGTGTAAGGCAAAATACTCAAAGTGCCTCAAGTAGCAGTTTTGTACTACAACTAGCAGGCAAAATATTTTATATCCTCTTGGTCTCATATCTGCATATTACAATACAAATCAAATGCTTATTCCAAGAGCTGTGAAGTAGAAATTTGACGTGGGATGAAGAATTGCTCCTCGACATTACAAAGACATGAAATTCCGAGCTACTGCAATTAGCAAACCTGAAGATTCTAAGGAAAATTTTTCGGTTCTCTGATGACTCCAATTATGAATTGATTCTGTGCACCTTTTCTAATACCAGTCCAAGGGCATAAGGTGCTGCCATATATTTACAATTTAATTCAAAAAATTAATCTTCCACTAAATTGATTACATTGAAAAATAAGGTGACACCTCTGAAAAAAGTATCACGCCCCAGATTGGAACTCTTGGGGCCGTTACTCACTTCATGCCTAACTTGTGAAAGGAAGAAAAGTGCTAGATCGCAAGGGACCATCTTCTATTTATATGTGGGCTGACACGCAAATTACCCTGTACTAGATCAAAGGTTCCGCAAATAAGTGGAAATTGTTCGTATTGAATTGCATAAAGGAAATACAATCGCTGACAGTTGCATCAAAATTATTTCACTGTGCAGGGTCCGAATATTTTTCAGGTTTGCTGACGCGAGCTGTCAAGTGCGAATTTCTTATTCCAAATACTAAATGGTGGACTGGACCTGCGTTTCTGAAGGACTTGCATCTGTGTAACAACGACCAAACCTAGGTGATATCAAACTAGGATCTATATTTATATAAAGGAACTTAAAAAAGACTCTGTGAACATTGCAACTAACTTGACTATTTCCAAAAACATTTCTGTGACGGACTCTTTTTTTTCCATTGTCTAATAATTTTATTAAGTTAATTTGTATAATTCGTTTTATATTTAGTGTCAAACTTAATTGTTGAATGAAAAGAGAAGTGGACCATTAAAGATTGCAGATTTAAAAGAGGCCGAATTGTTTCTAATTTGGTGTGCACCAACACTTAATTTGCATCGGTGTATTGCTCCGGTGCTTTTTTTTTTACCTTTTAGTGACTATTTAAATATTGGTTGGAATTCAACAGAGCTCATAAATACAGCGCTCCAGAGCCAAATGGAAGTGACATTATTTGAATAATCTCCAACAGAGGGGAAAATGGAAATTTAAAAAGAATGATGTACAGAAAGGAAGTTGGGTACTGATAAGGCAGGAAAATTTACCTTCTATCAAATGGTTGGTTGGCAGAATAGTTGAAGAATTTTAAGGGAAAGGATAGTATAATAAGAACGGTAAATTTATGTTTTCCCGACGGTAAGAGGAATGTTAGAGATGTCTGTGTATTACCCTTTGAGTAACGAGTTCCCTTTCTTCCCCTATGCGAACTCTGCAATATATTGTTTCAGTATTTAATGTAGTGTCACTCTGTATTTAGTGTTGTATGTAACTTGTGTATATCTTGTAATTTTTTTCTTTGTGTGGTAATTTCTGAAAATTTATGTATTAATTTTTTATTGAAAATTGCATTTTAATCACCGGTAGAGTGTTTTCCCCATTCTTAAAAAATGTTTTGAGATTGGGCACAAATGAGCATGCTAAAGAACGGGGAACCTCTTGCACCAGATCAGTTGAGATGTAAGCAGAGTGAACCAACCATTGGCAGTCGCCTTACAAAACTATTGTTCTTGTAAATAAATTTGTTTATTAGGTATTAAATTGAATGATCCTTGAAGCTTAGTGTACGATTATATATAATACAGTTCAAGAAAGTTGAGCTGTCCCCTACAACTTATAATGTATGAATTTTGCACTAAAGTAGTAATGAAACTTGTCGAATCTTATATTTAATTCAGTTTATTGAAAAATGTGTTGTTTATTAGTTTTCTTTCTGTTTTTAGATTCAAAATTAGATCAAACTTTTTTACTGAAGTTCCATAAGTCATTTTCTTGGATGAAAATGGCAACAATCTCTTCATACTGATACTTTAGAGAAGTTTCTGTTCTAAACCGAAACAAAACTTTTCAATTAAAAAAATGTCATCGATTAGAGAAGAAAATTCTTCCTCTGGTGAGCAGCACTTTGTTTCTCAAAATGGTGATAAAGAAAAGACCTCCTTTGATAAAGAAGAAAAACCTTTTATTTGTGAAGTATGCTCCAAAACATTTTCTAAGTATAGTAATCTAAGAAGCCACATCTTAATTCATACTGGTGAAAAACCCTTTGTTTGTGAAATATGTTCTAAAGCATTTTCTCATAAACATCATCTAAGAAGACATCTCTTGACTCATAGACTGAAGACTCATACAGGTGAACTACAAATACCCTTTGTTTGTGAAATATGTTTCAAAGGATTTTCTGCTGAGAGTAATCTAAAACAACATTTTTTGGTACATACAGGTGAAAAACTATTTGTTTGTGAAATATGTTCCAAGGCATTTTCCCGGAATCAACAGCTAAAAAACCATCTCTTGACTCACACTGGAGAGAAACCCTTTGTTTGTGAAACATGTTCTAAAGGATTTTCTCAGAATAGTAATTTAAGAAAACATCTCTCTGTACATACAGATGAAAAACCTTTTGTTTGTGAAACATGTTCCAAAGGATTTTCTTATAAGAGTACTCTAAGAACTCATCTCTTGTCTCATACAGGTGAAAAACTGTTTGTTTGTGAAACATGTTCCAAAGGATTTACTTGTAAGAGTGCTCTAAGAAGCCATCGCTTGACTCACACTGGGGGGAAACCCTATGTTTGTGAAATATGTTTTAAAGGATTTTCTCAGAATAGTAATTTAAGAATACATCTCTCTGTCCATACAGAGGAAAAACCTTTTGTTTGTGAAACATGTTCCAAAAGATTTTCTTATAAGAGTACTCTAAGAACACATCTCTTGACTCATAAAAGGTGAAAAACTCTTTGTATGTGAAACATGTTCCAAGCGATTTTCTTATAAGAGTGCTCTAATAAGCCATCGCTTGACTCACACTGGAAAGAAATCCCTTGTTTGAGAAATATGTTCCCAAGCATTTTCTCATAATCATAATCTAAGAAGACATCTCTTGACTCATGCAGGTGTAAAACCTTTTGTTTATGAAACAGAATAGTAATCTAAGAAGGATTGTTTGTCTCATACCAAATAGACGCCTCCTGAAAATTTGTTGTACTTTATTGTCAAAATTGAGTATGATTCTGCATATGTCGTTGCGTTTAGTATTAACACATCTCTTATGTTTCAGCATGTAGTAATAAAATAAAAAATTGTAAAATTCTGCCATAATTGTCACAGATGTCAATTTGATAATAAGCAAATAATTCCGGACATATTCATCAGATTTCAGTAAACCTATAATTCAGTCATAAAACACCAGTATTCAGTCACATTTAATAAAAACTTTGAAATTCTAAGTTTCATCTACCATCAAAGGCGTTAAAAATATATTTCAGTCCTCCCTGGACCATTTTCAATTTCGCATTGAGCCAGACTTGTTCCTTTTTGGGCCTCGCTTCGGATTATTTTTCGTCTTTTTCACATTATTGTGTTTCTCCTTAATCCGCACCAGCCCTGCTCCACCAACGCATGTTCCATCCGCATATGCAAAAAAGACGAAAAATAATTGGAAGGGAGATCCAACCGAGAACAAGTCTGGCTCAGTGCGAAATTGAAAATTAGCATTGGAAGACCGAAATGTATTTTTTGTTTTTCAACACCTTTTATGGTAGATGAAATTAAGAGTTTCAAAGTTTTTATTAAATCTTTCGGTAAACCTTTATGTATAACTTTTTGGATAGTTACTTTTAATTTTTGTTATTTCACTGTAGAGTAATTTACCCTGAAATAAAAATTTAATCTGACCTGAAAGTATAAAATGCACCTCACTATCTTATAGGAAAGGATTTATTGAAGTAACACTTTTTAAAAAATATGAGAAGTATTCTAAAAAATATTTTTTGTGCGAAAAAAAAATCTTACTTATTTCTTAAATTTTCTTCTTAAAGAATTTCCCAAGGATTTAAATGAAGGATATCTCATTATCAAGTAATCTTTGCACCCATCATGAGCTAAGTATTTTTTTAATATATAAATGACAAATTCAATATTTATTCGGCATGTTAACTCGATTCATAAATAACGGTTGTATAGGCTTATAACCAGCGCATTTTGTTTGTAAGATTTATTTATTTTTTTACTTCTTGTTTGTGTTTTGTATAATCGAATTTAGAAATGTTTTCGACACAGCAATATTGTTTCTTATCATCACGCATTATAATACGGGCAAATCGTGTGTGTTTGGAAATTTTATCTAAAATTACCATTTTGGGGTGTGAGAAGACCATTGGGGTAGGTTATATGGTTGAGAAAATTCATCATTTCTCATATTCTCAAAAATGACCCACTTATGAGTGGGTCATTTTTGTGTCACTGTTGGTCATTGTATTTTAATGAGAATGAAGATTCAAACAGTTATTAAGTTGTTGAAGAGTTGGCAGCAAAGGAAGTCGCAAAGCTGCAACATTTCGCCAGATTTGGCAAGAAAATCGATTTCAAGATTACCAATGTCAATACGTTTATGTACACCTCATCATCATTACTTTACATCATACCATGTACATTTTGGCATCAAATGAAACGATGTCACCAAATTTGGCACCAATATATAATTCTTAATCCGCCGAGAATGTATTGTTTTATTTAGTTGAATTCAAGGCTAACTTTGACAGAGCTACGCTCAGTCTTCCTGCTGTTGTGCCATAATGACAGAAATGTTTGTGTGTGTGTATACGAATTTTATCTAAAAAATGACTCTAATGATTTGACTGAATTTTGTATTCTACCGTTTTTGAGTATGAGAAGACCCAAAAGTTCGAGAAAGTTTGATGAGTAGCAAATCCGCAACCCTAAAATCCGCTCATCATTGCCGATGTAAACAATGAAACTTTCAGTTCAGATGTAGGGACGAAATTACAGACTTTTTATTTTTATATTATTCTGTATGTATTTTAATATACAATTCTTGTTAATATGACTAAACACATCTTTTTTTATAAATTAAAGTATAAATTTATTTCTGAAAAAATTCAAGATATTGCTGAGACCACTGGTAATCACAATCTTTTTACCAACTATATTTATGTATTAATCAACCTTTTTTGGTTCTTAAGTATGGTTAAATTTGAAATAAAATTTCTTCATTTTTTTATTTTGATGTAAATTAAAATTAGTAGTGTACCTTTATAAGGCAAATTTCATTGAATAATTCAAGATAAATGTATCTCATCTCTATTATGCATATTTAATTATCCATTATTAATTATTTACTAGACCTTTTCTTTTGACAATTCCATAATTTTTAAAATTATTACTTTTTTTATTCTAGTTTATTACTTTAATATTTTATTATAATGTAAGCATTCATTATAATTTTGATTGCATTATTACATTGATATTACTGTTTTAAAATGTAAACAAAGAACTGACCAAAAAACCGCACAACCTGTGCGGATTTGAAGGAAGTCTACTGCATTATGATTATATCTCGATCAGTTTAAAAAGTTGATCTGTATGTGAAGCTGAACAGAGGGTGGTTGGCACCTTTTCAGTTGCCATTCTACGTTCGTCTATAATCATCAGAAAATCGATGCCTCAGCGGGGGTTTTCATTTATAAAAGTTATTCAATGCTATGGCAGTGGAAAATGCACTTTAACCCTTTATGTCCCAAATTCATGAAAGTTTCATCTTCTAAAGCCTTTTTCTTGAATTTTTGAAACTGAATTAAAAAATTTACACAGTAATAAATTTTAGGAGGGTTTTGCCAATTAAAATTAATTAATTAAATTTAAATTTATAGGGATTTTGTACAAGATTTATAATTCCACTGAAATCTTTTATTTAAAATATTTTTTTTATGATTTTGTAGAATTAGGAAATGTTGGGCTATAATATTCTTACAATAGAAATATTTCCGAACTGAAACTCCCCTCCCCCAATCCTTGAACGTCAAGAAAGCTGAAGAGATGCAACGACAAAAGAAATCATCCTTTTAAAAATATTTATATTTTGTGCAACACATAATGCTTTTGGAACAAGATAAAGTAGTGTATCTATAATTCATTCTAAAAAGTATGACTAATAATCAATGTATTTAATGAATTTTATAACAAGTTATTTTAATGGTACTTTAAAGTACCGTCAGGGTATAAACAGTTAACTTTGTCATTTGTCTAAATTTAATCATATTGTTTTAGGAAAATGCATGTACATAGAATTCAATTTTGTAAAGAAAAATAATTCACTTTTTGAACTTTCCATCCTGTTGTTCTGCATTATAGGTGTTACTAAGCTCTTAAATTTGCTTTTGAATTTTAAAAGAACGTTAATCACATGTTAAATGAAAGTCCCGATTATGTTATGTAATGTTTGATCTGTATTCTTCTATTAAAAATGGCTTTTTAAAATTTTGCCGTATTAAAACAAAAATTCAAATCCTAGGAACTGAATTGTGTTTTCAGTTGATGTATGAATTCTTTTTGTTACAATTGTATTTCTTTTTTTTAACATTTCTGAGTAGATTGATTGTTTGTACGTTCAATCTTCTTCTTTTAACGAAATTTAAATTGTTTTAAATTCAAATTATATTGGAATCAAAAAATAAATTTGTTGTTGATCAAGTGAAAAGATGTGTTTCAGTTTTTTTCTTATATCTGTTTGAATTGGAGACAATGGGGGTAATTATGAGCTACTTTATTTCTTGCCTTCATTCCGAGGAGGAGGTGGGTTGATAGCATTGAATTTTTGTCGCCTGATAAGCTCATATTTTCTTTTTCTTCCTAAGGTGTTTGATTGCTTTAACCTTTTAGGCCTAAAACTATGAACCTAGAAAAGGCTTCATCTTAATTACTTGCTTCGCACGAAAACACCCTGTTGCTAAAGTTAATCCTACGGGAGAAAATTTTTTAAATATCTCGCTTGAATTTCAATATTTTTAAAGGATTTTTTTTCACTAGATAGCTGGGGTTGATCTCTACATAGATCGATTTTTACTTTTTCAATTTTGTTAAAAGATTTTTTCTATGAGGATACTTCTACTTTCTAAACCTGGTTTTGAATGTGCCTCTTAAAAACAACCTCCAAACAAAATCGAAAAAGTGGAAAATGTACTTTTTAGAGATCGACTTCAGCATATACAGTGCAGAAAAGAAAAGTTATTTAGAAATATTGAAATGCAAACGAGATATTTTAAAAGATTTCTCGCATAGGATTAATATTAGTGTGCGGGTATTTTTGCATGAGTGAAGTAGCCTTTTTACAGGATGTCTAGCCACCTAGCCAACCTGTAAAAGTTAGGGAAGTTTATATGGGCTGGAAAAGTCAGGGAAATTTACCATCCGTGTGGAAAAGTTAGGGAAATTTGAAAACTCTGGGAAAGGGTTACAAAAATCTGAAACTTCTTTTAAAAAACCCCCAAGAAACTAAGGATTTGAAATTGCAGCGCCAGAAAAATCAAATTTTGCTCTTTATAAGTAAAGTAAAGTATATTGCAACCTGTCATGTATATATTTTTGTCAACCATTTTTCAATCCTTCTTTGTAACACAAGATACTGAACACACTGAAACTTTGTATTGAATGTTGTGGAATTGAATAGGAGCTTCAGTCTGTCTTCATTTTGAAATTGAAAAGCTTAATTTATTGGATATTTATAATTTTTATTGAACTGTGTCGAAGCAATCTGTATTTAACTGTGACTCGTGTGATAAAGAATTTCATCTTGATTGTATAAAATGGATAGAACCTGATGCTAAAAGTGTGTACAGTTGACTCCCTCAAATCCACACAGCTTGGGCCCAGAGATTGTGCGGGCTTTAGAATTTTGCGGATATTTGGTCATTGCTTTGTTTACTTTTTTTAAACAGTCATTTGAATGTAATAATGTAATCAAAATTATAGTGAATGCTTGCCATATAGTAAAATGTTATAATAATTAAGTAAAGTAATAAACTAAAATGATAAAAAGTACGGTAATTTAAAAAATGATTAAATTATTAAAAGTAAAGTTCAATTAAATAATTAATAATGTATAATTAAATATGCATAATAAAGATGAAATACATTTTCTTTCAATTATTCAATGAAAACTTCCTCATAACAGTACCCTATTAATTCACATCAAAATCATAAATAAAGGAAATTTTATTTCAGGTTTAGCTAGTCTTAATAACCAAAAAAGCTTGATTAATACGTAAATATATTTGGTAAGAGGATAGTGATTTCCAGTGATATCAGCAATATCTTGATTTTTTTTCAGAAATAAATTTATACTTCCTTCATGAAAAACCACGAGTTCAGCCATATTATTGAGAATTACATATTAAAATAGATACGGAATGATATGAAACAGAAAAGTCAGTATTTTGCTCCTACATCTCAACTGAAATTTTCACTGTTTACATCTGCGATGATGTGCAGATTTGAGGGAATCTACTGTATTTTCAAAATTTTTAGCATGTATTTTACATTCTAATCTCTAAGAATTTGTTTAACCCTTTAACGGTCGCTTAATATTTGGAAAAACCATCAAAAAAGTACCTATTTTTTTATTACAGAAATTGAATAATTATAAGGTTTCAATATAAAATATGCAATTAGTTTTTTTAAAAGCGAAAAAAAAAGATGTTATAGAACAAATTTACATTTGTGGAAAAGCCATCATGCGAGAATTCTATGTTTTAATGTTTGTTTTACACCATACAAATTAATGCGAATAATACCATTATTTTTCACATCTTAGATCTTTATTTATCATCATCAAACAATTTTTTTCAAATAATATTTGAAATAATATAATACACATTAAATTTTGATTATTAATAATTTTTGAGTGTGATATATTTCGAAACATGCAATACAAAGTCTAACATTACAATCAGCGCCAAAAACCAAACCCAAACGTTAATATTCAATGACTTCACACCGAAATGCCAGTTAAATTTTTCTGGTTTCAGAAGTTTTTTCCAGCAATAAATCTCCAGCCCGGAAATATGACGGGCACGAGAAGTAACGAACGACACCTCAGCCCGTGGTATTCACGGGGGCGAGAATTAAAGGGCTAACAATTCAATAGTTTTTACTTCAGAATCTGTTGTGAAAGTTCCGCTCTCGAATTCACATCTTTTAAAAGTTTTTGTGTGTAACATCACGAAATCTCGATACCTGGAAATGGTTTTCCAGAACCTGGAAAAGTCAGGGAAATTTGTTGATGATCTGGAATAGACACCCTGTTTTTATCATAATCTTCCTTAATGTCTGAAAATACATAAGAAAATCTGCATAATAATAAGACCTTGCGGTAAGATTTGAAAAAAAAATTCAGTCTCATTTAAGGTCTTTTTGTAAGATATACAAAATTAAAGTCCGTCTAACAGTTGGCTGTTGGTTGCGACAACGGCAAGAATTGCCTCTTTTTGTAAAACGTACAAAAATAAAGTCAGCCTAACACTTGGCTGTTGGTTCCGGTAACGGCAAGAATTGCGTCTGAGCCAATGTTTGGCTGATTATTGGACTAAAGGTCTGAAATGATAATTGACCAGTGGGTCTGCTGGCACATGTAATAGTAATAAAATGTAATAATAATCTATTTTACTTCAACTTCATTGTTTGCTTTTTTTTGAAGATTTTGGTTGGTTTTAGAACTATTTATTCAAATTGCTCATAATTTGGTTTATGCGATAAAAAATTAGTCACCATTTTGTATCTTAACAAATGTCTCTAAAACTATCCTTTTTAGAACTTTTACTTTAGTGAACATCCAGATGCAAGAAAAGGAGAGCTGAGAGTTATAATATACTTTTAAAAAAAGATACTTTTCTGTAACTTAATTGGAATATATGAATTGATTTTTTAATTGAGCGAAAATATCCCAAGCTGAGATTCGAACCCAGAACCTTTTGACTTACATTGCCAGTGCTCATTGGTCTATTCGGGAGGTGGGCTGATAAAGCTCCAACCGCATCCGAAATTCGTTGAAAATATCAAGTTTAATTATGAAAGTTTAGAAAATTGTAATGAAATCTGCTAAGATGAAATTAAAAAGGAACCAGAAAGATAACTCTCTTTTAGACAGGTTTTCATATTAAAAAGTGTGTTATTTCGCTGAGAATATGAAATAGCCATTTCAGCCACGTTTCCGTTATACACAGATTCTCTTTATATGCGTTGTATTATGCAAAATGCGATATGTGGTGATTAAATTGCATTACTAATCTTAATTAGTTTAAAAACCATTAATAAAAGGCTTAACTTGCTATTTATCAGTTGAAAATCTGTGATTTAGGGCAATGCATAGATTGAAACATCTTCTCTGAATTGCAAAGCCTTGGAACTTTTTTTTTTTAATTACGTAAATGCTTGTTATGTTATAGAATTGTTATTCAGCTCGTTACAGCTCTGTGATGTGTTATTTCATTTCTATAGCATTGCAAAATATTGATTAAAAAGGTTGTTCTATGGTTGTGTAACTATTTGATTAGAAATAAGCTTTATTTACATTTAAAATACATCACAAATCTAATAGCGATTCTGAATCTCGAATAGACAAAAAGCTTCTAATCAGCCACAATTTATGAATAAAAAGAATCCAGAAAATACTGTGAAATTTGACAGTTTAAGCCAATTTTCAGGCCGTGGCAGTTTCGGAAAAGTCATCATTTGGGAGCTGCGATTCCAAATGCATACCATTTATGAGAAAATGAAAAACAAAAACGCTATTCAATACTTAAGTATTGCAAATGTCATGCATGTATGCTGGAAAATGAATCCAAATATGTGAAATGTGGTAGTGGGAGGAGGGGGAGAGGGGTAGAGTGTGAACGCTCTTAAATAATTTTAAATTCGCTGTTTACTTCGTCTTTATTTACAACTTATTGAGATAGATTTTAGTAGATAATTTTCAGTATTCTGTTTTAAAAAATGTCGTATAACCTTGGAATTATACTTCAGAAGACAGAAACCTACCTTAAACGAAATTTCTCTCAGTCCCATGCGATTTCAACTTTGCAGGTTTGGTTGTCTAATAGATGCGTTATCTGTTATGGTAAAAAAAACCTTTTTAAAACGGAATTTCTTCCGTTTCTTTGATTCCCTCATAGAAACTTTTACTATATCTCAGCCCCCTCCGAAATGGTAAGTTTAGATACGACGGCGTTGCCAATGCTCTATCTATAGGCAGGGCTTGCACATGACGTCACATACTCAGAAGAATCTGGCGCAAGAGCGAATATGAGGCGAATGTGGTGTGCTCTCCACTTGACTTATTAGATTTAAGTACTATAATAATAAAAATCTTAATTAAACAGAAAGACAACACGTGCTTTTACCGGCAAACGGTGAGTTCTAACGTTCCTTTTGGCTCCGGATACAATACCAGATTAGAGCACCAGTCGTTGCTAATAGCAACGTGACGTCAATGCTAGCCGTCTATTGAACTACATAGGCCGAAAAACGGCGGGTATATCTCGCTCAGATAACCTTATTGGTAATAGCATTTGGTTGCCATGTAGACAGCTCTACAGAATAAACCGCAGTTAATGGAACTCCATTAAACTATACCGCGAGATATACCCACAGGTTGTCGACCTAAGTAGTTTAATAGACATAGAGCATTGGCAATTTAAGTCAAAAGTTCCTGGTTTCGAATACCAGATTGCGAATTTTTCGCTCAATTTAAAAAGTTCAATTCGTATGATATCTTTAAAGAACAGGTATAATCGAGTTAAAAATAATCGTTTATAGGAATAGTTATGCAATGAACTATTAACATCGACAAGTAAATGCTATTTACTTAGAATAAGTTTTTTCTTTTTATTTAATTTTTTCTTTAAAGCAAAATGACATCATTAAATGTAATCTGAATCTTCCGCACCACACACACAAATTTTTTCGTATGGAAATAGAAATTTTGAAAACTGAAGTTCAAACTTATTTTGTTCTTTTATAAAAAGTACTACCTATTATAAAGATAAATAAATGTTGAAGCAAAAACAATGCTTGTGAAAGCAACCCTTCCAACATTTGGGATGAGTAGAATCGGGACGAGAAGAAGTATAATATCTCCCTTAGTCAAGGTTTTCTTTTCGAGGAAATTCCCGGATGAGCAAGATAATGTTTTCCTATTAAGGCTGTTCTCAAATCCAAAGAAACTACTTTATGATCCGTATCTGAATTAGTTTGGGTCCGAAAACGCATGCATTGGGCAAGTGGACACTATTCTTCCTTTGGTTTCGAGGCTACAAAAATTCGTCTGATTGGGAATAACATTCATACTCATGTTCAAAATTAAGAGAATTTGCATATTTTGTCGAATTTCATGAAAAGTACTGAACGAAAGGTAAAACTAAATCTTCGAAACAAAGGTGCAACTCTTTAGTGTCGAATACGCAAGTGCACACGGGTGTATGCACGGTGTGGGTAGAGGAACAGGCTTTAAAAGCAAGCGAGGCAGTTTTCACGTTTTGTTTTCTCGCACACCTCGCTGAATGTCTCAGTATTTTTTGCAATATTTGATGAAAATCAAAAATATACGGTATAATTCAGTAACAACCAACGTTTGGATGATAGTACGAGGTGGAAAATCGTTGGGAGACTGGAAACAGGGCAATCTCAAGTGCAGATTCCTAGAGACATTAATGTAACGCGAAGCGCCATATCCAACTTATGGAAAGAGATTAAGAACACTGGATCCTAGAGAAAAAGCCTGGGCAAGGTTGTCCAAGGGGCATGGCGGCCAACAAAGATCGCTATTTGTCCATTACAGCGAGGGGTAACTAGAGTTCAACAGCTTCTCAACTCACTCGTGACCTTTATGCGGCCACAGGCAGTCAACTTTCAAGGGTTACTGTTTGCAGAAAGGTACACGACAGAGGGCTATTTGTAATATGGCTTGCTTCTTGCGTCCCGCTCACTTCTGCACACAGGAGAACCCAATTAGCATGGTGCAGATATAATTGATTTTGGACCAGGGATCAATTGGGGACCATTCTATTCACTGATGAGTCTCTGTTCAACGTAAATACAAATTCTCGACGTACTTTCATGTGGAGAAAACCAGGATTCGCCTTCCAACTTCTGAGAAAAAGAGCACTATAAGGAAAATGCAGCTGACGTCACTGTGGGTCGAATTACTGTGGAAAACCTTCTCGAAAGAAAAGCCTTCTCGTTCTTTATGACTCCAATTGTACAGATGAGCTTCGGGAATTTGATTGGTCTACATTTGACAGGTCTATGTTATGATTGGCGTACGTCACCAAGACGAATCCTGCAATGACCGCTATGACAAAAATTTAGTGGTACATTAGTTGATGGAAGTTTTCCTTATGGCAGCGGAGGTTTGATAGTCTGGGCAGACATCATGTTGGATAGATGCACAACCCTCCGTGTGTTGGACAAAGGCTCTATGACTGGTGTGAGGTTTAGGGATGATATCTTGGAACCCAATTTTCGCATTTTAAGAGATGTAGTTAGCTCTGATTTCATTTTAATGGACCGCAACGTGCGCCCAGATAGAGATTAGCTTGTCGCGAATTTCGGAAAAGTGAGGATATTCGCTTGATAGATTGGCCAGCCAGATCTCCAGATTTAAACAATAGAGAACATGTCTGAGACGCTGTAGGAGGGAAAACTGGAACTCGCTGCCCACCTCTCAGAACCACCCAGGGCCTGAAAATAGCATTGCTGGAGGAATGAGACTAACTGCCACAGGGATCCATAAACTGCCTGATTTCCAGTATGAGTTCACGTTGTGAGAGCTGTGTAAATGTAAAGGGAGATCATACCCCCTATTAACCCATTTTTTATTCAATATTGTAAGCTCTGTTTTTTACCTTCCGACACTGATGATTCTTACGCACGATCATGTGTGCGCACTACAACTTCTGAATGTTTATTTGTATTGCATTATATCAACTTATGTGCATGCATAATTTCACCAAAATCTGTCCAGTAATTCTCGAGATAATCGTCCAAATCTGAGAACTCTTCTAATTTCGAACATGAGTGTAATTTTGTTTTTCAGTTACAGAACTAAGGAAAATTCACTAAATTTTTTGTACGAATTCAAAATGAAAATAAAACCACCAGAAAGGGCGCTTATATTAACTACACTACAGTGTTAAATTCAGGGGGAGCTCTTTCTTACCAGATACTTGGGACAGATTGAAAGCCCTCCCCATCTAAGAAGATTTCCGATTTTATGCTTATTAACCCATTCGGGACCATGGGTGCATATATGCACCCTCAAAAGGTGTATACAGAATTTGTTTTTGCAAGAGTAATAAAGAAAATTAATATTTCCCTTACTTATTAGAGCATTTTCGAGATTCTATAAGTAAAAGTAAGTATTTAAAAAGAAGTTTTACCAACGGTAAAATGTTTATGTAAATGACGCCGGTCCCGAATGGGTTCAATGCAAATAGAGGTGTCTTAAATTCAGACACATGTGTGACTGAAAAAGTAATTAATACACTTAATTATATGAATGTAAAATTTCAGAAATCATAGGTGTCTGAAATTAAGACACTTAAATGTCTTACTAATTACTATGGTCATGGTATAAACACTGTAAACTAAAATGTTTGAAATTCAGAGACATAAAATGTCCTAAAACGGAGTGTTCAATTTTCAGACATTTTAAAGTGTCTTAATTTTTAAGGCACGTGTATGCGTCTGAATTTGAGATATTTCAAATGTCTGAATTGCAGCCATGTTTGACAGATCTGTATGTTCGGAAATAACTACCAATTTTTTCATTTTTTATAAGCATTATTCACTGTAAAAAATATCCGTTACAATATGGAAATTGTACTGCCAAAATACGTATTTTAATGTAAATTTTCTTCCGTAAATTCCAGAAAAATTTCCTTCTTTTTGCATATTTCTGTATTTAAACGTTTCCATTAAAAATGAAATATAATTTTTCATGGTCAAACCCACATATTTCACACACCACTTTCCAAAGCCATGTATAATTCATGATTTATATTTTTAAATCAAACCACGGCCGAAATTAGAGGGGGGTAGAGGGAAGTGGCGTGTGCTCCAGGCGCCAGAACGAAAAACGGAGAGGGTGTCAAATTAAGATTCTGTTTGTCTTTTGCTACAAAAATGTATCAAATGCAAGCAAGGTATTTGTCAAGAACGCTCATAGGTTTAACTTTAACTTACTATTAACTGTCTACGTGCGACACCTACCTGGGGAAATGAAATTTGTCAAAAACGTTCCACTGTCTTCGAGCATTATCTGTCTTCATTTAGATAATGTTAAGCATCTAAATAATGTTTTATAGTTAAGACGACAATGTTTTATTTGTCAAAAACAGAATCCTGTCTTAAGTGAAAAAATTATATATTTCCAACAGAAAGAATACCAATAATTATATTTTGCCTGAATACAAGGATTGGAATTTTCGGAACTTAGGCTATACAGTATAAAGCAGCTATTTAATGTCAACTAGTTTAAGCAATTGGTAAAACAAAGCGAGTTTACTTTGCAAAAAATTATTATTTATAAAACAAAATTCTCGAATAACCATGTTAAGTACTCGCGAATGTTAAAATGGTGTTCATTTTTTAATTCGCGAATAATCAAAACTCGCTATTGTTAAGGGATTACGTTATATATATATATATATATACTATATATACAATGTTAAAACATTTTAATATTTCAAAATTAACATTACCTCTTTATAAAACAATAATATTTGTGTTCTAAAAATTTTTTTTCGCTAGAAGAAAAAACCTTTCTGCTGGCCCTATAACGCATGAAATTAAACAGACAAATATTGAAAATTATAGAAGGAAAATGTGTGAAACGTTCAGAATTATAAATGGATCGGAAAAATAATTACCACTATCGTAAAATACATTATATTTACCACTACAGTAAAATACATTGTGTTTCATAATAAGTAACAATATTTGAGGCTTGAACTTGTGAAGCGTGGCTGAGTGGAAAAATTGACTAGCCTGGAAACCAACAGGTCCATGGTTCGAATCCTGTGACAGATAAGTCTAATATGTTTAATGTAACTTAATGTGAGTTAATAACTCCTGTAAAATGTACGTGACTTTGGATTGAAATATGTTGGTTTGCCCTTCCTTGAATGATTAATTTTCATTTTTTAAATACAGAAATTCCTCCCCCCCCCCAAAAAAAAAAAAAAAAAATTCTGGAAAAGGAAGAAAATGTCCATTAAAATACGTAAATTGATGTAAATTGTACTGCTGTTTTGATAGGCGGTACAATTTCTATATTTTAACGGATTTTTTAAAGTGTATAATGCTTACAGAAAAAAAGTGAAAAAATAGCTGCTCTTGCATAGAAATGAAAGATGGTCAAACATGGATGCTATTCAGACATTTGAAATGTCTTAAATTCAGATCCATACAATCGTTTTAAAAATTAAGACACTTTAAAATGTCTGAAAATTGACACTCCCTTTAAGACGCTTATGTGTCTGAATTTCAGACATTTCATTTTACTGTGGTAATGGTCTATAAATGCACTCCTTCCCCGGAACTCCACAGTGTCCCTACCAGAGATGCAGAAATCGCTGCAGGAGAAAAATTTCTGAATTTAACGCGTCTATGACCCCAATTATGACTTTTGAATGCACAATTTGACATTGCTTCCAGAAATTTGATGGCTGCAATGAGAGTTTTGAATATGGGGAAGGTCGTTGGTAACATTCGGTCTTTATTAATGAGAAATCGAAAGCATAAGTTGAATTTAATCAACATATTAAAGTCGGAGAGCTTGCTGCTTAACTCCGAGTATGCTCTAAACCTATTTCAAACCGTCTAAAATAAATTGTTTGAAAAGTAAAATAACAGAAATCCCGATTTACACAACCTAAAACTTAAAAAAAAGTGCAAATTTTATGACAAATAAAATTTTTAGGAAATTTTAATATCTATAATGTCGACCAGATATTAGAAGCAACTATTGAGACTCAATATGCTATCAAAAACGATGAAACTTGAAACAGAGAAATCCAGAAGAATTATGAATGTTTTAGACAATTCTAACCAAATTGTTTTGCTCAACATGAATTATACTTGTTGCGTGTGTTTGTTACATTACTAGTTTCTGTAGCGAAAGTGCAAAATCATTTTCTTAAAGATTAAAACCTTATCTCAAAAACTCCATTGGGGAATCAACGGCTGACGGGATTGGTATTTATGCGAACTCATTATACAGTTTTATTGTAAAGCACAATTTCTTATTTCAGTGACAAGAAATTAATAATGAAGCTGCTAACCTAATGAAACCTAACCATTTAGTTCTAATTTTAATGTAAAGAAAATGTTTATGTTATATGAAAATTGGTTTAAATACATTAAACTCTTCAGTATGCGCTATCTATATTATAAAGGACAAACATATCTGTGCGTAACGCATACGTCATTTTGCGAATGGCAACAATTTGAAATTTGAAATAAAATTTTGGTTTTACAATTTTCTCTACTGCAAATTTTAAACTTTTAAACATCGCACATTTTAAATTTTTACACCATCGCATAAGGAAAAAAATGCTTCTTTAAATACAATTTGTTTGAAAGCTGTATCTCAATTTATTTTTGAGATATTAATTTTTTTTGTATTTTTTAATACCATTTTTCTTATCGTGGCAACAAAAGTACACCATTTCTATTGAAAGTCATTGAAAGTAAACGGAAAATAGTCGAAAATAGGAGATACTGTATATTTTTGTTGCCATTTTCTCATAAAACCTGAAAAAAAGTTGAAATAAAAATATGGGCTATGTCAAGAATATTGTCTGTTATTCCGTGATAATGACGTCATATGCGTACTTTTCTATAGACGAAGTTTAAGACTGTATTCTAAAAGTGGATTGCTTTAGCGGATGCAAATGACGTCATTTTATTAAAAAGCGTGTATTTTAACTCTTAAACCTGTATTATGTTTTGTAGAAGTGCGTCATTTTCGCAGCAGAGCTGCTTTGAAATTCTTCACAGGTGATAATGCTTCACTTTTGAATGTAATGTAATGTAATCGAAATCACATTCTGATAAAACGCAATGTTTTACAAAAATTTAGAGTGTCTTTATATATGAGAGGTGAAATGCAAATAATAGCGTTTTATATTACAGAAATTGGTGATTCTCGCTTAATGAATTTGCTTCGCCGAGTTAGACAAACAAATAATTCGGGTTTAAAATAACATCATGTTCCTGAAGTTTTTGTGCAAAATTCTCTCGAATAATAAAATTTTAATGCTATTTTTTAGGACATTCTACTATAATTTTATCAAAATAACATAATTTGCTTAATTTAATTTTCCTTATTTTATATAATTATATATTTAAAACATAAATGTGTTTTTTAGTGATCTGCCCTTATCCTTTTGCTGAACCAATTTTACTAATATTTTTTTAACTGAAGCTCTTCATTTGTAGATATGACCGCAATATCTGTTTTTTTTTTTTAAGTATGCCCACTTTTATATTTTAATTTTAAAAGACTTAAGAAATTTCTTCAAAATGGTGAAAATTAGATAGCTTTCATTATTGCAGACAAGAGAGAAATAATGGGGTATTTTTATCTTTATTCATGCTATTTTACGATAAAAATTCAAAATTGTTGTATACGGTTTAGTGTTGCAAAATCCCATTAGGAGCAGAATATTATATTAGGGGCATAAGAGCGAAAAATGACATCTGTTTTTGAAAACACGGATTTTTCCTCATAAATTTTCTATATTGCTTTTCCTTCTGCATGTGTATTGATACTAAGTTTCAGACACTAGACGAAATGCTTATTTAAGTGAAAATGAAGCCATATTTAAAAGAAAACGATCATTTTCTTAGATAAAACTAAACATTTTAATACAAATGCGTCTAAAAACATAAATTACGGAAATTTTTACTCTCCGGAATTGAGATTAGAATATCAAGTAAAGGGTGCGTCTGTTCACATAAAAGATGTTGCTGTCAATCGTGACTTCAAGTTTTGAGCTAAAATGATTTTTAAATGATCAAACAAAATACATTTTTTTTTGTAAAATGATGAATATGAGAAGTGCGTACGCAAATTTTGAAAAAGTGAAAATTGCTGTTTTTAATTCCGGAATACCAAGCATAAGAGCCTCAGTTGATAACCACATCCTATTAACTGATCTTTATTATATTTTACTGATTAAGTATCTATATTATAAAGAACAAGCGTATCTGTGCGTAAGGCTGACGTCATTTTGCGAATGCAACACTTCACGATCAAATTTCGGTCTTGAAATTTTCGCTGCTGCAATTTTTTAATCTGAACATCGTACGTTTTCAATTTTCGTCGCATAGGGGAAAAAATTTACTTTCAAATATAATTTGTTTAAAAACTGTATCTTAATTGACAGATGCCTTATATTTTCTAAAATAATTTTTAAGCATGATTTTTTTTTAAAGTTTATCTTATCACGTTCCGGTTTCAATACATAATAATAAGAAACATTTTGCACATAAAGCAACAAACATTTTTCAGCATTTGTTTCTGACTGTTTTTGCATAACGAAATTAATACTTCCTTTATAAACAAATAAAAGAATAATATTAAAAAACCACCAATCTAACATATTTGTGAAAGACAAATTAACGAAATTAATACTTCTTTTAAAAACAAATAAAAGAATAATATTGAAAAAACCCAAATCTAGCATATTTGTAATCGTACAATTAAAATTTTTAGATCACCAAATAGGATTTTTTTTTCAAATGGAATTTATTTGCAAAGTTC
Organism: Maratus speciosus; assembly: GCA_963932465.1. Lineage (NCBI taxonomy): Eukaryota > Metazoa > Arthropoda > Arachnida > Araneae > Salticidae > Maratus > Maratus speciosus. The sequence goes on along the minus strand of OZ010794.1, from coordinate 70,478,415 downwards.
ATCTCAGTTTACTGATTGTCTATGGTTTTAAAAACAATTTTAAAGCATGAAATAATTTTTAATTTATCTATGTCGCGCGAAGCTCGATTACGAAAGATTAATCCGTTTGCCCTTAAAACAAAATATAGTGTTTATCATTTTCTTACGGCTAATATCCATTAAAAAGAAATTTCCCTATGAATAAACAAATAAAATTATATAAATAAAACACAAATTTAACAGACATGTATAAGCTCTGAAACTATCAGAATATAAAAGGATGCCATAAGTAGCAAAATCTTGGTCAAATAACTTTTAGCATGCGGCTAATAAGAAAACTGCTTTTGTTAAATTTAAAAAAATTATTTGATTGTATAATTCGCATTTTTTCATATGAAAAATACTTTTTTAATGTAAGTGGTTAATCTAAAAAAATTATTGCATATAAAAAAAATATTAGTTTTCAATTAAAAAAAATGTTTTTATCTATATTCTTTAACCCGGGATGCCCGGGTACGATCCCCTAGTTTTTTTAATATCATAGTGTTTATTAAATCTTTGTCACTAGTAAATATTAATGTAACTTCATCGTGTTATTAGCTGCAATTCTAGAGATTAATGTCACTTTATTTTACACAGGCTATTTTTTAAATTAAAAAAAATGATAAAGATATAACTAAATTCACAATAAATACTTCTGTTGCACATACACACACACAATCAATCCTGTGAAGACGTGATCGCAAGGGACTGGAGAAATTTTCCCGTTTAAAGAAGTGTAATTAATTATACTTCTAAGTTACACAAGCTTAGTAAGATCCATTGTTCGTTTTGTCAGGATCCTGAAACTCTTTTGTTTGAGAAAGGATTCCATTATAGAAAGATTCCGCTTTTACGGGATTTACTGTATGTATAAGAACAGTAAAACCCATTAAGACGAAATCGCTAAATAATGACAAAAGTCCCGTTTTAGACAGTTTTTCAGCAGATTCAATTGTATGATGAGACATATCAGGTTTAAGGCAGGATTTTGTTATAGATAATTTCTGTTTTGACAAGTTTTAATTTACATATATAATATAAATATGTACGTTGCATCAATACTTCTAAAAAAGGAACCTGCCGATAACGGAAATATTCTTTAGTCTATCAAAAAGAATACAATACAATTACACCTGCTAACATGAAAACCTCTTTTAATTGGAATTCTTTCCGATTTCATCTTTGCAGGTTTTACTATACATAACTAAAAGGAAAATTTTGGACCCTTCCCGAAAAGAAAACCTGGATACGCCACTGACCAAAACTCTAAACTTTTTCCTTGGTTCTGAGCATTTAAATTTGCAATCTTAAGAATTTATAACATTTATCTAAAATCTGAAAACAAATTATTCTAGAAAAACATTGAAGTTGCAATGATAGAAAGGTTAATATTGTATATTTTGTATAACAGATGAATCCATTTAATGGGAGATCATAAAACTGGTGTCAGATATTCAGGAAACGGACATAAAAATTTTACAAGTTTCTCTTAAATATTAAAAAAATTATAAAATTAACAAATTACATACAGGGCCGCCATAATTAAAACACCCTACTTTTATCTCTCTATATATTGAACTGCTCTGTGTTGACGTTGAAATTTTGTGCACATGCTATTCACGGCACGGGGAAACAAATTATGTGAAAACAAAATGGTTTCAGAAACCATGATACATGGCGCTGTATAACTGAAAAGATGCATCTCTACAAACTTTATTTGAACGTAGCAAATGTTCATGTGACAAGGGCCTTATCTACGAACGGAATGATTAGGGTTTCTTTTAATGAAAATGTAAAATGGACAGCTTGTTCATAAGCAATCTTGGTACTCATTTTATCGACCCCGAAGGGATAAAAGGCTGTGTGAACATTGCCCACTCGGGAGTCGAACTTGTGACTTAGAGCGCAGCAATCAGATACTCTGACCACTACGCCACTGGGAATAAAAATTCAGATTTACTGCGAAAGAAGAGTAAACACAAGGGACAAAACTTGTTGGAAACATGAATAGAATTATACGCAATAGTGTATTTGCATATGTTAGCAGATGAAAATACTCAAAATATCCACAGTGCATATCAAGGCATGAATGCATGTGCCTTGGAATGACGTCAAGACTTCGTTGGAATCGTATCTAAAAGGCTGCATCTAGCAGCTATTCATTTGTGGACCCCACACTGCTACAGTATGTAGAATCAGCCATTTATTGCAAGCACATGCATGCCTCAATATGCACCGCGGACAATATGTTCCATGGTAAACATATGCAGAGATACCGATATTCATGTTTAAAGTGCGTTTTTTTTTGCACTGGCCACAATATCATACATATTTTCACATTTTTCTCGGAAATTATGGGTAATCAAGGCATAGTTCTTTGGGTGTATTTCTTATATACGCCAAGTGAGCTATCTGCCTGTACAGTAGGGTGGAGCGAAAAAAATTTATTTTTTTAAATCAAAAACGGGTAGGTGCCAAAAGTTGCCTTTATACTAGTACATCATCAGCGTGAAATATTACCGCTGAAAAAAAATGGCTTGAGTCTGCGCTTTTTGTCCAAAAGTCGAAATTTTGGGTAAAATTTGACATTTTTTCAAAAAATTAAAAAAAATTCTATAGAGATGGTCATTATTTAAAAGTATTATTTAAACCTTTATTATTAATGACTTAACATGTTTAAACGATAAAACGATATCTTTGTTCTGTATAACTGGAACAAAACTGACAATTTTTGGTGAAAAAATGGCGTGTCATACAACTAATTGTTGTTTAGAATACAGCTCTTACGTAGTTGCTTTCAAATCTACCCAGGAGGTATCACGTGGAGGTGACTGCATTTCATGACACAGCAGTGCATAGCCCGACCACCCTTCCATCTAAGCGCAATGTTTTATTTATATATTGAATTGTGATTTTTTATCAAAGACTGGCATAAGTTTTCTATGTATCAACCTAGTCCATCTCTTCTTTATATCCACAGACTTTGGATGATGCTGCTGTGACACTCCTTCACGTATATTTCTACTGCTTGTGTATCATAAGGTAAGCAGAGTAATGCAGTGGAATTAATGGAATCTATTCAGCCCTCTAGTATATTCACCAAAATTGCACCCAGTTACTGCATAGTGATTGGGAGTTCTGTTCCTACAACATTTTACAACACTTAGGTATTTCATCTTTGAGTATGCCATCTTTTACTCTACCTATTGCATTTTTTATATGTTGATAAGATTGTTGTTTAATGTGATGCCGATCGTCATCAAAATTGCAATAATAATTTGCTCTCAATGTCCTGAATAATTTTTTTTAGTATTTTTTTTTGCCGTTTTCTATGATGTATAGTAGCCGAGTAATTTCCCGTAAGTTTTTACATTAATTTTTTTTATGTGGATTATATTTGGTGTAAACCATCCTGCGGCAAAAACTTGGATTACATACTTTGTGAGTGAGCCAGACTCTGATGCTCAATCAGTGCTTTTATAAAGGCGAATAATTTTATGAGCCTTTATGAGCCATCTTGCGTAGGAGAAGTTTCTTGGGTTCCTATTCACTAGTTCTTCTGAGCCATATCTTGATGAAATAACTTTGCAAATGTCTAGCATGTATTTCTGGTATGTGCTGGTACCTTTTTCTCAATTTCAGGGAATAATGTTTAAAAATTACTCTCTATGGCTTCAAAAATTGAAATCAGAAGGGAAAAAGCACGTGGGCAAAGGTTTTCCTATTGGTCCGGTGAATCCCTGTGGGTTAAAATCTAATTTTTCCAACGATCTTGTCTAATAAATGATGCAGAGAAAATTCACTGGACTTGGAGGTGGCATATTATCAATTGTAATGGTTCATTTTAAACATGTTCCTCGCAGAATGGACGACAACGACTAACAGAATTATCCGCATTCATATGAGCACTCATTGCCCATCCGAGTCTCTACGTTCACTCAAAAAGTACTATGTTATCAAAGTTTGGCCCCAGGATAGTTTACAATCAAATATAATCTACAGCTAAAGAAGGGATCTAAAAACTCATGGGAAATTACCCGGCTACTAAACAACACACAAAACGGAATAAAACAACTGCTAAAAAAAGGTGATTTAGGAGAATGGTTGCTTTGCAAACGCAGAAGAAATTCTTAATTCAATGCTCTCTGAAACGATTTCCATCACATTAAACAGCAGATGCTCAGCACATAATAGTTGAAAGATGTGAGTAAGTGATTGCATACGCAAACATGAAACATCGACAATCAACTTTGAAGCGGCTAATTATATAAATCTAATTCATTGGAAAAGTGTTGTGGTAACAGAACCTCTATCAATATGCATTTATCGGGTGCAATCTTGGTGAAGATAATAGACGGCTGAATAGATTACATTAATATCATCCGCACTGCATTACACTGTTTATCTTCTCTTACACAAACAGCAGAAAAATACGTAAAGGAGATCCCAGCAACAACATCCAAAGTCTGTGGATCTAAAGAATATATGTACTAGGTTGATACATAGAAAACTTAGGCCAGTCTTTGATAAAAAATCACAATTCAATGTATAAATAAAACATTGAGTTCAGATGGTAGGGTGGTCGAGCTATGCACTGATGTGACATGAAATGCAGTCACCTCCACGTGATACTTCCTGGGTAGTTTTGAAAGCAACTAAGTAAGAGCTGCATTCTAAAAAACAATTATTTGTGTGACACAACTGAGTGGCAACGCCTTTTTTCCACCAAAAGTTGTCAGTTTTGTTCCAGTTATATGGAACAAAGATATCATTTTATCGTTAAATATGTTAAGTCATTAATAATAAAGGGTTAAATAACACTTTTAAATAATAATCATCTCTGTAGAATTTTTTTTAATTTTTTGAAAAAATGGCAAATTTTACCCAAAATTTCGACTTTTGGACCAAAAGCGCAGACTCAAGCCATTTTTTTTCAGCGGTAATATTGCACGCAGATGATGTACTAGCATAAAGGCAACTTTTGGCACCTACCCGTTTTTGATTTTAAAAAATTAATTTTTTTCGCTCCACCCTACTGTACAGAGTTTGGAGGGGTCTTGCAGGGATACCCCGTATTTTCTTTCCGCACGATTATGAGACAGACTTTATTTAAACCCCTCAAAAATTTAATTAAAATTTAACCAATGAGTAAGAATCTTTTTGCACACAAATATATTTTTAGCACACTTCTCATATTTATTCAGAAGTGTTACTTCAATACAGCATTTCCTATTGCATAAGATATTGAGGTAAAATTTATCCTCATAGGTCAGATTCATTTTTAATTTCAGGGGAAAATTACTTTATAGTGAAATAACAAAAAATTAAAGTAAATACCAAAAGGGGGTTTTATATAAAGGTTTACTGAAATCTAGTGAATAGATCCGGAGTTATTTGCTTATTATCAAAATGACAACTGTGGAAGAATTTTACAATTTTTTATTTTACTACTAAATGTTAAAACATAAGAAATGTGATAATAGTAAATGCAATGACATATACAGAGCACATACTCAAATTTTGACTATAAAAATATAAGAGATTTTTCGGAGGTATTTATTTGGTATGAGACAAAAAATGCTTTCTTAGATTACTGTTCTGATTAAAACCTTTGGAACATATTTCGCAAACAAATGGTTTTTCACCTGTATGAGTCAAGTGATGCTTTCTTAGATGAATCTTCTGATAAAATGCTTAGGAACATATGTCACAAACAAAGGGTTTCTCTCTGGTATGTGTCAAGAGATGTTTTCTTAGATCACTATTCTGAGAAAATCCTTTGGAACATATTTCACAAACAAAGGGTTTTTCACCTGTATGTGTCAAGAGATGTTTTCTTAGATTACTATTCTGAGAAAATCCTTTGGAACCTATTTCACAAACAAACGGTTTTTCACCTGTATGCGTCAAGAGATGGTCCTTTAGATGACTACTACGAGAAAATCCTTTGGAACATACTTCACAAACAAAAGGTTTTTCACCTGTATGCATCAAACGATGGGCTTTTAGAACCTTCTTATCATTAAATCCTTTGGAACATAGTTCACAAACAAATTGTTTTTCTCCTGTATGCGTCAAGAGGAGTTCTTAGATTTCTATTCAGAGAAAATTTATTGGAACATATTTCACAAACAAAAGGTTTTTCAGCTATATGAGTCAAGAGATGGCCTCTTAGATTTTTATTATCAGAAAATGCTTTGGAACATATTTCACAAGTAAAGGGTTTTTCTCCTGTATGCATTACGAGATGTCTCGCTAGATTAAAATGTGTAGAAAATCTTTTACAACATATTTCACATACAAATGGTTTTTCATCTGTATGAGTCAAGAGATGTTTTGTTAGATTACTACTCTGAGAAAATCCTTTGGAACATATTTCACATACAAATGGTTTCTCTCCAGTATGAGTCAAGAGATGGCTTCTTAGATTACCAGTACTAGAGAATCCTTTTGAACATAATTGACAGATAAAAGTTTTCTCTCCAGTATGAGTCAAGAGATGTCTTCTTAGAGTACTGTTCTGAGAAAATCCCTTGGAACATATTTCACAAACAAAGGGTTTTTCACCTGTATGAATCAAGATATGTTTTCTTAGATGATAAATATGGGAAAATGCCTTGGAACATGTTTCACAAACATAGGGCTTTTCGCCTGTATGAGTCACGAGATGCCTCCTTAGTTGATGATTCTGATTAAATGCTTTGAAACATATTTCACAAACAAAAGGTTTTTCTCCTGTATGAATATAGAAATGTCTTCTTAGAGCACTCTTATCAGAAAATCTTCTGAAACATATTTCACAAACAAAAGTTTTATCTCCAGTATGAGTCAAGAGATGTTTTCTTAGATTGCCATCCTGAGAAAATGCTTTGGAACATATTTCGCAAACAAAGGGTTTATCTCCGGTATGAGTCAAGAGATGTTTTCTTAGATTACCATTCTTTGAAAATCCTTTGAAACGTATTTCACGAAGGAAAACTTCTTTTTCTGAATCAATGGAGGTATGTTTTTCTTTAAAACCATTTTGTGGAACAAAGTAATTTTCACTAACGGAAGAATTTTCTTCTGTATTCGATGACATTTCCTGAATTGAAAAAGTTGTGTTTCGGATGATAACAGAAACTTCTTTGAAGCATCAGTATGAAGATATTGCTGCCATTTTCATAGAAGAAAATGGCTTGTTGAACTTCAGCAAAAAAGTTTCATCTACCTTTGATTCTGAAAACAGAAAGAAAAATAAAAAACAACAGATTATTTTAAAAATGGCACAAAATTTTAGCTCTGAATTAAGAAACCGGTTTGAAAATTTTTATTTCCTTAAACAGTACAAAATTCATGCATTAAATTATCACATCATATATCCTTAGGTATGATTTAACTTCAGTATAGATACCGATACATATGTGTATGTATAAGTAGAAATATTAATCCTGTTCCACCTACATTTTTATCTGGAGTTTATGAGATAGGGGCTGTACATATATAATATTATCACTTTATGGGGTGGAAGGCGGGTCTGCCACTTGATATTATAAGAAATCTCTAGGGGGAGGGGAGATTTTAGGCAGATTTCGTAAGAAATACTATCCATTGCGGTCGTTACCACGGTGCGATTTTTAAAAACTTCTTCATAACTTTTTATTATATGACCCCAGGAATCCAAAACTACCCCACCTAAAAAGTATATATATATTATATATATATATATGTTCTAAATTTTGTCCGCACGACAAAAGTCGCAATTATGCACAGATCGTCTTCAAACTCGCCAAAAACAGTGAGATGTGTAATATTTCGACGGGGATTGCAAACGGGCAAAATCGGCCCAACGGTGTGGAAATGGGAAGGGTAAAAATCGGATATTGAGGAGAAAAAAATTCATAACTTCGTCAATTCTCAAAATATCAAATCTAATTAAATTTATTATGAATCTTCTTTATATTATCTACCACTTTTATACTGACAAGTTTTAATAGCACCAACTCTTACTGCAAAAAAAAAAATTAAAAATGAAAACGAAAAGGGGGGATTGAGAAAGAAAAAAATTCATAACTTTATCAATTTACAAGATATCAAATCTGTTTAAATTTATTATAAGACTTCTTAATACTATGTACAAGTTTTACATTGACAAGTTTTTGATTAGACCAAATCTTACAGCGAATACAAATTAAGGATACGTAGCGGTTGAAGAAAAAAATATTGTATTAACATGATTCTAATAAAACCAACTCTTACAGAAAAATGAAATTAAAATCTCATCATAAGTAGCCAGATAAAATTGTTAAACCAAGTTTATCTCTAATCTTCATTTAGTTTTTGTTGGTGAAATTAGTACTTAACTTCGAAATCTACCTGCGCCTGTAGGTCGAGCGGGCAGGTATTTTCCCTTTTGGTATCATGTTTTTGATCCAACCAAAATTTTCTTTTTTGGTATTTCTTTTCTTTTCATCAGTGTAGTCTATTATTATTTATTTAGTCTGCTGTTTATTTTTATGGCAATACAAAGTTATTATTAAAATTATTAAATGATTATAAAATCATTTCATTTCCATTCCTATTCTTCTACTACATATATAATTCGTTTCAAGAGGAACCAGGTTCGAAATGATACTTGTTACGTTTACTTGCAAAAAATAGGGAATAATATAGTCCACCTTTCTTGTTTATAAGACGTTCTGCTTACTAGAGGTGTGCACGGACCAAAATTTCCGGGCCCAGCAATCTTGGCTTGGTTCAGCCTGATGAAAAAAATAAATGTTCGGCCCAAGCCCGAACCGGCCCATACAGCAATCAGTAAAAACAGGTCCGGACCGGCCTGTGGAAAAATCAATTAAATGAGGCCAGACTCAATTTCTACAAAAAATCCAGGTATTTCTAAACATACAATTAAGATTCTTTTAAAGAATAATACTGAATACATATTTATGGGATAATTTTACAGCATATTTCAAAATTTCGACGTGTTTGCAAGACAGAAAGTACACAATAGCAACATTAATGATTACTTCGATTCTCAGAAGTTTTTATATTTAAATAAAGATTCATTAAAAAATTAAGTAGTTTAGAATAAAAGAAAAGAAAGGAGTGTTATAAGCATCATAACTTTTGAAGCTGTATAATTAAAAGTAAATTTGTGAAAATATTTCTCTGTTATTTATTATGCCTTCGGGAAACGCATAAGATTGGCAGGTGTTCTTCAGAAACTTATTCAGAAACTATGTAATCGAATGGCGTAATACATTTTTTGATAAAGGTAATATATCTTTGAGAAAATATTGTTAAAGTTAGCGTTTTGAATCAAATTTCTGGAAGCGACAGTACGGGAAAGGAGAAAAACCTGTAGCCACGTGACAAGAATCTCTTTTTTCTCGACAAGTAATTTATTTATATCGGCCAATTATCTACATGAGGAATATGGGCCCGGGGGGAGCCCTCTGTGGGGGTCTTTCTAAGGGAACATAACCCGTATTTACGCAAGGAAATCCAAGGTTCGAAGAAAACTACGGAAAACTCCAAACGACTAGGCCGACGGGCGCGATTAGATTCGAAACCAGTACCTCCCGCCTACCAGCTTTGAGAGCAGAAAAATTTCCAGTAGGAATTTAAAATTTCAGATTAAAATTGGAGGCCAAACTGGGAACCCTGGTCAAGCTTGTCAATTTTATGTATTTACAGTTAAAAATTAGTCCGAAAATGTGTCAATGTTTCGCGTTGTTGAGCAATGAATTTGAGTACTACCTTAAGGTATATTTCCAAAGATTACGTTAACAGAAGTTCGTTGTCGCTATAATATTTTTACAAAATACACTGCCTGCCCTACCCATGGTGAGAACAATTAAATCCAGTTCCTGCGTGGCTCGACTATGCAGAAAAAAATTGCAAGCCTGATCTTGGCCCGGCACGAGTCTGCTGAAAAAAAATTAAGCCCGGGTCAGACACCATGTAACTGTCCGATACCGATCTCTAAGCTGGACATGTTAAATTAATAACTTGATCTTGTCAAACTAGTATCGGCCTTGTCCTGAATTCTCGCGAAAGTCATATCCATTGAAAAAGCTCATATTTTATTAGCTTCGTTTAAATTTTTATATTGGACCAGTAGGCCAGCTAAAATGTTTTATACGCCCTGCTCGCCCTTTCAATTTTTTCGCCGTCCGTTAAAAAAATTGTTCTACTTCTTCCTGCCCAGCCAGTTTGAAAATTCGCAGGTCGAAGAACCAATTGTGCAAGGAATATTTTTTTTACCTCTACAACAAGGACCATTTTTTTAATTACTGAACTAGACCAAGAGCAAAAAAAAAAAAAAAAAAAAAAAAAAAAAAAAAAAAAAAAAAAAAAGTCTTACCACTGAATATCAATATTTTTCACGATTTTTTCATACAAGCTACGAAAACATAGTTTTTAACTCCTAAATATTTCAACGAATTTGGACGATAATGACAACTTTTTAAGCCTCTAAAATGCTGAAAGAACGCCGCCCCTTACTCCCTTTTTCCACCATATTTCAAAATTTTGCATGTTATATACTAACCTTTTAGCTAATCATGGAGAATCGATTTGGTTCATGTATGATCGAATTTCAGGGAGAAAAAATTAGTTTAAAAATAAAAAAAAAATTCACTCAGGAATTCGATGTCAAAAAAAAAAATAAATAAATAAATATGCGTAAAACAATGAATTTTATAAATCAAATATCAATATTTTTGCATAAAAATTACACACAATATTAACTCAGAAATTTGGTTCAGAAAATATAACATATAGCAGGAAAACAATTAGTTCCAATGATAAAACAATTACCATATATTCCACCAACTAGAACAGCGGTTCCCAACCTGGGGGTATGTTGTGGAGCTGCTGGGGTATGTGAAAATAATATGGGTAATGGCGGAAATTCTGAAAAGTGGTTTAACTAAAAACGCATAAAGAAAACTGATAGAGAAAATATAACATATAGGAGGAAAACAATGAGTTCCAATTTCAAAAATTTTATCAAATACTCCCCCAACTAGAACAATGGTTCCCAACCTGGGGGTACGTTGTGGACCCACTGGGGATATGTGAAAATAATATCGGTAATGGCGGAAATTCTCAAAAATGGTTTAACTAAAAACGCATAAAGAAAACTGATAGAGAAAATATAACATATAGAAGGAAAACAATGAGTTCCAATTTAAAAATTTTATCAAATATTCCACCAACTAGAACAGCGGTTTCCAACCTGGGGTACTTTGCGGACCTGCTAGGGGTGTGTGAAAATAATATCGGTAATGATGAAAATTCTCAAAAGTGGTTTAACTAAAAACGCATAAAGAAAACTGATATGCTTTATCCTATTCAATATTATCCAAGCTTTTTTGAGAAATTAAAATACAGTGTTAAGTGGTTCAATATCTGCTTAGTAGCCAAACCACCTCTGAAATTGCAGAATATTATTTGCACTAAAATTGATCCAGTTAATTTTGAGAATTATTCAGGTGTACACGAAATACCATTAATTAGACCAGACAGATCAAAGAATTACTATATTGGAATGAGTAGCAGGAAATTTAAATACAGAAAAAAGGAGCATGTAGCTGATATTAAATATCATTCGAAAACCACAGCCTTGGCAAGATTACATCAAGAAGAAATTATTCATATAAATTTAAACGAAAGTAAGATAAATTTTCCCTCCAACCAATATTATCCATGCATTAGAAGAGAATCAACATAGATTCTAACACGCAAAAATAACATATGTAACGATACAGCATCATTCAACTTACCAAAACTGTGGCTCGAGGTATTCAAGGATTTAGAACATAGAAAAAACATCCAAGTAAAATAAAAAAAAGTAACGTGCGTTACATGAAAAACTGAATGAAGGCATTTCAGTTCATTGCATCATAGACTGTGCAATTTCAAAATATCATTATTTATTTGTTTTGAAAATGACTCTGGATGAGTTGAAACATGTCAACAGTCAAATAAAACTATTTTGCTGTGTTTAAAGTTTTTATCTTACACCTTTTTAGCAATAAGGTAAATAATTATGAAATAATTTTAAAATAATATAGCAATTTTCTGACCGTGTTTCCAAACATTGTATTTTTAGTTGAAATATATGTTGTTGTAAATATTGAAAAAGAAATAAAACTTTCAAATAAATTAATTGTTATGTTTAAAAAGCATTTAATAGTAAAAATCATGTTATCTTTTAAAATGATACACTTAAAACAGTTTCTCATGCACAATATTCTTGCGATGTCACATTATTTTTGTGACGTCATGTGCTGTAAAAGTAGAAGCTTTGTTTACATATTTCATTATTTGATATAGTATAAACCTGTTCCTGAAAATATCTAATACTCCATATAAAAAATAAGAGCAAATTTTTTAAACAAAGTGCTTTTCAATGGTATCGGTCTGAATGTTATTCCCTAGCAGACAAATCTTTGTAAGCCCAAGCTTGAAATAAGAATATAGTTCATAATGTCATTATAAAAGACTGAGAGGCAGCCATATTTTTTACTTTACCATTTTATATTGATGTTTCTTAATCATTCATAAAAACAGATGTCAGCTACTGCAACATAAGGTGGCATGGAGGATGCGGCATTGGGTGCCGACAAATTCCTTGTTCAAGGGGAAATGAATGGCAACCCAATTACAGAAGATCACCACTGATCATGATTGATGGCTGCAACACACCCCAGACAAAGGGAAAGAAATTGTATTCTGAATACAGGTGCTACAGTGGAAGTCATCTGTAATTAAGTACCCATTCATTTTCTTTTACCCATCTGATTGTTATGGGCTCCAAAACCATATCCACTGCTGATGGCTGTTTTTATTATTTAGCAACAAAAAGTGATTTTGGCCGAATACCGAACGCCGAATATTCGAAATTGGACATACAGAATGTGGCAGAGTTTCCAAATGTGATATCGGTTTTGAGACTGATGAAATGTCAGGATACTGAATTTTATGTTTTTTTGTTTTTTTTTTAATTACAGCTTGCAGTTTTTGTTAAACAAAAATAACAGTCATTTTCATAATTTGAAATTTCTCTCCACAGCATTGGTGATCCAAATTAAAGATACTTTTAATCTCTCGAAGCTCGGCATATTAGAGCAAGCTCACAGCTTTCACAAAAAACATGTGGGACCCACTTTTTATCTTCATTACTCATTGAGAATCCAAAAAATTAAAAATATGCGGTTTTAAGACATTCCGATATCAGTCTTGCTTTTTTTACGAATATAAATTGTCCACAAACGTAACAAAAATGACCAGAATTTAATTTACACACTCTATTAGACATTTTATCAAAAACAGTACCACTTTAGCTAAAAAAAAACACAAGAAAACAGAACATAGAATCCAAGCTGACAATGCGGGTAGGTTGAAAAAAGTTATTCTCATACTGAACTAGTATGTTGTGGCCATCGCAAAACATTCTTCTATATAAATCTACTATGATGAGTTGAGTAAAATACTGTTTTCAGTTTTTTTAAAAAATGCCCAAAATCGTCTGAAGAGGATATAAGATTAATTTATAATTTAAGTAATTTAGAACAATAAATCTTCCTTCTTTCAATTTTAATATTTGCTTAGTTCAAAAATCGTCTGCTATCTTTTTTTTTCTTTTTTGATAATATTTATATAAAATATCTATTTATATAAAAGAAAGTAAAAAATGTGACGTGACAGATTTTTTCAAATACTGCCTTTCATTAGTAAGAGGTAATATAATAAGAAAATAAGTCTTTCATCAGAGTTATATAAAACATGTTTAAATTTGTAAACCCCATATGCATAATAAAGGTAAATTTTCTTGACTTATTCAATGAAACTTGCCTCATAAAAGTATACTACTAATTCACATCAGAATTAACACAAGGAAGTTTTATTTCAGATTTGGCCGTACTTAATAGCCAAAAAAGCTTGATTAATACATAAATATTATTTGGTAAATAGATTGCAAACACCAGTGATATCAACAATATCTTGATTTTTTTCAGAAATAAATTTATACTGAATGAAAATATGAAATTATTATTAAAGTGCTTTATGTGAAAAGAATGAATTTAGTCATATTAACGAGAATTACATATTAAAATGCATACAGAAAGATATAAAAATAAAAAAATCGCTCATTTTTTTCCCTACATCTTTATTGGAATGGAGGCTGAAAATGTTCTTGCTGCCTGTAATTCCAATTACAAGTAAACAAATTCATGAAGGGAGGGAGGAGAGAAACGTTATGTGTCGATGGCATGTGGAGGATTCGAGTTATTTAGCTTTAGAGTTGACAGAAATGCTAGGAAATATGCTATTTTCCCTAAGTTTTAATTTTTTTAAGTTATATTTTCATAGGAAAAAACTAGCAAGTATTTAAAAATATGATAATATAGATAAATTTATTAACTAAAAATTGAATGAGATTTTAAAAACTGATTGTATTTTGTAATGTTTTCCTCTAAAGGACTTTCAATAAGATGCAGATGACTTCCTTGTTTAGGTTCGTTAAATTGGTTAGGTTAAAGTGTAAATGGCAGCCTGGGAAGGGTAATAACATTATGTTTTACCATAAGAGAAATTTATTTTACATAGCTTATTTATTTTTAAAGCAAACTGAGTAACAATACATGTGATTTCAAAAGTCTGTGGGGGATAATTACCCCCACCCCACTGTAAAGCCGCCATTAATTAAAATTCAAATTTTTGTTCATAACTTAAAAGATATTTTCATAAACTCTATAACAGATTAACCCTCTGTCTACCAGAAGGGTCCAATGGACCCGACATGTACATTCAAAATATTTATTCAAACCAGAAATTTCTTCAAAACAAACTAAATTTATAAATCAGACAATAATAAGTTAAATAAACAAATTAAATAGTTTTAAGTAAAAATTCTGGTGTAGAATGTTTTTATAAAACTTGAGTAAAATTTTCGGTAGTTCTAGGGTTAACATTGTTTTCTATGAAACAGAATGACATTGCAAAATGTAGTGGTATAATACAGTAATTGGTTCAGTGACAAGGTATGTAATGTGAACTATATTCAGAAACATGGAGAATTGAGTTAAGTGCCAGTTGGATGTCTATAGTGGCCACTTGTATCAGTTCTTGTGCTATCAATACGCAAAGAATATAAGTCTACTGTAAAATGCTGTTTCACTAAAATACTTTCATTATTTTTAGAGATGTGAACAAAATAGGTTTAGTTTCACTGTATTTTTTATCTTAAATGAATGTAATTGGACCCCAGTTTCTGATGCCAAAATTGATTGTTATTATGCTCATCTCTTCAAAGTTTGTACTTGGTAGTTCAGGACACCTCAGAGACCTGCAAGGACTGAAATTTTAAGGTTCAGGCAACCAGTTCAAACAAAAACTATCTTAGATTCTTGTTTAAATTTCTGTAATTCATGACACAGCCTGTACCAAAATCATTAAAATCCTGACTTGGCTGGACCCAACTCATTTTTTGCACAACATACCAATATTTCTTAACCTAAAAGTATTTTTTAAGACTTCTTTATACATATGGGAAAATTTTACAGCATAATTAAAATTATATAGACAAACACCATGAAACACAGAATAGCAACAATGATAATACATATAAACTTAGACAACTGCACATAAATATTCATTTAAAAAAAAATCTAGTAAACTAAAAAAGGAAAAGATTAGAAATTCCTGAATTTTGAAGTTCTATATAAGAAAAAAAATATTTTTTAAAGCTATTTTCTCTGTAATTTATTAAATAACAGAATTTTTTTAAAGATTCTGTTAACAAATGTACAATATGACTATTAATAATAATTTAAAAAATATATTGGGCCAGCAGGGCTTGAAAAATTAGGTTCAAGCTGTGTCTCCTGAAAAAAAAATATGCCCCGCTGGAATGCATAGAAAGAAAGCTAGCCAAAGCTTGGCCTGATGCAATATTCTAGGACATCATGTATATCATAATCTATACTTTGTAACATTCAAAATTCTATACTTACTACTATTTTAATATGGATAAACTACGGCACATTCCTTTTATGTGAAGCTCTGCATGCAGTACCTAAAAACAAGAAATAATAATTACAATTATCTTTTTGAAATGAGATAATTTTGCATTTAATACAATTCTTAATTCTTATTATATAAATAATCAAACCCATTTACAAATAATTACTAAGGAAAAACTATTCCTAGTTTCATTAATAATTCAGACTATTTATTTCTGTACATATTTTTATAGTAAAAAACAAAATGCATAATAAAAAATATATAATCTTTTAGAACTGACATTTTAAACTAAACTAAAAAATTAATAAAATACTTGTGAGATAAACTGAAAGAGTTTAAGATCATTAAATATAATAAATACATCCTAAAAGAGCATAGTATTGATTGGAGAAAAAAAAAATCATTTGAAGCACAATTCATTTTAAAGTTTTATGATAACATTAAATTAAAACATGCAGTGAAAAGATATTATTAATCAAAACAAGAAAAAAATTAAATTATACATATATATTTTGTATTAAGGTTTTAAAAATAATATTAACTGAAAAGAATAAAATATTATACTTACCACAATTTAAATTAAATGCTTAAAAATAAAAATTGATTAAAATATTTTAAACTGCATAAATACATTTTAATAAACTGTAGAAACTCAACAGAGTGTGAATCATTATTAAATGAAATGAATTTCTACTAATTGTTTCTAGATGATTTTTCAAGATTAAGTAGTACTTAAATGTCAGTTTAGTTTATATTTTTATGAGCACTGAAAACAAAATGAGGTTTTGACACCTCTGTAGGTTGCATTCTATTTGTCATAGAAACAAATTTCTTGTCTGCATGGAGTGGGCACATGCCAAATGACTAACAAGGGCAGATTTTGAGGTTGAATATATAGGATGCGGTAAATGTTTGTGTATCAATAGAGTATGGTTAGATTGTAGATAAATATATGAAAGCCAGACAGTGCGATTGCTGAGGAAGTCTTGAGAAAATATGTCTCAAAGCTCACGTTACAGCTTATAAGCAGATAAATTCATTCCTTTGGCAAGTGACCCCGCATGTGATCGGCAACATGCTTGATTTCTGAATTTTTTGTTTGAGTTTGAATCCTGATCAAACTTAGTCATCAATGCATTTTGAATAGTAAAAAAAAATATATGTATAGTAATTATTCAAACTTATAAATATATATAAAAAAAATTCTTATCTAAGTACAGTTTTAACTAAGGAATTCCGTATGCCTAAATATTTAATGGAAAAAAAAGGAGGCAATTTGTATTGCTATAGAACAGAAATTTTGCTGCTATTTAAAATTATTTGTATAAATAAATTCTTATATTTCGCAGAGAAATAAATCAAAATATGACACAAATATATAACATATTTTAATTTGGTTTCATTATTCAAACACTTAATGATTTTGTAAAAATATACTTCTAATTTTTTATTATGATTTTTTTTTAAATCAGAGATTCTTAATTTTGTAGTTCCACTGTCTACATTATAACAGTAATTCAAAATATTATCGGAACCTACATTTAAGCACATGGACAGTTATTCCAATTGGAAACATAAGAAATTGAGATTTAAATAATTAAAAAGCTAGTTGTCAAATGACATATTTAGAGAAAAAAAATATAACAATTTACTAAAGCAAAAATCATTTTTAGCACACTTTCAATAAGGAAAATTATATAACTTGTTTGTATATCTATATTATGTATGATATTTATGTACATAAGATATATATCAATGTAAGATTAGGTATACTTTTTGAACAGATGCAATAATTTTGATAATTCTTTTCAATTGGAATGTGCTCATGTCAGTGGTGGTCTTGCACAAATATCATCAGGATACAAAAAGTCGTACAACTTACGTGCCAGATTTTATCTGTTTTATTTTCTAGACAATGATTTTTGTAAAAATTGTGTTTTGCAACGAAATTTGAACTTGTTGTTAAGTTACATAATTCTATTGATATGTTATAATATGAGCATAATTTTTTACAAAGTGATGTCAAAAATATTAAAATATACGTTTGGCAATTACATGCTTAAAGGAATGATATAAGCAGCAATGGTTTTAAAAATTAATTAGGACAGTATTAAAAAGTTACTGTAATTGACACTTCATTGTGCCAAAACTCTACCTAAATTATACCAATTCGAGTGAAATAAATAAAAGAGTGTTTTAAATTGAAGACCAATCACTTGAAGTTTTTTTCCCCTAAAAAATCACTTTTTTATATTTATTGCCTTTTCAAAGATTAAGACATTTTTCATGAATCATAATGGAAAAAAAAGGAACCAATTCATTGCGAAACTAGCAATAAAAAATGTAAACAATGGCTAAAAAACTAAATAACTTTTTGCCTTCGATTGACAAAGTTGTATTAAACTAAAATGTCCCTACATGTTTCTGAAAATTAAAAAAAAAATTATCTATGTAAATTTACATTTTCTGAATTTTAACATACATTTAAAAAAAAATCTATACCTAATGTTTACTACAGACAGATTTGCTTTTGAGATTTTCCATTATAATGGGGATTTTCTTTTAAAAATACGAAATACAACAAAAATGATTTAGTGTGTGGGATAATATAGAATGTCGTCTCCCCTCCTCTGCACATACTGTGAAAAATGTCAATTTCATCAATGAACCTAAAGAATAAATTTAATAGGATTAAAATAAATTATTAGACCTTTTGATGAATGTGATAGTATTACTACAACAAATATGAGCCTTTTTACGAGTACATCTTTGTGTTTCTATCTGAAGTACCATAGGTAAGTTCAGTGGCATAGTGGTTAGAACATAAAACTGCGTTGCTACAGGTCAAGAGTTCGACTTCTGTCTAGGCAAGTTTCACTCAAAACTTTCATCTCTCTGGGGTAGAAAATGGCAAGATAATCCCAAGACAGTTTGGGAACAGATCCCATGTTAGGCTGACCACATGACTGGGACGGGACAAAAGCTGTAGAGCATGATATGATCTATAAAATTTATACACACCAAGTAATATATAAAAAAACCTGTTTAATTTTAAAATGTGTACCGCAACTCAAAATGCACTTACAGCAGTTATTGTTCATAGGCTTCATTACTACAGTTTCTTTTGTAGCCAAATTATTTTGTGTGTCCCTGTCAATGAACGACAAATTCATAGACTGTCATATAACAGAATTGTTTTGAGTGTTACTGTAAATGAATCGTCAATGCTATACACTTCCTTTTCCATACCGAACAGGCCATAGTGATGTCATTGATAAATTTCATGGCAATCGGACTCTATTTACACAAGTTAGAGCACTGATGGACAGACAGACAGACATAACTCATAAACATTTTTCAACTTTGTAGGAAAGCGTTAAAAAGCCGTCAAAAAATGGCCATAAATGCCATTTCTATCAACTCTAGATAAACCTACTACAGTACAGAACCATTTATCCAAAATGGCTGAGGTCAGATGTATTCCAGATAACTGCTTAGGCATTAAAGCAACATCTATTTGATAAGTTTGGTGGAATTATATGTGGTTGTGGCATTATTTCTGATTTCAAATTATTAGATTACTCATATTAAGAATCAGATGCAAGTAAGATCAAAAGTTAATCAGACTTTGAAAGAAGGTAATTTATGAGAATCCCTTGGAAACAAAAATTCTTCTGTTTCCTCTGCATAAAAATCAAAACTTCTAATATGTAACTAAATATGTTTCCATTTCAAATCCTATATGCTGGTATCAAGTTATACCATGCTTCTTCAATTGTTTCAAGCAATGCATATGTCAAACTAGCAATGTATGGCACTTTTTTTCTGCAAAGATTCTGAAATCAGTCTATCATTCTGGATAACTGGTTTTCGGATAAATGGTTCCATACTGTAAATAGGCAATCTTTTCTCCAAATG
Source organism: Maratus speciosus (assembly GCA_963932465.1). Classification (NCBI taxonomy): domain Eukaryota; kingdom Metazoa; phylum Arthropoda; class Arachnida; order Araneae; family Salticidae; genus Maratus; species Maratus speciosus. Next base: position 70,458,459 of record OZ010794.1, on the reverse strand, counting down.
CTCATTTTTCAGAGAAGCAGAGAAATTTCTCTTTGTACACGCATTAAACGAAATCTCTAGAATTTACAGCAACATCACAAGGAAAATAGCATTACTTTGAATTCCCTATGCTGTACTTTTCTATGCATAGGTAAGTGCTTTTTTAAAATCTCGGAATCCATTTAAAGGATTATTATTATTTATTTCAATGTGAAAATTTACTTGGTCACTAATATTTGACCATAAATGCGTTTTCTGGCAACACTGATTAATTATAGCAAACTTTACCCCCCCCCCCCCCTCCAAATTTGCTTATCAGAAGAGCATAGATATTTCTTTCAACAAATCTCTAGAATTTTTGGCGATGTCAAGTGAGGCATAGCACTATTTTGAATTTTATGGGCTGTACACTTTTGCGAGTACAAAAGCACTTTTTTCTGCATATTTTAATAACAGAAAACACCACTTTCTTTTAAACAATCATTATTTCACTGAAGAAAAATCTGAAATACTAAAAATGATGCCATTTTTTGCAAAGGTTTCATACATCACTGTAGGATGGAATGTTATGCCTGCTAGAATGGATGCAATATATACTTATAAATATAAATATTATATCTATAAAAATACAGTAGACTCCCTCAAATCCACACATCTTCAAACTAGCAGTTGTGCGGATTTTAGAAACTTGCAGATTTCTGGTCACTGTTTTGTTTACATTTTTAAAACAGTAATTTGAATGTAGATAACCACTGAAATTGTAATGAATACTTACAATAAAGTAAATTATTAAAATAATTAAATAAAATATATTAAAATATTTAATAATTAAAAGTTACATAAAATAATTATGTAAAATAATAAAAAATTAGCTTTAAAAGCAGAATCAAGCTTTTTTATGATCTCTACTTTTTGGATTATTGTCCAACATATTTTCTTTTTCTGTCTTTTTTCATTAAAAATATTGGAATCAGCCATACTGGCAGAAATACATATGAAATTTAAATTGAAACAAAAACAAAAAAGTAAACAATACGATTTCAATAGTTGCAGATGCTGTGCAAAAGCTACTGTTGAGCTGTATTTTTATCTTAGATAAGAACATAATTTACACCATAATCATAAAATAGGGAAAATTTATGTCATATTTATCTTGATTTAATAAACAAAAAAGCAGCCCAGTAGCGTAGTGGTCAGCACACCAGTCTGCCACGCTACAAGTCGCAAGTTCTGCTCCCGGCTGGGCAAGGTTCCTTCAACGTTACATCCCTTCGGGGTCGATAAAATGAGTATCAAGCTTGCTTCAGAACTTAATCACTGCATGAAAGTTATATCTTCTAAAATGGTGGAAAGAAATCAGTGTATACTACATATGGCTCACAATTAACAAAAATGTCAAAATATTGACTATGCAGCATCTTACGTACTGTATTGTTGCAATATAATAGATATTATGTATGTTGTTGCTGTTAAATTTTAAAATAATCATGAAATTTTGGAAGTACTAGACAACATAAATTTCAGATGAAAGAAAATATAAATTAAATAGTGATGTAACACTTACATACGTACATAGTAATTAAAAGAATTTAGTAATTAAATTTTTTTCATTATTTAATGAGAAGTAGTAACACACTTAAAAAAATTACTTAAATGATATTTAGTTTTTAAATGCATTTTACTCAAAAGAAAAACTTATGTATTGCAGTATATATGACTTAAATATTTATGTTATACATACACCTATATCTAATCTATTGTATATATTTATATGTTCTTTATAGGTCTAATTAAATATATCATTAAAATAAATGTTTTTTTTGTGTAACAAGGGATAAATATTAAACTTCCCATTATGCTTTAAAAAATTAGAATTTGCTTGTACGGCTCTCTATGAAATTTTTGAATAGATTAATTTTTAATTTAACAGACGACGTTAGCTTATTACCTACAGATACTTTTTGTACTTATTGATACAGCATAAAAGTTTTAACATGATTCTTAAACTACCCTCTTATATAAAAATCGATAGATAAAACACATTCAGGGCATAAAAGTTTTAGTTAATTTCGAATAAAAGTTTCATTATACATAATGAATATAAATTGTTAAATGAAAAAGTTTTACTGTGTAGGTAAATATAAAAACATTCCTTACAGAATTATTCGGGCAAAGCCGAAGAATGGACTTGGTATTCAGCAGATAGGCTGAATGGGCCAATTATTCGGCTATGGCCGAGTAATTGTTGCATCTGTTATGGCAATTACTTTCAAAAGTTAAAAGTGTTAACTTATTTAATTTTCGGGTAAAATTATGTTTTTGTATATTGAAAATAAATGCTTACAATAAAGGAAATTATTAAAATAATTACATATAATAATTATGTAAAATACTAAAAATTTAGCATTAAAAGCATAATCAAGCTTTTTTATGATCTCTACTTTTTGGATTGTTGTCAAACTAATGTGTTTTCTTTTCCTTTCTTTTACTCACTATAAATATTGGAATAAGCCATATTAGGCAGAATTATGTACGAAATCACGAAAAAATAAAATAAAAATCATTACAGATTAAAACCAAAATGAATGCAAAAAAGTAAATATAAACAATAAGACTTCAACAGTTACAGTTGCAAGTATTGTGCAAACACTACTGTTGCACTGTACTTTTACCTTAGATAAATATATAATTAACATTATAATCATAAAATAACAAAATTTTATGCCACATTTACCCAGACTTAACAAACAGAAAAGCTGGAATGATTAAAAAATGTTTTATGAAAAAAAATTGTGATCACCATTGATATTAGCAGTATCTTTATTTTTTAGGAATTCATTCCTATTTCCTTCATAAAAAACTCGAGTTTGGTCATATTAACCAGAATTAATATTTAAATGCTTATGTAATATTAAAAAAATAAAAATAAAAATTGAAGCCTATAAAAAGTAAAAAAAAAAAAAATGTTTAAAGTTTACACTTTAGAATATTGTGCAGTACATGCAATATAATGAAATCAAAAGTAACGTAATTTCATTTAGTAATTAATCAGCTGTAATAGTCAGAAGAGCAGCATTAAGGCTGTTCTCAAATCCAAGAGGGCAACTTTATGACATAAGTTTTAATTTATTTATGTTCGAAAATGCAGGAAATTAGCAGGTGATGTTGTTCAGAAACTATGTAATCCAGCTGGGTTTTTTTTTTCGTATTTTTGCAAATGTAATAGATCTTTCAGAAAATAGTGTCAAAGTGGGCATTTTGAACCGAATTTCCGTGCGGAAGTAGAATAACCACTCAAGAAACGACGAAAAAGGTGTTTGTCACATGATCAAAATCGCTTCTAACTCAATAGATAATTTAGTGATAAAAAAATGGGAAACACAATTCGATTCCTAATTGCTTCCATGGTCAGGCTTTTCAGTTTTATATATTTCCGTTAAAAAATGAATTTGTAAATGCGTCAAAACTTTTTGCGCTTGTTGAGCAGAGCAGTTGAGAACAACGTTAACAAAAAAAAATTAATAAAAAAAAGTTTCAATCACCATTAATTTGAGCGTCATCTTGAATTTTGTTCTTACAACTTAATAATAAATTTTGCTATTTACCTCTGGAAAAATATGTGGGTGTTAGGCGTTCATAGATTTAAGGGAGTCTACTATATCGGTTTCATTTGGTTTTGGAAAGACTTAACCCTAGCTCATTGTAATGAAAAAAAGTATTACATGCACTGATATTGTAAGAGTGTTTTTTTTATGTGAAAGTTTCAATACTTATGTATTATCCGGTCTAAGTCATATTCACTGCACCAATAATGGCATCAAAAGTACTATTAGTTACAGTACAGTAACCCTTATTATTATTATTAATTTAGATTAGTTTTTTTTTTTTTTTTTTTTTTTTGCTTTTTTTCTGTTTAACTGCATAGTTAATGTTACATAATTATTTAACATGATGTGGCATAGGTGAAGATATAGCATTTTTACATTCATTGATACAGTGTATTTATATTGCATGATATTTATAAATATATTCATCCGGGAGTTTATAACAAACCATTAAAAAAAACTGCTATCGTTTATTCATAAAAGCCGTCATTGATGTTGCATATTCATATTTAATAAATGTACACTAAATTACTGTTTTTATTATTTTTGTTTGCTTTCATATTATCATTTTTAAGGATGTTTTGTATTTAATAAATTTAAATTAAATTATTGCTTTGAACACAATTGGCTGACAACAAAACTGGCTATAGACAATCATTTTTGGCGATCTATCTACCTGTCCCAGATCTGAAGAATTTGTAAGTACTGAAATTTCTTATTATATGACGGGAGCAGTGCATTCCGCAACCCTCCATTATATCGCAGTTTGATGAATGTAACTAGAATTTTCATCTTGTATCTAAAATATTTATTTTGTGGTAATGATGCTTCATAATGAGTTTGAACGATTATTTATTCTAATGCCTATTTTCTCAATTATTGTAATTTCCTTAATAAACGTCATATCAAATTAGCTGTAAAAAAATGGTACTTTTCGGTTAGCCGGGCGCCAGTGTTACATATATATGTATATATACATATACATTTACATATATTGTATATGTACACACACATATATGTATACATATAGCTTCTACATATGTATAAATATACATATAATATATATATATATAGATATACATAAATATGTATATATATGACACTGGTGCCCGGCTAACCGAAAAGTACCAAAAAATAATATATATAAACATTGTATTAATCTCTAATAAAAGTTATATGCTTGTAGTAAAAGAATATATCTATAATCATCTATATTGAAATGTATTTTTTGTTTTAAATTGCAAAAATAATCCTTTCCAAAAATCAAGTTAAACCAAACCTGACTTGCATTGAGTGTTTGCTGATCCAATCAACTTCCATATGTGACAGCTAAATTAAGACTGATAACTTTGTAACTAAAAAATACAAACATTCAAGATAATTCAAGAGACTTATTTAAGGAAAGCGAACACTTTTTAATTCAGACGTATCACACTGACATAAAAAAACATCAACAATAAACATATTTAGAATTTATCACGAAATAACCGAGGAAATTGCTCGCATCTAGATCTAAAAATCTATTTCAAAATGTTCTCCAAACAATTCTAATGCTTACTGAATCAAAACGAAGAAACAGCATAGTTTTTTCAGAAGGAAAAGTCACAGTTACTTTCCTAATGTCGATGATTTCTAGAATCGTCTGTGATCAGGTGTAGAGTTTATGCATTCCGTTTTAGAACATACATTGTTTATCGATATGTCATCACTTTTTCCTTGTTTTATCTTTATTGTTGAATTGAATTAGCATTCATTAATTTAATAAAATTATGGTACTTTTTCACTACAGGGGCCTTTGTGCTTTTTAAAAAGAGGTTGTCGCAATTCGCCATCAGAGAGATTTGTTGCTAAATTATAAAACAGCCAGGTAAACAAACCTAATGAACTCTATGCTTGTTTATACAGGGGACTAATTCCATCCCCTTAACATAAAATGTGTATAAATGGGTTTTTCATGCAGAATTATACAATTTGCTTCAACAAAAAAAAAATAATGCTTGAAAATTATTTTTAATTCCATAATGAATCAGTCTATTAAGGTAGGCTTTTCAAAAAAATTGTATTTGAAAGTACATTTTTTCCCCTACAGGATAGTGTCAAAATTGAAAATGTGTGATGTTTAGAAATTTTTAAAATTGCAATAGCAAAATTTGCAAAACTGAGATTTCATCATCAAGTGTTGCCATTCGCAAAATGTCAGCATTACACACGGACACGTTTGTCCTTTATAATATAAATGAAAATATTTGGAAATAAGTAATATAATGAATGATTTAATCCAGGCCTATTTGGACGATATTTGTAAAAAAAATTGAACAATCTGTAAATGCATAAATCTATAATCTACCCAACTCCCGCCCCTAAGAAATGCAGTATAAAGATGCTCTACTGTATTTTGACATGTTTCAGACATATTGGCCATGTTGACAAGGCAAGTTTAATGATCTATGAAATGTGATCTGTATAGCACACAACCCTGCAATTGTAGGTTTGCGTTATAAAGATCTTCTGCTATATAAAAAGTGTGCATCTGTTTATTAATTATTATTAAAAATTAATCTAACTATTAACATGTGAATTATTGGGTATTCTTAAATTACATTTTTTGATTATGTTTTAGCTTATTTGATAATTTTGTATATTGATAAGTAAATGTCTGATAAAATGAATTTCTGTTATGAGTGTTTACACTCTGTTAAGAAATTATAAGACTATTTTAATTTTGAAAAAAGATGAAACAAATAAGAGTTGAGTTCGAATTATAATTTTAACGTGTAAAATGGGAACATCATTATTACAATTAGGTTTCATTAAATTTGAATAATGTGATAAAGGACTGAATAAATTAAAATATTAGAAAGGAATTAGCTATCAGGGCAGTCAAGATTGGATTTTTTTCATCACAAAATAGAATTTATTTCCACTTCCATGACATAACATTTTTTAGGTACTTCTCCATTATCCCATCAACCACTTTCCATAAAAAACTATCACCAGACTATTTACCAGATTCTAATGCCCAATACACAAAAGGAAGAATGTTGCCATCAAACAAGAAATTCGAAAAAGTCCCACTCACTAAATTCTCAACTAACTATCAATAACTTTAAACAATAAATTTTACAACATATTAATGAAAACAGAAAAAAAATAATCTTGGATATTTATTTATTTGTATTCTTTTTCTTAAATATCCCTCTTGGGTGGTGAATGTTCCTGATGTCAGTTGGAACTGATCTTCGTAACTATGCATTGCAACATTTTTTCAATGCTTTTTCTCTTTGAATATCATGTCGTCGCTGTTTAAGAATGCAGTTGTCGTATTAACTGATGAAAGAACAAATAAAGCAACACATTTAAAAGACAGATTAAACTTTGAATTAATAATCACTTGATGATTTAAAAAACAGGTGTAACACACCTGACATGAAGTGAATGTGATGCCATGATCATGCAATTTTGGCGTTAAATCCTATAGCTTGGCGGTACTTTTTTATATGGAAAGTGGTCAACGGGATAACGGAGAAATACCCATTTTTATGTCACTTTAGTCTTTCCTCATGGGTGATAGAATATAAAGAAATCATCATAATTTAAATTTAAAAACAATTTTTTTAAATTTAAATCTAATTTTTATGATGTTTTTCCCTGCTTGTAGGTATTAGAATGATTGTCAAGAATTGTATGTCTCCAAAATAGTTAAGCCTCTAATTCGATCCTATTAAGGAGCATAAATTATAGGTTTGCCTTTTCTTGATAAAATTATAATTATTAATTATAGAAATAATTCTTTATTATTATTTTTTGACCCTCTGAAATCGATTACTATGCTTATTTTATATAAAAGAGTAAAAAAAAGTATTATTTGAGGGATGTTATGAAACTATAATAATTATATCAGTTTTAAATGAAGTCTTCTTTATGCCTGATAAAAATTCCCGTTTGCAAGCCTTTTGTATTTTATTTTTTATACAATTTAAAAGAATTTATCTTTTAAACTGTTATTTAATGTTTTTTCTGCTTGTTCAATAGCCAAACCATCTTTTGAAACATTGTAAGCTATCTTCATCTTATACTTTAATGGGTTTAATTAACTTGTTCTCAGAGATTTAAAAGCATGTCTGTAAATAAAGTATCTGATAATCCTTTTTGCCAAATAAATCATAATAAAAATCTGAAATTTTTGTTTTAATGACTTTAGAGCAAGCAATTGGTGTTAATTTTTAAATAACATGTGATACGTGAATTTCTCAGATGATCTCATAATTTCTTAATAGATATTGTATTCAGTTAGCAGAAATAGAAATAAGTTTCTGTAAAGTAAAAATTGTGATTATTACAAAAAGTTTCAATTTTAAATATAAAAAAACAAATTTGCATATTGTTACTTCGTCTTCACCGTCTACGTATCATTCAGTGGTCTTAAAATTTCTCTATCAACTGTAGTAGGACAAGGTATTTAAAATATCAATGTGATTCAACTGAAAATCTTTCCATTAAAAAAGAAAGATGTTTTCCCAGATGAGGTAAATTTTATTGATATCAACATTAATTTTTGGATTATACAAGTGTTGTTGCCCCAAGCTGTAGTGTAGATGTGCATTAATTTTTCAAACAAATTTCTAAATACACTCATTAAGCTTCAAAACATTGAGATTGCTTTAAATACATTAGAAAATTTGGTACTTTTATGTTAGCCAGGGGCCATTGACTGCCAAAATATTTTGAATCTCGCCAATCTTACAACATTAGCACTTTCTGTGAATGAATGAATGAATAAATTAACATATTGTGACAAAAATAATTAAGATAGTTTTAAAAAGTTTGATAATTTCTATTATAATACCATAAAAAAACTTAATATCATTAATATTATAATACCATAAAAAAATGATAAAATACATAAACCTATCAATACAAATAAAAAATCTTGCATAATCGGGTCTATTAATGATTTAGCTCAGTCAATAACAGGGATGTTTAAATAAGAGATCCCATAAACTAGAAAATTTTTATTTTGTAATTAATGCATCGTATCCAATTCTGTATTCACAAAAAAAGAAGCTTGAGATATGCAACCATTTAATATGATTTAGCATTTTAAAAATAGATCTTTAATTTCTTTTCTTCACGCAAATTCAGTCAGGCATTGCAATTCAAATGATGGCAGTTGAAACAAGATTTGGCGAGTTATCACTGGCAGACAGTTAACATAAAGTACCAAAAATTTTAATTACATTCTTGGTTAAAGTAAATAATACAATATACTCCTCCCCAGACTGAACTGGCAACAACTCTCTCTAACAACCTTTTGGTAATAGAATCTGGTCTCTGATCGAAGCATATTAATGGCAGATCGAATCTTATTACCGAAAGGTTGTCTGAAGAAATTGTGCCAGCCAGTAGTGGGTCCAGGTAAGCAGAGCGTTGGCCTACACACTTTCCATTCAGTAGGAATGGTGTCAATTTGTAAGATATTTTACCAATCACTGTGATTGAGTTAAAAATAATAAACAATTTTTGGAATGGTTTTAAGGATCCATAATGCACCTAAAGTTGCTTCTTCAGCAAAATGCTTAAAAGTTGTTTGGTTTTGGATCAAATAAATAGGTGACCGTTCAAAAAGGTAATTTGTTTTCTTTATTTTATACATTTATGTGTATCATATCCCTTTAAGCATCCTTAGCATGTTTTTTCCGCCATGTAGATTTTGAATGAACAAAATGTTTGATATGAAGAATGTTCATTTTTTTTCGGTGCATAAGAAATATACATACGTAATAGACCAGGGGCGGACACAGACAATTCCCTTATCGAGTCCACAGCTGAAATACCAGAATTAGTAAAAACTCGATTCGCATATTAGAACGCAATCGGTCTGCCAAGTCATATCTTGGTGGAAACCACCTAAAAACCCGATTTTAGAGGTTGACTCGTAAGTTTACCATTGTGTTTTCCTGTTCCCAGTCCTCCATGTTTTTATGCCTTTGGGTGCAGCAAAATACAATGGTAAACCTACGAATTAACTGCAAAAATTGGGTTTTCTGGTGTTTTTCAACAAGATATGACTTGTCAGACCCCATTGCATTTTAATATGAGAATAGAGTCTAATTCTGGAATTTCAGCCATGAACTCAAAGAGGTGATTGTCTGTGCTGCCTGCTCCCGGTCTATAATCAAGTACCTAAAAATTGAATAGGGACTTTCATTTTCCTTTTAATTCACATCATTTTGAATTACAGTTTATAGAAGATTATGATGTTGGTTACGACTTTCCCGGAATGTAAATACCCCAAAATGCTGCCGCCTCCTAGGCAGCATTTTGGGCTCTATAATGTAATGCAATCCAAATCCTCATACCAATTCTTTGATAGCCATTATTTCAGGAATCATGCATGAAAAATTCTGCCAGATGCTTAAAGAGTTAAAGAATGTTTGTATGCCTCCCTCCCTGCATAAAGTGTATTTCTTCCAAAAATTTCCATCAAAATACAAACTAGATACTTTTTCGGTGGTCAGCAATCGAATTATGCATTTATTAAAACTATTTTTTCTGTCCTTTTGAAAACGTTTTAGTGAACATTTCAACTTGAAAAGGAAAAACAACAAAAAAATTTCTACTTTAAATGAGTAAAGTTATGATTTTTTTTCTGAAACAATGCCTCTTAAACAAAGAGTATTTGGAGTTTTTTTTTTGTTTGTTTGTTTGTTTCGACATTTCCAAAGTTGTTTTATTCTGTTTTACTGTCTCACTTACAGACCCAGAAAAAGAATCAAAAGCATGATTATATCAGCCTTAGATTCATAAATAATGAAACATTGGATAAAATAATATTTTCTAATGTTTAAATGGAGGGTTGTTAAAAATAAATTATCATAACCGAACTAATGTGAACTGGTGCATTCCTGTTATGTAAAAAATCCAAATAAAGGAGAGGAATATATTTTTTTTTATTAAAAATGGTTCATAAATGTATCTAATCGACCTATAAAAATGTTCATTGTCACTTATAATAATTATTATTGCAATTGATATTTAAACTACACAAATTTATTTTTTTTTAACTATTACATTACATTTGTCTGTTTTGTTCTTCACTCGATTTGCTGACGAACTACTACCTCAATCCAAGGCCTCATTATAATTATTTCAAAGCAGATTTGTAATTTTGACCAAGGCAATGGTCAAAAGTGGTTTTAACCGTCTAAAACTGGTCAAAATTGGTTTTAAACATTCAAAGTTGGTCGAAACTCTGTTAACCCTTTAATCTCTGATGGGTGAATTTCTTCAAAATACCCAAATGTCACAGCAAACAAAAAATTCTGTTTATCATATAGGGGAGATGGGGGCACATGTGAACAGTTCGCATAAATATAGCTTTTTCTTATAATTGGATTAATTCTTATAAATAAAAACTAGTCAGTATAGTAAACAGAACTTTCTTTTACACATGGTAATTTTTTTTAAATCACCTGTATAGTTTTTCTTACATTTTTTAATTGTTTTATAAATTCAAAAAATTGTTCACATGTGCCCCATCAGTGGGGTAGTTGTGAACACTCGTGGGGCACATGTGAACAAAAGATAAAAATATCCTCTGGCATGCTTTTTCTCCTGTTATTAATTTGTTATCATAACCATTACTTATATTATCAGTTAAATTCAACCATAAAAAAAAATTCTAGTTTCTGAGTGCTATGTTTAAACGAAAGGTTTAAAATGAAACTAAATATATATAAAGCTGTTCTGACACCATACCCAAGAATTATATTAGTTATCAATTTGAAAAATTTTCATTTTAAAAATGTTACTGATATCCATCCCAATTCAAATTATCCTATTCATAGCTGTTGTTTGAGAGATGGAAGTAAGCCATCACTGCAAGTTTGAGACAAATGAAAAGAAAAATATATACAAAATTGTTTGTCATAATACTCTTTGTATTAACAATACATAAAAAATATTGTTTTAAACTGTTTACTAAAATAGTACATAACACTTATTGCATTTTAGGAAACATTGAATTTATTTAAATTATAATTGAACTCAAATGAGCTTCTTGCTCTTTGTGTACTTCCTGACAAATGTGGAAGTGGAAGTTTCAATACAATATCACTTTTTGTATGACAGAAATGTCTACTATTTCAGGGAAATTATATGAATTGGATCTGAGATTCTTTCTGAGAAATTTAACATACATTTATCATTATCAATTCTTTCTATTAGCCCAACAGAGAAAGTTTTTGATTTTTGTGAACTGTTCATATCTGCCCCAACTAGTCTGTTCACAAGTGCCCCGCATAGCTGCTAGAGTTAAATTGATAAATAATTAACATTTTTCAATTTTAGGGAACAAAACAACTTTATCCAAAATATTCATTAGTAGTCATATTATATGTTAAAACATTAAAATTCGAATAACTAACTATATAAATAAACTTTATCACTTACCAAAGTTGAAACCAACATTTTACATTTGACATCTACAAACAGTGTTTTGGCTACTGAAGGCAAACAAAAAGTGGAAAAGCTTCAAAAAATTTTTACCATATGTCTACAGGTGCTGCCATCTTTGGTAATTTTTTTCAAATAAAAAAACTTACAATAACTATTGAAAAACTGTGATGTTCACATCTGCCCCCTGTTCACATGTGCCCCCATCTCCCCTACTCGAAAAAATGCCTTAATTTAATTTCAAATAAATTTAGTCGAATATTCTGTTGCCATTTGTAGATTAAAATTAAGTGTGAAGAAATTCGCCCACCAGAGCTCAAAGGGTTAAATAACTTTAGGTTACATAAATTATCAAACTATAAGTATATTTAAGTGAATATGAATGCCATATTTTATTTATATATGTATACAGTATAACTTCAAAAATCCAGCATCATCGGGACTGAGACTATGTCGGATTTTTGAAGGAATATCAAAAGAGTAACTAGAAATATCAAAAGTAGTACTATATTCTTAATGGTGCCTTTAGCCATAATTTAATTCATTACTAAGTGATAATTATGTAAGAAAACTAGAAAATTAAATAAAAAAATAACTTACCTTAATTGATATTTTCTATGTTACAGAAAAAAATTCTAATAAAGAGGGAAATTATTTCTTCTTTTGTAATTTCGGAAACATCGATGTCAACTTTGTTTGCTTCAATTTTTTTTACTGTTCTGTGACAAGTTTTTTTTTTTTTTTTTTTTTTTTTTTTGTATTTTTTACAAATGAAGAATGTTTATTTTGGCTATACAGTCTTGTTTCTCTAAAGCAGATATTAATTATCCAGTCAAATATATGCAGTTTTCAAGTGATATTCCGGTTCTTCATCCTCGTCTTCTTAGCTGCTACTAGCATTATGGGTGGTTCTATTTAGCACAGTGTCAGCGATCTGGCTGTCCTTAAATTGTTCGTTGTTGATGTATTTTCGTCAATGCCTAGCCAGCGATCTATTCTCTTTTTTCGACACTTAATGCAGTTTCATATTTTGCGTGTACAATCAGCTCATAAATTGCGGTCTTTTTATAGGAAATGAGAAAGCCTGGAAATTCTTCCTCCTCATTGATGTCGCCGTTGCCGAAAATTCGTTCCGGCCATATATTGTCCATGCATTCACTAAAGTTGTTCCCTTGCTAAGCAACTGTACAGCTGCCATAAAATTTGTTCGGAAAATAATCGCCTTTGAAAGATGAAGAAAAAGATCTTTTTTTTTCATTTTTACTTTCAGTCTTTAAGTTTTTAATTCATAAAGAATTTCTATTTTTCTTCTCTCACAACTTTAAAGTGTAAAAGAAAAAAGAAGTGAAAGGATGGTTTTGATGCCGGATTTTTGAAGTCTCACTGTATATATAATAATTATTAAATATAGATAGAATTTTTCTGTATCTTATGTAATACATTTCCTTAAATAAAGTTCAAGACTTTTGAAAAATGACTTTCAAGGACCGAAACTAAAAACATGTAAGGACCTACAAATTGAATAAACTACTAATGAATTATAATATGCATTTTTATTACAGTGTTTCATTTTTGTAAATACAAGTTTTAAATATTCAAGTGGCTGGGAAGGTTGGGGGGAGGGATTTCGACATGTGGCAGTTGAAATTTAGTAGACTATAATTTAGTTATTTCCAAATAATAAATGCAGCAGAAAAAGAAATTTAAAGATTGTAAACTTAGTGTGCTGGGGGAAAAGGAAAGGAGGGTAGGGAGTAGAATCCAAAATTTTAGAAAAGGGATTTAAGATGATTAACTCATTGCCACTGCAAATTGTAAGAAGTTTGGAGTAAAGGGGGGGGGGATTTCTTTATTTAGGGGTGGGGGAGAGTTCAATCAGATGATTATTTATTCATCAGTACTATAGAGTTACAAATAAGGCAGCAAAATAACTAAATATTAAAGCAGTTTAATATATATTTTTTCATTTTGTGTATTTTCTACCAGGGGGGAAGGTGAAATCAGGAAATTTCGGGGAGGTGGGTAAGAGGAATTTGGATAAGTGATTATTTATTGTTACAATATAAAAAACAAAAGAAAACAGAAAAGTTTTAAAGATTTTAACTTTTGTAAGCTGGGGAGAGGGGTGGCTGTGTAAAAAAAGAGAGAAGCATACCTTTTTTGGGGGGGGGGAAGGGGGGGAGAGAAAAAGGTTGATTAAATGATGGCTTTGTTATATATTATTACTAAAAACTTACAATTGGGACAGAAGAAATAAAATTAAAAAAGAAAGAGTTATGAAGATTAAGTTTTATGTGGTAGGAAAGAAGAAAGAGAGGCAATTTTGCGTGAGTGAGAGGATGCTAAACGATTATTTATTCTCATTGTTGCAACACAATGGATTTTATAAAAATAAATAGACAGAAAATAAAAAATTCAAACAATTTTAAATTATTTAAATTTAGAATGCTAGGAAAGAGAAAAGAGGCTAAGGGAGAAGCAACAATTTTCGATGGAGAGAGGATTTTAGATATTTAATTACATATTGGTTCTGCAAAAAGTAACAAATAGAACAAATGGAAGGTGGGGACTTTATCAGATAACTCATTATTTATCTTTCTAGAGAGTTACAAATGAGTTACCTGAGAGTTACAGCGTGGGTGGGAGCAAAGGGGAAGCGACAGTTTTTGTGTTTGTGGAGGGAAATAATGTGATCCATTATTTACTGCTGGGATAAAGTAACAGATCAGAAAAAGTTTAAAAAAAAAAGATTTTTAAAGATTAAAAATTTGGTGATCTTGAAAGGGGGGGGGGGCGGATCCTGATAAAGGAGAAAAGTTTTATTTGACGGGGTAGTTTATTAGAAAACTTATAAGACTTTCCTCACTAAACATTTACAAATAGGACACGAAAATTAAAACAAGAGATTTAAAAACATTAAATTCTGTATGCTTGGTTAAAGAGGGGGATGGGGGAGAAGGAGAAATGTCAAATTTGGTGGAGGAGAAATTTATATGACCGATTATTAAATAACAGATGAGGAAAAAAAGTTTTAAAAATGAGTTTTAGAGTTTTAAACTTTGGGGAGCTAAGATGGCAAAAGGAAAGAAGTAGTTTGTTGGGGGTGGTGGGTATAGGGCAGAGTTCATTAAATAATACTAAATATTTATAAATAGGTTAAAAAACTTAAATCGAGGAATTTTAAAAACTTTAAATTTTATGTTCTTGATAAGAGGAGGGGTGGACAAAAATGAAAGTCTAATTTCAAGTGCGGGGAGGAGAATTTTTTATGATCGATTATTTAATGTTACAATAAAATAACAAATAGAGCAGAAAACGTTTTTTTAATAATTAACGAGTTTTAAAGGTTTTAATCTTTGGGTTGTGTGGGGCAGGAAAGGGGGGAAGAAAGGAGAAAGTGATTTTTGTGGTGGAATTTAGATTTGAAGAATTGAGAGGAATTTAGATAAAATTTTAACGAAGTTTGTATGATCGATGATTCATTGTTACAATAAAGTAACAAGAATAGCAGAAAGTTTTTTAAATATTAAAGAGTTTTAAAGATATTAAACTTTGGACACTGTGGGGATGGAAGCAGAATTTCAGAAGAGGGGAAATTTAGATGATTTTTTAAAAATCCGAAATCCAGTGAAACGAAGAAGAGTTTTCCTCTTGATTAATAGATAATAGGAAAATAAAATTAAGGACTTTTAAGAAACTTTTGCAGATTTTGGATAAAGATAAGGACTTTCAAGGACCGTCCAATCGCTTTAATAATATTCCTAGCACAAACATACATTTCATATTCTTTTTCTTAAAGTGTAAGTAATACATTACAATATTTGTTTGAGAGTAATGAAAATATTGATTTTGAATTTCATAATGCACCTGCTGAAGTGTTGTACTAACTCGACCCCATTAGAAATGTTATTTTCCAAGTTTAGTCTCATCCAGAAAAAAAATATGAAATTCTCTTATCTTAATACAACACTTGTAATCCTATTTTTTAAGTTCTAAATAAAATTTCTTTAAAGAAAATTTGTGCAATTAAAAAAAAGTTATACAAGTTAAAGTACCGGGTGAGCCAAAAGTTCGCTAAAACTTTAAAAACTCTTAAAAAAGGAAGAAATTGTGATAAAGCAAGAAAGGCCTCACAAGGTAGTCGGATTTTTTAAGCAGAAAAAAAAAGTTTAAAAATCACATATAGAGGGCGCTGACGACATGAAACACAATGAACAGGACAACAATACGCTCCATTTATTTGTTCTTCCAATAAAAAATGTTCAACATGACCTCCAGAATATTCTATGACACAACCAGATTGTGTCGTAGTACCCGTTCATTGTGTTTCGGGTCGTCAGCGGCCTGTAAATGTGATTTTTTTGGTAAATGTTTTTTTGCTGCTAAAAAAATCTGAGTACCTTGTGAGCCCTTTTTTGTAAACCGCACTCCTTTATCATAATTTCTTCCTTTATTATGAGATTTTAAAGTTTTAACGAACTTTTGGTTCACCCGGTGTAAGTACAATTACCTAAGTGCAATTTGGAAAGGTTGTATTCAATATTGTTAAATGTTATTGTGAAAAATCCTTTCAAATATTGCACTAAATTTATCATTTAAAAAAAATATATTTCTTTGACCAGGATGGTTAAAGCTGGTTTTACCCCTAAACCTGGTTAAAACCAATACAACCCTACTTCGGAGGGAATTGATTCGCAGTACTGGTTTGCAAGGCCACTTTTATCAAAAGAAATTCAAAATGTATAAAATTCAGTGCCAATTTTGAAAAGTAAAAAAAAAAAAAAAATAAATAAAAAAAAAAAAATACATAACTCTAATGCTTGACAATGTGAATAACTCTTTGTACAGCTTATAAGAAATATTGAATTGTGTTGATTGGTGGTGAAATTGAGTTGGGGCTGAATATAGGGACAGCAAAGATGAAAAAACTTTGTTTGGATATCTTTTGTGAATATGCCGAACAAGTAGGAGGAATTTTAAGGAAAACAAAATTAAATTTAAAAGAATGCAACGAAATTAATTTTCAGTTTTCATCGGTCCGGATATGAGAGAGCCAGATATGGGAGAGTCTACTCTATTACATGCACACCTACACATATGTATCTGTATCTATGAAAAAGTACTCGAGTTAAGTCATGCCTAACAATAAATGTGATAATTTAATGCATGAATTTTGTACTGTTTAAGGAAATGAAAATTGTCAAATTGGCTACTTAATATACAGTTAAAATTTAGTGCAGTTTATTAAAAAATGTGTTGTTTAATATTTTTCTTTCTGTTTTTAGATCCAAATGAAGATAAAACTTTTTTGCTGAAGTTTAATAAATTATTTCCTTGGATGAAAACGACAACAATCTCTTCATGCTGATACTTTGAAGAAGTTTTTGTTATCATTCGAAAGAAAAATTTTTCCCTTAAGAAAATGTCTACAGAAGAAATTTCTTATTCTGGTGAACAGTTCTTTGTCTCTCAAAATAGTGATAAAGAAAAACATGGTACAGGAGAACCTTTGGTACAGGAGAACCTTTGGTACAAGAGAAAAAGGTTTTATTTGTGAAGTGTGTTTTAAAAGATTTTCTAAGAATAGTCATCTAAGAAGATATGTCTTGACTCACACTGGAGAGAAACCCTTTGTTTGTGAAATATGTTCCAAAGGATTTTCTGATAAAAGTAACCTGAGAAAACATCTGTTGACACACACAGGAGAAAAACCTTTTGTTTGTGAAATGTGTTCCAAAGGATTTTCTGTGAATAGTGATCTAAGAAGACATCCCTCCACTCATACCGGAAAAAAACCTTTTGTTTGTGAAGTGTGTTCCAAAGGATTTTCTCGGAATAGTGATCAAGGAACCCATCTCTTGACGCATACAGGAAAAAACCTTTTGTTCGTGAAATATGTTCCAAAGGATTTTCTCGGAATAGTGATCTAAGTACTCACCTCTTGACGCATACAGGAGAAAAACCTTTTGTTTGTGAAATATGTTTCAAAGGATTTTCTCGGAATAGTGATCTAAGAACACATCTCTTGATGCATACAGGAAAAAAACCTTTTGTTTGTGAAATATGTTCCAAAGAATTTTCTTGGAATAGTAATCTAAGAGCCCATATCTTGACGCATGCAGGAGAAAAACCCTATGTTTGTGAACTATGTTCCAAAGGATTTTCTCGGAATAGTGATCTAAGATTCCATCACTTGAGGCATACAAGAGAAAAACCCTTTGTTTGTGAAATATGTTCCAAAGGATTTTCTCAGAATCATCATCTAAGAAGACATCTCTTGACCCATACAGGAGAAAAACCCTTTGTCTGTGAACTGTGTTCCAAAGGATTTAATAATAAGAGTACTCTAAGAACCCATCTCTTTACTCATACAGGAGAAAAACCCTTTGTTTGTGAAATATGTTCCAAGGGATTTAATGCTAAGTGTACTCTAAGAAAACATCTCTTCATTCACACAGGAGAAAACCTTTTGTTTGTGAAGTATGTTCCAAAGAATTTTCTAATAAGAGTAATCTAAGAGCCCATCTCTTGACGCATACAGGAGAAAAACCCTTTGTTTGTGAACTATGTTCCAGAGGATTTAATGATAAGAGTACTCTAAGAAAATATCTGTTCATTCATACAGATGAAAAACCCTTTGTTTGTGAAACATGTTCCAAAGGATTTTCTCGGAATAGTGATCTAAGAGCCCATATCTTGATGCATACAAGAGAAAAGAAGACCTTGTCTTTGTAAAATATGTTCCAAAGAATTTTCTGATAAGCAATATTTAAGAAAACATTCGTGTCATACGAAATAGACAATTCCTTAAAATCTCCTATATTTTTATTTCCAAAATTGTGTATGAACCCTGTATATGCATAAGCATTTACTGTTATCTCTTTTTATGTTTTAGCATCTCGTAATAAAATTTAAAAATTAAACTTGTTCCATAGCTTAGTGTATTTTTGATAATAAGCAAATAACTGTCGACCTATTCATTAGATTTCAGTAAACTTTTACGCAAAACTTTTTGGTAGTTTCTTTCTTTATTTTACTGTGAAGCAATTTTTCCCTAAAATAAAAAAAATCTAACCTGAAAGGATGAATTATACCTCAATTAGCTTATGTGATAGGAAATGCTTAATACTTAAAAAAATATGAGAAGTATGCTAAAAATAATTTTGTAATAAAAACAAATCTTACACATTTGTTAAATTTTCCTTTTAAAAAATTGCTCAAGGATTAAGTGAAACATATCTCATTATCAAGGGTGGGAAAATACATCATTTTACTCGCCACTGATGAGTGAATATTTAGGTAGTCTTTGAAACCAACTGTACGTTGCATTTTGCTGCTGCTAAGATTTACTAGAAATTACTCACTCCTGCTCATCATCATGTATTCTTTGCACCCCTCATGAAATAAATATTTTTTAAAATATATAAATAATTAATTCAATATTTATTCAGCATCTTTACCTGATTCATATATAACAGTTGTATAGGTTAAGCAGTCGTGCACTTTGTTTCTCAGACCTGTTTTTTTGCTTCTTGTTTGTGTCTTCTATCATCGAATTCAGAAAATTTTGCGGCACGACAATATTGTCTCCTATCGTCATATATTATAATACGAGCAAAACTTATATATTTGGAAAATCTAAAAAACATCTCTGATGATCTTGACTAAATTATTTTGTTTCCTTCCATTTTGAGGTACAAGAAGACCGTAGGTCACATGGTTGAGAAAGTTTGATGAGTCGGGTCATTTTGAAATGGGAATGAAGGTTCAAACAGTTATTGATTTTCAAGATTATCAATGCCAATACGAGTGCTTGGCATCAAATGAAACAATGTCACCAAATTTGGCACCGATTATAAAATTATTAAATCTACCGAGAATGTATTGTTTTATCGAGTTTAACTCGAGGCTAATTTTGACCGATCTACGCCCAGTCTTTCCTGCTGTAATGTTATAATACGAGCAAATGTTTGTGTTTCTGTATGCGAATTTTATCTAAAAAATGGCTAATGATTTTGACTAAATTTTGTATCCTACCGTTTTGAAGTATGAGAAGAACAAAATGTTTTAGAAAATTTGATGAGTAGGTCATTTAGGCATCACTGCAGTTCAATGGGAATGAAGTTATTAAGTTATTGAACATTTTTTAAATGCTGCTTATTACAAAAATTGTAATGAACAGCCGTGAGTATACCATGACGCAGTGATGGAACAGCTACGCCAAATCGATAATGCTGCGCATTTCTGCGTCAAAACGTTCATTTTACAACAAAATTGCGCCTAACTACGCCAAATCGATCATTTTCCATAAAAATTGTAGGATTTCTATCGCGGCCCAGTAAGTGACTGCCGGTTGTTTCGTTTCCTTCTGACGATCGCGGAGTTCGAGGCGTGACGTATTGCACGCGCCTTTAAAGAGACCGATGGGAGCTAGAGGTCTGCACGGGCCAAAATTTCCAGCCCAGGCCCGGGAAAAAAATTCATAGAAAAAAATTCGGTCCGGCCAGGCCCGGTAGAAAAGTTAAAAGTTCGGCCCGAGCCCGGTCCAACCCGTAGAAAAAAATTATTGGCCCGGACCGGCCCGATATAACAGCTAAAAGTTCGGCCGAGCCCGGCCCGGAAAAAAGTTAAAATCTGGGCCCGAGTGAATTGCTAAAAAACATTGATTTTTACGTCGATTTGGTTAAAAATTTTACTCTTACGAGGAGTTCTGGCCAAAAATATTTATCTTAACTCTTTTTTCATGTTTCTAAAGTTCATTTTTATAAAAGTGTCGCAGGCTGCGATATTTATTTTTTAATGAATCGCTATTTCTTCTATGTAAATGTTTCAATTATCATTAATATTTTTAATCCATATTCCATGCATTGAATTGTTAAAAATCTGAAAAATGCTATTCAGTAAAATCTTCTAAGACTCAATCACATAGAAAAGGGAAAAAAATGCATTATAGACAGGTTATCCCTTCTTAGCAAATGTAAATGTATTATATATTCTTTTCTTACATATTAGTATATTAATTTTGCATGGATCAACACGTTTTTCAGTTTAAAACAGGATTCCGTCATATGCGGGTTCCGTTTCACACATTTTACTATAATTTAATTAGTGCAGAAATTTACTATTCCTTAAAAAGAATAAATGTTAATGTTTAATTGTAGAATAATGGCGATTCAAAAATGTATGCATATTTTGCAATAATCTTTGATTCAGGCTTCATTTTACTGACCTTTGAACGGACAAGTCACGCCTAGACAATGATCTTCATACTATATTTCATACTTCATTTGGCTCAAAACTAGGACTCAGTACAGAAAAAATAAGTTAGGCCCGGCCCGGCCGTAAATGAAAATAGGCCGTAGCCCGGCCCGTGCAGATCTCTAATGGAGCTCCTATTACATATTGATCCCAACAAATGGGAGTCTATTTTCGCTTCTTGGCGGGAAGCGCCGATAAAAACAAAACAAAATGAACGCATGTTCGAAGATCCGCAACAAAAATTGCGCAGCTCTTTGCATCATTCAGTCATTCTTCACTATACAAAATGAAATCTCTTCTCCACAAAGTGCGATTGGAAACTCCGCGCTCGCTCATACCCGCCAACCTGAGCTCTTTCCTCTGATTGGATAGAGTTAGTTTGCGCTAGGGGTGATTGTGTTTAATAATTTAAGGCTTTTGGTTCCGAAAATTTTAAAAAATCGGTCATCAATCCGAAAATTCGAATATAAAAAATATCGCAAATTTCGACAAATGGTCGCCGAAAGAAATCAATTTCGTTAATCATTCGCAGAAAAATGGTCAATTTCATCAAAGAATCGCGGGAAAAGTGCGAATTCCGTCAAAGAATCGCAGGTAAAACGCGAATTCCGTCAAAGAATCGCGGAAAAAACGCAAATTTCGTGAAAGAATCGCAAAAAAACCCCTGCAAATTTCATCAAAAGAACGCGAAAAAACCGCAAATTTCGTCAAAAAATCGCGAAAACAGCTCTTTTCAGGGCCCAAATGTTCCTGCGGGAGCTTTAATTTTTATATAAAAAAAAGAAACCACATAAAAACATGACACGCACAAAAGAACACACACATATAAACATGTTGCCATAAAATGAAACTCCATATGTTTCACTAACATACAAATATAAATTCTGAAAATATTTTCCATAGAAAAATTAACAAAATAGAAATTCATAAAAAAAAAACCAGAGATTTTCTCTATCTACCTTCTTCAATCATATAGCGTATGATAGTTTTTTGCTCCTTTAAGATTATTATTTCCCGCTGTCGTGTCTTATAAATCAGTTTCAAACCCTATATTGGACAATATTGTTTGAAAAATACTTTGCCTTTATTGGAAGAAAGGAAACGCTATTCGATTCCTTAGCATGAGAATAAAAATTTCTGCATATTGAATGCAGTCGCGAAAGAAACTCACTTCTTAAATGTATAAAAAGTTGAGTTAGAATTTCAGAAAAAATAAAGAGATAACTAACCTCCCCCACCTTCCCCTTCATCAATCGTATAGCGTTATTCATTTTCCTGCTCCTACATGGCGACCTCTTCCTACCGCCGAGCATTATAAATCGGCTTCAAACGCCATATTCGTCAATATTGTTTGAAAGACACTTTGTCTTTATTGGAAAAAAGGAAAAGGTATTCGGTTCCTTAGTATCAGAATAAAAATTTGTGCAAATTGAACGCAGCTACGAAAGAAACTCACTTCACAAATGTGTAAAAACTTAAGATAGAATTTCAGAAAAGATAAAGAGGTGAGCAAATCCCCCCCACCCCACACACACACAGAGATACACATACACTTCCCTTCATCAATCGTCTAGCGTTTTTCATTTTTCTGCTCCTATATGACGACCCTTACGTGACGGCGAACATCATAAATCGGCTATATTGTTTGAAAGATACTTTATCTTTATTGGAAGAAAAGAAACGGTATTCGATTCCTTAGTATCAGAATGTAAATTTCTGCAAATTGAACACTGTTACGAAAGGAACTCACTTCATAAATAAGTAAAAAATTAACGAGGCGAAATTTCATAAAAGATAAAGATATGAGCAAACTCCCACCCCTCCCCATCATCAAACGCATAGCGTTTTTCATTTTCCTGCCCATATATTACGACTTCTAGCTGTCGAATATCATAATTTGGCTTCAAACGCCATATTAGACAATATTGTTTGAAATATACTTTGATTTTATTGGGGAAAAAAAAAGAAACGCTATCAGATTCCTTATGGTAACAGAATAAAAATTCCTAAAAATATAACGCAATTACGAAAGAAACACACTTCGTAAATGTGTAAAACTTTTGAAAAAATAAAGAGAGGAGCAACCCCCCCCCCCTCCCACATTCTCCTTCATCAACAGAATAGTACCTTTAATTTTCCTTCGCCTGTATCGCTCATTACGAAATTTGCTACGTAAATATTTAAAAATTAACGAGATAGCATTTTATTAAAAATAGAGAGATGAGTACCCCCCCCCCCCATTGTGTTCTAAGTTTTTCTCAAAATGTTGATTATTCTATCTTATGACGATCGTTTCCCCTCTGCCTAGTCTCGGAAAGCCTAAAAAAGTCGTATTTGACAACATTTTTTGAAAGTTACTCTACCTTTTTCGAAAAATGGAAAATATTATTTGATTTCTTGATATCTGAAGAAGAATACCTGCAAATTGAACATATTTACAAATGAAAATGTCTTTATGAATGAGCAGAAATTACATTGTATGGATTTTGTGTTAGACTGACAAAATTCATCTGCAATTTTTCCCTCTCTAAAAGTTATTAGACCCATTTCCAAATCCAGTGCTAGGACTTAAATATGTTATATTATTACTTCAAGGACTGCTTAATAGTAACAAACTTCATTCAATATATTTATATTTTATATCATATTATAAAAGAGAAAAAAAAACTTTTAAGCTTATTTTACTTTTATCAATCATTTTAACTTTCCTTTTATTCAAATTTTATTTTATTTTTAAATATCAATATAAACACTTTTTATTTTTTTCACGTATTCCCTCTGCATCCTATATTGCATACTATTATTATCCATTATTGCATACTATTCGTTTGACGAATTCGTTTGACGAACTCCTGTCAGTGTTAGTTTAACAAGTTTAGTTAGAAAAATTTAATGTAAACAAAATACAGTACACAATGTTATTAACTATATAATGATTATATCTCGATCAATTTGTAAAGTTGATTTGTGTGTGACGCTGAACAGAGGGTGGTGGTGCCTTGTCTCTTGCCATTCTAGCTTCGTCCATAATCATAAGATAATCATCACCATAATCATCAGTTCGTTTGACGAATAGTATGCATCAGAAAAGTTTCTCATATAATGAAATTTCACATTTTCCTAATTATCCATATACATACGCATCTCTTAAAATATAGCAAGCTATTTTATTTCAAATTTTCGAATTTTACTTTTAAAAAATCTTATATGTTGGAGTTTCTGGAAACTTATACAAAACAAAATACCTGGAAAATAGTATACCTACTAACTGAGAAGAAAATAAGAATTGCAAAGCAAGCGATGAAATTTTATAAAATGAGGAAACATTTATTAAAAAATTAATTTTTGTCTTAATTAATGACAATTTATAAGATATATAAAATGGAAAGTAAATGATTTGTTATTTTGGTTTTTCAATCAGGCCAAAAGCAGATGAAGCTCCGAAACTGGTTTTTACAACAACCCTATTCCCTCCCAATTCCCGTAATCTTGAGAACGACTGCGTCTTTCAATACGAATGTAAGATTCGCGCTCTTTGAGACAGGGAGAGGAAAAATCTGAAAAAGTGCCGTATTGTGGGCTACAATTTATTTTAAATTGCGCCGAAAAGTAAAGGTTAAGGAACTCATAGACGAATGATTATTATTTGGGGGAACAACAGGGTAACCAATCAAAAAAAGAAAGACTGGCTTTTAAGGATTATTTTTTAAAAACACACATACAATATAACTCCTGTCAGTGTTAGTTTAACAAGTTCAGTTAAAAAAATTTAATGTAAACAAAATACAGTACACAATGTTATTAACTATATAATGATTATATCTCGATCAATTTGTAAAGTTGATTTGTGTGTGACGCTGAACAGAGGGTGGTGGTGCCTTGTCTCTTGCCATTCTAGCTTCGTCCATAATCATCAGAAAATTGATGTCTCAGCGGGGGTTTTCATTTACATTCGTAAGGCTTCTGTTAAGTATATCTGTTTTAAAGACTTAAAACAAATTTAAATGGGCGGAGAAATCGCTACAAGCAGTTACAAAAAAATCATATTTTGAAAAAAAAAATGCTCTTGAAGTTATTATGAAAATGCTCTCAATCATTGTCAGTTTAAACTTTAGCATATTGTTTTAGGAAAACTTATGTACGTTGAATTGAATTATGTAAAGAAAAAAATATTTGAATTTTTTAATGGGCCACACGTATAATTAATAATTTTGTACATTTAATAAATACACATAATAAACTTATAATTATGCATATTTAATAAATATGTATAAGTAATTAATAATTATGTATATTTGTGTATCTATTAATTACTTTAATACATACAATGTAATTACTTAAAAAATTTCGGATATTTTCGTTTTCGTTTTAGGCCGAAAATAGGAAGGTTACCAAAATTCGGTTTCGGTCTGTCGTTACTTATAATAATAAACGCAGATGTTTGTGTGTTGTTTTCTTCGTTATGTGGCTCTTTGGCGAAATCCACATTTTTTCCGCCAATGTTTGACGCAATTTGCGTCTTTTCCGCGGTCCTTTGACGAAATTTGTGTCTTTTTGACGAAATTCGAGTTTTTTCCGCGATCCTATGACGGAATTCGCGTCTTTTCTGCGGCCTTTTGACGAAATTTGCGATGTTTTTGAGAACGATCGACAAAAATTATTTTTTTGGCGACCAATATTAAAAATTTTGTTTTGTCCAAATTTTCAGACTGATGACCAATTTTTTTAAATTTTCGGAACCGAATGCCTTAAATTTTCAGAAAATATGGAACAGAATCAACCCTGATACATTCCAATGTGTGAACTAAATTTCTAGGATTCATTTATAGATCATCATGAATTAGCCAGTTTGTATAAAGAAATGAAAGATTCATTGGAGGAATTTCAAACTAGACACAGAAACGTATGCAGGCAACCGAGAGAGGAAACATGCTAAACTGCAGCAGCCGCATAATTACTGAAAATGAAATCATGTTTTTTGAAAAACAACTTGAAAAAAATGAAAGACAAAATTAATACAATACAAAAACAAGAACCAACAACTTGTACTACTTGATTATCCCGTCAACCCATTTCGCCAATTTATACAAATTGACATCATTTTTATTTTAAATAACGAATGAACAAATAAATTAGTTAAAAATTAATAAAAATATAAATAAAAACCTCAATTAAAAATTACTTGATGACGTAACAAACGCGTATATCGTGCTTAATATCAAGTGAATGCGACATTTATGATCATCCATTACTGGCATTTAATCTTATAGTTTGGCAATAGATTTTGGTCGATGGGAGTAGTACCGAAAAATCATTAAGTACAACATAGATTATGAAACACTTTCCAACACATTCAGAATACTCTAAACAAAATTATAAAGTTTATTAAAGTGAAAAACGATGTCTCAATGAAGAATTTGGAAAACGCATAAGTCATTTGAAAACCCGATTTCTGCTATGACCATGAAGAGTCATTAAAATATATGATTATTTTTGTGCATCCCTGTATAGGATCAACAGATATGTATGTATATTACATAACATGCTAAAATTTAGTTCAGTTAAATGCATAGCATTATTGAAAATTTCCATTTAGCCATTTCCGCCTATAAACGGATTTGGTTAAAAACTTTTGTGCAGCCCTGTATAGAATTTATACACACCCAGTAATATTTAAACAAGAAAGAACAAATCATGCGTCAACCATGGATTATGAAACACTTTCCAACACATTCAGAATAATGTAACAAATTACCATTTAAAAAATTAAAATATTACGTCTAATTCAACCCTATGGAAACGCATAATACATTTCAAATTCCAATATCAGCTTTTCGCATTTATAATCGGAAAAATGAACCGAACTTTTTAGTAGCCCTGTATAGGATATATAGATTTGGATCTATTAACTACATGCATGCAAAAATTTAGTTCACATAAGAGATACATATACCTTAGTTGAAAATTTCCCTTTAGCAATTTCCTCTAATAAGGAGAATGGTACGTGAATACTTTTGTGCTGCCCTGTATATGAAGTATAGAATATATATAGGACGAATAACATACAAAAAATTAATTATATTTAAAAGCGCATACCGAATTTTAAATGGTACACTCAGCAATTATGACTCAAAGACAGTGCTGTAACCGATTTCTTTTGTGTGTCCCTGTAAATGAATAAAAAATGCCACGAATGCACTCTTCTAACGGGGTACTGAAATTCACTAATTTATATCAGTTTCAATACATTTGAAATAGCGTAATGTCATTAAAATACTCTGCAAACGATTTTTCCCTATATACAATAATGTAATAGAATACTTTCGAGTGCCCCTGTAATTGAACTAATAATCTTACATACTTCCTATACAAGACCGAACAAGCTTTGGTGACCCTGTTAATTAAAGCGTTCAAAAAGAATGTTATTTTAACAACCCAGCTTTCGGAATATAATGCGGACGCCAATTATGAATTTATGAACTTAAAATGTACATAAAGAAGTCAATTAACCACTTAAAACACAATTTATTTACCGGTAAAGCTTTTTACCTTCTTCCATAAAAATATTCAAAACAATAATAAACAATACAATTTCTGATTCACGTTACATCATATATAAAAGGTATCACGAGAATAAAGATGAGAGGATAATAAAAAATAAATAAACATGGACAATAGATTTAACATCCTCCCACCTTTTGATTATATATTACAGTCGGGGATCGTTAAACCGCGTATCTATAAACCGCACAACTTCTCGGATGTAAACAATGAATATTGCAAATAAGGAATTTCTACTTTCTTCACTGCAATTTTTTGCGTACATCACTGCGTGTTTTTGAAAACTAAATTTGAAGCGTCTGCTCTTATTTCGATGTATTAGGATCACTTACGATCAGTTTGTTCATAGCATTTATTATTTTCAGAAGTAAATAATTTTTCTAAAAATAAAATAAATCAACAAAAAAAAAGATCCACCACTGCCTTTGACATCGATCGAATCAGCCACAGCTTGGATAAGTTTAGTTGTATCACCGCTTTGTGTGAATGCAAGAGCGATATGCAGCCTAACAGTTGCAATGTAGTTTATTGGAAGGTAATTTTTTTAGTAGCATTTTATGTTTTTATAACACATGTAAATGAATTGTTTCTTTTGAAATTAAAAAAAACACCTCCAAGGAAAAATTTAATTCCAAACTGATTTCAAAAGAGGCTGCACATACGCGTTTTGAGGTGAGAACCGTCATGACGTCATTCTTTTAACCAAAGAGTGATGCTGTCACTGGCAAGATCTTAGAAGAAAAACTTCTGTTTGTTTATGTTTTAAACACAGAATTGACTACTCTTTTAATCGCTTTTATGCAACTTGTATTTAAGAAGTCTTTTTTAATTTTCGGCAAAAGATGGAAGAAAAATTTGGTGAATCATCTAGAAATAGTAGTAAGAAACGCGCTATTTTAACGATATTGCAGAAAGTTGAAATTCTCAAAGAATTTGATAAAGGCACATCCGCAAAATGTATAGCAAGAACTTTTGGTATTAGTTGTCGATCTGCATACGATATCAAAAATAATAGAGAAAAGATATTGAAATTTTATGCAAATTCGGATAGCAATAAAGGAATCTCAAATCGTAAAAGAATAAGAGAAGCTAAATCAGCTGAGTTGGATGCAGTTCTGTTTGAATGGTTCAAACAAAGACGCTCGGAAAATATTCCAATAACTGGACCAGTTCTGTGCCAAAAAGCGAAAGAAATGCACAAAGAACTTAAAGTTGAAGAATCCTGTGATTATTCGAAAGGTTGGCTGACGAAATTTAAGAATCGGCATGGTATAAGATACATTAAAGCTTGCGGAGAAAAAATATCGGCAGACAAAATTGCAGCAGAAGAATTTATTGAAGAATTCGGAAGAATCGTGCAAAAAGAAAATCTGTCTGCAGAACAGATCTACAATATGGATGAAACTGGACTTTTCTGGTGCAATTTGCCACGGAAAACTTTTGTCAGTCAACAAGAGACTGAACCATCTAGTGTGAAAGATGACAAAAGAAGAATAACGGTAGTTGTTTGCAGTAATGCTGCAGGTACCCACAAGTTGAAACCTCTTGTTGTGGGTAAAAGCGCCCAGCCTCGTTGTTTACGTGGAGTAAAGAAAATTCCTGTAACATACAAAAGCAATACGACAGCTTGGATCACTCAAGAATTATGTACTGAGTGGTTCAATAGTAATTTTCTAAAAGAGGTTAGAGACCATTACAGTACAGTTGGTTTACCCAAAGATGCTAAAATTTTACTGCTGCTGGATAATTGTAAAGCACATCCAGAACTTGTTGCACCCAACACAAAAGGAATTTTTTTGCCCCCAAACACTACATCTCTGATCCAGCCAATGGATCAGGGAGTAATCAACAGCTTAAAATGCATCTATAAAAGTGCCTTTCTTGCTAGGCTCCTGAATTTTGATTCTGGCCCAAACATGATTGCTGAATTTAAAAAACAATTCACAATCAAAGATTGTTTGTACATGTTGAAGGAAGCATGGGATTCAGTATCCCAAGAAACTTTACTTAATGCATGGCACAAAATATGGCCTGAATCCCTTTTCCTTGAAACAGCCCAGGTAAAAAAGTCAGCAAGAAACCTTAAAAAAAAATCTTCAGGGAAACTGAAGGTATTTGGAACTAAAATTACCTTCAGCTTACCTTTAGGTAAAAAACATGTATTTTCCCTTAACCTTCTGAGTTCCAAATACCTGCTGTTTTCCTTCAGGTAAAAAACCTGTTATTTCCCTTCACCGATTTTGGCAGAAATATCTGCAGTTTTCCTTTAGGTATAAAAGCTGTATCTTCTCTTTACATTATATCGTTGCACCTGCATGCGGACAGCCTTCTGTGCAAATTCGCATCAGATCAATACATAATAATGATTACATATCCAGTTCGACATTGATTTGATACATATTAATAAACTAAACATATTAATAAAACATATATACATATTAAGAAAAAAAACTAAGGGGGGGGGAAAGCACCGGAGGTGCGTAACATGAATAAGTGGTAACAGAACATTCGAACGATATGTCACATGATGTGTCAGCAAAATTTAGAAAAGTGCCCCCCGGGGGGGAAAGTAGGGGGCAGGGGCATTAGAGGTGCATAACATGAATAAGTGGTCAAAGGCCTTTTGAACGATATGTCACATGACGGGTGTTGGCAAAATTTAGAAAAATGCCCCCGAGGGGGGGCAAAGTGGGGGGAGGGGCAATAGAGGTCCATAACATGAATAAGTGGTCACAGGTCTTTCCAACAATATGTGACATGAGGGGTGTCAGCAAAATTTAGAAAAGTGCCCCCCCCGGGGGGGCAAAGTGGGTGGAGGGTCATTAGAGGTGCATAACATGAATAAGTGGTCATAGGCCTTTTGAACGATATGTCACATCAGGGATGTCAGTAAAATTTAGAAAAGTGCCCCCCCCCGGTGGGGCAAAGTGGGGGGGGGGCATAACATGAATAAGTGGTCACAGACCTTTCGAACGATATGTCACATGAGAGGTGCCGGCAAAATTTAGAAAAGTCCCCCCCCGGGGGGGGGGGGGGCAAAGTGGAAAGAGGGGCATTAGAGATGCATAGCATGAATAAGTGGTCATAGGCCTTTTGAACGATATGTCACATCAGGGATGTCAGTAAAATTTAGAAAAGTGCCCCCCCCGGTGGGGCAAAGTGGGGGGGGAGGGGCATAACATGAATAAGTGGTCACAGACCTTTCGAACGATATGTCACATGAGAGGTGCCGGCAAAATTTAGAAAAGTCCCCCCCGGGGGGGGGGGGCAAAGTGGAAAGAGGGGCATTAGAGATGCATAGCATGAATAAGTGGTCACATACCTTTCCAACGATATGTCACATGAGGGGTGTCAGCAAAATTTAGAAAAGTGCCCCCCCGGGGGGGCAAAGTGGGTGGGGGGTCATTAGCGGTGCATAACATGAATAAGTGGTCATAGGCCTTTTCAACGATATGTCACATCAGGGATCTCAGTAAAATTTAAAAAAGTGCCCCCTCGGGGGGCAAAGTGGGGGGGAGGAGCATTAGAGGTGCATAACATGAATAAGGGGTCACAGACCTTTTGAACGATATGTCACATGACGGGTGTCGGCAAAATTTAGAAAAGTGTCCCCGAGGGGGGGGCAAAGTGGGGGGAGGAGCATTAGAGGTGCATAACATGAATAAGTGGTCATAGGCCTTTCCAACAATATGTGACATGAGGGGTGTCAGCAAAATTTTGAAAAGTGCCCCCCCCCCCCCCCCCGGTGGGGCAAAGTGGGGGGGAGGGGCATAACATGAATAAGTGGTCACAGACCTTTTGAACGATATGTCACATGAGAGGTGCCGGCAAAATTTAGAAAAGTGCCCCTCCCAGGGGGGAGCAAAGTGGCAGCATGGATATCGGATGTGTATAACATGAATAAGTGGTCACAGGCCGTTCCAGCTGTATGTTACACGATAGGGACAGGTGTTGGTAAAAGTTAGAAAAGTGCCGCACTTTGGGCTTTAGTATTGTGCCCCCCCCCCCCCCTTTGAAATTTTTATATATTACAAATAATATTTATCGGAAACCTCCGATGAAAATGCTGTAATTTCAAAAAAAGTCCGAAAAGTAAGAGATAATGAAATCCCCCAAAGCAGAATATGCTTATAAATGCGACGTACATCGCAGAACAACGGATTTCACTGCAGAACATTTCAAATTTTAACATTTTCAAGAAAATTCACCATTCAATGTAGGAAAAATTGCAAAATTTGTCACTCATTGGTTAGAAAAAAAATCACCAAATTCTTTAATCGTTCATTTAAAAAGTAAAGATGAAAATAAGCAATCGCCAGTCGCCACTCAACGAGTAAATGTGAAAAACTGACGATTAAAAATATGGAAAGTACCAACCAAACGCAAGATTTTCCAAAAGGAATTTCGTAAAAGAATTGGGAAAGAAAAAAATGTGAATTTTGTCAAAAGATCGCGAAAAAACACACATTTCGTCAGAGGATTACGAAAAAAAAAAATGTAAATTTCATGAAAGGATCACCAAAAAAGCGAATTGTATCAAAGAATCGCAAAAAAGCGAGAATTTTGTCAAAAAATCACAATAAAAACAGCACATTTCGTCAAAGGATCGTGGAAAAGCCCGAATTTCATCAAAAGATCGCAAAGAATCCGAAATTTCGTCAAAGGATTCTGGAATAAATGCAAATATGGTCAGTGGATTGCAGAAAAAAACACAAATATCGTCAATACATCGCAGAAAAAAAAAAAAAAAAAACTATTTCGTCAAAGACTCGCAAAAAACCCACACATTTCACCAAACGATCTCTGAAAATCCATACGCAAATATCATCACCATAAATACGCAAATATCATCAATAGAGCAAAGAAAAAACACAAATATCGTCAATGGATCATGGCAAAAACACAAAATTCGTCAATAGATCGTCAAAAAACACAAATTTAGTTAAAGGATCGCGGGGAGGGGGGGGGGGGGGAAATGAGAATTTCGAAAAAAAAAACCCCGAGAATTTTGCCAAAGAATTGCGAAAACGAATGTGAATTTTGTGAAAAGATCGTGAAAAAAACGCACATTTTGTCAAAGGAACGCCAAAGAAACGAAAACATTGCCAATAGATCCGGAAAAAACGTGAATTTCGTTAAAGTATCTGGAAAAAATGCATAATTAGTACCAGGAGGGATCCCCTACCAACCCTCCCTTTACATTTCAGAAAATTTGCTGCAAATTTCAGATTTTTTAAACCTATTTTTTTCAATTTTGAATCATACCTGCTACTCAGTGGATAAACATACCTAAAATATACCCATAAATTAAATATTCACTGACATAAATGTACTTACTGGCTACTAAAGAAATTATTCTCACTCGCTAGTAACTGGCTACTAAATAAAGTCAACCTACCGGCCAGTGGCTACTAAGCAAAATTCCTTATTTTCATCTTTATTAAAAAGATTGTGAAATTCATCAATGGGTCACGAGAAAAACTCGTACAGTTCATCAGTCATGGAGAACAAACCATGAAATTCTTCAGCCTGTTGTGGAAAAACATACAAAATTCGACGAACAGTTGCGAGAAAAAATCCATGATTTTTGCTAATCAGTTGCAGGTAAAAAACTTCGTCAGTGCACCGCCAGAAAAAACCCACGATCTTCTCTAATTGGTCGCAAGAAAAAGTCTCAAAATTCACCTATGTTAAAAGAAAAAATCCAGAAAATTGCAAATCGGTCGTGGCTAAAAAAAAATCGCGGAATTCGTCAGTAGATCGACGGAAGAAACTGCAAAATTCGTACATCAGTAGCGGAAAAAAACTCTCTCCAATCGGCCTCAAGATATACTTACTGGTTCAAGAGAAATATAGCAAAATTTAAAAAACAGTCACCGGTAAAAAAAAAAAAAAGCGAAATTCGTCAGTAGATCAGAGGAAAAATGGAAATTCGTCGATCAGCCATGCTAAAAAAACCCCTCGAGATTTGGCCAATCAGTTGAAAAAAAGACACAGTTTATCATTCGACTGTGAAAAAATATCACAATTTTCACTGATCTGTCATGAGTAGAATGCGAAATTCGTCGATCGGTAGCAGAAAAAAATATTATCGTTCGCAAAAAAGAGAGAAAAAATTTGCTGTCAGAAGTGGAGGGTATACAGAGGTAAATGTCGTATACCTTCTGGTTCTTTTTCAGTAACACTGCTTAACTTCCGTTTCTCAAAAAAGCTATTGTATATACACTCTAAGGTATATCAGAGTTTCCCGTAGACAGTGTCAGGAGGGTGCTACACCCTGCCTGCCCTTAGGTTTACAAAACAGCAGCCCTCTTACCCCTGATGGAAAACATTAGCACCCTTGTTGCCCCCAGCTGAAAAAAGTGCCTTTACTCCTTTCTTTATTAAAAAATTTACTTGCATAGTAAAAATTGCCTCATTGCTGTCTTTAAAATAGCGTCCTGTCTATTAAATATTAAAAGTAATTTTAAAAATCAAAAGGATGCCTTTAAAAATTAAAAAAAGTGTCCTTAAAAATCCAAAACATGCCTTTCGGAATCCAAAAGTGCTCTTTTCCTACAAGAAGCACCCTGCCCTTTTTTAAACATGGGAGAAACTCTGAATATACCCTCTGTTTGTTTTTTTTTACGTTTACATCGCTGCATACGAGTGCCCTTTTTTCTAGAAGTTTACTGTAGAAAAAACGGGTCAGTGCCCATCAGGCACAGATTTTTTTAATAAAGGACACACTTGTACCTTGTAAAGAAACGGAAAAAAAAAAAAAAAAAAACAATATTTGGAACTGGCTTGTTTAATGTTCCCATTTCTCAACAGAATTTTTTGATATTTTCCCACGACTGATTGAAATTTGTCAATTGTCCTCTCAAGCAACAGACGAATGTCACAATTTCTTTCTCCCGTAATCAAATGAAGAATTTTGCTAATTTTTAAACATTAAGTTTCATCATTAGGTCAGGGGGAAGCATCATAAACTTGTCAACTGGTCATATGAAAAAGAAAAAACCCCAAGAAATTTATCAGTCAGTAAAGGGTTAAAAAAAATCACACAGTTCTTTGATTGTCATGGGGGGAAAAAATTATTTAATTCATCCATTGATCGCATGAAAAAAAAATGTTTAGTTAGTAAGTTGTGGGAGGAAAATATGGAAATTTATCAACTTTTTATCAGAAAAAATGAGATCTGTTGATCAGCTTAGGTAAGGGAGGGGGGGGGGATCGGCAAAATTCATAAACCGACTGTTATGTATATATATATTCAGTTCCGCTAGTTGCTCGCAAGAAAAAATGCAATATTTGCCAATCAGTACAAGTAAAATACCCCAAAATTCGTCAATTGGTTACAAGAAAAAATTGCAAAATTCTTCATTCAGTCATCAGGGGAAAAAAAAAAAAAAAATCTGAGAAATTCACCAGTAATCATTGGGCCCGGTAGCAGAAAGTTCCTGACGGGTGACGTGCGTCGCAGATTTTCTTTTCCCTTTTGCAGATTTTTTTTTCCATTGGATCTTTTTCCAACTTTATATTATGTTTAGTTCTTTATTATTTATTACTAAAACTTAAGTTTATTATTAATAAAAATGAGTAAAATGCTTAAAAACATTAAAAGTAAATGATTAATTAATTAAAGGTTCATTTGTAACATTTTACCTGCAGATTATTTTCAGTCCCTGAAAGATCTGCCGCAGACATTTGGAGAATTTTCTGCTATTGGGTCATTGGGGGGGGGAAAAAAAAAGAGAAATTCTTCAGTGTGTTGCTTTAAAATATTGTGAAATTTGTCAATCTGCTATGGAAAACATAATGAAATGTAGCGGACAATCAATCGTGAGAAAAAAATCATGAGATTCTTCATTCGGTTGCAGAAAAAAATGGAATGCAGAAAATTAGCGAAAAATCGCTAAATTAATCACATTAAGTGACAATTGAATATTATCGTTGAATAATAATTATTGAACATCAATGTAAACAAAAAAGAATGCATAATTATATAAATTCACCAGTCAGTTAGGACGAAAAAATCACATTGTTCTTCAGTTGTAGCAGGGAAAAAATTGCTTAATTCACCCAGCGATCACATGAAAAAAAAAAAAAATAAGAAAAAGAAAAACCTCACAAGTTTACCAATTGGGTGCAAGAAAAAATGCAACATTTAAATGCAAATTGGTAGAAATAAAATATTGCAAAATTCATCAGTTGGTTGCGGGAAAAAATTGCAAAAATTCTCCTGCACTCATCTGAAAAAAATATTGCTTTAATTTGTCTTTAACTGTTTTTTCATGAAAAAATTACTTTATTTAAAATAATTATACACATGTAAAATTATTTTTGGTACTTTTTGGTTAGCCGGGCACCAGTGTTATATATACATATATATTGTAATATATAACACTAGCGCCCGGCTAATCGAAAAGTACCTTATTTTTTCCATATTTCATATTCTACATAATAAATTAATCTACAATATATAAAAATTCTTTTAATTATTTGGTACTTTTCGGTTAGCTGGGCGCCAGTGTTATATATACATATATATGTGTATATATATGTACACATATATGCATTTATATATGCAATATATGTATGTATATATAACACTGGCAAACAGCTAACCGAAAAGTACCAATTATTTATATGAGTCGAATATTGCAGCCAAAGATATTGAGCCCTGCTAAATGATTTGCAAGAGACATTACACCTTCACTGTGCATTATTAATCAAGCAGTTATGTTCCTAAAAAGATTACAGCTGCTCAATTTATAAAGGAAACTAAATCAGGTACTTACTAGTAAAATTTGTATTCCAATTATGGATCTATTAACTTGGGTCCTTTAAAGGACCCTTCACAAAATTTTATCACCTCAAAACAAGGAACCTTCATCAAACTTTTCACCTGCAAACAAGATCCTTCACAAAACCTTCCCACCTCCAAACTGAACGTTTTACAAGTTTAATTATTTAGGAGTAAAATCAGTCTTTCACTTTTAAACATAATGGAAATATATGAATATATTTTTCGCTATTATTTAAAAAAATAGTGAAATTTATCTTTAGTTGTACACGAAAATTTCTTATAAAAAGTTTTCCCCATACCACAGCATTTCTAAATTAATGTGGCGATATTTTTTACCGAACATGATTCTTGTCGAATGCGTAGTGAATACAAAGTGCCGAATATCAATATTAATATTAAAAAGAAGTGTAATACAGCCCTCTTACGCTATATATATATATATCAACTTAAAAATTAGTTAAAATTCGACTACTATACTGTTGAAAAACTCCCTGCAAAAAGAAAAAAATACAATAACAACAAGACAACGTGACGATTAGTCCCGCTAATTTTCCGAATGGCGGTTAAAACGTAAACACACGGTCTCAGAGTTGAGTTGGGTACTTCCTTCTCATTCTCCCGTGACATGGAGTCAGAAATAGAGCTGCGTAATCAAAAATCAAATGTTCCAACGAAAATTTGAAATAAATAAATTAATACGAATTATACATTTTTCATTTGTTTTTGAAGAAGTAATTTTTATAAAAACTGGAAGTCACGCCTGATAGCGAATAAGGGCAAATTATGCATGCAATAACCCCAACTATATTTTTCAGCTTTAATCGTAGACGCCACCAAAATGAGGAGAGGGGGGGGGGGAGGGTCCCTTCCCCTCCATTGATTTTGAAATTTAAGTGACTACAGTGAAACCTCCCTGTGTGACCACCTCCATTAACCAACCACCTCTCAGAACGACTATTTTTTTCATGGAACGAAATTTATTCCTATAGCCTCAATACTAATTTTACCTCCATTCAGAGACCATCCCAGTTGAACTCCCTCCATGAGCGACCAATTTGTTTGAAGAAAATGAAACAAATTCCGTTTTCTCCTGGTCGCTTGAAGAGGGTTTTATTAGAAAAATAATTCCGGAGAGCGCATTATTCATCAAACTTCTAAACTAAATTTAGATTTTTTTTTATTATTATTCCGGTAACTTTTAAGTGTTTAAACCCCTTTATGCCTTTTTTAGGCAATGAATTTAATTCTGATGACAAATTAAGAATGACGGTCAATAAACTCTCTTGCCCTATTCTGTCAGGAAACTCTCAAAGAAATAGATAATAATAGATACAAATTAATGAAATCTTCATTATTTATTGCTCCCCCCCCCCCAAAAAAAAAAGCATTTATTTACTGAATTTCGAAAGGACTTGGTTGGATAAGTTATAAAAGATAAAACCGTCTTCATTTTTTTTAACTTTGTAGTAATTAACTTATGTTTTGATACTTAAATTTTTATATTTTTTCTTAATGTGAAAGATAAATGTTAGTAACATTGTTATCTTTTTTCAACAATTAAAATCTAGATTTAAACATAACCTCCATTAAGAGACCACCTCTCGGAGTGACCAATTTTTATTGGAGCGGAACGTGGTCGCTTTAAGGAGGTTTTACTGTAATTAGCTTTTCTTGATACTTAAATTTTTATATTTTTTCTTAATGTGAAAGATAAATGTTAGTAACATTGTTATCTTTTTTCAACAATTAAAATCTAGATTTAAACATAACCTCCATTAAGAGACCACCTCTCAGAGCGACCAATTTTTATTGGAACGGAACGTGGTCGCTTTAGGGAGGTTTTACTGGACATATTTTTTTATGTTTTCAAAAAAAATATAAAATTTATTATTAACGAGTAACTAAATTAAAAGAGCCTCTTTTATTTTAGCAAATATATGTAGATAGTGTAATATATAGTAGATGTAATATAGATTGTACGTGCAAAATTCTTAGTTCCTCTTTTTTAAAGAGGTGTTGTTGGTGTGTTTTATGACGGTCAATTACCTACACTTGGGATATGGGCCCAAAGGGGTGGGGAGGGGGTGCTCTGGCGTCTTTCTAAGAGAAAGCAAGGAAATCCAAGGTTCGAAGAAAACCACGGGAAACACCGAACGATTAGGCCGACGGGCGTGATTGGAATCGAAACCAGCACCTCTCGTCTACTAGCTTTGAGAGCAGAACCTCTCGGCCACTGGTGGGGCAGTTTTAAAGAGGAACTGACTGTCGCGCTTGGATGAAAGAGCGGCATGGTGGGAGGGGTGAGTGCCATTGTCCCTTCTGTATTTTGAAATTTAATTAACTAAAATTTCTTTTTTTTTGACAGATTTAGAAAAATACAGTAAAATTTATTCTTTTAGGAAAACTTAAAATGAAAAACTAAAAAGACATTTACAGAAAGGGGGTGGGGGAAATTGGGGCCCCATTGTCCATCGTTAGATACTAAAATTTAACTAAAATATATTTTTGTGCGTGTTTGAATACATTTTAAATATTAATGAAAGGGGTTTTGAAATAATTTGGAGATTTTTTTTAGGGGACAATTTTTGTTGATTGAAATTTTTGTATGCGTTAGAGTTTGAGGGAATATTTTTACTAGTGGGAATTTAAGAGAAATTTATGAAAAAATTTAGGATAAAAAGGAGACTTTGAAATAATCTCGTGATTATTATTTTATTTATAGAGGGGGATATTCTGAGATTGAAATTTTTGAGCGTGTTAGAGTTGAGGTGATATTGTTCCTGGTTATAATTTTAGAAAAAATTGTGACAAATTTAAGGTCAAAAAGGGCTTCGAAATAACTTTGTGATTTGTTTTTCTTTTTAGGGGGAATTTTCTGAGATTAAAATTTTTAAGCGTGTTAGAGGTAATGTTACTTGTAATAATTTCAGAAGTTAAAAATTTTTTATTGTACGGATGGAAGACTTGTCATTGACTTAATGATTGGACTTAATGATTTCCGTGTATTATCTAAAATATTAATTTAGAAATTTATTAAAATTATTAATGAGGAAACACAGGCATATCAAAATCTTAGATACCATAATGTGCAATAATAAAACTTTCAAGTAAAACCTTCATATTACCTGCA
This sequence comes from Maratus speciosus, assembly GCA_963932465.1. Classification (NCBI taxonomy): domain Eukaryota; kingdom Metazoa; phylum Arthropoda; class Arachnida; order Araneae; family Salticidae; genus Maratus; species Maratus speciosus. The sequence goes on along the minus strand of OZ010794.1, from coordinate 70,418,681 downwards.
TGAGAAACAGTTTTCATTTTCCCTGAAAATATCTCAAGCGATTTCACGAAAATTTTCTAAGTCATTGAAGATAATTTGGAGGTGATAACTTACAGAAATAAACCTGTATGAAATCTTTTAAAAAGCGGTATACTTCTCTTAAGAGAACCTTTAGTTTTCATTTTCCTTAAAGATACCCGCTGAAACCTTCAAAATGGCTGCAACATCTCAAAAATTTTAAAGGTTTGTGTCTGATTTTTTTACCTGGGAGATGATGATGAAGAAGAATTTGGTGGGTTCAGACCATCACTTGCAAAAATTAAGGCTGCTGAACTCCTCCAGTATGCAAAGAATGCACAGTCTGAATTGGACGAAGAAAATATTTTGAAATTTTTGGAGAATGATGAGGAATCAGAAACAAACCATCATCTCACTGATATTGAGATCATTTCTTCAGTTTTGGGGCCAGAAGAAAACTCTTCTGGAAATGAATCGGATGCTGAAGTGACTTCAAAAAAAGTAACACTGTGTGAAGTGATTTCTTTAGGGGAACAGTATCTGAGTTTTTTGGAATCTCAAGATTGTGTTACAGAGCAGGAGATATTAACTATTCATAGAATACAGCAGAAATTGAATGCTCAAAAATCAAAAGTTCTTAAGCAAGCAAAGATTGACAATTTATTTAAAAAATGCTAATTTTTATTAATTTATTTTTAAAATATAAATTCTTACATGTAATAAATGTTATTTAGTTACTTTTTTAGTTAGTCTAATGTGTAAATACATTGATATAATTTTATACCATTTATTGACAGTGTTTACAAAGTAAGTTTAACAATTTCTGAGATCGGGTATCTATATAACGCAAAATTCCATATAATGCACAGCCTCTCGTCCCAAGGTGTGCATTATAAAGATCCCCGACTGTATAATCAAAACTTCACATTAAATAAATACAACATTTACATAAACATCATAAATCGAGTTTTTCTGGAATCTTTATCATTCTACCAGATCTAGTCCTTTTAATTTGTGACTCGGTTTTTGGAGGCTCAACCTGATTTTCATTCAAAGTTGGTTTAGGAAAAAATGTTTTCTGTAAAATCCACTGATGACACTTCCAGAGGGTAAATTCTTTGAATAGACCGAATCATCTACAAATGAGACGTTTGTAACTTCAACAGACGAACCTTTCTATCTTTGCCCGAATGAGCTCTGTAACTCGTCCTAATGGCCAACTGATCCTTTTCTTGTTATCTGCTCCCACCAAGACTATATCTCCTACAGCATTTGAAAGTTGCAATCGTCTCCCATTTGGTCGTTGGATAAGGAGACCCAAATATTCTGATCTAAATCGATTTCTGAGCTCTTTTTGCAGTTCTTGCCTATATTTAAGCTTCTAGTGAGAGAATATTCCTCAAGAGCATCAACGTCTGGTAAACCACATTCATGAATATCTTTCAGAAACATGTCCAGTGATATGGGTTTGATGGACTCTTTCTCCGACATGTAAGTTAGTGGTCGCGAATTTATAATACTTTCGCAGTCAGCTAATCCAGTTATCATCTCTTTATAGTTCAAATAGGCTTTTCCTAAGACTCTTTTTAATAGATCTTTCATCAATCTGATGAGCCTCTCCCACCATCCGCCCCACCAAGCAGCAGTCGGAGGGTTGAAGTTCCATTTGAAAGAATTTATTGCTCCATACTTCTGTATGCGATTACAGTTCAATCTTTTTAAGAAATTGGATGCACCAACAAAATTGGAACCATTGTCGCAATATATAACAGAACATCTTCCTCTACGAGATACAAATCTTTGCAAAGCCATCAAAAATGACTCTGTAGAAGCTGAAGTCACATGCTCCAAATGCACCGCTCTGTAGATGGCACATGTAAACAAGATAACCCAACTCTTCTGTTTATTTTTAAGAAACAGAGGGCCAGCCAGATCAATGTCGATAATCTGAAATACTGCTGCATCTTTCACTCGATTTTCTGGCTCAGAAACTGGAGAAGATTCTAAATTCTTCGAATTAAATCTTTTACAAATGGTACATTTTGATAGAACAGAGCTCACAGTTCTTCTTCCATTCAAAATCCAGTATTTTTCTCTATGCAAATTTAGAAGAATCTGAGGACCTGCATGACAATTTTTGCGGTGGTAATGTAAAATTAATCGTTTGATAACTTCATGATTTGAAGGAACAACCATAGATGTAAGGAAATCCATATTGTCTTGTATCTGAAACGAAGTATCCAACCAACAAGACATACGATTTTCTCGTAACTGGAAAAATACTGGTAGTACCAGCTTTTCTCTGGACTTTCATCAACATTTACCAGTAATTTTGTAGACCTCAATTTTTCTTTTTCAATTTCTTCTTCATTTATGTCTTGGCACTTGAAATCCATATATTTATAATATTCTTTAGAATCTTTAAGCCAAGATGGACCCTCCCACCATTTGAGAGATACCTGCTGTCTTGCTTTACACCCTTTAGATGGCAGATCTGCTGGATTCATTTCACTAGGTATATGTTTCCATAAAACAGGATCAGTCAAATTTTTATTTCTTGAACTCTGTTTCTAACAAAAACAGACCAGTTTTCTTTCCAGGATATCCATGCAAGCACTGTTGTGGAATCGCTCTAAAAATATCTTTCCATATCTTCCCAGCCCATAGCGTCAGTTACTGATTTAGCCAATCTAGCACCAATCAAAGCAGCTAAAAGTTCCATTCTAGGTATAGTTCCACATTTTAAAGGACATATGCGGGATTTCGCAGCAAGAAGGAATAACTCTACATGATCTTTAGTTGCTATCCTCAAAATATAACAGCAGCATACGCATACTGACTTGCATCACAAAATATATGAAAAGTACAACCTTTTAAATTATCTGGGGTGAACTGAATATATCTAGGAATCTGAATTTCTTGTAAACAGTTTAATTCATGAAACCATTCAATAAATTCATTTTTTATATCACTAGTAACTTCTTCCTCCCACGTGATTCCTTCTTTCCATGTTTTCTGTTACATCATCTTGGGACATATCATAACTGGAGCAGTAAAACCAATTGGATCAAAAACTTTATGTGCAACTGATAGCATGATTTTTTTGTTATTTTTTCTATATTTATATCTTTCGTCCAGCTTACGTTAACTTTTAAAACGTCTAGAAGTCTGTTCCATTGTAATCCCAGTACAGCAGTTTCTTCGCTATTTTCGATATTGTTTCTTTCTTCCGTCTGTTCCCATCCTCTCAAATCAAATCCACCTTTAGCCATAAGCAATTTAGAATCAGTTATAAACCTTTCCAATTCTTCCTGTGTGTGGACACTAGCAACGACATTGTCAACATAAAAGCTTCTCAGCAATTGCTGTTTAAGATTGGGGTCGTATTCTTCATCGTTTTAATGTGATATTCTATGACGGTACCGAGAAGAAAAGGAGAGCTTTTGCCTCCAAACACCACTCTAGTATGTTGAAACATTCTAATATTTCTTTCTTCTGGATCACTCCACCACAAGAATCGCAAATAGTCCCGATCTTCTTTACGAACAGCTATTTGTAAAAATGCTTTCTTGATATCAGCTATAACACCAAATTTATTTTTTCTAAATCGTAACAGAATGTCAGGAATTAATTCAATAAGATTTGGCTCACAATGCAAACATTGATTCAAAGATGGATGGTTCTGCATTCTAGCTGATGAGTCAAACACTGGACGAATGGGAGTTGTACTGCTCTCTTTTATTACTGGTCGATGAGGTAAATAATTTCCATAAAGGTTCATTTCAGTCTGTGGAATTTCCTCTATAATTTGATCATCAAGCCATCCTAAAAGCACTTTTGATAAATGTTATCGGAAAGCAACTTGTTTGTAACGTTACTCAATCTTTTCTTGGTTAAATTCAAATTATCAGGTAAAGGTGGTATATCTTCTGACCATGGCAAAGAAACTTCATAACGATTATCTTCATTAGTTTTTACTGTCTGTAAAAATGCTCTTTAACCTGACGATCAATCTCCATTTTAGATTGTTTTTCAATCGGATCATTTATTCCAAGCAAATCCAATTTCCATAAATTAGCAATCTCTGTTTCCTTTATAAACAAAGACGTAACTGACAAAGCTAAATTTTCTTTAGACGCATTATCTTGACGGCACTTTTCCCATTAAAGTCCAACCTAAAAATGTTTAAAGTGCTACTAATCCCGACGAGAGTATTTCTCTACGAACTGTCAGTAATTTTCCCATTACATCAGCTCCAATCAATATTTGAATAGATTCTGGAGTTTCACCAACATCCGTCAAACTGATGCCTTTTTCCGATAATTCTTCATACCAGGATCCCTTTCCTACAGGCATAACATTTTCACACATAATTTTTTGATCCAAAACTTCAAAATTACATTTAAATTTTTTTTTTCAAATCGCTTAATCTTACCTTGTAGTAATGATGATTATAATCCTTTGTTATGACTCCGCCAAAAAGGGAATGAGAAACTTTGTCTTCTCGAAGAGGTGAATACTTCATTTCTTCGGCTAAATGTTTTAAAATATACGATCTCTGAGAACCTGAGTCCAAAATTAATCTAACATCTTTCTTTTTGTTTTCGGAAAATATTTTTGCCTTGAGCATCTGAAGAAACACTTTAGGATTTCTATTGAAATTGGCCATATTTACTTCTTTTCCAGATGACTTTTCTGTGTCTTCCTCTTTCTTTTCATTCAGCTTATTCTTATCGAGCGTTTGACACATCACAGACGCATGTCTTTTATCACAAATAAACACTTCAAGATAGCTCTACATTGCTTCGTTGTGTGACCTGTTGCCAAACATGAAATAAAAAACATCTTTTGTCCTTCAATGTATTCTGTTTTTCATTAAAACTCATCTTCCGTGCAGAAAAGCATTCTGAACTCAGATGTCTTCCTTTGCAAATAACGCAATTTTTCCTTAAATCTGGTATTGAAGAAGTTGTTAGTAAAGTAGCAGCAGTTGGTAATTGCTTATTAATATCGTTACAACATTTGTTTTTTTCTAAAGCTCGCGTCATCTTTTCTCGCCAAACCAAAACCTGCCACTGCCAAATTAATTCTTTCATAGCCTTCAACTTCAGATTTGAGAAACGCCATTAAATTATCTAGGCGCTCTTTTGCATCAGAACTAACAGAATTCGTATGTGTTCGATTCCACGCTTTCAAAAATTCAGCAGTAAAACAAGATTCTACCATTGGATATAATATTGAAGCACATTTATCCGTTGTGACACCTAACGTCTCAAGAGCTCGTAAATACAACTCAAGTTTATCATACCATGATGTAATAGAAAATTTTCCTTTTAATTGCACAGATATAATTAATTTTAATAATTCTCGCACATACACTTCAACCAAAAGATCTTCCCTACCGAAACGAGCTTTAAGACTCTCTATAGCTTTGGCATAGTTAGCGCCAGTTGGCGGAAAACTATCAACAACTTCTCGCGCTCTAGATGCAGTGACAGTTGCTTGGATCAAATACTGGAATTTATTTTCTGGCGCAATATCTTGATCATTGTGAATCTGTTCAAACTGACTCCAAAATGGCAACCATTCCTTCAAATCACCATCAAATTGGCGAAATTCCAACTTGGGCAACGTAAATTTCTTTTTAGAATTATTAGTTTCGTAATCATTGGAAATGTACTCACCTTGCATTTGTCCCTGTGACTGGATTTTTGCTAATTCTAATTGATAATTTAATTCCAACTTTTTAAACTCTTGTTCCGACTTCTCCTTTAATTCTAGCTTTTTAAATTCTTGATCCGACTTCTCCTTTTCTAACTTCTGAGCCTCGTTTTTTTTTCCTTTCTCTCAGCAACAGCGTTGGATAAAATTTCTTGTACAAAAGCGGGATCCTGTTTATATTCATTACTATTCAAAATAATTTCTTTTAGTGTCCCAATCGTATAATCTAGCGGGATTGTTTTCCCAAGCTCTTCTACCTCGAACTTTAAGTCGACCTTTTTAAAATTTTAACGGCTTGAAACATTTTACTTCAAATAAATCCCGTAAAATGTCCTGTCGCTCCGGACGTCACAATGTTAATTAAAGCGTTCAAAAAGGATGTTATTTTAACAACCCAGGTTTCAGAATATAATGTGGACGCCAATTATGAATTTATGAACTTAAAATGTACATAAAGAAGTCAATTATCCTCTTAAAACACAATTTATTTACCGATAAAGCTTTTTACCTTCTTCCATAAAAATATTCAAAAACTTACAATTTCTAATTCACGTTACATCATATATAAAAAGTATCACGAGAATAAAAGATGAGAGGATAATAAAAAATAAATAAACATGGACAATAGATTTAACAACCCTAAATAACCTTTAACAATTTCATGAAAATCCGACTCTATATACCGGAGTTAGAGCGTGGACAGACGGCCAGCCAAACCGAATGCATAAACAGTTTTCAGCTTTGTTGGAAATTGTTAAAAAAGATTAAATTTAGAAACGCATACTACAACTGAAAACTCACTTCCAGCCAATACTGTTCGTAGGCTGCAATTGTTGTTCATTTTACTCTGAAGTTCAATTGTTTTGTGTGTTCGTGTCAATGAGCAAAATCTACGCTCACCACGTTCTATTAGTAAGAACCTCGTAGTACATTTCAGTGATCTATATCAATTTCAATATGTTTAAATTACTATAATATTATTCAAAAACAACGAAAAAGACTCGCCCCCGTAAACCGTAATGTAACGGATTTCTTTTGAGAGTCTCTGTAAATGCCACACACTCCAATTTCAATAACGAACATGCCATAGATGATACTCAATAACATATATGAATTTCGCACTCTTGTTACGGGCGTTAGAGCACAGACACACAAATCCAATTCATGTTAAAAATTGTTTGTCTGGTGAAGAAGCATAGATCACATTTAAAGGTGTTATTTTGTTTAAAAGAAAAATAAATAAAAAGAAAAATCCTGCTTTAAGTAAATAGCCATTTGCTTGTCAATGTTAACAGTCATCAAAGTATCGCATTTGATAACTATTGCTATTAACGATTATTTTTAACTCAATGATATTGATTGGTTAAATATATCACACAACTAAGAACTTTACAAACAGAGCAAAAACTTTGCATTCTGGGAATCGAACCCAGGGCCTTTTGACTTAAATTGCCAATGCTCTATCCATTGAGCTACATAAGTCTACAACGTGTGGGTATATTTCGCCCCATTTCTTGCGGTTTATTCTGTTTAGCTGCCTGCATGGCAGACCAGATGCTATTATAAATAAGATTATCTGAGCGAGATATACTCAGCGGTTGTCTGCCTATGTAGCTCCATAGATAGAGTATTGGCAATGTAAGTCAAAAAGTTGTGGGTTCGAGTCCCTGCTTGGGAATTTTTCTTCAATTGGGATATTCAGTTCATATATATCAATTAAGTTGCAGAAACATATTTTTTTTAAAGGAGATTATAAAATTTAGCAGTCATAGTCTTGGATCTTAATATTTATGAAAGTTTTAGATAGGATAGTTTTAGAGAGCTTTGTTAAAATATAAAATGGCGACTATTTTTTTATTGCATCAACCAAATTATGAGAAATTTGAATCAATAGTTCTAGAACCATGCAAAAGTGATCTAGAAATCTAAAAAATTAGTTGAAGTTTATAAGTGAAATAGATTTTTATTACATTTTATTATTATTACATTTTATTATTATTACTAGAGATCAACCGAAAATTCGGTTTCGTTTCATTTTTGGCCCAAAATCAGTTTCGCCGAAAGCGAATTTTCAGCGAAAATGCTGTTGAAACTTCGGCCAGACCGACACTATCTGTATTCCAAAAATCTCGTTTCTTCTTTTGAAATTTTCAACATGACTCATTGATTTCAACTGCGTCGATTCAAATGAGACACCCTTTTAATTTATTGCTTATAATTATCAGTCCTCCCTGACTCTAGTGCAAACTATAATGCAAGTAATGCATATATGTCTAACTTTGAAAACGCTTTTCACGTGCTCGTTAAAGCTACAGACTTAACAGAAATAAATGTTTTTTTTAGTTTGAAACTGCAAGAGTTTCGAATACTCTTTGAGAAAGTTCTAGTATAACAGATTTACGAAAAGCATTCTAAAAGATAAATCGGGATATGTATACCTAAAATATTTTTTAATGAGATGAAATTCGTATAACTAGAAAATTATTCTGAGTCGTTGATGAAAGAATAACAGTTCATTTAATATGAAAATAAAAAGTTTTGGTCAGAAACAGAGACAGCCAACTTTGGCCACACGTAGGATTGATTAATAAAAAAAAAAAAAAAATTGGACTTTTCGTTTTCATTTTCAGTCGAAAATAGAAAGATTGCCAAAATTCTATTTCTGTTTCGGTCTTAAAAACCTGTTTCGGTCGATCCTTAATTATTATTACATGTTCAGCAGATCCACCGGTCAATTATCATTTCAAATCTTTAGTCAAATGATTAGCCAAACACTAGCTCAGATGCAATTCCTGCTGTTGCTGCAACGAATAGCCAACTGTTAAGCTGACTTTACTTTTGTTAATTAATCTGATTAAACTTTTAAATATTTTACAAAAGAGCTTAAATCAGTCTGGATTTTAATAAAAACTTATCACAAAGCTTTATTATTATTACTGTATAACGTCTTTAATCCGAAATCAGCACGATTATGGGTTTTCCGGATTATAGAAAATTAAATAACTTTATAAATACATTAACATATTTAAAATAATGATACACAAAGCTAATCATATAAAAAAACAAGTATATAGAACCTAAAAATACCGAAGTAAGTCACAAATTTAATATAAAAAAATAATAATACAATCCGATTTCGAGATTTTTCTTATTTTTCGAGAAAGAAAAATAGCAAAATTAACATTCCTATCGAATTTTTACCACTTTATATAAAAAAAGACATCTATATTAATTACTATGTAATCAGAAAGTTTTTACAATTTTAAAATTGAAAAAAAGTAGAAAATTAGATAATATCTTTTAATATTCCTCAATCTTCTTCTGAAATTCCTTCATATATGTGTGATATCCATGATATTTAATTGAAAATTAAAACGAATAAACGTTCTGAAATGTCACGATTACAGAAGTTTCCGAACTATTAGAGATGTCCGGATTAAAGATGTTATACTGCATTATTATGTATATTTCCTTATGCATCTTCAGACATTAAGGAAGATTATGATAAAGAGGCTACTTCACCCGTGCTACCAGCTTACTAATATTTATCCTATAAAAGAAATCTTTTAAAATATCTCGTTACCATTTCAATATTTTTAAATCTTTTCTTTTTCACTATATAAGCTGATGTCGATCTCTACAAAGTCTTTTTTTTTACTTTTTCAATTTTGTTTGAACGTTGTTTATATGAGGATACTTTTACATTCAGAACTAGGTTTAGAAAATAAAAGAATCCTCATAAAAAATCTTTTAAAAAAAATGAAAAAGTCAAAAAACGACCTATGTAGAGACCCACGTACCCCAGCTATCCCGTGAAAAAAAATAATCCTTGGAATAAAAAAAAGTAGATCGTAATAAACCCATTCTCTCCGATTCAAACAAATAGATAAAAAAAAACTAAACATTCCCATTCACTTGATCAACAACAATTTTTATTTTTTAATTCCAATATAATTTGAATCTAAAACAATTTAAATTATGTTTACAAAGAAGACGATCGTATGTACAAACAATCGATCTACTCAGAAATTTTAAAAGAAAAATAATACAATATTAATAACACATTTTTAAAAGAATTCATACGTCAATTAAAAACAAACTTCGGTTGCTGTTATTTGAAACTTCTTTTTAAGTACTGGCAAAATTGAAAAAACAAAGCCATTTTTAACAGGAGAGTACAGTTCAAACATTTCATAACACAACCGGGGCTTTTATTTAACGTGTGATATCATTCTTTTAAAATTTAAAAGCAAATTTTACACCTACAATGGGGAACAACATGGTGACGCATAGAAAAAAAACATATTTTTCTTTGCATAATTCAACCCTATGTAGATAAATATTCCTAAAACAATTTGCTGAAATTTAGACAAATTACAATGATAGGGTGCATTTTCCATTGGCGAACACAACACCAAAAAACTTTAAGAGCATTTTTTCCAAATATGATTTATTTGTAGCTGCTTGTCGCGATTTCTCTATCCCATTTAAATCTTAGTCTTAAAAACAGACACACTTTTAAGAGGCTACTTCAGTCAGGCGAAAACATCCGTTCGCTCATGTTAAACCAATGAGTGAATTTTTTAAAAATAACACGTTTGCATTTCAATATCTTTAATTGATTATTATTTTTTTTTTTTTTACATTGGATAGCTGAGATCAATCTGTACATCTGCAGTTTTTTACTCTTTCAATTTTGTCTTTAGGTATTTTTAATTAGAAAACTTTCACTTTCGGAACCGGTTTCGAAAGTGAAAGTATAGTCATAAAAAAATCTGCAAACAAAATCGAAAAAGTAGAAAAGTCCTTTGTACAAATCGACCTCAGCATTTCAAACCAAAAAAAAAAAAAAAACATTTAAAAATATTGAAAGGCAAACAAGATATCTTTAAAAATTCCTTCCATAGGATTAGCATTAGTGAGCAAGTCTTTTCTCATGACTGAAGTAGCCTTTTAACGAAAGACTTACAGATGCAAACGAAAACCGCCACTGAGACATCCATTTTCTGATGAATATAGACACAGCTAGAATGGCAACAGACCACCCCCTGTTCAGCATCACACACACACAAAGCGTTGCTAGATGTCTTGCGTAAATCAGGGCTCAAAACACCACTCATTTCTTATAGTTTATTTTGCCATATTTAATTACAAAAATTCTGCCGTTAGATAGGGTGAAGAAAATTACTTTAAAATACTGGTGCTCAGAGAATTTCGAGACCCGATTTACATGGGTCACATGGCAACACTATGACACAGATCAACTTTTTAAAACGATAGAGATATAATCATTATAGAGTTCATAACACTGTGTACTGCATTTTGTTTACATTGGTTTTTTTTTTTTTTTTTTTTTGTCGAATTCGTCCTTTTTGATGAAATAACATGGACAAGGCTGTTGTGTGTGATTCTAAACAATAACACTTAGAAGTCGTTTTTTTTTTTTAGTGATCATCTTGTTGTTCCTCATAATAACAGTTCATCAGAAAGTTTGTTAAAATATGTTTTTTCTGCAGAAACAGTGTTGCAACAGGTTCATGAACCCACAACAAAGCCACTTTGCAAAAAAAGGCAAATGTTAACCAATATATGCATTTTAACATTTGTATAAAACACCATTCACTTTCAAAAACCTGTAACATTTAAAAAAAAAAACACAACAGCTTAAAAAAATGTATAATACATTATGCACAGAGATACGTAAAAATACATAAAAAAATCACACTTGTAAAGGAGGAAGAAATGGATAAGTTACAACCCCTTTCCTGCAAATTCTGCTTTCAGTTCACGAAAGCATAAAAACAAACAGTCATTCTCACACCCCGCCCCTCTTTCCGTCACAGTATATTTACGGCTGTTCATTACAATTTTAAAATAAGCTGCTTTTAAAAAAATGTTCAGAACTGTTCAAGAACTTAATAACTATTTCACCCTTCATTCCAATTGACTCGCAGTGACGCCTAAATGCACAGCAACATGCACATCAAACTTTCTCGAGCATTTGGTTCTTCTCATATTCCAAAACGGTAGGATACAACATTTAGTCAAAATCATCAGAGTCATTTTTTAGATAAAATTTGCACACACACGCACACAAACATTTTCTTGTATTATAACATAACAGCAAAAAAGATCGAGCGTAGATCGGTCAAAATTAGACTCGAGTTCAACTGGATATAACAATATATTCTCGGCAGGTTAACAATTACATCGGTGCCAAATTCGGTCTCAATGTTACTTTTGACGCCAAGCACGCGTTTTTGCTTTGGTAGACTTGAAAAAATTTTCCTGCCAAATCTGGCAAAATGTTGCCAGCTTTGAAACTTTATTTACTGCCAACTTTTCAACAACTTATTAACTGTTTGAAACTTCATTCCCATTAAAATACAATGACCCATAGTGACAACAAATTGACCCACTCATCGAATTTTTTCATCCATGTGACCTATCTCAATGGTCTTCGCGTGCCTCAAAATGGTAGAATACAAAATTTAATCAACATCATCAGACTTTTATAGATAAAATTTGCAAACACACAAGATTTGTGCGTATTATATGATAATAGGAGACAATATTGTCATGCAACAAAAATTTCTGAATTCGATGATATAGGACACAAACAAGAACGGAAAAAAAGGTCTTAGTAACAAAGTGCATGGATGATAAGCCTTACGACAGTTATTTATGAATCAAGTAAACATGCCGAATAAAAATTTAATTATTAATTTAAGCAATTAAAAAAATACTTCGCTCATGATGGGTGCAAAGAATACATGATAATAAGCAGGGGTGGGTAATTTCTAGAAAATCTTACCAGCCAAGCATTTATTTCACCAGCCAGCCAAATGCAACAAACAGTTCGTTTGGAGGACTACCTAAATATTTTCTCGTCAGTGATGAGTAAAATGATGTATTTCCCCACTCCTGATAATGAGATATGTTTCATTTAAATACTTCGGAATTTTTTAAGAAAATTAAAAATTAAGTAAGTTTTTTTGCACAAAAATTTTTTTAAGCATAAGTCGCATATTTTTTCGAAAGTATTACTTCAATAAAGTCTTTCCTATCGCATAAGATATTGGTGCACAATTTATCCTTGAAGGTCAGATTAATTTCTTATTTGAAGGGAAAATTACTTTACAGTGATATGAAAAAATTAAAAGCACCTACCACAAAGTTCTACATAAAGGTTAACTGAAATCTAATGAATATGTCAACAGTTATTTGCTCATTATCAAAAAGACACTAAGTCACAGAAGAAGTGTAATTTTTTTAATTTATTACTATATGCTAAAACATCAAAAGCGATAATAATAAATGCAATGACATATACAGGGTTCATACTCAATTTTGAAAAAAAAATATGGGATATTTTCAGGAATTGTTTATTTGGTAGGAGACAAATGTTTTCTTGAATAATGTTTATCAGATAATCCTTTGGAACACCTTTCACAAAAAAAAGGATTTATTTTCTCAAAAGTGAGTCAAGCGATCGGCTCTTAAACTACCATTCTGAGAAAATCCTTTCGAATATATTTTAAAAATAAAGGGTTTTTCTCCTGTATGCATCAAGAGATGAACTCTTAAATTACTATTTTTAGAAAATCCTTTGGAACATAATTCACAAACAAAGGGTTTTTCACCTGTATGAGTCAAGAGCTGGTGTTTTAAATTACTATTCTTAGAAAACGTTTTGAAGCAAACTTCACAAACAAAGGGTTTTTTCTCCTGTATGAGTCAAGAGATGTTTTCTTAGATTACTATTCTGAGAAAATCCCTTGGAACATATTTCACAAACAAAGGGTTTTTCTCCTGTATGAATCACGAGATGTATTCTTAGAAGATGTTTATGAGAAAATGCTTTGGAACATATTTCACAAATAAAAGGTTTTTCTCCTGTATGAGTCAAATGATGTCTTCTCAGACTACCATTCTGAGAAAAAGTTTTGGAACATACTTCACAAATAAAGGGTTTTTCACCTGTATGCATCAAGAGATGTGTTCTTAGTGTACTATTCGTAGCAAATCTTCCGGAACACATTTCACAAACAAAAGGTTTTTCTCCTGTATGTGTCAACAAATGGGTTCTTAGACTACCGTTCTGAGAAAATCCTTTGAAACATATTTCACAAACAAAGGGTTTCTCTCCAGTGTGAGTCCAGAGATGTCTTCTTAGATGGATATTCTGATTAAATCGTTTGGAACATATTTCACACACAAAAGGTTTTTCACCTGTATGCGTCAAGAGATGGGTTATTAGAGAACTATTCTGAGAAAATCCTTTGGAACATATTTCACAAACAAAGGGTTTCTCTCCAGTATGAGTCAACATATGTCTTCTTAGAGAAATATTCTGAGAAAATCCTTTGGAACATATTTCACAAACAAAGAGTTTCATTCCAGTGTGAGTCAAGAGATGGCTTCTTAGATGACTATTCTTAAAAAATATTTTGGAACATACTTCACAAATAAAAGGTTTTTCTTCTTTATAAGCAGAGCAATGCTTTTCTTTATCACCATTTCGAGGAACAAAGTGCTGTGCACTAGAGGAAGAACTGTCTTCTGTAATTGATGACATTTTCTTAAGTGAAAAAGTTTTGTTTCGGATGATAAAAGAAACTCCTTCGAAGTATCAGTTTTAAGAGATTGTTGCCATTTTCATCCAAGGAAATGACTTATTGGACTTGAGTAAAATTGTTTTTTCTACCGTTGAATCTAAAACCAGAAAGAAAAATGATAAACAACCTACTGTTTAATAAATTGCATTAAATTTTAACTACTAATTAAATATCAGGTTTAAAATTTTCATTTCCTAAAACAATACACAATTTATACATTAAATTGTTATATTACGTATTCTTAGGTATAACTTTTCTTGAGTATAGATACATATACATATGCGTATGTATAAGTTTATATATTTATCATGTTGAACCTACATTTTTTGCTGGTGTTTATGAGATAAGGACCGTACATATACAGGGTGTCCGGTCTCAACGGTGTCCAATGGCTAATTCCTAAATCGTTAGTCAATAGACATATAGTTCCAATTACAAAAATGTTTTAAATCACGTAAAGAAATATTTTAAAAGCGATTTGGGTCAATAAAAACATTTCTTAAAAAATTACGAAATTTAAATTTTTATACGGTCCCCCGGTCCTATAAGTTATATTTAGTGAAATTTTTCTTTTACACTGACAAGTAATACAAAAAAAGTTCCGTTATTCTACGATTAAAATTGACCGAGTAATAGCTGTTTAAAGTTGGAGCATATTTTTTGCTGCAAATTGGGGGTCATACACAAATTTAGTCGAAATATAATTTCGTCAGATATAAAAAATATCTGGGAGTAAAATTAACAATTCAATATAAATTTGAAATCTTTAATCATTCTGGCATATTAATGGAAAATATACAATTTGTAATAAACATTTAAGAAGAAAGAAAAAACAGAATTTTTCTTAAATAAAATGATTCTAAATTAACAGCCTCAATTCCTTACAAAATGATACGTATTTTAAAATATTATTAGATTGCACAAGCCTGCAAAAGTTGGGTTATGTCATGTTTTTTAGCTAATGATAATTGATTCTTGTATACTCTGTACCGCTGAATCCGAAATTGACCTTCATTTTTAACTATCATATCAGGATTTTTCGCACATTGCAATTTTCAAAGTTAAGGATTTCAATGTTAAAATTGAATTTCCTCCCCCATCTCATCGGAACACTCAGCTGTTTAGCTGTAAGAATCCCAGGATAAGCAAAAATATCGAATAAAATTTTTAATAAAATAAAATAAAATAAAAAATGTTTTACATATGTTTGATAGTATGAGATTTTAGCTATATTTTACTTACACATTTGCGATTTGCAAAAAAAAATCTAACGTGATGGTTAAAAATGAAGGTCATTTTCAGATTCAGTGCTAAAAAGTGCGTAAAAATCAATTATCAAAAGTTAAAAAACACAACCATCTCCGCTACTTTATAGTATTCGATTTTTGTTATTCTTTAAATTTGAAAATTTATGATTTGCGAAATATCCTGACATGACGGTTAAAAATTAAGGTAATTTTCGGATTCAGTGCTAAAAAATACATAAATGTGAAAAACCCAACAATCGCAGTCTTGTATTATCTAATCTAAAACTTTTTCTTAAACTCCTTGGCAGAAATTTATCCAAAATTTTTTGTGTTATCCTGTAAAATAAGTATAAATGGTAACCACCGAAAATCTTAATAATATTAGATTATTATCGGATTTGCGCCAGTATGTAAAATGCAATCTCGATCGGATATTTAAAAGTGGGTTAAAGTTCGAATACAAATTTTGAACTGGAAAAACATACATATGATTGTTGAAGTAACATAAAAACTTATAAAAAAACATAATTTTTGTTAAAAGAAATCATAAGAGAAACAGTCTCAAATCCTGACAAAATAAAACCTATGTTATTTTAGCCAATTTGAGACTTAATCATAATACTTGTAGGATTTTTTTTCAAAGCGCAGATACACATGAAGTAAGACCTTCGAATACTTTAAACACTTGGCATATGATCCCTCAAAGCCAAGCCGAACTCATTTCTTTTCAGAGTAGAAAAGTGGCATAAGTCATGCATTTTTAAAGTTTCATAACTCGCTCAATTTTAGCGTTATATGAATGGGACTTTTTTTGTCTGACTTGTCAGTGTAATAGGAAAAAATTACTAAATATAACTTATAGGACTGGGGGACCGTATAAAAATTTAAATTTCGTAATTTTTTAAGAAATGTTTTTATTGACCCAAATCGCTTTTAAAATGTTTCTTTACCTGATTTAAAACATTTTTGTAATTGGAACTATATGTCTATGACTAACGGTTCAGGAATTAGTCATTGGACACCGTTGAGACCGGACACCCTGTATAACATTATCATTTAAGGGGGCAGCGTGTATAGCACTTTACATCATAAGATGTCTCTAGAGGGAAGGGGATTTTTTTTAATATCATTATCATTTTTGATCCAACCATATTTTCTTTTTTTTTTGGAATTTTTTTAACACCGGTATAGTGTGTTATTATTATTTTTTTAGTCTGTTATTTTTATGTGAATACAAAGTTATGATTACAACTATTAAAGGATTATAAAATCATTTCATTTCCAAGATATGGAATATCCCATTTGTTGTTTCTCATTCCTATTAAATTATATATAATTCGTTTTTAGAGAAACCAGGTTCGAAAGAATTCTTGTTATGTTTACTAACAAAGAATAATATTGTCCACCGTTTTTGTCTATAAGAGGTACTGCTTACACAGTGTAATGGGCGTATGCAAGAAGATCTTATTACTGTTGAATCCATTATGTAACAAAATGCTATTAATAAATACTTTTATATAGTATTTCTTAGTGTTATTTGATATAGATTTATTTCATGTATTATAGTGATATTTTATTAACTTTTCTCTTCATTTAAATAAGTAAAGTATGTGAATAATAAATATATAATCCTATCTGTATATCACTGCAAACGTATAAAAAGAAAACCAAAGAAAGAGTTAAAATTAAAACAATAATGATAAAATAAAAATAGACTCTGATATAAAACTCATTTAGGTGAGGGGTGTTCGTGGAATGATGTATGGGTGGAACAGGGTCAAAAATTGCCAAAAAGGTGATATCATTATACTATATATATATATATATAACATATACAGGGTGATTCAAAAAAGATGGGAAAAATTTTAAGAGGTGGTAGTACACACCCAAACAAACATTTTGTATCAAAGAATGCGTGGTCGAAAACTAAACGTAAAAAAGTTAGAAGGCGCCAAAAGTTATGTTCTTATACGAGGCAAAAACACACAATGAACGATTAAGTTAAGTTACGAAAACAAATTTAATGGCATTTGATTACTATAAGTGCTCAAAACATCGACCGGCAGCTGTTATGCACGCAGTACAACGGCGACGAAAAGATTGGCGAATTTTCTGAAACACACCAGGCACCACCGCGCTCGCCAGATCTTTCATGTCTCGATTTTTTTTTGTGGGGACAGCTAAAGGCTCTTGTGTATGAGACTCCCATTAGATCTGCAGAAGAACTTGTCGCCAAGCTTTCGGCTGCTGTAGGGGAAGTTCGCGATATGCCTGGTGTGTTTCAGAAAATTCGCCAATCTGTTCTTCGCCGTTGTACTGCGTGCATAACAGCTGCCGGTCAATGTTTTGAGCACTTATTGTAATCAAATGCCATTAAATTTGTTTTCGTAAGTTAACTTAATCGTTCATTGTGTGTTTTTGCCTCGTATAAGAACATAACTTTTGGCGCCTTCTAACTTTTTTACGTTTAGTTTTCGACCACACATTCTTTGATACAAAATGTTTGTTTGGGTGTGTACCATCACCTCTTAAAAATTTTCCCATCTTTTTTGAATCACCCTGTATACAGTCCCATACCCTTTAAAGTTACTGACAGTACAGATGCATCATACAGTAGGATGACAAAGCGTTGCCTCTTTGAAAGGTTGAAAAACATAAGAATGATTTAAACACTCTCAACTGCATCATGAAGAGCTCTCTTTAAAGGAAGTATTTAGTTTATTGATTCGACAATGCCAAGATTCTTTCAAAACAAGACTATCTGTTTAAAGCAATTATTCAGGAACTTTGAGAGATTTGTTTAAGAAGTTAAGAAATCTGTAATGATAAGGTTCTGTTTCAATCGATATTTTCAAAGGACTTTGATCTTTTGCAGAATATTCCCAGTAATTTAGTTAAAATTTATTACTGGATATGAGATGGCACCACTGAGTTTGCTTGAAATATTTTCATGAAATTTCAGTTGCTTCTTGATCCCTTTCAGTTTGAATATAACTTCGGTCATGTAACATGTAAATAATTTTTGCCGTTTTGCATTTATCAAAATGAACTCCTGAAGAAGGTTTTAAAAATAAACTGAAATGGCGAGAATATATTTTTTTTTCTGATTTTAAATTTTAGATATTTTTTTTAATCTTTGAACAAAGTGTGCATTGGATAGCAACTTATTGTTTTGATTTTGTAGGTGTGCATGGAACATACCTTAAATCAGGTTAGAGTAGAAAATGACACAAAAAGTGGGTTGAATTATTCAAACCAGTGTTAAGATGTAAAATCCCAAGCAATAATATTTAAAGACTGTACTGATCTGGAAGCCACCACAGTCGTCTGATGTATTAACCCACTGGGGACGAGCTACTGGTAAAGTTTACTTTATTTAATTCAGAGCATTCTCGCGATTCAATTACAGAAATTTTTCTCTTCCGAAAAACCGGTGGTAAAAGATTAAAAATTAAGCAAAGGGCTCTCGTAGCGAAGGTGTTAAACACCCTCCCTGAACCCCCCGTTTGATATTTCAAATATATTGATTTTAGCTTTTAAATTTTTGCCAGAGGCATCATCCGCAGGGTTGTTAAAAGCCCGGGGTTTTTCAGAAAAAACCCAGCCCACTGGGTTTTTTCAGGATTTTGGGGTTTTTTTGGTGTTATAGGAGGTGGTTCGGAATGTTTGAAAATAAAAGTACTTACTACTAAATTTATAGTAGCTAATTGATTACAAATATATATAATCAATGGCAATAATCAAAATTATGCTTTGCTTTTAGATAAATTGATTACTAGTAATAATTTTAACAATAAAACTATCATTAAAGTACTGTACTAAAACTAGTGCTGAATCAGAACTTTTAAACTAATATTTTGTTAAGGATAATGTATTTTTATTCATTTTAATTGAAGTGATTGCCTATATATAATAAATATTTTCTCTAGAAAAAGTTAATTTTTGTTCAAAATTGAATTTTGAAACACGTTGATTACTGATAGATTGCAAGATTGTTTTTTTCTTTTGAATTGTTTGCCTTTCAAAATGTGTTGCTATACTCTTTCTTAGGCATAGTAACATTCCCTTAGCCCGGGTAAATAGGAATTTTCCATTTTCTCTTTTCAAAGCATTCTTCTCCTCACTTACTGAAAAACTGAACGGACAATAAGGAAGAATTTTCAAGAACATAACAATATAAACTTCCCTCCCTCCCCTTTGAGTTGTACTTGTCCTCTCCTTCTTATACTTCAGGACAATGAGGAGGAATTTCCAAGAACAGAACAGTATCATACATCTCCAACTCCCCTTCCATAATCCCTTTTCTTTTGAGACTGGAGTAACTAGTTTGAAAGGTTTCTATTGCATTTCAATCTCTCTCTGAAACTGGTCTGAATTAACTTACACTTTCAGTTGACTAAAAATATCTCCCAAGTCTTGCTACAGTGACAGTTTCATTTGGCTACTTTGTTTGTTACAAGTATATTTTGATTAAATTCAGTTTTTTGTGTGTGTGTGTTTTAAATATCAAACTTCTATATAATTTATATAGATATAGTATAGTATATATATTTAACCATGGAAAAAGCAGAAGGAAGTGGAAGAAAATAATCTGTTGAGTGGACAATTGTAAATAAGACAACAAACATATACAAAGTGACTTGTAAAAACTGTGATAGTATAATAAGCGCAAAAATTGAAAGGATCCGTTCTTATATGAGTAAGTGGAAGAAATTTGAAGCCAATTCCTCTCATCTGTGTAATAGTGATAATGATGAACTTTCATTAATTGCTGATACATTTATTTCAAGGAAAAGGAAATCTGAAGATAGCATTCTTGAGGCCGCTGATTCTGATGGTCTAGATGTTGATATTCTTCAGCCATCAAAACCAAAGCGCCAAAGATCAATGGGCGAGTATGCAATTAAAACATCAGATCATCAAAAGAAAATTCTTGATCAGAAAATATCAGAATTTTTTTATGCTAATAATATAGCTTTTAATGTTGCTGATAGTTATGCATTTAAAGAAATGTTTAGTGCTTTGCGTCCAGGGTATGTTCCTCCTAACAGACAAAGGTTAGCTGGACAATTATTGGATGAGGTTAACAAGTCAGTTGATTTGCTAATGGAAGTTAAATTAACAAATGCCGTTATTACTTTAATGTTGGATGGGTGGTCCAACACAAGTAATGATTCCATTATTGCAGTTCATACTGGCAATTTACACATTCGTTGGATGCTATAGATTGTGGATCCAAAAAGAAAACTGCTAAATTTTGTGCAGAAATAGCTGAAAAGGTTATTAGTGAATTTAAACAAAAGTATGATAAAAATATATTTGGTGTATGCTGCGATAATGAAAATAAAATGAAGAAATTTGGAGATATAATAACTGAAAAACATCCACATATTCTAGCCTTTGGTTGCTCGGCACATTATATGAACCTTGTTGCCAAAGATATCACTCCTAAAAGTTTGATGAAATATGTAGTTGAAATTCAAAAATTTTTCAGGAACCACAATAGACCACATGGGTGGTTGATTGAGAAAAAAGGGCACAAACCGCAACTGCCCAATGAAACAAGATAGAATTCTGAAGAAGCTTGCCTTTCATCGTTCATATTCAACTATCAGAAATATATAGAAATATCAATTGAACAATAAAGATGATATAGATACAAATATTTTAACTTTTTTGGATAACAAAGGGTTATATCGAGAGTGTGTAAACCTTCAGGCACAGTTATCTGTTATTGCTAAAGCACTTGATAAGTTGCAAACTGATAGTTGTACTTTTGGGCAAACAGTAGAAGTTTGGCTTGATGTAATGGAAAGTAAAGAACTGTCTTCATATAAAGATTGCATAAAACATCGATTTGAAGAAGCTCTTACTCCATTTCACTTTATTGCGAATATTACAGATCCTGCCTTACAAGGAAAAAGATTGACGCAGCAGCAAGAAAATTTAGCTGAACAGCTTATAGAAAAATTGAATCCTGCTTTTGATGTCTCTTTCAACATGTTCCAAATAAAAGATACTGATTATTATCCAGAATCTATGTTTTCTCAAAGTGTCATTGAATCCATTGAAGCCAAAAAGTGGTGGAAATTGATGGGTTGTAAATCTGAAAAAAAAATAAGCTTCTAAATACAGATTTTTGCAAATTTTTAGAAGACCTCCACACTACTACATCTACATCAGCATCAATTGAAAGAATTTTTTCTACTTTTGGTCTGGTGTGGTCCAAACTCAGAAATAAACTTCGTTGCGAAAAAGCAAAAAAATTAGTAAAAGTGTATAAATATTTAAAGTCAAAAGGTGTTGAGACAGAATGGTGATTGAGATAAATGAAATTGTTTTTTATTGAATGAATGTGAATAAATTAATGATTATTTGATCAGTTTGTGTTCTTATTAAATTAAGTTGCTGTGGTAGTTTATATTTAATTAAGCTAAGCAAAGTTTTATTCAATTGAAACTGGATATAACAAAATTCATTGTACTGGGAAAAAATATTTCTTGTAAAGTAAGTATTTTTTATTATTACTAATTAATAGAATAAACCAAGTAATTCTACATGTCTACATAATTAGGATTCTCAGCATATATGGTATTTTGTTATGAGTTTCCATTGTATAACATAAAATGGATTATATATCAAAGTATTTTTTTAATCTAAAAAACTTTGTTTATGTTTGTGATAGTCACGACTCATACTTACAGAAAATTAAGTAACAATTATTTCTTTTAAAAATTGTCATGGGTATAATTGGGACATTATTTTCCTTGTGGTATGGGGGTGATGGTGATAAACTTTATGATGGTGTACTGATATTAAGAAATATATTACAATACATATGTAATATAAATATATTATATGCAATTTAAAGTTGAAATTTTGAAAAAACCCACTTCAGTTTTTTTCAAGTGGGTTTTTTTAGAAAAAACCCACCCGGGTTTTTTGGGTCTGGCAAAATCATAACAACCCTGATCGTCCGTGATCGGATAACTAACATTCAGTCAATAACTGAAGGAAGGGAGCTCAGATTTTGTTTGTTCCACGAGTATCGGCAGTCACATGATACATCTGATAAAAATTAACATGCAACATCTCTAATCAATGGAATATAAAGATTAACAGGTCAAGATGATGATGGATAATTCCATTGTTTGAATGACACACCTGCCAACATGTCAATTTTGAAAACTGTACAATTAATGAAGAATTCAGGGGGTTGCCCAGAGAACCGACACTCCCCCCTCCTCTGTTTGCCGGTGAATATGGTTGCCTAATGTAACAGCTCCCTTCAGCTGCTGGAATGGTTATGGAAAAAAATTTTCCAGTCTCAAGGAGGAAATTTTTTTATCGGGATAAATTTGGGCTGTACATACATAATGTTATAAATTTTATGGGTCTTTTGGACCCTATCTCCTCCTTAAGATATCATAGATTATCATTCCTGGACCCCAATCCGCTACTTGGCCCCAATGATATTATAATCAATGTCTAGAAATTTTTATTTTTACAATTTTTTGTTTCATTTTATTATTTACATAATAAATATACAATACTTTTGTACTGAATCTGCTATGAAACTACAATATGAAATATGAATCTAAGAAGAATGTAATGCTATGAATCTAACATGAAACTGCAATAATTTTGTATTGAATCAAAATTTGCTTTAGCAACTATCACAATCTCAACTTTAGACAAAAGGAGTCGAAAAGCAGGCCTTTCAGAGTAAGGTTTAAGAAGATTTGAAATGATTTATTAGTTATATTAATTATCACTTCATAAAAAATTATATATATATATATTGCAGAAAATTTTCATATTAATGAGTTCAAAATTTTAAACTGTGCATGGAGACATGACGTCATATTGGGTACAGAGACGAATATTAAGCTTGAATCCCTAAGGTTCGTCCGATAGTTCCAGTGTCCTAGCCCAACCTTTCCCACTCTTTGATGTCTTTAGTTTGTGTCATTTTACTGTTATCATTCATATCGTTATATCATTCATATGATAATTTTACCAATCAGTATGATTGTGTTAAAAATAATAGCATTTCTACATCCCGTTGTTTATATGGAGTTCCTTTACCTGGGTTTTATTTTGTTGAGCTGTCTACATGGCAGACCAGAACTTATTTACCAATAAGGTTATCTGAGTGAAATATGTTCGCCTGTTGTCAGCCCAAGTTGCTTAAATGGTGTGTAAGCCAAGGATCTGGGTTTGATTCCCAGCTTGGGCATTTTTTTACTCAGTTGGAAAAATTCAATTTGTATGATAACTTTACCAATCAGTATCATTGTGTTAAAAATAATAGCATAGCTTTATTAATTTAAAATTTATAAAAGGACTTACAAAGATTTTTTTTCTAAAAAGATGAGAAATGCATGGAAATCAAAACAATTTAAGAAAAGTTTTGAAGCACTTACCATGCAGGGAGGTGAGTTAGCAGCAAAGATATTTCTTTTCGTTCTATTTTCAGCCTTTTCTAGAGGAAATATTCATTGTTGCATTCTTTAGATAGGAGGATATTTGCAAAATCTTCCTGTTTTAGATCTAAAAAAATATTTTATTAGTGTCATTGGCCAGAAGTTCAATGTTTTTATATAATATATTTCCTTATGCTTTATCAAGAAATAGGTCATTAAAATATCCCTTTTTTGTAGTGTATAACAATGTTAATATTACTGCTAATGGGGACAACAGGGAATTCATACATTGAATTTAAGGACAGCAATAGCAGTAGCACACTCAACATTTAAATCTACATCACATTTGGAAGTTGTCATTGAGTTTGAAAAGGACAAAAACATGAGTAAACTTTACACATATTTTTAAAAATGAAAATAGATTTTTTCGAAATAGAAAACTATATCTTATCTTTCTTCTGTTATTGAGGTAGGTGCATACTCCAAAAAACACTATAAATTTCTTAAAATACTGGCACAGTTAAAAATCAGATCAAAATGTATAATAAATTTCAATCTCTTAAATCTTTTCTGTAGCTCTAGTTTGAGATATGGAAGTTTGGCTGCATTAAAACGTTCAAACTAACCCATAAAAATATACACTCACTCAGCTTCTTATCTTTTTTTTCTCTTTAGCTATGAAATGCCAAGAAAAGGGTTCGCATTTTGAAATTGAAAGTTTATTTTAACACTAGAACCGCCGGAAATTTTACTCAAGTGTTAAAAAAATATTTTACACCAGAATTTTTATTTAAAGCCATTTAACTTATTTATTTAATTTATTTCTCCGTGGTACATATTTAAATTATTTTAGTAATAAATTTCTGGTTCGAGTCGAAATATTTTTAATGAATACCTGTCAAAATGACCTCTATGGCGGTTCTAGTGTTAAACAGTATCATAGTTTCAGGTGGTCCAGCACCTGAAACTAGATATCAGTGTTATCTGGAACTAACAGAAGGAAGTCCACTCAAGAAATTTTGACCTTATATCCCTTGCAAATATAGCCTCAATAGTTAACACCCTTATGGCACTTGCAGGATGATTGTTGAACTGATTTGCAGTTGAACAGTTATTTTCATTTTTCGATAAGGGATTAATAGTTTAAAGCTATTTTTGCCTCATGACAGCATTTTTTTTTCCATGCTGCCACATCTTGAAATTGGGTTCAAATATTATCTTTTGATACTATTTCCTGTCTTTATCAAAAAATGGAAAAACTGTTTGATTACACAGTTTCTTTATATGCTGTTTGCTCTTATGTATACATGTTGGCTCTTAAGTAACTTATTAACTATTAAATTATCTAGTTTTAAAAGTTGAAATTTAGTGGAAAAATTGAAATATAAGAAATCCAATAACTAGTGTTTTGAGCAAATAAAATGGTATGTTTTAATACTTTAAATTTAAAGGTTAACTTTAAAATTGCATGTTTTTTTAATCTTTGCAAATAGTAAAAAATTTTCTTAGTAAAAGTTAACCTATAATAAATTAAAATGCTTAATTAATGTATAAGGTAAATGTATATAACCTAGATATAAAATTCTTTTAGAAAAGCTGCATGTTCTAAAGTCAAAGTTTAAGGAATAGAAGATAATAGACCAGGAGGCGGCTGCACAAACCATCACCTCATCGAGTTGACAGCTGTAATTCCAGGTTTAGTCAAAACCAGGGCTTAATTTGCGCCGGAGCCCACCGGAGCTCTGCTTCGGTACTTCTCTGTTTTAAGTAAATATTTAAATATTGGTCGGAATTTACCGGAGCTCATAAATACAGGGCTTTGGAGCCCAGTGCAATAGCGATTTCAAAAAACCGAGGCCTAAATTACTCTTTCCTTTCCCTCCGATCTCCAAGTTTCTGCATTCTTTTCTATCAAAATGCTTACGTAGTGTATTGCCCACGTAGGGGATGGAGAGGAAACGGCGCGTAAGATTTTCTGAACATATTTCTTATAAATGTTTTTACCTGTTGTTCATTCATTTGTTATATATATGCATAGCTGCAAACATTTTTGTGTGTGTGTGTGTTAATACTATTTCCGAATCATAATCCTTACCTTATTAAATTGCAGGATTCTGCAATTAATTAACATTAAAATTAGGCAAAGGTTTCTATTCGAAGGAGTGATGAGCTAAAAAGCGGAATAGTTGACAGTTAAGTATATGCAAGCAGATATATTTAAAATTCTTATTTTGCTAAAGAAAAAAAAGATGCTTTAAATTTAGTAAATAAGGCATGAAATATAAATATGCAGATCGAAATGATGGCGTGGCCGGGGGGGGGGGGGACGCTATAGTTTTAGTACTGCAGAATATTAGGGCTCCGGTACTTCTTTTCATAGAAATTAAGCCCTGGTTAAAACTCGATTTGCATATTAAAATGCAACTGATCTGCCAAGCCATATCTTGGGGAAAAGCAACTGCAAACTTGATTTTAGTGTTTAAACTGGTAGATTTACCATTATGTTTTCCTGTTCCCAGTACTCCATTTTTTTCATATCTCAGGATGCAGGAAAACACGATGAAAATCCAACCAATCCACCACTAAAATCAGGTCTGCAGGTGGTTTCCACAAAGATATGACTTGACAGACCCGTTACATTTTAATATGCTAATCGAGTTCCATCTAATCGAGACATTTCAGCCGTCAACTCGATGAGGTGATGGTCTGTGTAGTTGCCTCCCAGTTTATAAACTTCTATTGCCCTATAGGGCTGTAAGCCCTTCTAAGGCTTATTGGGTTTCCTATCATGAAAGCTTTCTCAAGCTTGCAGCTTCCAGATTTCTAGTATACGGCTTTCTCTGCATTTCTCTATAACTTCGTATTTTAAAATCTGGTGAGAATCAGTTGGACAGGATTCATAATACCGTCTTGCACAATAGTAGCAGTAGCAGGCGGCAAATTGGCTACAACGTAATTACACTTCATTTCAGATTTAATAACAGCTTTAGGAGTTGCTAATTCAAAGGTACACCGTGAAATATCGTCCACAGTTATATAGGGCAGAATAACTATGGCAGATGCTTCAGTAGTTGCCATTTTGCTAGCGAAAAAAAAATCAGTATTGGCTATTCGATGAAATTCTTAGAAATGTTCAAAAGCCCTCAGTCATTATTTCAGAAGATATTCAAGCGATTATGAAAATATCTTGGTGGCTCGATTAATCAAAAGGTTAATTATAAAAATAAACTTTGTTTAACAAAACATAACACAGGCAAATATGTTATGAATGTCACTGCGAGAATAACATATGAACACACTACAAGCTTCTGAGATCTGACTGCATACCATGTGATCAAAAGCTCTCTGCAGCTAAGCGAGGGGAAAGGAAGGTGCGGCATGCCATTGGCCAAATGAAAACTTTTCTCACTAGCTGTGGCCGACAGAAAGAATAGATTGCTACACAGACATGATTTAGGCCATGACATCATACAAAACATACGCTCACCAAGTCATTCCTAGCTGGAACAGTACAAGTGCAAAAATTATTGGGGTTTTTTCAGTTTTAAATATAAAATAATTAACAGATAATCAACATACTAAGTTAAATATTTAAAAAATACAGTTAGCACAAAAACGTTGTTAAAAAGGTACAGAATGAGAATATTCTCTACACTGCATTTTTTAAAAGAAAATGTAAACTAAAACTCATTAATTTATTTTTTTCAAACAAAACAAAAAGAGATATTTGATAATAGTTTTTACACAAAATAGAAGATCTTTACTGTGCAAACCTAAAAAAAGAGGTTGAGTATTATTATAGAATTTTGCATTATATAGATCACATTTCACATGTCATTAAACTTACCTTGTAAACAACCTACTACTTGTTACATTGCCTGCTAAACAGGCAAAAAAAAATTTAAGTTTGATTCAACTTTTTAGGATATTTTGTATATACAGTAGACTCCCTCAAATCCACACAGCTTGGGACCAGAGGTTGTGCGGATTTTAGAATTTTGCAGATTTCTGGTCATTGATTTGTTTACACTTTTGAAACATTAATTTGATTGGTAGTTAAGCAAGGGAAATTATAATGAATGCTTAGAATAAAGTGAAACATTAAAATAAGTAAAATATTAAAATAATTTATTAGTTTAAAAGTAAGTAATTATTAAAATAATTATGTAAAATAAAAATTTAGAAAAATATTAAATTATTACCAATGAAATCGATTCAATTCGATTCCAAAAGACCTATGCTGCCATCTAGTGATAAAGCGATCATAAGATCGGTACGTCGTTATTCATTCTCAGCACTACGCTTATTTTATTGTTATATACAGTCTTGAATGCTTTTCTTATGCATGTTTAGAAATAATTTTTTTCTTATATTGCTTTGCATGTTTAGAAATAAATTTGTCTATAATTAAAAAAAAAAAAATCTGCGAACAATAATAAAAATCTGCGAAAAATCTGCGAAAAATAGCATTTCGGTTCATGGATTTTTTCATTTCGAACCCTGCAATTTTTTATTTAGATATGATAATTTATATCAAAATCAGAAGTATTGTCAACTTATTTAGTTATAAATCAGCTGTAACAGCCAAAAGAAAATGATTAACAAAAAACTTAGTTAAAAAAACATTGCGGTAGTCGCTGATTTCAGCGCAATCTTGAATTTTATTTGTGCAACTTAACTGCAAATTTCATTGTTTACATCTGAAAAAATACGCGGATTTTAGGGTCATGAATTTAAGGGAGTCTACTGTATAATAAATTTATTTTACAAGCAATAAAATTGATATTAAAGATAACATTTTCAGGCTATTTTTAATTTTCTTTCACTTTTGATCTCGGGTGCAATTCGATTTAAGGATTCCAGGTTTAGTCTGGTTTGGATTGAGTTACCACTGACAGTTGAAATGCTAATCACATTATATATCGAGCAGATTAATATTTTAAAAATTATGTACTACAAATGCTGTGAAACCTCAATAACTCGACATCACACAGGGAGAACATAGAACTTGCCAAGTTAATCTACTCCCTTCCACAATTACTTTTTCTTAAATTGATTGCTTGATACTAATGTGTTTTGATGCAAAGTCAGAAAAAAGAAAGAAAAAAAATAGCTTTATTAGTTTAAAATTTATGAAAGGATGTAAAAAAGCACTATCATCAGGAATGCAATAAGATATTGATAACTGATAAGATGGCAAAACAAAAGTATGACTTACACGATTTTTTTTCTAAAATGAAACAATTTCAGATATGTTTTGAAGCCCTTATACCATGCAGGGAGGTGACTTATCAGCAAAGGTATTTTAGTTTGTTCTATTTACACCCTTTCCTACAGCAGAAATGACCATTGTTGAATTCTTTAGCAAGAATGCTATTTGTAAAGTCTTCCTGTTTTATATCTAAAAAAAAAAAATCATTTTATTAGTGAAGTTAGCTATTCTTATTCAATGTGTTAACTTCATACAATATTTCTACTTATACATTATCAAGAAATAGGTTAGCTATTTATGGCTATGTATAATGTTAAAATTTCTGCTATTTGGGTGAACAGGGAATTCATACACAGAATCTTATGTTTAACTTTTTACTTTTATTTTCTATTTAATATTTTTTTTTTTTTTTTTTTTGGCAGTTGTGAGCGAGATTTTACCTGTATTAAAATTATAATAGTTTTTGGAATATTGTTCAGATTTATTGAAGAAAGTTTATAATAAGTTTTTTTTCTTTTTTTTTTAATTGCCCATAATGTTTTATAAACAGGGGCAGGGGGTTCAGTGGTGCAGACCCCTCCCCCCTGACAATAACAAGCATTCATCTCAAAGAGCACATTTGTTTAGCTTTTTACTCGTTAGTTTATTAAGAATGCTGCTAAAATTTGTGTAATTGCATCGGTAGAAATTTTCCAAGATGGTACAAAAACCTCGTTTTTAAATCTTTGTTATTTATAAATCCATGTTTTTACATAATTTTCTATTTTTAAAAAAGGTGCAAATCATTGATTTATAAATAACATAAAGATTTAAAAATGATGTTTTTTCGCCATCTTGGAAAACTTTTCATGTCGCCGGCATTGTGGAACAATTTTTTTTTTTGCATAATTCGCCAAGCAGCACAGGATATGGGACTCTTTTCACGTTATTATTTTTAAAGTGACTTCTTTTTTGTTTGTTAGTTTGCTTCAATGGAGCAATTTTGGGAAAAATTTACTTTTGAAAACAACTTGTTAACATATATGTAATAATGTAATCTGTTAGTTTACGTATTGAATAAGAATGTAATCCGACACAATATAAGTAATAACATAAAAATATTATTTATTTCCGATACTAAAGTGCTATTTCGGGTTAAATAATATAAAAACTAGAAATATACCACGACAACGATATTCAACTAAAACAACCTAAATTCAATGAATCGATTAAAGGCTCGATTATTCAGAAATAAACCTCGAATTAAACAGCTTACAGAGGGTGCTATGAGGAAACGGCAGCTAGAGCAAAGGCATATAGCAATACATAATATATTTGATAAAAAGATTGCAATTATTGGTGATATCAATATCTTGATTTTTTTCAAAAATAAATTTATACTTCTTTTACGGAAAACCATGAGTTCAGTCATATATTATAAGAAATTTCATATTAAAATACATATAGAATGATATAAAACTAAAAAATTCTGAAATTTTGTCCTTACATCTGAACTGAAAGTTTCATTGTTTACATCAGCGACTATGTGCGGATTTTAGGGTTGCAGATTTGAGGGAGCCTACTGTATGCTTTCTATTTCTGATAGACTTGGTAAAAGTTACAAATAAGATTGGAAATATTATGAAACTTTTTATACAAATAAGAACTGTATTGCATTTTCTAATTGTGATAAATTGGCAAAATTATAAAACCGGCTAGCAAACGTTGAGAATTATTTATTTTTGCTTCTTAATGAGTTGGCAAATATTGGAATTTGACTTGGTGATTTAAGGTCCCCCCCCCCCCCCCCAATAAAATCCCTTAGCAATGGCCTTGTTTACAACATACATTGTTTAACAATATGTTTTCACATTTTTCCTGCTTTATCTGTTTTTTAAATGATTGAATTTAATTATTATTGATTAATTTTATAAATATATGGTACTTTTTCACTATAGGGGCCTTGGCGTTTTTTAAAAGAGGTTTGCTGAATTCGGCTTCTGAAAGTGAGATTTGTTGCTAAATGATATATAAACAGCTAGGTAAACAAACCTAATAAACTTATGCTTGTTTTTCTATGCATTTATGTATAATTATCTAAATATCTTATTTATATACAGGGTGCAATATGTTATCTATCGCGGACCTCTAATTTCTCAACCGTTGGTCGTAGACGTATAGTTCCAATTACAAAAACGTTTCAAATGGAGTAAATATTCATGCTGTGGCATTATTTAAGGTAAAAAATCAATTTTATAAAAATTACAAAATCTAAATTTTTATACGGTCCCCCAGTCCCTATAGCTATATTTAGTAAAAGTTTACATATATCATAACAGATATAGCAAAAAAAGTTTGACATCTATACTACAAAAATTGATACAGTTATTAAATTTCAAATTTTGAGATTTTTGCACATGATTTTGTCTTTCATTGAGGGATAGGTTAAAAGATCAATTAAAGTACTAATTTGAGATCAAAATCAGGTTGCTATGTCCTTTTTACGGCAAAACCACCTTTAGCCAGTATCGCCAAATTGGGGTATCACTAAAGAGGGGTATTTCATCTAAAAATTTGAACTGACTTTTAGGGGTCGTATATACAAAGCGAAGAATGAAATATTGAAATTGAACAGAAAAATAAATATCAATTTATTATAATATCAGAAAATGGTCTACTATAAAAAATTAATACATAAAATGCCCAAAACTACCAGAGATATTGCTCAAAGTATTCTCCATTAGTGGCAATGCACAATTGAATGTGTGACGGTACTGAATCCTGGACATGTTAGAGCATAGTAGGTGTGCAAACTGTGCGACAGTTAAGGATGATGCGCTGCTTCAGATAAACCATAGAAGTAGTCTCAGTCACATAGACAATTGCCTTGGTGTAATCCCAGAGGTATAAGTCTTTGGACGTCAAGTCCGGTGGACACGGTGGCCACTCTACCGGACCACCATATCCAAGGATCTGTTAACCGAATTTGGTGGCCAGATACGCCTGGACGTTTGATGTTTTATGCTGAAAGGGCCCCATCATGTTGAAACCACACCCCGCATGCATGTCAGAGAGGCAGCTCTTCATTCCAGTCACGTACCGTGTTGTGTAGCAGATGCAGGTAACGATCGCCCGTTAAGGTCCCATCGTAGAAGATGGATGCAACAATCTAGGTTCCCCATATACTGCACCACACGTGTCGTACTGTCCGGGCAATGTGGAGGTTTCCAGGTCGCATCATCTTTTTGATTGTCTCACAGTTTGCACACCTGCTATGCTCTAACATGTCGAGAACTCAGTACTGTCACGCATTCAATTGTGCATTATCACCAATGGAGAACACTTTGAGCAGTATATATAGTAGATTCTGGCGTTTTATGTATTCATTTTTTATACTAGACCATTTTCTGATATTTTAATAAATTGATATTTACTTAATGTTTAATTTCAATATTTCATGCTTCTTTTTCTATACAACCCCTAAAAGTCAGCTCAAATTTTTAGATGAGGTAACCCTCTTTAGTGATACCCCAATTTGGCGATACCGGTTAAAGGTAATTATTTTAATTCATCTTTTAACTGATCCCTCAATGAAAGACATGTGCGAAAATCTCAAACTTTGAAATTTAATAATTGTGTCAATTTTTGTAGTACAGATGTCAAACTTTTTGTGTTATATGTGTAATGATATGTGTAAACTTTTACTAAATATAACTATAGGGACTGGGGGGCCGTATAAAAAGTTAGATTTTGTAACTTTTATAAAATTGATTTTTTACTTTAAATAATGCCACAACATGAATATTTACCTCATTTGAAACGTTTTTGTAATTGGAACTACCGTAAAATACCGTTAATTCGCCCCCCCCCCAAACACGGAATATCGTAAAAAAATCGGAGGGGGCGCTTACACGGTATAAAAATTGTAGTAATGATATCTATGGGTGATGGGGTGGGCGATGGTAATGGCCGATCGTCGCAAATTATGCATTATTTTAATAAAGTGAGAAAAGAAAAACATTTTGAAAAAAAATTATATACAGAATAGAAAAACAGTATAACTTCGCGATTAACACAGATTTCAAATTATAGAAAATTCTGGATTTCAAAAGCTTTGAAACTGGGATGCATTTAGATAAATAATAATGCTAATAACTGTCATAAGATAAGTAACAACACTAATATGTGTCATTAATATGGTAACAGAAAAATAAAAGGAACTTAATAATTTAAAATAATTAAAAAACACTAAAATATTGCGTTTGAAAATGTCCTAAAATTCTTTCTAAAACTAAAAACATTTTATGCGGTGTCGCCATCTTTTGTAAATTACGGACATTAAATAGCCGTATTTTTTTTTAAATCATCATTTCTTATCTATAAAGGCTAAATAAATACAGTAGACTCCCTCAAATCCGCACAGCTTGGGACCAAAGGTTGTGCGGATTTTAGAATTTTGCGGATTTCTGGTCATTGATTTGTTTACATTTTGAAACATTAATTTGATTGGTAGTTAAGCAAGGGATATTATAATGAATGCTTACAATAAAGTGAAACATTCAAATAAGTAAAATATTAAAATAATTTATTAGTTTAAAGGTAAGTAATTATTAAAATAATTATGTAAAATAAAAATATTGCGAATGAAATCGATTCAATTCGATTCAAAAAGTCCTATGCTGCCATCTAGTGATAGCAAGGAGAACAGTGTTAATGCTATTATCAGTATATATAGCTTATTGCGCTCACTGTAACCTTTTCCATTGTTATTTAGACTCTTGAATGCTTTTCTTATACTGCTTTGTATGTTTAGGAATAAATTTGTCTGTAATTTAAAAAAAAAATTCCGTGAACAATTATTTTAAAATAGCGTTCCGGTTCGTGGATTTTTTCATTTCGAACGCTGGAATTTTTTATATAAATATGCTAATTTATATCAAAATCAAAAGTAATGTAAATTTATTTAGTAATAAATCAGCTGTAATAGCCAAAAGAGAATGATTAACAAAAAATTTAGTAAAAAAAACATTGCGGTAGTTGCCGATTTCGGCGCCATCTTGAATTTTGTTCCTGCAACTTAACTGTAAATTTCATTGTTTACATCTGAAAAATACGCGGATTTTAGGGTCGCGGATTTAAGGGAGTCTACTGTAATACAAATCACAATAATAACAGGAAAAATATTGCAAATGAAACTAATTCTTTTTATTTTTTTTTAAAGAAGAAATGTGTTTTAATGGGAAATTTAAATCAGACTGACATAGAATTAATTTAAAAAAATAATTTTATCACTACATTAACTCATTTTAAATAGTGATATATAAAGTAAATATTATGTATATCACCTCCAAATATCAAATTAAATCACCAATTCAATACTTAATAATAATAATAATAAAATAAATAATATCAATAAATCCGATTTCGCGTTATTTTGGCGCCATCTACCATACCTTAGAAAAAGGAACACAATATAAAATTCCGAAAGTTACTAAAAAAAAAAGGGCTGTATATTGTTATCACTATTATTTTATATATTTAGTAATAATAATACACAAGGCTAATGGTATTATGAACAATATTAATTATACGTATAACTATCAAGTTGCGTAGCTGTACAGAATGGAAGTACAGATCGGTAGTGGGGAAGTTCGATGACGTGAATCAATTCTTAATCGAATCGTAAAACGAATACTAAACTGTACGGCTTCCTTTGAGGTTTAAGACGATATTAAAACAAAAGTTAAGTGCAAATGCCGGAAAGGAGATTTGAATAAACTGAAAGAAATAAATGAGATCAAAGGTAAGTAGAATAATAGACTTAGGTGAAAAGAAAAAGTAAAGAAATGATTGAAATTGATCTTGATGTGTGCACCGAAATTTGTTTGCAGGGAGGGCGCTTTCTCGGGATTTCTTGAATTTTCCAAATTGTTTACAAAGTGGGAGGGGGCGCTTAATGGGGAAGGGCAGATTAACGGGATTTTACGGTATATGTCTGCGACCAACGGTTTGGAAATTAAAGGTCGGCGATCGATAACATATTGCACCCTGTATATATGTATTATTGTTTTTCATGTACAGTAGACTCCCTTAAATCCACATGGCTTGGAACCTGAGGTTGTGCACATTTTAGAGTTTTGTGGATTTCTGGTCACTATTTCTTTACAGTTTTTGGTAGTATACTTGATTATCCAGTCGATCAAAAAGGTATTACCAAACTATATGATTAAATGCCAATAATGAATTATCGTCAATGTCACATTCATTTGACACTAAACACATTACATTTGTTTGTTATGTCATTAAGGGATTTTTAATTCAACGTTTTATCTGTATTTTTATTAATATTTTACTAATTTATTTGTTCTTCTGTTATTTAAAATAAAAATTAATGTCAATTTGCCAATTTGTATAATTTGGTGAAATTGTTCAATGGGATAATCAAATAGTGCCCATTTTTAACGGTAATTTGAAATGTAATAATTCACTCAAAATTATAATGAATGCCTACAGTAAGGTTGAATAATTAAGTAAAATTATAAAGTAATAAATTAAACTAATAAACTTTAAGAAAATTATTATTATTTTCAAATTTTGAAAGTAAAGGTCAAGTAAATATAATTAATAGTACATAACAATGATGAGATAATTCTTTCTTGAATTATTCCAATACTACTTGCCTCATAAAGAAACACCAATAATTTACATCAAAATTTTAAAATTTATAACAAAGTTTTATTTCATGTTTAGCCATACTTAATAAAAAATTCTGTTAAAAGATTTATTTGATAAATAGATTTTCTAAGATTGTGTTGCCACTGATATCAGCTCTATTTGAATTTTTCCAGATATAAATTTATACTTCCTTTATGAGAAGTGCAAATTCAATCATATTAACCAGAATTACATATTAAAATACGTACACAATGAAATAAAAATAAAAAAATCTCGAATTTTTGGCCATATCATCTTATGGGTAATTTTCACTGTTTACTTCTGAAATGATGTGCAGGTTTTAGGGGGGAAGGTTTTTGAGAGTCTACTGCACTAATTATTTCTGTTTGTATGAAAAAATAGATAAATGGCTTCTTTTTAATAAATAAATTATATAATGGGGAAAAAAACAATATGTTGCTATCCAACGTATGTTTTATTGTAAACATGTGCTGTTATGTAAAAATTAAAATCACAAAAATAACAGTTATACTGGATGTTTCAGTTTATTTTTAAAAACCATCCTCAGGAGTTAATTTTCTAAAGTACAAATCGGCAAAACATTACTTACATGTTACATAATCAAAGGCATAATAGTAACATAAATTTAATAAAAAACATTTAAATTAACCTCAGTGGTGCCATCTTTTATTCGAAAATGAATTAAAACAAAATTACTGGAAATATTAAGCATATTTGCAAAGATTTTGTTTAATATTACGAATAGAAAAGGGGACCCTGTTCCACCTACATTTTTGTGTGGAAGTTTATGAAATACCCTTTAAACTTACTGACAGTACAGATTCTTCATAAATTGGGATGACAAAGTGTCGCCTCTTTGAAAAGATTGAAAGATCATAAAAATGATTTAAAATATAATAAACTCTCCACTGCATTGTCGAAAACCTTCCTTAACCCCTTGAGGGGAGGTGGTATTTCTTTGAAACCACTTAATTTTATTTCCCAAATTCCTCAATGGCACTAGAAATTTGTTTTAAAAAAATTCGGTTTATTATACATGCGAAATATAGCTTTTTATCATTTACAAATAAATTTCTTTTCAAATTCCGGTGTCATTCATGAATTTCAGTGCTTTAGCAATGGAAATGCTTTGCCCCTGAAAGGATTAAAGGAAGTATTTCGTTTATTGACTTTGACAATACCAGGATTCTTTCAAAACAAGTCCATCCATTTAAAGCAGTTTTCCAAGAATCTTTTAGAGATTTTTTTCAAGAAGTCAACGAATGTGTAACAACACTATTTTCCAGAAGTTTCGGTTAGTATTTTGACAGGACTTTAGTTTTTCCATAATATTTCCAATAATTTTGTTTTAATTCATTTTTGGATAACAAATGCTGCCACTGAGGTTATTTTAAATGTTTTTAGGAAATTTATCTTACTTCTTTCAGTTTGAATTGTGTCTTTAATTATGTACCAAGTAAATAATTTTTTGCCGATATGCATTTTAGAAAATTAACTCCTGAATCTCCTTTCAAAAACTTCAAGTATAATTGTTTTTATATATATATATATATATATCTTTGTTTAAAATCTTGAAATAAAGCTTATGGTTTATAGCAACATATTTTTTATTTATTTTTTAGCATTTGAGTATATGACGAGTATATCCTTATTTATTATAATTTATTTAAATATTTTTTTTTAAATGCCAGTGTATAGAAAACTGTGAATAGATTGCCAGGAAATCATTCTTCTGCCACTGATTAATATTGCCAAGGCTATTTTCTCGGGAAAAATTCCATATTTGGGTGCATTCTGTGATTTATTTTATTTATTTATTTATTTATTTTTTGTCACCAAGAGTAAGAGTAGGCAATTTTTATTTCATTACAGTAAGTCGACGTTTTTGTATCAGGAGCTTTGTTTTGAGATAATCCTAAATGAATGTCATGGAACTTTGTTTTGAATACTTTTTAAAACAATAGTAAAGGAATAGAGATAAAATTACAGGCTTTCCTTGTTGATTTTTAGTGTTTTGCTTTTAAGGTTATTTTGAACATGTTGCTGATTTTGATACTTACTCCATAGCTGAAGTTGCTGAAGCATCTTGTTAGTTGCTTCTGAATCAGTAAATGTTTTTGTTAAATGGTCTTTTCTTCTGATATTTTGTTTGGTTAAAAAATAACGTGTTATGATTGTTTGCCAGAAAATGTAAAAGTTAACGTTAAATGTACTTTTTGTTTTGAAAAAATAATTTTTTAATCAAAATGGTAAATTTGGCGACCAAAAAAATAAAGTCAAATACACTTAAATATGGAATTTTAGCCAATATCCCTATACAGGAAAGTACCAAAATGAATCTATACATTCAGGCCCGTAGCCAGGTGGGGGCCAGGTCGGGCAAAGCCCGACCTGGAAAATGTTTTGCCCGACCTACCGCATTCCGATAACAACATTAAATTTTTCCACCACTTCTTGTCCAACCTAGAATGAAGCTCGACATTCTGATCATTTTTTCACTCAGTATTTCCCTTTAAAAATATTTATGTAATACAACATCAAATTTTCATTTTTCCACGCCAGACCTTGCCCTCTACCCCTAAATTTCCTTTCTAGACTGGAAACAAAAATAGTAAAATTTCATCTATAAAGCTTTTTTTCTCTCCCTCTTTAACAGACCTGTCGAAAATTGCTCCATTGTGCGTGCCTCGCTTTTTCACTTTGTAGAAATTATCCCATACCGCTTCAACAACAAATCGGGTTTACCTTAATCCCTAAAGCTTGCTTTCTTTATACAATTGTCATCATACGTAATTTATCGTTAGGAGGCGGGGTTGAAACCAAAGGCTTCTGAAACTAATCTTGAAGCAGCCCACAATACTGTTTCCTTAACTTTAATTTGCTGTACATGACAGTTAAATGCTTCTTTCGTGGAAACTTGGTCCGATTACAACAAATTCCAAAGGACATTCCACACCCCTCCCCCCACTGTGAAAATGCAAAATAGATAATGGAAGGTCTGTCCTTTCATCTCTTTGGCTGTCTCCCATTCCACTGAAATTTTTTTTAAATGTCGCTTCTAAAATAAACCAATCATTATTTCAAATTTAAACAATACAATATGTCAGGTTACTTACGATTTTACAAATCCAAATTTATTACTTACTGACACATTTATAAAGCCATTTTTATTCTTAAATTTAAAAAATGTTACAGATGCTTTTATTAAGAAACGAAGAAACAGAATGCGTTGTTTAATGAAACTGTTCTGCACTTTTTCTTAAAAGCAAATCAGTTTCCAAAGTGATCGTCAAAGTTGCCAATATAAGCCAATTTTTGCTAGGCGACAGCCTGATACAGACCATCATAAGATAGAAATCAATTACAACTCAAAGTGTAATGCATTTATTGAAAAGTGAAAAACGGTATTCGATTCCAATTCCTAATTAAAAGAAATAGATTTTATTTACGTTATGCCCAGGGCCGTAGGAAGATCTTTTGAGGCCACCCACAAACTTTTTTTTCAGGTCTCCACCACCCCTCTAAGATTTTTGAGAAATATCTGTATTTAATTTTGCTATCCGAGTTCTATTTTATAACAACAGCAGCGGAGCTTCACTAGTTGATTTTTTCAAAACGAATCTCGAATTAAACGAATTTACAGTTGGGTTGAACTGCTTTCGGCAATGTGTGGTACACCCATTGGGGGCTATGCCGGCTCAGATCTCGAATCAAACAAACGAATTATTGTAAATTTTTATTTCGACCCGGATTAAATTAAAATTTTCAACATTTTGTTCATGGTGTTAAAGGAACAGATTTGATATTCTTACAACATGAATTTAATCAAAGCACTAGCAAAATTTAACTGAGAATTCCCCCATTTAGAAAAAAAAAAAGGTAAAAAAATCACCGCAAAATGCAAAAGGATGCCAAAAATTGATAAAGATATTTCGAAGTTCATAGCGAGCTAAATTTACTATATTGTGCTACAAGATTGAAACCGGATTTTTTATTTATGAATGTTAAAAAAATTACCAGAAACACAGCTAAAAATTCTCGAAAAATTCAAAAATAGCAGAGCACAAAATTTGGCAAAAGAAAAAAAAAAAAAAAAAAAAGGAAGTTTCAAACTGAATTCCCTTTGCAAATGAACTGCCACAAAAAACCTCCAAATATTGCACATAAATAAAAAAGTATGGAAGTCTTTTCATATTCTCTCTCTCTCTCTCTTTTTTTTTTTTTTTTTTTTTTTTTTTTTTTTTTTTCAGTTTGACAATGATCCGCATGACCCAGACAGATTTTTTTAAAGCAGAAAATACTGATTTATAATAACTTTTTTTCTGTTTTGAACGGTGCCTTTTATTAAAAAATATATATATATTTAGAGATTTACTAATTCCATAAAATTACCTTTGGGATATCGTTTTCATATTTTTCGGTTTTCTCCAATTTAAAATTGTCACCCAAGTGTTCCGGATAGAAATTGAAAAAGAAAGGCTTCAGATAGACAGTACCTTTCTGTGGGAAACGAAGGTGGGTTTCTTACTAGATAATGATAAAGACATACAGAGTCTCTCTGTCCTTTTTTTTTTTTT
This sequence comes from Maratus speciosus, assembly GCA_963932465.1. Classification (NCBI taxonomy): domain Eukaryota; kingdom Metazoa; phylum Arthropoda; class Arachnida; order Araneae; family Salticidae; genus Maratus; species Maratus speciosus. The sequence continues at coordinate 70,378,208 of OZ010794.1, read as the reverse complement.
GGTCTGACCAGTTGTTTTTCTGTTCACGACAAGATTTGACAGGAAGGATACCTGTATGCCTTAAATTATGCACATCGAAATAGGGTTTTTTTTATGAAATTTTTAAATTTAATTTTTTATGCTATCTTTAGTGTTTTTTCGAGTTTCGGGCCCCCCCCCTCCCCCCCCACCCACACACACACACATTCATAAAAGGAATCCATTTTCAATCTATCTTTCCATTTTAGCCGAGTATAGTAAATTAGTCTTCTGCGATTTTTGAATATTTCACGAAGTCTTTTACGTAATTTTTAACTTTCTTTCGCGTTCCGACGAGATTTTTTTACATTAGTAAAAGGAGTCAGGTTTCGATCTTTTAGCCTCAAGTACAAAATTTTGTCCTCTGCAATTTTTGAATTTTTTGCAAACTTTTTATGCGATTTTAAACGCTTTTCCCGTTTTTAAGCTCCTGTGATTAGAAGAGATTTTTCTCATATTTGAAGAAATTTTCGTCTTTTGAAATTTTCTAGAAATTTTGATCTTTGATTCGCGACTTTTTCGTGTTATGAAGGAAAAAATATGAATGCGTAAGTTCCGTTTCTAATTATGAAAAGTACAATGCAACACAGTTGACGGAACACTATTGCGATTTGATTTGATGAAACTGCATCTTTATATTGAAGGATGTTGGGTAATTTTTACGTTAGATTGGTGACTTTCTATACTTTTGCGAAAAATGGGGAAATTAAAGCATTTTTTTGTGTGTGCGTCATGCGTGTGTGTGTTTGAAAGGGAAAAAAACCTCCAGTCCACTGATTTATTTCATTTTATTTTATTTTATTTTTTTTGAGAATGTAAAAGGAATCCGGTTTCAATCTTTTATCCCAATATAGTAAATTTTGCCCTGTGCAGCGTTTTATTCGCTTTCCGCCGTGTTTTTTTTTTTTTTTTTTTTTTTTTTTTTTTTACATTCCTAAAAGGAATCAAGTTTAAGTCCTTTAGTTCAATATAGAAAGTTTATCGTTTGCAATTTCTGATTTTTTTTACAAACCTTTTATGTGATTTTTAGAGTATTTTTTAAAATTCCACATTCAATCTTTTGGCTCAATATAGTCAAATTTTGCTCTCTGCGATTTTTGAATTTTTGTCCAAAATTGATGCGAGTTATACCCTTTTTTTCGCGTTTTGCGAAAGACCTTTTGGAAAGTTTTTCTGAATCGAAGAATTATCCAGTAGATTTTGCTGCTGTCATGATTAAGATGAAGGTGGGAAAATAACAAATTGGCTTCTATAGCAAGATGAACGACGATGCTGGAAAATTTAACTTTTACCCGGGGACTATCACTTTATCGGAAGAAAAAATACAATAATTCAAGAATTGTTTGACTCAAGATCAGATTTAGGATATCCCGAACGGATTTACACTGCGGAAGGCAGTGGGCCCCCCAAGGGCGAACTCCCTCCCCCCCCTCAAAAAAAGGTTCTCTTTTGGAAAAACCAACCAGCAAAGCAAGCGATACTCCGCTAGTAGATAAAATAGTTACAGCATGATGAAGCGTTAAAAAAGAAACAGGTTGAGCGTAAGGGGATAGGTGGCAAAGGCATGGCACACAAATTCCGGCTTATTGGGACCCACACGAGATTAAAAAGCACATTTTTTTTAAACATTTGAATAACAATAATGAGGTTTTAAAGTTTTGAATCTTGGGTTCCAACTTTTCCTCGATTTAATAGGGACCCTAAAAAAGACAATTTTAAAAAGTATTTAGAAATTGCAAAATTTCTTTCATCTGGGCACCTTTAAAAAGAATGGTGGCTGTACAAAGAAGCCCATGTCTGTTTTGGTTGAAGAAAGTAATAGTATTAAGCCTGATTGGGACCCCAACGAGATTAAAAAGCACATTTTTTAAACATTTGAATAAAAAAGTGACAGTTATAAGTTTTGAATCCTGGGTTCCAACTTTTCCTCCCTTTCATAGCCCTCCCCCGCCCCCCCCCCAAAAAAAAAGACGATTAAAAAAATTTAGAGCATGCAAATTTTCTTTCATATGGGAGCCTTAAAAAAAAATGGTGGATAGAAAGGAAGCACATTATCTGTTTTGGTTGAAGGATGTAATTGTATTAAGGAAGTTTTGAAGCTCATTGGGACCCCATAGAGATTGAAAAGCATATTTTTTAAACATTTAAATAAAAAATATGGGACCTAAAAGTTTTGAATCTTGACTTCCAACATTTCTTTATTTTTACAGGGGCCCGCCAAAAACACAATTAAAAAAAAAAAATTAGAGCCTGCAAAATTTTTTTCATCACCTTTAAAAAGAACGGTGACTATAGAAAGAAAGCACAAATTTTTTGAAGGAAGTAATGGCATTAAGAAAGTTTTGAAACTTATTGGGGGCCTCAATGAGATTAAAAAGCCTTTTTTTTAAACATTTGAATAAAAAATTTGGCCTAAACGTTTTGAATCTTGGGTTACAACTTTTCCTCACTTTTATAAAAGGCCCTAAAAAAGACAATTAAAAAAGAATTTAGAGCCTATAAAATTTCTTTCATCTGGGCACCTTTAAAAAGAACGGTGGCTGTAGAAAGAAAGTGCATATCTGTTTTGGTTGAAGGAAGTAATAGTATTAATGAAGTTTTGAACTTTTGGTTTCATCTTTTTGTCCCATTTATAGGACCACCCACACACACACACCAAAAAAAAAAAAAAAAAAAAAAAAAAAAAAAAGACAAATACCATTATATTTTAACAATAGAATTTAAGGTTTCAAAAGCTCTTCCATCTGGGCCCTTTCATAAAGAATAGTGGATATAGAAGGAAAGCGCATATCTGTTTTCTAAATCTGACCAAGATCTTTGACAAAAAATTAATTTGGATAAAACAAATTAAAATGTTATTAAAATACATTAAAAATAATTATAAAAGGTAAAAAACATTATTCGACTCAAAGCTACAATAACTTACTACTGGGCCCCTGACTTTGCTCAGACCCCCCCAAATGTGGGGGGGGGGGGTATGGGAGACGATTCCTATGGCCCTGGTTATGCCAAATATTTTATTTAACTTTAATACATTTTTATTATGTCTCTGAAGAAACTTTAAAAATTTCGTACTGACTTTAGGAATATCTTATATTTTAAGCGAAAAAAAAAAAAAAACTCCCTAAAATTGCAATGCATATTTTTGAAGAACTACGAATAAGAGATAGAAAAAAAAATGAAGAAAAAATCTGCCACCCCTGGGAAAATCTTTGCCCTACCTGGAAGTATGGTCTAGCTACGGGCCTGTATACATTGTTAAGTGAATGTCTGAAAACATTAAAACATTTTATTGTTATCATGACTGTAGCACATCCGGAAGTGAGTAAGGATCCTATCTTTACATGACATGAATTATGTTAAATAAAAGTGTGTGAAAGGAAAACGTCTGTCTCGATGTAGAGATGTGCCATTTAAAGCTTGGCGGGGTGAGGGAAGGTGATGGGCCAGAAATCAATGTTTACATTTATAGACCAACTTCATTTAGTTTTTTTAAACGGAAATGTAAAATGGTTTCCAGTTTATGTGATTCAGTAAAAAGAGTGAATTACTTTTAAAAATTCTGGAGTCACTTTGTTCATTCACATTATGGACCGCCTTATGAATACTCTCTCTCTAGCACTCTTGTGGTACCTCAGTCAGTAAAATGGTGTTAGGATCAGGGCTTAATTTGCACCAGAACCCAGCTCTGGCATTTCTTTGTTTTTGGTAAATATTTAAATATTGGTCGGAATTCACCGGAGCTCATAAGTACAGGGCTCCGGAGCCCAGTGCAATTCGTAGCTATGCATTTTTATGAAAGAATGCATAGCTACAAACTATTCCTTTTTTGTGTTAACACTATTTCCGAATCATAATCCTTACCCTTTTAATCACGGAATTCTGCAATTAATTAACACTAAAACTAGGCAAAGATTGCTATGCGGAAGGAGTGATAAATAAGGAATGGAATAGTTGGCAGCTAAGTATATGCTGATATTTTTTAAATTTTTATTTTGCTAAAGAAAAAAAAGCTTTAAATTTTGCAAATAATGTATGAAATATAAATATGCAGATTGCAGTGACAGGGGGGGGGGGGGGGGTAAGGGGGAAAACGGTAGAGTTGTAGTACCGGTTCCACATAATATTAGGGCTCCAGTACTTTTTTTTCTTAGAAATTAAGCCCTAGTTGGGATTATTTGTTTATGGTTTGCCTTCATAGAGATTTCTTTGCTATTTCCTTGAATCACATTATTTTGTTTTTTGTCACAGATTTTAATTTTCATATACCGTATTTTCGGGTGTATAGCCCGCGGGTTATACAAGAAAAAAACATTTGGAACAGCTGCTGCAGCTTATACACGGTGCGGCCTATACAAAGATTTTTTTAAAAAAAAGAAACGGAAAATCGTGATTTTTCCATAATTTTTAAACCCGAAAAAATTTCAAAAATCGTCGAAATTTGTAAATTTTTTTCGCTATGCCGCGAAATTTAAAGAATTTTCCCGTGTTTGTAATGTTTTTTTAGTGTTTAAATGCTATTATTATTTATTTCTGTCTTTGGAAATAGAGATGTTATTGGTTTGTTTATGACGGACTCTGAAACTTCCGATTTTGAAGGATTTTCCGATTCCAGTGATTAAAATAAATATTTTTGAGCGAATTACTGTGTGCCTTTTTATACGGTAGTTTTATATTACTTATAGTAATTAATGTTTAAAATAATAATAACATATTTTCTAGAAGGTAAAATGCATTAATGGCTCCAGTTGTATATTACATCCAGTTCTCTCAAAGTTACTCATGTGATAATTTACCTATTATCTGCTGCTGCAATTCAATAAATTAAACTGAGATAAATGGTATTTAATGTTTGCCAGAAATGTATGCAATTAGCACAATAATTACATTTACTTTTTGACATGAAAAAAAAATATTGTGGAAAAATTTGTGTATTGTGTTGCTTATGATAGCTAATTATCTACGAAATGGGCCCGGAGAGGCGGAGATGCCCTCCGTGGGGTTCTCTCTAATGGAACCTAACCCGCATTTACGCACAAAAATCCAAGTTTAGAAGAAAACTCCGAACGTTTAGGCCGACGGGCGCAATTGGGTTCGAAACCAGGACCTCCCGTCTACCAGCTTTTGAGAGCAGAACCTCTCGGCCACTGGTGGGGCGTAGAAAAACGAAAATATTTCTTGAATTACCTTTGACAATAATTTTGTTATTTTTAAAGGAAAAAAAAAAGTGACTTTTTTTCCAGATTAAAAATAATGATAATAATAAATAAGTTAAAATCTGGTTTTATTATTATGGAATTATTTAAAAAAAAAAAAAAGATTTTAGTACCGTAATTTACGGAAGAAACGCCGCGGCGTTTACGTGTTTTAAATTGAAATTTCAAGCGATGCGGCGTTTACGCGCGATTAAATTTTTTTTTTCACTCACAAAAATTCAGATACCAAAGATGAGAAATTTCATATTAATGAGATTTTAAAATAATGTGGGTGTTACAAAATTTTTAGACCCAGGCGATCAAAATATATTGGCCCTGCCTGGGCTAAACTTGAACCATTTATGCTAAAAATTTGGCCCACCCAGCCAAGAAAAATCAATTAAATCAAGTCCAGGATCCTATAAATAAAATTATTTAAGATATATTTTTTACATACTCATGCGAACATTTTGCAGCTTAAACTAGTATGTCCACAATCTATGAAATATAGAAGGGCAACATTATTGATTACTTAGAGAAATTCATTTAAATGATAACTCATTAGAAATATAATGCAATTTAAAATGGAAGAAAAATATTTAAGAAAAAATAATTTTGAAGTTCTAGAAAGATTTTTTAAAATATATTTCTCTATAATTTAATAAAATGAAATAAATTTCAAAAGATTTCGTCGAGCAAAGGAAAAATTTCACTGTTATTTTCGCAAAAACCTGCCGGTTTAACATGGCCCCGAAAAAAAAAAAAAAGTAGTTCTCCAGTCCCGGCCCGGAGCGGCCGCAGATAAAAATTAAGCTCGATCGCGGTCCAGCCCGAGTCTAATAAAAAGAGATTAACCAGGTCCATACAGATCTCTAATGTGTACGTTTTAAGTGAAAATCCTATAAAAATTATTTAAAACAATATTCATAGGATACATAAAACAAATTAGTGGATATAATTTTTTTTAATCCTTAATATTCCATATTTTCTAAGAAAATAATCTATTTGTAAAAAATGTATTTTTCTAGAAAAAATACATTTCCCCCCCTCTATCCATAACAAAACAATAGCAGGTAAAATCAGATTACAAGATCAAATGTTGGACTCGACTCTGAACCTGAACTACAAGGTCCGGATTGTATCCTATCCGAAAATTCTACTTAAAGTCAACTCGAAACCCAACAAGAACAAATTTTGTCAACCGAAATATTCAAACCAGAAACTAAAATGAAGGAAAATTAATCCATATTTTAATGCATTTACGGAAAAGTAGTCTATAATTATGATTTTCTTGTATCAAATTATTTCGGCTTTTACCATTTTAACAAATATTCAGCATCATCTTTTGGAGAGAAAAAAAAGTTAACTTGAACGAATCAAATTCCAACCCGACCCACGTCAAAAGAAAGAAAGAAAAAAAAAATCCCACCAATTCTGTACCAAGTGATTGAAATAAATATAAAATATAACTTTTAAATGTTCATGCAAGAAGTATTTTTAAAATATCTACAATAACGCCAAATATTCTCAAAAAAGACCATAAAATAAATCAGATTAAATTGCATTGTTAAATCATCTTGTATTTAAGAAACAGCACAGTGATGGTAAGCATTTTTTTTTTTTTCTTGGTAATCACTTCGTGTATAAATGCTTTTAAAGCAAAATCTTCTAATTGAAATCTATATTTATTTCTTCGAGATTCTGACAGCTAAAAAGAGTTCTAAACAGAGCGATAGAAGAAGGGGGGAAAAAAAGAAAATAGCTTTAGGATCGCACGTGATATCTTTTCGTAGTGGTTAGCATGAATCATATAATGTTTATAATCCTTATCGCTTCACGTGCAAAGAAATAATAAAAGTAGGTTATGAAATTTCTTGCAAATTGATTGGAATTAAATAAAAAGTTTTGTTTTGTTTCTTATAACTTTATTATAAAACACGCATACACACATAAATAACGACTGCATTCACTATAAGTCATTTTTAATTTTAAATGTATAAAACTATTGCCGCATTTATTAATACTTAACGAAGTCGAACAGCGTTTTTCAGTTTTTGATAAGTGAAAAAACATTTAGAAAATGCTGAAAGTTGATTTTTTAACTGAATTTCCAGATGTGACAGCTCGGGAAAGGTCATCATCAAATAACAATCGCTTATAACTTAAGATATAATACATTTATCGAAAATGGAAAAACATATTCGATTTCAAATCACTTTGATAGATATGCCAGCAGCTTTTCCGTTTAAAATTCTCGATGAATTATTGTGCGAGGTTTCTTTTTAATACCCCCCCCCCCCTCTTAAAAAAATCCAAAACATCTGCATTCCTGATCTACAGATTCTTTTAGAAATGATTAAAATGAGAATTTTTATATCTTATTCAATTGACGAAAAGGGATGTGATAACGTTATTTTATTTGTACATAGCGCTAAATATTAAAAATAATACGTTTATTATCTATTTGTAAATAATTTTAATATATGGCACTGTGAAAATAAATGTCATTTTTGCACGTCGTCATTTTAATGTCGTTCGAGCACGTTATTTAAGATACTTAATTAAAGTTGAGATTGCTAACACCCAATCGTTCTCATGACGCTCTTTAGTGTATAGAAAAGCTTACTCAATTTTAACGGGATTTTTTCTTTTAAATATTATTTATAATGAATTATTAATTTTGAATATCGTACTTATATTATTTATAACAAATTAATAATTTCATATTTCCAGAGCTCCCACTCAACTTGTGTAGTAAAAAAGGGGACCAAAAGGGAGCACATATTTTGTAAAAAAAGAGATCAAAAGGAAACTATTTTCGCAAATCGTAAAATAAAATAAACACGGAAACCTTCCTTTCCTTCAATTGTCACTAATTAATAAATAATCAAAGTATAATTTGTTATAAAGAAAACGCTTGCTCCGATTCAAATACTGAAATTCATTATCTTAAAGCCATTGTTATTGGTAGAGGTTACAAACCTTCTAAGACAGATTGAATTTCACGAATTTTTCCACAACTATTTAAAGAAATTTGCGTGTTTTTCAGGATCCTTTGATGAAATTTATATGTTTTTCACTATCTCTTGACGAAATTAAAGTTTTAAAAATCTTTTGACAAAATTAGTTTTTTTTTCCGCAATCTTTTGACCGTTTTTTTTTTTTCGCGATATTTTGGTGAAATTCGCGTTCATCTTGCAATCTTTTGATGAAATTCACGTTTTTTCGCGATCCTTTGACGAAATTCACGTGTTTTTCGATTTTTTGGCGAAATTTGCATTTTATTGAGAGACCTTTTGCCGAAATTCGCGTGTTTTTTGCCACCTTTTGACGAAAATCGCGTTTTTCGCGATTCTTTGACAAAACTTGCGTTTTATTGAGAGATCTTTTGATGAAATTTGCACTTTTTTCCCCCAAAAACGCTATCTTTTTACAAAAGATCGCGCGATCTTTTTACAAAATTCTCGTTTTTTTCGCGATCCTTTGCCGAAATTTGAGAGTTTTTCGTGATCCTTTGTTGTAATTTGCGACCTTTTGACGAAAAACGCGTTTTTGGCTATTCTTTGACAAAACTTGCATTTTTTTTTCGCAATCTTTTGAGGAAATTAGTCTTTCTTGCGATCTTTTGACCGCTTTTTTTTTCGATCTTTTAACAAAATTCACGATCTTTTGAAGAAATTTGCGCATTTTCGCAATCCTTTGACAAAATTGGCGATTCTTTTCATGATCGATTAATGAAATTTAATGGTATTTTTTGGAATATATTTGCGAAAAGCGCGATTTTTCCGCGATGCTCTGCTAAATGCCAAACATCGGACAATTTTAAATAAAAGTCGGTTAAAAGTGTCAAAAAACAGACTTTACGGACCTAACAATGAAAAAACGGACTTGAAGCAAAAAAAAACGGATCTAATGGGAGCCCTGTAATTCCGGTGTTTGTGGTTTTTAAAATTTCAGTTTAATTAATTTTTTGTTGCAAAATCATTCGCGATATACCAAGATAATAATGAGCGTCATATGCCGGAATTTAAGCTGCAAATTTCACGCAATTTTAGTGTAGTTTTTCGTATTTATATTATTTAAATTATATTAATAATTTCGAATTTTGCATTTAGATTATTTATTTCTAATTAATAATTTCATTTTTATGGTTTCTTAATTCTTCTTATTAATGTGTTTCTGTTTAGCACGCCATTCGCGATTACCGCGGAAATTTCACATGCGACGTAAACCCTGGTCGAAATATACATTCGTAGATGGTGTATAGCCCGCGGGCTATACAACTATGCAGCTCCACGGCTTATACACAAACTTTTTTATGGTACTGCTCGATTTAGGGGTGCGGGCTATACACCCGAAAATACGGTACATTACCTGCTTAACAGGCAGAAAACATAAAATTTGTTTCAACTTTTTACGACATTTTGTATACATAATCAATTTATTTTACAAGCGATAAAATTGATATTAAAGTTAGCATTTTCAGGCTATTTTTAATTTGCTTTCATTTTTGATCTCGGGTGCAATTCAATTTAAGTATTCCAGGTTTAGTCTGCTTTGGATTGAGTTACATCTGACAGTTGAAATGTAAATCATTTTATATGTCGGGCAGATTAATATTTCAAAAAATTACGTAATTTACAAATGCTGTGAAACCTCGATAACTCGACACCACACAGGGAGAACACAAAACTTGCCAAGTTAATCTATTCCCTCCGCAATTACTTTTTCTTAAATTGATTGCTTGATACTGTTTTACGATGCAAAGGAGGAAAAAAAAAGTAGCTTTATTAGTTAAAATTTATAAAAAGTTCTAAAAAAGCACTATCATCAGGAATGCAATAAGATATTGATAACTGATAAGATGGCAAAACAAAAGTATGACTTACACGAATTTTTTTCTAAAATGAAACAATTTTAGATATGTTTTGAAGCACTTAACATGCAGGGAGGTGAGTTATCAGCAAAGGCATTTTATTTTGTCCTATTTAAAGCCTCTCCTACAGGAAAAATAACCATTGTTGAATTCTTTAGCAAGAATGATATATGTAAAGTCTTCCTGTTTTATATATTTAAAAAAAAAATCATTTTATTAGTGAAGTCAGCTATTTTTATTCGATGTGTTGACTTCATACAATATTTCTACTTATACATTATCAAGAAATAGGTTAGCTATTTATGGCTATGTATAACGTTAAAATTTCTGCTATTTGGGTGGACAGGGAATTCATACACTGAATCTTACATTTATCCTTTTACTTTTATTTCCTATTTAATAAAATTTTTTTTGGCTGCTGTGAGCAAGATTTTATCTGTATTAAAATTATAATAGTTTTTGAAATATTGTTCAAATTTATTGAAAAATGTATCTGGTAACTCTCTTTTTTTAACTGTCCAAAATGTTTTGTAATTGGGGGGGGGGTGGGGGGTGTCAACGGGGCAGAGCCCGCCTGACAATAACAAGCATTCATCTCAAAGAGCACATTTGTTTAGTTTTTTTTTACTCATTAGTTTTTTAAGAATGCTGCTAAAATTTGTGTAATTGCATCAGTAGAAATTTTCCAAGATGGTGCAAAAACTTCATTTTTAAATCGTTGTTATTTATAAATCCATGTTTTTACATCATTTTCTATTTTTAAAAAAGGTGCAAAATCATTGATTTATAAATAACATAAAGATTTAAAAATGATGTTTTTTCGCCATCTTGGAAAATTTTTCATGTCGCCAAAATGGCATTTTGGAACAATTTTTTTTTTTTGCAAAATTTGCACAGGATATGGGACTCTTCCCACGTTATTATTTTTAAAGTGACTTCTTTTTTGTTCGTTAGTTTGCTTCAATGGGACAATTTTGGGAAAAAATTACTTTTGAATAAAACATGTTAACATATGCAATAATGTAATCTGTTGGATTACGTACTGAATAAGAATGTAATCCGACACAATATAAGTAATAACATAAAAATATTATTTATTTTCGATACTAAAGTGCTATTTCGGTCAAATAATATAAAAACTAGAAATATAACATACCACGACAACGATATTCAACAAAAACAACCAACATTAGATGAATCGATTAAAGGCTCTAAATCTTTGAATGATTCATTGCATCGAATACGAATCATTCAAAATGATCACTAATTTGGCGTCTCTTAAATGATGAAATGATGCTGCCAATCTGAAGACTAATATTTATTTATGTACAGCTAAGATCGTTGAATTAATAAACCTCAAATTAAACACCTTGCAGAGGAAGCTATAAGGAAACGGCAGCTAGAGCAAAGCGATCCTGTATAGCAGAACAATGGAACAATGTAAGGCTTCTCAATAGATTATCTAGTTGCAGGGCAACTTCACATCCAGTTTATAGGTAAGCGTCTGAGACACTTTTTAATCTCGCCAATCTTATAAAATTAGCCTTTAACAAATAGTCAATATTTTAATAATGCAGTGACATATATAACTTTGTGTGAATGAATGAATACATTAAAATATTTTGACAAAAAATAATTAAGATTAGTTATAAAAAAAATAATGATTTTTATTATAATTTAAAATAAAGTAATACACTAAAATAATAAAAAGTAAGATAATTTTAAAAATTATTAACTTATTAAAAGTAAAGGCCAAGTATATAATTAATAATGTATAATTAAATATGTATAGCAAAGATGAAATACATGTTTCTTGAATTATTCAATGAAACTTTCCTCTTAAAGGTACCCTATTTCTTCACATCAAAATCATAAAGTAAGGAAGTTTTATTTTAGATTAGCCAGTCTTAATAACCAAAAAAGCTTGATTAGTACATAATATATTTGATAAAAAGATTGCGATTATCGATGATATCAATATCTTGATTTTTTTCAAAAATAAATTTATACTTCCTTTATGGAAAACCCTGAGTTCAGTCACATTATCAAGAATTTCATATTAAAATACATATAGAATGGTATAAAACTAAAAAATTCTGAAATTTTGTCCTTACATCTGAACTGAAAGTTTCATTGTTTACATCAAAAACGATGTGCGAATTTTAGGGTTGCAGATTTGAGGGAGTCTACTGTACACTTTCTATTTCTGATAGACTTGGTAAAAGTTACAAATATATTTAAACTTTTTATGCAAATAAGAACTACAGTAGAAGATCTGTATAATGCAATTCTATATAACCTAATTCTCCATATAACGCACAACCTCTCAGATGTAAACAATGATTTTTGCAGTTAAAAAGCACCTGCACTTTCACATTGTAAAATATTGCTACTCTCTAGAGGACTAAATTTGATACATTAGTTCAACTTTATCTTCTAATTTAAGACCTTTTTACTGTAAATAATGCTATTATTACAATAAACATGTTTGAAAATGTCTAATATAAGGGATGGTTGTGTCAGTTATATTTGGATCATGTTTATAAAGGAAATTTAACAATGTCTGACCTATATTATGCAAAAATTTATAATTTGGATAACTCTTGGTAACAAGGAAATGCAGTATAAAGATATTCTAATGTATTTTGATGTGTTTCAGACATATTTGGCCATGTTTACAAGGTGAATTTAATGATGTGATCCATATAATGCAAAATTCTATATAACGCACAACCTTGCATTTTTAGGTTTGCGTTATAAAGATCTTCTACTGTATATTGCATTTTCTAATTGTGATAAATTGGCAAAATTATAAAACTGGTTAGAAAATGTTGAGAACTATTTATTTTTGCTTCTCAATGAGTTGGCAAATATTGAAATTTGACTTTGCGATTTAAGGTCCTCCCCCCCCCCCCCCCCAATAAAATCTCTTAGTAATGGCCTTGTTCACAACATACATTGTTTATCAAATATGTCATCATATTTTCCTTGTTTTATCTTTTTTTATATAACTGAATATAATTATTATTGATTAATATTATAAATATATGGTACTTTTTCACTATAGGGACCTTGCCGTTTTTTTTAAAGTGGTTTGCTGAATTCGGCTTTAGAAAGTGATATTTGTTGCTAAATGATATATAAACAGCTAGGCAAACAAACTTAAGGAACTTACACTTATTTTTCTATGTATTTATGTATAATTATCTAAATATCTTATTTATATATATATGTATTATTGTTTTTTATATACAGTAGACACCCTTAAATCTGAATGGCTTGGAACCAGAGGATGTGCACATTTTAGAATTTTGTGGATTTCTGGTGACTAGTTTGTTTACATTTTTTGGCAGTACTTGATCATCCTGTCGACCAAAAACCTATCGCCAAACTATAAGATTAAATGCCAATAATGGATGATCATATATGTCACATTCACTTGACATTAAACACGTTATGTTATTAAATGATTTTTAATTCGACATTTAGCTGTATTTCTTCTAATATTTTACTGATTTATTTGTTCTTCGGTTATTTTAAATAAAAATTATGTCAATTTTTCTAATTTGGTGAAATTGTTTGATGGGATAATCAAATAGTGCCCATTTTTAACGGTAATTTGAAATGCAATAATTAACTCAAAATTGTAATGAATGCCTATAGTAAGTTAAATAATTAAGTAAAATTCTAAAGTAATAAATTAAATTAATAAAAGCCAAGAAAATTATTATTTCTTTTAAATATCAAAAGTAAAGGTCAAATAAATAATTAGTAATGCATAACAATGATGAGATAAATTTTTCTTGAATTATTCAATGAAACTTGCCTCGTGAAGACACACTAATTAATAATTTATATCAAAATCTTAAAATATATAACAAAGTTTTATTTCATGTTTCGCAATATTTTATAATTGAAAAATTTATTAAAAGATTAGTACATAAATGTACTTGATAAGAAAATTGTGATTGCGAATGATATCAGCTGTATTTGAATATTTTCAGAAATAAATTTATTCTTCTTTCATATCATAACAAAGCACAACTTCAATAATAATTAAACATAATTACATATTAAAATGTGTATACAATGAAATAAAATATTTAAAAATTCTAGAATTATTCACTGTCAGCATCTTAAATGTAAGTTGCCCTGTTTACATCGGAAACAATGTGCGTATTTTAGGGTAGCGGGTTTTAGAGAGTCTACTCTACTAATTTACTTCTGTTTGTATGAAAAAAAAAATAGATAAATGGCTTCTTTTTAATTAAAAACTCATATAATGTGAAAAAACCCAATAAGTTGCTTTATTGTAAATGTGTGATTTGATGTAAAAATTAGAATCATAAAAATAAAAATTATACTTGATGTTTTGATTTATCTTTAAAAACCATCCTCAGAGTTAATTTTCTAAAATACAAATCGGCAAAACATTACTTGCATGTTACATAATCGAAGGCACAAATAAAACTGAAAAAAGTAATAGAAATTTCATGAAAACATTTAAAATAACCTCAGCGGCGCCATCTCTTATCCAAAAATGAATTAAAACTAAATTACTGGAAATAGTATGCATATTTGCAAGGATTTTGTTTAATATTATGAGTATAAAAATGGATGCTGTTCCACCTTCACTTTCCTCTGGAGTTTATGAAATACCCTTTAAACTTACTGACGGTACAGATTCTTCATATATCGGGGTGACAAAGCATCGCCTCTTTGAAAAGGTTGAAAGATCATAAAAATGATTTAAAATATATAATAAGCTTTTCACCTCATTGTCGAGAACCTTCCTTAAAGGAAATATTTCATTTATTGTCATCTTCGGCAATACCAGGTTTTTTTTAAAAAATCCATCCATTTAAAGCAGTTTTCCAAGAATCTTTAGAGATTTTTCCAAGAAGTCAAGGAATATGTAATGACACTATTTCATTTTCTGTTCCAGAAGTTTGGGTCAGTATTTTGAAAGGACTTTAGCTTTTGCATGCTATTTCCATTAATTTTATTTTAATTCCTTTTTGGACAACAGATGGTGCCACTGAGGTTATTTTAAATGTTTTTATGAAATTTCTGTTACTTCTTTCAGTTTGAATTATGTCTTCAATTATGTAACAGGGAAATAATTTCTCGTTGCATTTTAGAAAATTAACTCCTGGGGATGGTTTTAAAGTGAAATTGATTTTTTTTTTTCTTTTTCTTTTAAATCTTTGTTTAAAATCTTGAAATAAAGCGTATGTTGCATAGCAACTTATTGTTTTTGTTTTCACATTTGAGCGTATGATGTAAAGACCTTTTTTATTATAATTTATTTCAATGTTTTTTTTTAAATACCAGGATATTGAAAACAGTGAATAGATTGCTAGAAAATCACTCTTCTGCCAGTGATTAATTTTACCAAACTTTTTCTCTCACCAAGGATATTTTATTGGGAAAAATTCCATATTTGGGTACATTCAATGATTGTTTTTTGTCACCAAGAGTAGGCAAATTTTATTTCATTATACCAATTCAAGGTTTTTGTATCAGGAGCTTTTTTTAAAAGTATTTCTAAATGAAAGTCACAGGATTTTGTTTTGAATATTCATTTAAATAAGAGTAAAGGAACAAAGATGAAATTAAAGGTTTTCATCATTGGTTTTTAGGTTTTTTTTTTTTTTTAATGGTTATTTTGAATATGTTGATGTTTTGGGTTTACTTACTCCGTAACTGAAGTTGCCCGAACACATTATCAGTTGCTTCTGATAAATCGGTAAAGATTTTTATTTTTGTTAATTTTTATTTTTGTTAATTTTTTTTTTTGCTTCTAATATTTTGTTTGGTTAAAAAATAACGTGTCATGTTGTGGATTCTTTGCTGGAAAATGTAAAAGTTAACGTTAAATGTACTTTTTGTTTTGAAAAAATAAATTTGCAGACAAAAAAAATTGCCAGATGCACATGAATATGGAATTTTACCCGTTTTCTCGATCACATCAAGACCCCATACTATAAAGTTCCAAAATGAATCTATAAATTGGAAATGAATTTCTCAAAACATAAAGATATTTTATTGTTATCACTAGTGTAGCACATTTGGAATTGAATGAGGATCCCATCTTTACATGAAATAAACTAAGTTAAGTTGAACAAAAGTGTGTGAAAAGAAAACGTGTGTCTAGAAGTAGAGATGTGCCATTTAAAGCTTGGGAGAAGGGGAAAGTTGATGGGACAAAAATCAATGTTTATCGACTGACTTTTCCTAGTTTTTTTTAGTTTCTAGTTTGTGTAGTTCAGTAAAATGAATAAACTCTTGTTGAAACATGGTGTCTAGCCACCTGGAAAAGTCAGGGAAATTTATACGGACTGAAAAAGTGAGGGAAATGTACAATTCTTGAGGAAAAGTCAGGGAAATTCGGAAATTCTGAGAATGTGTTACAAAAATTTTAAACTTCCAAGAGAAATATTTTGTTATACAGTACAGGACCCATTATCTGGAATTCCAACTGGAAAGACCCGAAATCCGGAAAAAAAAATTGAAAATTTCCTAAATTTGTAAATTTTTACTAAAATTTTGCAATTTTTGAAATTTTTACAGATTTGTATTTTTTTTTTTTTTTTGGTCTATTGTGTTGCAATGTGTAACCACTAAAATATGCTACATCAGCGATGGGGGAACACGGTTGTTTAGTTATTTTAGTTTAAAATTTATATTACGATTTGTTTTTTAAAAAATCATCAGATATTTCACATCCTCTCTCTCTCACTTTGACAAAATATTATGGCTACACAATTGTGTTACTTGAATCAGGGGTGATTCTGAGTTTAAAAAAAAAATCTGAAATTCACAGCAACTTTTTTTTTAAGTTTACAGAAGAGGGGGGGGGGGGGGGCTCCTCTGCACTAATTATGAGTTTTTTCCGCGATCTTTTAACGAAATTCGCGAATTCTCGTTTCTACACGATATTTTGACGAAATTAAGGTGTTTTTTGTGATCCTTTGAACAAATATTTTTTGCTATATTTTGACGAAATTTGCAGGGTTTTTTACCGAGATTTTGACGAAATTTGCGTTTTTTTCCCGTGATCCGTTGACTACATTTGCATGTTTTTCGCGATTTTTTGAAGATTTTTTTTTTTTTTTTTGCTATCTTTTGACGAAATTTGCGGATTTTTTTGCGATCTTTTGACGAAATTGTGGGGGCTTTTTCGATCCTTTGAAGAAATTTGTTTTTTTCGTGATTCTTTGACGAAATTTGCGTTTTTCCCACGATTTTTTTGACGGAGTTCGGGAGGACCCGAAATCCGGAAAATTCCAAAATCCGGAAAGGCTTCGATCCCGAGGATTCCGGATAATAGGTCCTGTACTGTATAACTAAGCATTTAAAATTGCAATGCCGGAAAAATCCAATTTTGTTCTTTATAAGTACTATTAAACAGTATACCATATACAGTCAGACCTCTATTTAATGAACCTCTATTTTACGAATTTCTCTATTTTGCGAACTTTTCCTCGGAACCAGCAACATTTTGCGAATTTCTTCGTAAAATAACCTCCAAATAGCGAAGTGTATACTCTATTTAACGAACTTTTTCTTCTGATATAATTTTTTTTTTCTCCATACTTCTCAAAATATTTCCGGACACTTCAAACTTATTCTTTCTTTTACACATTTTTTAATGCTCAATAATCTTGAATTAGTTTTACCAGGTGCCGAACTCAACGAGAGCAGTAAAATCCCTGTAATTCTTTGCATTTCATCCAGGAAATGCAAATTTTCAATATCCCCCTTTCACTCTCAAAAGGGCTGTTTTATAGTAAACTAGCAAACCCCGCGGCTTTGCTCGCGTAATATTTGAAATATGCCAAGTGATATTTATATGTCTAATTTTTATTAAAAGGTACCTATTTTATTTTATTAAAAGGTTTCTTATTAAAATGTACTTGTTACTTTTAGGAATAATTCAATAATTACCATTTAAAACACAGTTTGATTAAACATCATTATTACACTGCATTAGGCAGAAATGAGACTTAAATTAATAAAACCAAATAAATGATAATTTAGAAAATATTTTGAAACTTTTATGCTCAATTAAAACGCTCATTTCAGTATTCATTCCAAGTTTTGAATTTTTTGGAAACAATCTTCTTACATCTTAAAATTAACTATCTTGTCAAATTCCAAGTCCTACCATTTCTCTCATCATAATGGGCTATGTTGAAATAGGAACTGCCACCATTAATTTGCCAACATTAATTTTGAAATCGATTTGTTATCTCCTAATATTCCACAGAAACGTAATTTAGAAAACTTTCAAAGGCCTTTTTTAGAACGGTTGTTGTTCCTCTAAACCCCAGGTGGTAGAATCATCGGCATAAAATATAGCCTGTGTAGGATCAGAGACTGTTACCATTGATTCGCAACTATTACTTTTATAATCTGTTTATATTCCCTGAAATTGCATAGAAATCGTAATTTAGGACTTTTTTAGAATGCTTTTTGCACCTCCCCTTTGCTTCACCCCTTTTTAATTCGAATTTATTTTCGACATCCTTCGAGGGCATTTATATTTTATAAGAAACTATATACATTGCCATACTTAAAGTTTCTAGCCTATTCAGTATCACAGAAATCGCAATTTAGAAATTTTTTAGCTCCTACAACCCTCTGGTGGTAGTGGCACAGACATAAAATACAGATTATGTTTGAGCAGGTTCTATCACAAACAATATGCATCATTATTTTTTTTAATCGGTTTGGTATTTTATAAGTTTGCTTAAAAATTGTAATTTATAACGTTTTTCGCATACTTCATCTTTTTAAATTTGAATATTCTTTCGACTGTTTTTAATAAGCAGTTGCATCTTGTAAGTAAATACCATGCCATACTTCAAAGTGTTAGACCCCTCAGTTGTGCAAAAAACGCAAATTAGATCATGTTTTGCTTTTGCAACCCTCAGATGGTAGTGACAGCAACATAAAATATAACCTATGTTATAGCAGGGACTGTCACCATTGATTTGCAACCATTACTTTTGAAATAGCTTTGGTAATTCCTGAGATTAAGTAGAAATCGCAATTTAGAACGGTTTTCGCGCATTTTCACCCCTTTTTAAATTTCCAATTTTTTCAAAACTGTTCTTAAAGATCATTTATATCTAATAAATATGTACCTTGCCTAATTTTAAGTTGCAAGCCCCTACCGATCAAAAAATCGAAATTTAGAACGCTTTTTTGCTCCTGCAACGTCTAGGTGATAGTGATACCGACATAAAATCTTAGAAATCCTTTATATCTAATAAGTAGCTAATATTTCAAATTTCATATTTCTAGCTCCTTCCGTAACGCAAAAACCGCAATTTAGAACGTTTTTCTCCTGCACCCACTTTGGGGTAGTGGCACCGACATAAAACATAGCCTATGTTGGAGGAAGGCTTGTCACCGTCATTTTGACACCATTATTTTTCAAATCAGTTTGGTATTTCCCGAGATTGTTTAGAAACCACCATTTAGAACGTTTTTTTAGAACGCTTTTCGCGCATTTTCACCCCTTTTAAATTTCGAATTTTTTAAGAACTGTTCTTAGACACCATTGATATCTTATAAATAACTAATATGCCAAATTTCATATTTCTAGGCCCTTCAGTAACGCAAAAATCGCATTTTTTGAACGTTTTTTGCTGCTGTACTCCCTTTCGGGTAGTGGCACCGACATAAAACATAGCCTATGTTGGAGCAAGGCTTGTCACCGTCATTTTGACACCATTATTTTTCAAATCAGTTTGGTATTTCCCGAGATTGTTTAGAAACCACCATTTAGAACGTTCTTTTAGAACGCTTTTCGCGCATTTTCACCCCTTTTAAATTTCGAATTTTTTAAGAACTGTTCTTAGACACCATTGATATCTTATAAATAACTAATATGCCAAATTTCATATTTCTAGGCCCTTCAGTAACGCAAAAATTGTATTTTTTGAACGTTTTTTGCTCTTGCACCCCCTTTGGGGTAGTGGCACCGACATAAAACATAGCCTATGTTGGAGCAAGGGTTGTCACCGTCATTTTGACACCAAAATTTTTTAAATTGGTTTGGTATTTCTTGAGATTGTGTAGAAACCACCATTTAGAATGTTTTTTAGAACGCTTTTCGCGCATTTTCACCCCTTTCAAATTTCGAATTGTTTAAGAACTGTTCTTAGAAATCCTTTATATTTAATAAGTAGCTAATATTTCATATTTCTAGGCCCTTCAGTAACACATAAATCGCATTTTTAGAACGTTTTTTGCTCCTGCACACCCTTTCGGGTAGTGGCACCGACATAAAACATAGCCTATGTTGGAGCAAGGCTTGTCACCGTCATTTTGACACCATTATTTTTCAAATCAGTTTGGTATTTCCCGAGATTGTTTAGAAACCACCATTTAGAACGTTTTTTTAGAACTTTTTTTAGAACGCTTTTCGCGCATTTTCACCCCTTTTAAATTTCGAATTTTTTAAGAACTGTTCTTAGACACCATTGATATCTTATAAATAACTAATATGCCAAATTTCATATTTCTAGGCCCTTCAGTAACGCAAAAATCGCATTTTTTGAACGTTTTTTGCTCTTGCACCCCCTTTGGGGTAGTGGCACCGACATAAAACATAGCCTATGTTGGAGCAAAGGTTGTCACCGTCATTTTGACACCATTATTTTTCAAATCAGTTTGGTATTTCCCGAGATTGTTTAGAAACCACCATTTAGAACGTTTTTTTAGAACGCTTTTCGCGCATTTTCACCCCTTTTAAATTTCGAATTTTTTAAGAACTGTTCTTAGACACCATTGATGTCTTATAAATAACTAATATGCCAAATTTCATATTTCTAGGCCCTTCAGTAACGCAAAAATTGTATTTTTTGAACGTTTTTTGCTCTTGCACCCCCTTTGGGGTAGTGGCACCGACATAAAACGTAGCCTATGTTGGAGCAAGGGTTGTCACCGTCATTTTGACACCAAAATTTTTTAAATCGGTTTGGTATTTCTTGAGATTGTGTAGAAACCACCATTTAGAATGTTTTTTAGAACGCTTTTCGCGCATTTTCACCCCTTTCAAATTTCGAATTGTTTAAGAACTGTTCTTAGAAATCCTTTATATCTAATAAGTAGCTAATATTTCATATTTCTAGGCCCTTCAGTAACACATAAATCGCATTTTTAGAACGTTTTTTGCTCCTGCACACCTTTTGGGACAGGGACACCGACATAAAACATAGCCTATCTTGGAGCAAGCGTTGTCACCATCATTTTGACACCAATATCTTTTAAATCGGTTTGGTATTTCCTGAGATTGTCTAGAAACTACCATTTAGAACGTTTTTAGAACGCTTTTTGTGCATTTTCACCCCTTTTAAATTTCGTATTTTTTAAGAACTATTCTTAGACACCATTGATATCTTATAAATAACTAATATTTCATATTTCTAAGCCCTTCAGTAACGCAAAAATCGCATTTTTAGAACATTTTTTGCTCTTGCACCCCCTTTGGGGTAGTAGCACCGATTTAAAACATAGCCTATGTTGGAGCAAGGGTTGTCACCGTCATTTTGACTCCATTATTTTTCAAATCAGTTTGGTATTTCCCGAGATTGTTTAGAAACCACCATTTAGAACATTTTTTTAGAACTTTTTTTAGAACGCTTTTCGCGCATTTTCACCCCTTTTAAATTTCGAATTTTTTAAGAACTGTTCTTAGACACCATTGATATCTTATAAATAACTAATATGCCAAATTTCATATTTCTAGGGCCTTCAGTAACGCAAAAATCGCATTTTTTGAACGTTTTTTGCTCCTGTACTCCCTTTCGGGTAGTGGCACCGACATAAAACATAGCCTATGTTGGAGCAAGGCTTGTCACCGTCATTTTGACACCATTATTTTTCAAATCAGTTTGGTATTTCCCGAGATTGTTTAGAAACCACCATTTAGAACGTTTTTTTAGAACGCTTTTCGCGCATTTTCACCCCTTTTAAATTTCGAATTTTTTAAGAACTGTTCTTAGACACCATTGATATCTTATAAATAACTAATATGCCAAATTTCATATTTCTAGGCCCTTCAGTAACGCAAAAATTGTATTTTTTGAACGTTTTTTGCTCTTGCACCCCCTTTGGGGTAGTGGCACCGACATAAAACGTAGCCTATGTTGGAGCAAGGGTTGTCACCGTCATTTTGACACCAAAATTTTTTAAATCGTTTTGGAATTTCTTGAGATTGTGTAGAAACCACCATTTAGAATGTTTTTTAGAACGCTTTTCGCGCATTTTCACCCCTTTCAAATTTCGAATTGTTTAAGAACTGTTCTTAGAAATCCTTTATATTTAATAAGTAGCTAATATTTCATATTTCTAGGCCCTTCAGTAACACATAAATCGCATTTTTAGAACGTTTTTTGCTCCTGCACACCCTTTCGGGTAGTGGCACCAACATAAAACATAGCCTATGTTGGAGCAAGGCTTGTCACCGTCATTTTGACACCATTATTTTTCAAATCAGTTTGGTATTTCCCGAGATTGTTTAGAAACCACCATTTAGAACGTTTTTTTAGAACTTTTTTTAGAACGCTTTTCGCGCATTTTCACCCCTTTTAAATTTCGAATTTTTTAAGAACTGTTCTTAGACACCATTGATATCTTATAAATAACTAATATGCCAAATTTCATATTTCTAGGCCCTTCAGTAACGCAAAAATCGCATTTTTTGAACGTTTTTTGCTCTTGCACCCCCTTTGGGGTAGTGGCACCGACATAAAACATAGCCTATGTTGGAGCAAGGGTTGTCACCGTCATTTTGACACCAAAATTTTTTAAATCGGTTTGGTATTTCTTGAGATTGTGTAGAAACCACCATTTAGAATGTTTTTAGAACGCTTTTCGCGCATTTTCACCCCTTTCAAATTTCGAATTGTTTAAGAACTGTTCTTAGAAATCCTTTATATCTAATAAGTAGCTAATATTTCATATTTCTAGGCCCTTCAGTAACACATAAATCGCATTTTTAGAACGTTTTTTGCTCCTGCACACCCTTTCGGGTTGTGGCACCGACATAAAACATAGCCTATGTTGGAGCAAGGCTCTTCACCGTCATTTTGACACCATTATTTTTCAAATCAGTTTGGTATTTCCCGAGATTGTTTAGAAACCACCATTTAGAACGTTTTTTTAGAACATTTTTTAGAACGCTTTTCGCGCATTTTCACCCCTTTTAAATTTCGAATTTTTTAAGAACTGTTCTTAGACACCATTGATATCTTATAAATAACTAATATGCCAAATTTCATATTTCTAGGCCCTTCAGTAACGCAAAAATCGCATTTTTTGAACGTTTTTTGCTCTTGCACCCCCTTTGGGGTAGTGGCACCGACATAAAACATAGCCTATGTTGGAGCAAAGGTTGTCACCGTCATTTTGACACCAATATTTTTTAAATCGGTTTGGTATGTCTTGAGATTTTGTAGAAACCACAATTTAGAATGTTTTTTAGAACGCTTTTCGCGCATTTTCACCCCTTTCAAATTTCGAATTGTTTAAGAACTGTTCTTAGAAATCCTTTATATCTAATAAGTAGCTAATATTTCATATTTCTAGGCCCTTCAGTAACACATAAATCGCATTTTTAGAACGTTTTTTGCTCCTGCACACCTTTTGGGACAGGGACACCGACATAAAACATAGCCTATCTTGGAGCAAGCGTTGTCACCATCATTTTGACACCAATATCTTTTAAATCGGTTTGGTATTTCCTGAGATTGTCTAGGAACTACCATTTAGAACGTTTTTTAGAACGCTTTTTGTGCATTTTCACCCCTTTTAAATTTCGTATTTTTTAAGAACTATTCTTAGACACCATTGATATCTTATAAATAACTAATATTTCATATTTCTAAGCCCTTCAGTAACGCAAAAATCGCATTTTTAGAACATTTTTTGCTCTTGCACCCCCTTTGGGGTAGTAGCACCGATTTAAAACATAGCCTATGTTGGAGCAAGGGTTGTCACCGTCATTTTGACACCAATATTTTTTAAATCGGTTTGGTATTTCTTGAGATTGTGTAGAAACCACCATTTAGAATGTTTTTTAGAACGCTTTTCGCGCATTTTCACCCCTTTCAAATTTCGAATTGTTTAAGAACTGTTCTTAGAAATCCTTTATATCTAATAAGTAGCTAATATTTCATATTTCTAGGCCCTTCAGTAACACATAAATCGCATTTTTAGAACGTTTTTTGCTCCTGCACACCTTTTGGGGCAGGGACACCGACATAAAACATAGCCTATCTTGGAGCAAGCGTTGTCACCATCATTTTGACACCAATATCTTTTAAATTGGTTTGGTATTTCCTGAGATTGTTTAGAAACTACCATTTAGAACGTTTTTTAGAACGCTTTTCGTGCATTTTCACCCCTTTTAAATTTCGTATTTTTTAAGAACTATTCTTAGACACCATTGATATCTTATAAATAACTAATATTCCATATTTCATATTTCTAGGCCCTTCAGTAACGCAAAAATCGCATTTTTAGAACATTTTTTGCTCTTGCACCCCCTTTGGGGTAGTGGCACCGATATAAAACGTAACCTGTTTTGGAGCAAGCGTTGTCACCATCATTTTGACACCAATATTGTTTAAATCGGTTTGTTATTCCCTGAGATTGTGTAGAAACTACCATTTAGAACGTTTTTTAGAACGCTTTTCGTGCATTTTCACCCCTTTTTAATTTCAAATTTTTTAAGAAATGTCCTTTGATTTCATTAGTATCCTATAAGTAACTAATATTCCAAATTTCATATTTCTAGGCCCTTCAGTAACGCAAAAATCGCATTTTTAGAACGTTTTTTGCTCCTGCACCCCCTTTGGGGTAGTGGCACCGACATACAATATAGCCTATGTTCTAAGTTGGACTAACACCATCATTTTGATACCATAACTTTTGAAATCGGTTCGGTAGCTCCAGAGCTTACCTCCTACAAATAAACAATTTTTACCTCTTTATAATAGGAGTATAGATAGATAAGTTTCAGTAATTAAATTTAAGGACGCATGTAGTAATACAATGCTTAAAATTACTTGTTATAATAAATACGGTAATGTTATTAAAATTCATTAATTTTAATGCAAATATTTTCATAAAACTGAAAATACAGTGTATTTCCGGACAATATTTTTTAAAATTCTTGTTGTTCTTACAGATTTCTTTTTGATGGGTAAAATGAATAATAATAATAATAAAAATAAATATGATTTACAAAAAAAGTGCGATTGGCTAAGTTTTTTAATAATGTTTAGTGTTTATGAATTAAAAAATCTGTTTTGTGTAGTTTAAATTATTTAAAAAGGCTCATCTCTATTTAACGAACTTTTTGGGGGGATTTAGCGACTTCGTTAAATAGAGGTCCGACTGTAGTATAACAATACCTGTCATGAAAATAATTTTGTCTTTCATTTCTTCCTTGTAACTCTGATATTTTCAACTCCAGTTTCACAGTCAAACTTTGTACTGAATGTTGTAGGATTGATCAGGTGTTTCAGTCTGTTTACTAACTTTGTTTGGAAACTTTGTTAGCTTAATTTATTGAATATTTATTATTTGTATTAAAATATGTCGTAGTAATCTGTATTTAACTGTGACTACCGTTATAAAAAATTCTGTGGCGTTATCCATGTTATTCATACCTTTTGATATTTATTACCTGTAGAACCAATGTTAATTGTAACTTTAGTTGTTGTAGATTGAGCACTCTATCTAACGGTTATTAAATGCGTGATGCTCTAATCTTTATTATCTCATATTATACAGAATCCTGCACACGTGCACACCTTTACAATGGTGAATGTTTCTATTTAAGCTTGGCAGCATAGCTCTTAAGTTACATAACACTATATTCTGATCATACATCCTGATTGGACAAAATGGATAGAACCTGATGTTAAAATTGTATATATCCAATGTTGGGGAAATACATCATTTTAATCGCCACTGGTGAGTGAATTTTTAGGTAGTCATTAAAAACTACAAACTATACAGATATACTGAAAACTTTTTTACTAGTTAACTGTATTTTACAACTTTCCAAATGACTTTGATGTAAACATGGTGCTAAGTTCTATTCTATATTAAACTTGCCTCTCTTGTATATATTTCTTAATTTCATAGCAAAAAATATTATGAAAATGCATTGGAGTAACTTCAGGGTTGGGTTTTTGACATGACATGTCAACAAACTAGTCGAAAAGTGTCAAAAACCTTATACACAATTATTTAGCAATCATTAGTCCATTAGTGTTATTTTACATTAAATCAAGCTAAAAACTGATTAAATGATAATTTATATCTTATATAAACCATTTTTATTTAGTTGTACTATATGTAAGTTGTAATGAAATTATACATCCTAATTCAAATTATTTGTCAATTGTCATGCTCGTAAAAATAGCTAAAAATATTAAAACTACTATTAAATGCATTTTTCAAAGTACTATTTATATATTTATTACTATTACTATTATATGTTCAGTTTGTTATAAAAAAAATAGAAATGTAATTTATGCTTAAAAAACACCTGATTGTCTAAAGCTAAGGGGGCCACTATTCAATAACTGGCAATAAGTTGCCTAGATTTTTAATGATTCTAGAAATGTTTGTTTTTGTACACAAACATTAGATATAAACCACAGTAGAAACACATATATTCTCCGAGTAATTAAATAAATTATAATATGAAATCAATATAATTAAACATTCTTTAAATCAATAACTTAAAAGTAGGTGGTTTGTTAATTTCAGTATTAACACATATATAATATATCTTCACCTTATTATGTTAGGTTCAGTTTAATTATGTAGGACAATTTGTTTATGTTAAATTTTATTTTTATACATTGTAAAATAGTTGGCATTTTTTTTTCTTATTTGAGCATATTATTTCAAGTTTGTAGCTGTAAGTCTAGCCTTAATCCTTAATCATTTTTTGTGGAAAAGGCTTGGAATGGGACTAATAATAAAACAATATAAAAATATTTATATTATTTATATGTAATTTTATACATTAAATTATACAAGTATTTCCTACATGTACTTTCATTTAAAAAAAATAAAGTGTTTCATAGTTTGTTTAGTACATATTTTTTATGTAATAATACTTTTAATTATTTTTTTATTCAATATTTATAGCTTACAATTATTTTCTAATTTCTAAGCAACTTGTTGAACCAAAAACATGTTTTGAGTTTTATACAGGATATGTGGTTTTAATGTCTAAAACTGTCAAAAAGTTTATTAAGTGTCTAAAACTAAAAATTATGAAAAATTGTAAATTTAAGGTTGGAGTAAAAATTATGTTTTGGACTCAATTTTAGGTTTTTAACACGACGGTTAAAACCGTCACATTGTCAAAAACTAGCCAATCCTGAGTAACAGTAATTGACTATTTTTGCAGTTGCATAAATTTTTTAAGAACAATTTTCAACTGTACATTGCATTTTGCTAGCTGGTAAAATAAATCCTTGGCTAGTCAGATTTTCTTGAAATTCCCCACTCCTGGATACCTGAAAAAAGTATTAAATGTATGCTTGTAAAACGTTCAAAAATTTGTAAATTTTGTAAGAATTTGATTAACAGTTCAAAAATTGTTACTTCAAAAAAAGTTGTGAAAGCTTCACTCTCAAATTCACAACTTTTAAGAGTTTTTGTGTGTAACATCACAAAATCTCAATATACCTGGAAAAGTCACGGAAATTTCTTGCTGATCTGGAATACACAACCTGTTTTGTAATGCTAGCTATTCGTTTAGAATGTAAAAAGCAAAAAAAGGTTTACTCTAATTAATATTTTTGGCACCATTGTTGGCACAGTGAATAGGACCTGTCCCAAATAATACACAAGTACCAAACTCTAGAGTAACTTTGCTCATTTTTTTAAATGTCTTGTAAATGCTCTCTCTACCACTCTTGTTACACAACATTAGCTAAAATGGTGTTGGATCATTTGTTTATACTTTACATTCATGGAAGTTTCTGAGCTATTTCTGTTGGTTGCAAATTTTAATACTCCTATAGTTTATGGTATCTTTTTGTGACTATATACTGTATTTTATTTCTTTAACCATTAACAAAGATACTTTTGTTTTCAGCCCTGTTATGAGAACGCTGGATTAAATCATCTTGATGAGGTTACATCACACAATTGGAACTTTTTTTTGTTCAGCATAAAATAAGTAAGTCGGCATTTCAGTTTTTGGAGACATTCAATGAATCTGTCTTAAACTACATAGGTCATAATAATTGAGGACTTTACGTTGTAGTATCGAATAGTAAATGTAATAGAGGTTGCTATCCAGTATAAGTATTTATATGTTAAATAACAATCTCTTTTTTGTTTCATAATATGTAAGTCAGGTTCAAAAAATTTTCGTGAATCTATTAAAAAAAATTCTACTCACAAATGCTATTAGATTTTTAAAAACATTTTTGTACTTACTGTACTTTTTAGATATTTTTACTTAATAGTCTAATTATCAGTTAATTACTTTATGATATTTATAGCTGAAAAAAAAAACACTTTTGGACTTATACTGTTTCTGCTAGGAATAAATCGACGCCTATGGGACCCATTATCCAGTATTCTGAAATCTGTTAACTTTTTTTAATTGAAAATTTTACAGGTTCCTAATTTTTTAAGTTTATTATTTCAATGTGTTAAGAACTGAAATAAATGGTTACATCAGTGGCATACGCTAGGAACCAAGGACCCCCCCCCCCCCGCCCCATCCTCCCTTTCCCAAAATTAAAAAAAAATAATTTTTTAATAGCGTCATCACTCTGCTAAATAAAAATATGGTAACGAAATTACTGTATCACCTACCATTCTTTTGGTACGAGTGTTTGCTTTTAAAATTAGGGTATTTTATATCTTGCTAAAACATAAGTGGAAATTTTGTAAAACATAAAATATAGATAATAATGCATATATTACTTGTAAATAAATATATAAATATGATTACCCGAGTTACAGCGACATAAGGTATGAAAATATATTAGTGGATAGCATTTAGTAAATTTGGATAAGAAAAGGAGAGGAAACATAAAAAGAAAAATGCGCAATACAGGTATCAACAAACTAGATTTTCATGCTATATTTTATCAATTTGATATCTAAGCCATTGAAAACACTTTTCCCCTGATTTCAATTTTATCTAGCATTGTAAATTAATATAATAATCCTTCACTATTTGCTGTTATTATAAAACTGTTCCTCGGAAAAATAGTACATGCTGGAGCAATTTGGATAACATATTCAGAAATAGGAATATTAGATCTGTGTACTTTATATATTTCTAGTTTGCAGGGAGGAAAATATTTTTGTCGACCAGTGTAATTAATGACAAATAAATAAATAAATAAAATATAATAAATGAACTATAATGCATAAATAAAAAAAAACTATATTGCATATTATTATTATTACATTATAGCTCTTATTATGTATGATAATGTAATAAAGTTGTTTAAAAAATAAGGGTTACTGTAATTAGTGTAATTGGCAGCATGTTTGGTGCAGTTGTATCTGACATATATATATATATATATATATATACCTAAAACATAAGTATAAAAAAAAATTCTGTGCATGGTTTATATCTTTATAATGGAAACATATTAACCACCCAAAGCTAGTTATCTAATTCTGATAATGTTCAACTTTACGGAGTTGAATAAACAAAACAAACTGTAGATAGCTCTCTCCTTTTTTGTAATGTGTTTTTTGTGGCGTGCTCGGATTTTAGGTAGATTTCATAAGAAATACTTTATTACAATCGCCCCTATGTTGGAATTTCTATAAAATTTTTGCAGATCTATGCTAACCATAACCCCCTAGAATCCCTAACCATCCCCAGTTCAAAACTTTATCCATCTATCTTATCTATCTATGTCACTTTTTTACAGGCACAATAACTTCCATAATTTTGCATAAATCTCTTCGAAACTGAAACATAAAATCAAGCGCCAGAAAAGTTTTTTACAAGACTAACTCTTACAGCAGAAAAAAGAAGGGGGAGTTGAAGAAGAAAAAAAATCTTAACTTTGTCGATTCATAAAATATCAAATCCACTTAAGTTTGTTTTGAATTTCCTTAATATTATCTACAACTTTTATATTGACATGTTTTTGATAGGACCAAATCTTGCAGCAATAAAAAAGAAGGGTGGGGGGATTGTAGAAGGAAATAACCCACATTTCCGTTAATCCGCCACTAAGGTGATTAAAAAAACGTATCATTAGTGTAATGAAAATTTTTAATAATAATTAGCAATTTAAAATTTACAAAATCTAAAAAAAATTGTTCAGAAGGCCTTCAATGGAATTTAATGTTTGTTTACGTTTTTAAGCTGGTTATAATTAGTGCTACAGAGTTAAATGGTACATTCGTGGAAAAAAATAAAAATAAACACCCCTACTGACATTGCAACAAATTATGGTAGAAGAAAATGACTGGTATCAAATGATTGAAAATAAAGTCTACTTTTAAATGATGTCTATAAAATTGGCTTAGGGAGCCATCTACCTATCAAAACTAGACCAAACTTTGTTTTTTTCAAATGGTAACACCCAATTTTGACACTATATTTTAAATCTTCAGTTCAAACTCATGGTTAGAAACAAAAGTTCAAGTCGTTTGGTTGATAGGTTTTTGTTTATAAACATTCAAAATTGACAGCTACTTCTTAAATTTCATTTTCATATTTTTATTAATTTCTCCTAAAATTATAATCCTAATATGATCATTTTTTGTGTGATTACAGTACTAAAAAACCCCAAAAAATTGTGAAATTCACCTGAAGTTGTAGCCAGAGATTTCTTGTAAAAAAACTTCTCCATTCCACAGTATTTCTAAATCTATGTGCCCAAGACCTTACAAAAATGATAGAACTGTATTTCTCTGAAAAAAAAAACAGGATTAAAGCATGTTGTTATTTAATTGTATTTTTCAATTTGTGATTCATAAAATTATTAAAAAATAATAACAGTTTATTTATCTTACTAAAAAATTATATACTTCTTTTTTAATTATCGTTACGAAACACATTACTAATATGTTTTCTCATGAAATAGTGCCTTTTTTAAACTAGCATGTTGCCCCTTTTTCTTTCTAGAATGAATACTAAATTATTAATTATCATTTTAGCAATTTAAGTTTATCTTATAATTTAAAACGATCTCATTGCAGTTGTACAAACTGCTCGAGAAATTTCCTTCTATTAAATAAGTTTAGCAAGATAGTCTTGGAACAAATATACAGCCTCTTCATTAGCCGTAAAGCCTCTCCACTTATGATAATCTGACAATATCGAATTGTTTTTTAAAATGATCTAACCATCCTTCACTGGCAATAAATTCTGAATCTTCCTCCTTCTAATAATCGGGAAAATCGCAATGCTTGTTCCTGCAATATCGGCCCAGTAACAGGCAAGTCATTTCCTGTTAAGTGTTGATGCCACAAAAATAAAATTTCCTCAGTCTTCTTTATGCCTATCTTTCAGCATAGCTTTCCATTTTTTCATTCCGCTTCCGCTGGTTTGGGCACTACACCATTTTTCAATTTCTGCTTAATTTTTCTTTCAGTCACCCACTGTACTTTTTTAAACTGCTAACTCCGAAGGTATATTTTTGCCATTATCTCTGACTGCAGTCGATTTATAGTGCGTAGTTTCACCTCCATAGTCCCAACAACCTTTCTTCGTGTATCACCCATTTGTTTATTCTTCAATAAATAAACACAGAACACCAAAAGTCTATACGAACGTAACCAAGAACAACGGCAAATAACTTCTGCACTTGTTCCCATACGAAGCAGAACTGATGCAACAGGTTATCAAGCCTTAACCCCCTCCCTTGTTGTCTGTCGTTGCTCTGCTATTGCATTCTGCAATCCCTTCTTGTCGAAAGTCAGCACTCTTCCACTGACAGGAACCTGCCTGTCCTGCCCGTTTGCAACATTCCTCATTTTTTTTTACTAGGCCAGATAGTCGGGAGTTTAGTGTAACGAAGTCACTTGCTCACCACGTTCAGCAGAAGAAACCTATCCCACTTGCTTTTTTCTTTTAGAAACTTCTATTTTTGAAGTTTGTGGGCAGTAGTTATCCCAGTTTCACCACAATTATAGACACAGTATGGAGTGAAACTGTACCACTCATAAACACTTTTTAAATTTTTCAAAAATGTATCCACATTCACTTTGTTGAAGTGGGTGGACCTCCCTACACTTGTGGCTTCAGTTGCTTTTAGTGAAAGAGCTGGATGACGATACATGAAACCATAGTACCAGTCATTTCCAGCACAACTTGTTTTGATCCATGCAGCAGGCAATTTTCCTTTTAAGGCATTCCCAAATTCACATGCCAGCAAAAAAAAAACCTGTTTCTTGTTTAGACTCTAGTTCATATAACTCGCAGTAAGTATTCTAGCTTCTTTTCTTCTTCTGTTGAGAAAATCATTCCACATGTTAGATCAGATCTAAAAATTAGATCAGCGTTCTTCTCAGATGATTTAAATTTTATCACGTTCCTTGCAAGAACTGATTTGGAAATGTTCATAGCTAACGTTACTTCTGTGGTGCTTCTGTTTTCTTCCACAACCATCTGCACAGCCTGTAACATGTGTTCATTGGTCAGCATTCTTCTGCTTTGCTCAACTTTCTTCCACTTTTGCGGCATTTTCTGCAAAATAAAAATAACGTACTTTTACATACCTTCCTAAATAGTGTATTGCCATGTAAAAAAAAGTTCAATATTTATTTCAAAACACTAATATTTTATTTGAAAAAAAACTAAGGAAATTGATTTTATAAATATAAATATTTAATACTAATAGTTGACATCGATAAATAATGCATGAGTAAGAAAAGAAAATTTGCACTGCTTTAATTTTTCAATGAATATTTGTTTAAATAAATCATGAAAGTAGTTAAAATTCCAATTTAACTTGTAAGTTTTATTTCTTACTCTATTCAACTCCAAAACAAGATAGTCTTATAAAATACCCAAAAATTGTATGTAATTAAACGTAATTATTTGGATGGAGATATCATTTGGGAGATGGGACATGTCCCATCCCTCCCTTAGAGCAACATTAAAAAAGGGTTTTTACAACAAGCATGTTACTTGTAGGTTTAACTATTCAATAAAATATATATTGTTGAGTTTACAAAATATTATAAACAAATAAGTTAGCAACAAAGAATGAAACCGAAAATTCCCATTTGAAATCTGTGTAGTTGCTTACTTTTGCTGCGATGAGATTCTTCCCACTTTACGTAAAATTTTGAGAAAAATTTAGATTTTTACCTGTCAGAAAAAAAAAATGTTTTTTTTTTCTGGCAACGGAAAAAATGCGACAAATGAAACACGTCTTGAGAGCATTGTAGCATTGTACTCTCATAAAGTTTATAATCTGAGAAGTCCTGACAATCTCTTTGATTCTTTGACAAAATTCGCATTGTTTCCGCAATCCTTTGGCGAAACTTGCCAGTTTTTTTTGCGAATCTTTGACGAAATTACCATTTTTTTACAGCCGTTTGACGATTCGCGTTTTTTCAGCGGCCCTTTCAAAAATTCGCGTTTTGTTATCAGCCTTTTGTCGAAATTCACTTTTTTTTCACATTCATTTGACAAAATTCACGTTTTTTTCTGCGATCTTTAGATGAAATTTGTGTTTTCCCGCGATTTTTTCTTAAAATTCGTGTTTTTCTTTGATCTTTTGACGAAATTCGTGTTTTTTCAGCGATCTTTTGAAGAAATTCATATTTTTGCGCGATCTTTTGGCAATATTTGCGTTTTTCCGCAATCTTTTGACAAAATCCGCATTTTTTTCTCGCAATCCTTTGATGAAATTCGCTTTTTTCCGCTGCCCTTTGATGAAATTTCTGCGAACGATTGACGAAATTTATTTTTTTCGGTGACCATTTGTCGAAATTCGGGATATTTTTTATGTCCGAATTTTACGACTGATCTATTTTTTAAAAAATTGGGAACAAATGCCTTAATCTATCGGAAAATTCAGAATAGAATTAACCTGCCAGAAATGACCAAAAAACAGAAAATAGAGGATCCACGGAAGAATCTCATGTCTGGTATGTGCAAAATACGGTTTTGTGCACGGTTTTTTAGCTTTTTAGAAAATTTGAGATTACGTGTATTTTCAGACTTTTTGTTCTTTCATCACTCTGATGCCTGCTTTCGATATTGTCCTTTAAATAAATTCACAAACTCATAGCTGCTTGCAACTAAAAAGATTTATAGCAACAAATAGGATGCAATGATTACTCCATCTGGTGGAAGTGTCTTAAAATAAAAATAAAGATTATTTTAAGCGTTATTGCTGATAACCCATCCCTTCCTAATCTCCCCTACTGATGTAAAGAAAAAAATACCAAAAAATTTTTTGGTTGGATCAAAAATGATAATGATATCAAAAACAAATACTCCTTGCCCTCCCCCTAGAGGTATCTAACAATAGAGAGTGCCAGAACCCCCCCCCCTAAAGTGATAACATTATATATGTACAGCCTCTATCTCATAAAGTCCAGAAAAGAATGTAGATAGAATAGGATCAATATTTCTACTTACATATACACATACATATCGGTATCTATATTCGAGTTAAGTTATACCTAAGAATATATAATTTGATGAT
This sequence comes from Maratus speciosus, assembly GCA_963932465.1. NCBI lineage: Eukaryota > Metazoa > Arthropoda > Arachnida > Araneae > Salticidae > Maratus > Maratus speciosus. The sequence goes on along the minus strand of OZ010794.1, from coordinate 70,343,412 downwards.
TTAATGCATTAATTTTGTACTGTTGTAGGAAATGAAAATTGTCAAATTGGCTACTTAATTGGCAGTTAAAATTTAGTGCAGTTTATTAAAAAATGTCTGGTTTATTATTTTTTATTCTGTTTTAAGATTCAATGGTAGATAAAACTTTTTCACTGAAGTTGAATAAGTCATTTCCTTGGATGAAAATTACAACAATCTCTTCATACTGATATTTTGAAGGATTTTCTGTTATCATCTACAAGAAAACGTTTTTGCTTAAGAAAATGTCATCGATTACAGAAGGAAAATGTTCTTCAAGTAAACAGCTCTTTGTTCCTCAAATTGGTGATAAAGAAAAACATTCCTCCATAGATACAAAAGAAAAAGTTTTTATTTGTGAAGTATATTCCAAAGGATTTTCTCAGAATAGTGATCTAAGAAAACATCTCTTGACACATACCGGTGGAAAACCCTTTATATGTGAAATATGTTCCAAAGATTTTTCTTATTGTAATAGTCTAAGAAGCCATCTCTTGACACATAGCGGAGAAAAACCTTTTGTCTGTGAACTATGTTCCAAAAGATTTTCAAAGAATAGTAATCTAAGAAGACATATAAGAAGCATTCATACAGGTGAAACACCTTTTGTTTGTGAAATATGTTCCAAACGATGTAATGATAACAGTCATTTAAGAAACCATATTTTGACGCATGCAGGAGACAAACCCTTTATTTGTGAAATATGTTCCAAAGGATTTTCTCAGAATACATTTCTAAGAAGCCATCTCTTGTCACATACAAGTGAAAAACCCTTTATTTGTGAAATATGTTCGAAAGGATTTTCTCGGAATACTTCTCTAAGAAGTCATCTCTTGACACATACAGGAGAAAAATCTTTTGTTTGTGAAATATGTTCCAAAGGATTTTCAAAGAATAGTGATCTAGGAAGACATCTGTTGATTCATACTAGAGAGAAACCCTTTGTATGTGAAATATGTTCTAAAGGATTTTCTTGGAATACTTCTCTAAGAAGCCATCTCTTGACACATACCGGTGAAAAACCCTTTACTTGTGAAATATGTTCCAAAGGATTTTCTCATATTAGTAATCTAAGAAAACATCTCTTGACACATACAGTTAAAAAACCCTTTATTTGTAAAATATGTTCCAAAGGATTTTTTCATAATAGTCATCTAAGCAGCCATCTCTTCACCCATACAGAAGAAAAACCTTTTGTTTGTGAAATATGTTCCAAAGGATTTTAAAAGAATAGTGATCTACGAAGACATCTATTGACTCATACTAGAGAGAAACCCTTTGTGTGTGAAATATGTTCCAAAGGATTTTCTCAGGATAGTAATCTAAGAACACATCTTTTGACACATACAGGGGAAAAACCTTTTGTTTGTGAAATATGTTCCAAAGGATTTTCTCAAAATATTTCTCTAAGAAGCCATTTCTTGACACATACATGTGAATAACCCTTTACTTGTGAAATATGTTCCAAAGGATTTTGTCAGAATATTTTTCTAAGAAGCCATCTCTTGACCTATACAGGAGGACAACCTTTTGTTTGTGAAATATGTTCCGAAGGATTTTCTCAGAATGGTCATCTAAGAAACCGTCGTTTGATTAGAGAAAAGAAAACCTTATCTTTGTAAAACATGTTACAAAGGATTTTCCGATAACTGTTATCTAAAAACGTATTATTTGTTTCAATACCAAATAGACATGTCTTAAAATATATATTTGTGTTTCCAAAATTGAGTATGAACTCCCTATATGTCATTGCATTTACTATTATCACATTTCTTGTGTTTTAGCATTTAATAATAAAAATGTGCACTTTTGTTTTCTAAATCCTCAAAAATTCTTTCACAGCCTATTGTGTTTTTGATAATAAGCGAATAACTCCTGATCAATTCATTAGGTTACAGTGAAAAATCTTTGATAGTTAGTTCTCATTTTTTTTAATTTCACTTTAACCCTTTAAGACCTGGTAAGTTTTGGTAGAAATTAAAAGTTTTGGTGGTTAACCCTAATTAATAGGATCCTATAAAAATATGCTAATCACTTATAATTAAACAAAGCTAAAAATGCTGCAAAAGTGTTATAATACCTTTATTTAGATTGACGCTTGTTTCATCGCACAAATTTAATATATTCCTTGTTGCAAAACCTTCCATGAAATTAAAAAACAGTATGCAAGAAAATATATCCAATTGAATCAAACCAGTTATCAGGAGTATATAAAATACCTTTCACCAAAGAAGATGGAGCAAAGCAGTTTTATATAGGTATGACAAATAGAAAAGTTAAAACTAGAATCAAAGAACATATAGCAGACATTCAATAAAATATGAGAACCACAGCTTTAGCCAGATTGTGCAGCAAAGAACCTTTACAGATCAATTTTAAAAATAGCAGAATAATTTATCCATCATGATTTTATCTACTATCCATTATCCGGGAATCAATAGAGATATATTTACACAAAGAGAATATTTGCAATGATTCAGTGTCCCGTGAATTACCTAAAATTTAGAAAGAGATGCTTTGCTGTTTTAGTAACAATAGTAAAAATTAATCAACGCTCACAAATATCCAATTTCATTTTATTTTGTATTTGCACGGATTTTCATTATGGATGAAAACGCCTGATATTATTTACCAAGTTATTGTTTTTAAAATTTGTTTACAAATATATTTCTATCATTATTGATTTTGAAAATATCGCCATTTGTGTGATGAAACGAGCGTTAATCTAAGATATGGTTTATATCACTTTTATAGTAGTTTTAGCTTTGTTCAATAGGATCCTATTTGACCGATAAAGAATTTTAAAGAAAAATCTGATTCCAGGTTATGTCAAGGGAAGATCCACACAATTGTGTGGTGCAGGCTCAACTTTAAACCGTATGTTATAATGTATGATAGATGTCCATAGATGAAAAATATCTCTAACGTACATTTAGATCAAGATATCCTTTCTTTCAAATCTATTTTTTATCTGCTCAATGGCTTTAGGGTAATTTGCCGCTGTTGGGGGAAAGCTTTCTACTGCAACCAAAGTTTCCTCCAAATGCATTTTCTCGAATTGTGACCAAAAGGCTAGATAATTTTTTACTTCACCATTGAACGTCATCGGTTGTATTTCAGGTAATTTAAATTTTCTCTTTTCCGGAATTATCGTCTGTGGTAATTTCGTTTCTTCCGTCAAACTTTCAGTCTTCATTATTATTTCGGAATATCGACCGCGATACTCTTCTGCAGCAATAAAATCTTCTTCATATTCTTTTTCAGTACCTTCTATTTGCAAAAAATTAACTTCTATTTCCTTTTTAATATCTCCAAGTCGTTTAAACTTTTCTTTCTGCTGTACTTCTAATACAGCAAAAATCCGAAAAATCGAAAAGAAAAGCTGAGTAAAGTGCATTAAAATTGTCAGATAGATAAAAAGATTTGTCTATAATATACACGACTCCAAATGAATAACCTCATTCCTTTCCTGGCAATTACTTTTTTACGTCCATATTTGGCCTTAGAAGGGGCGAAGTCTGGTGACTGCCTGGGGCAATAAAAACCAAGCAGTTGAAAATTTACAAAATAAAAAGTAAAAGCTCAATAATTTTGTTGTTGTTTTGACTCTCACATAATTTTGAAAATTAGCATTGGGTTCAGGAAAGTATCTAGACATATCAGTCCATATACTTTTTCTATTGAAGATTGGTAGTGATAATTCCAGAAAACTGGTATAGATAGTAATAGAAGATATTTTACATTCCTGAAATTCATTGTGATGCCTACAGTAAATCCTGGTTTTTGAGTTCCAAAGACAATGTGACTTAAAATACCTTAATTGTAATAATTTGTAATACAACAGCAAAATCTGGAAAAATGAAATTTGCCTATAATAGAATCATGTCTTAAATGGAAAACTACATGGTCCCAACAGAAAGAATACCAATAGTTATACCTGCTAAGATGGAAATCTGTATAAAATGGAATTATTTCCGCTTCCTTTCGATTTGTATTTTCCAGATTTTAATGAATAAATATTTGACAAAGTTGATTACGTTTTACAATATTATGTATTCTACTGTGACAAATTTTAAATTTCAAAATAATTCGGCTATTAGAAACTTCGTAAATTTCTCTTAGTAGATGTAATTTGCGGGGGGAGGGAGCGCCAAAATCCATGTTTGCCCCAGATGAAATTTAAGCTAGTTTTGGGTCTGGGAGAAGGTGGTGTTGGGAATCTTTAAAAAGTTAAATACAGGGTTCCTACGGGTCAGGGAAAAAGTCAGAGAATTCGAAAATTTATGTCAAAAAGTCAGGGAAATTAAAAAATATATTTGAAGTGGTCAGAGAATTTTTGATGTACTACTTTCCATCCGAATCTCGGTTATCGTCATCAGTGAAGAATTTTTTAGTGATTCATACAATGTATAATTTTTATATAAAATGTATGCAAACTATATAACAATAGCGTACTATGAAAAATAATTAAAAATAAGAAATTCTTACAGCGCATACTTTTTTAGCATTTATTTAGATTACAGTTGTCTATTGTGGAGAGTTTTACAACACTGTATGTATGAGCCGAATGTTTATTGAGAAAAGTCAGGGAAAACCTGGAAAAGCCAGGGAATTGTTTTACCAGAATTGTGTAGGATCTATAGTGAAGGAAGACCTTACCTGTCAATGGAGATTATACTGAGCCAGCCTATTTACCGACTTTGGCGTTGTAGGATTTCCATATTGGGAGATATAGCGATGAATTTGGCGTGCAGAAAATCCTTTTTCGTATTTAATTTATATTATTTGTTTACTGCTGAAGTATATTCTTAAATCCCCAGATTTGGCTGTTTATCGTTGTTTGGAGGAATAAATTTGCACGAGTTGATGTTACCAACTCTTTGTTTTTTCCTCCTTCCACGCAGATTTTTTTTTTATATTCCTGAGAGAATTCCGATTGCATTAATTTAGCCTACTGTGCTAAATTTTGTCATCTGCTATTTCTGAATTCTTTCGATTTTTATGCGATTTAATGGGGTCTTTTGCGTTTCGCGGCGATTTTTCGACATTATTAAAAATAAATTCGGTTTTAAACTTTTAGTCCAGTAAAAAAATTTTATCCTTGTTTCAATAAAGTTTATTCAAAATTCGTACAGCGATTTTGAAATTTTTTATGCAATTTTAGTAGTTTTTTCGTGTTTGCACGACTATTTTTAAACAATATAGACATTATTGTCTGCATTTTTTGAAGTTTTAGTTATTTTTAATGGCATTTTCACAGTTTTTTCACGATTGGCTGCAATTTTTCTACATTAGTAAAAGAAATCTGGTTTATATCTTCCAGCCGAATGCAGTAAATTTTGTTTACTTTTCAATAAGTTTTATTCGAAATTCGTGCAAATTTGAAATTTTTCGCGTTTTGTGCGAATTTTAACGAGCTCGGGCAATGTTGGGTGGTTCACCTAGTATTCAAAAAGGAGAGAATTTGGATAAATATTACTCATAAAATTAACAGGTTTTTTTAATCAAGTAGTAATTAGTAAATACGTAGTGTAAAAACTGGCATTACGAATATCACAGACAGCCAAAATACATTTAGAATAAAGTTATTTAAAAAAGAAAACAAAAATCCAGGTTACTTTCACTTTCGAAACCGATTCCGAAAATGAAAGTGTCATTGAAAAAAATATTTGCAATCAAAATCGAAAAATTAAAAAAAGGTGCGATGTAGAGATGGACTTCAGCTATCCAATGCAAAAAAAAGTATTTAAAAATGTCAAAAGGCAAACGAAGTATTAGAAAATAATCACCCCATAGGATTAGCATAAGCTCACTTGTGTCTTTGCCTGAAGGAACTTAAGGCTGCTTAAGAACTGCTTAAGCTCTTTTCAAGTTCTCTGCTCAAAAACACGAAACTTTCTGACATATTTTCGGACTCATTTTTAAACACAAAGGCACAAATTTTTCAGGATTGATTATTGAAGCTATTTAGAATCGAAATGCGTTTTTCATTTCTTTTCTTGATAAATGTATTAGTGAGTTAAACGCGATGTTAATCACGTAAAGGTCGGTTTTTATCATATCGGACGCTGTTACGACCGAAAAATTGGTTAGAAACGATAACTTTCACAATATTTTCTGAAAAAGAACTTTTGCGGTAACTAAAAAAAGAAAATCTCTTTCGATTACATTGTTTCTGAATAACAACAGTTGCCAATTCTCGTGTTTCCGAACAAAAATGAATTAAAAAATGTGTCAGAAAGTAATCTCAAGTCCCCCTTTAAATTTGAAAGCAGCCTTAAATTTGTGAAAATCAACAAATGATATAGGTATTTTCTAAATTGGATAATTTACAAAAGAGAAAAAGTGATCGTGCGAAGTATATGTTTTAGGGTAATCACAAACAAATGCACATTTTTAGTCGCACTGAAAAAATTGTTTTACATTATTGATTTATATCTAGATATTTCGTTTCCAGTTAATTGATTTATGTCAAAATAAATTATAATTTAACTTATCAAATCAAATTTATGTATAAAACTATAGTATGCAGTGGCGCAAACTTTCAAAAAATATTGGGTGGGCTCAAAACCATTTTAGGATAAAAACTATTTTGCTTTCTTTGACAGTAACTTGAAGTTGACACTTCAAGTTATGGTATGTTAGAATTTTTTTAGAGTAGAATATAAAGTTGCGATTTTATTAATTATATCCTTAATGGGTCTTTATTTTATGGACTTTAATATTTACTATTGTACCGTGAAATTGACAACAATTTGAAACGCAAAAGAGTAAAAATAATGAAAATGGATATTTAATGCAAATGCGCTGAAATGCTTGTATTAATAATACTCTTTACTTATATTATACCGATGATTCAAAATAGATACAATTTCTTGATTCAATAGATACTTCCATAGATACTTCAATCGATAATAAATTCAATAGATACTTCCAGTTACAAAAGTATACAAATCAAGTACATTTTTTCTGATATGGCATTTATTTAAAAAGGGGCTGCATGCACATTAAAATGCAAAATTTAATTTTTATATCGCTTACTTTTCATATAACGTATTCAGAAAAAGAATGATATTAAAAGGAAATCTTAAGGACAAAAAAAAAAAAAAACTCTTTTACAGACAAAACATACTGATTTTTAAATTTTATGAATTTTCAGTGTTTCTGGCGTTAAAAATATGCCTTTTCCATTTATAAGTACTTAACTATTTTTTTAATAAAGTGAATCCATCTTTTATGTAGCTCGGCCTGTTGCAAATATTATCTCCTTAACTGCAGATCTTCCAATAAATGCTATCCCAAAAGAAATATTTTTCTGCACTCAACAGCAATTTCTGACACATTCACAGAGTCATTGGTACACATAAAAAGCATAAAATTTGTAGACATGACTTCTGAAGTGATCTGGAATCGAATAGCGTTTTTCATTTAATATATATGTACATACATATTCACTTATAGACGGCTTGCACATTCAGAGAACATGTTGACGTCACATGTTCAAAAGAATCTGGCATCGCTTCATATGGCGCCCAAATATAAGGAGAATTTTGTGCTCCCCATTTGACTTATTAGTACTATAAGAATAAAAATCTAAATTAAACAGAAAGACAACATGTGCTTTTAACGGCAAATGGGGAGTTCTGACGTTCCGTGTGGGCTACAGATGCAATACCAGATTACAGCATCTGTCGTTGTTAATAGCAACGTGACGTCAATGCAAGACGTCTTGATTGCTGTCTCATGACGACGATTAATGGGCTGACACATGTTAAAATTGTAAATGCATTTTGTCAGCGTTTTCTGAAAGGTCTTTTAACCCAAAATATGCAAACTGCTGAACAATAACAACTTCAAAGTTAGTGCATTTAGGAAGAAAAAATAATTCGCGAGTATTCAGGAAATTTCTTTTTTGGAAGAAAATTGATTGTACGTCTTTTAGGATGAAGGGGGGAAGGGGGCAGGTTGTGTGTTAGGCTCCTATGTATCTGTTATTGCTATTTTTACAATGTTTTCGAACAAAATAATTTTATGAACGTCAACGAAATAATTTATTTTCAACTATTTAAAAATAAATAAGCACGAAAATAGAATAATGAAAATGGGGTGGGCTCGGGCCCATATAAGTTGGCGCCACTGATAGTATGCATTATGAATAACTGGTGAAATTTTCTTGTTTTTGTGTATAAAATACTGCTAAAATATTGAATTTATACCATTGTTTGAAAGACCAAATTAATTTAACTGCTGATTAAAACTCAATGGCAGTTATGAATGGATAAGGATGCGAATGTCTCTTTAAAAATTAAAATTGTTTCATTTTTGTTAACTGGCATATTTACCATACTCTTTCATAATTTTCTGGTGCGTTGCAGTGTATTTTTGCATGGATTTGTTTTAGTTTAAAATTATCTTTGTTCATTTTCTTTTTTGTTTACACTGTTTGATTCAGAGAACAGCGGTTATAATGACACTCATGTGAGGCAAGATCAATTTTCTCCCTTCTCTTACTTTCGACGAATTAATATATCAACTTAGGTCATTTTAATTTCTCTTACTTGGTATTTCTGCAACTTAAGCATGGATTCTGATAGTTTTCAAGTGAAATGTGCTACTTTTAGATGCGTTCGTAATTATATAAATACGTAGCACCTACAGTCGCACAGAACAGCGCAAAAACCCAACCGAATGGTTTGAAATTTAATCTATAGAATCTTTGCAGAATTGTGTCGTGTCCTTTCAAATTTTATGAAAATCGATTACAAACTTAAAAAGATATGCATATGGCTGGTATTACGGTGCCTCACTTAAGATCAACTTAGAGACTTACGATATAAACAAAACGTAAACGGCATTACGGTGCCTCACGATCTTACGACAGCTTGGAAGCAGCCGTAAGATAAGATGCAAGTGGATGCGCGCGCAACCATAACAAATGTAACTGCTGCCTCTGATTGCCTGACTGCAGGAGGACTTAGCCGAAGCACGAGGACTTACGCTGAGGCACCGTAATACCAAGTTACGATCGATTGCAGGAACGCCCATCCTACGATCGAGCGTAAGATACGGTCGAGCGAGGCACCGTAATCCCAGCCTAAAAAGTTTCTTCAATCAATCCGATCTATCCTGTGACATTTAAATAATTCTGGGTTGCTATAGTGATGACGCCTTATTGAAGAGGGGGTCCTATTATTTCCATAGACTTCTCATATAACTGGACTCGGAAATAGCAACCCTTTCCTGAAGCCGGGATCACTGCCCACCGTCACGTGATGGTGGGCAGAGAAAACGCGTAAAACCCGACTAAAACACCTCAGAATTTCCCTCCGCAGAAACTTTATCGCGTCGGCGTTTCTCTGGCATGAATCAAATCCGACAGTAGCCAATAAGGAGATCACCGCCAAAAAAGACAACCTTTTGACGATGAAAGCGGAAACATGTTAGCTTCAAGTTCTGTCCGAAAGAACAATGAGATTCGGACTCTACTTCTTATTTTTACTCTGAGATTATTTCCATATGACTGAATTGAAGCTATAGAATCATCATGCATTTTGTATTCATGCCTTTTTACATAAGAGTGCGACAGCTATGGCACCCAGATCTGAATATTTATAAAACAAATTATAGTACTAACGCATCTCATTGGCCACGTTTGACGCACAATTTCAGACTTGTTGGTTTATGTTATTGGTTTTGCAAAGGAAAAATTTACATATTACATTAAACTTCTGTTTTTTTAAATGTTTACGAATAAAGGTACTGTGACAAAACCAATTTAGCCTATTTATTTTTACATAAACATAAAATACTTTTGCGCCAAAATAAAGATACATCACAATAACTATCAACCGTATCCCATTGACTCCTTCAGGTTGCCATAATCTAACGAAGTAACTAACCATGGAGTTATGAAGATTAAAAGGAGACGACATATCAATCTAGCACCGTGGAGATCGTTGAAGCGGAAGGGCGAATTCATTCCCCTCTCCGACGTCCGTCATATTTGACTTTTACTGTAGTTGATTTGCGCAGCGAGAAGAAAATGTCTCACAGCGCAGCTCACCGCGGGGAAATTGGGAAGAAGCAGGGGTGTAGGAACAGCTTCAAGAGACGTCATTTATGCCGTTTCCTTTAATTTTCACAGCTCCATGTAACTAACCTAGAAAAGTCCCGGCGTAGGTCTCCAATGTACCAGACTCCTCTGTCCAGCGTCACACACAGATAGTGTTGCCAAGTGTCCCGCATAAATCAGGGCTCCAAATACCACTCCTTTCTTACAGTTGATTTTGCCATCTTTAATCGGCGAAAATTCTGCAGATAAATAGGGCGAAGAAAATTACCGTAATTTCCGGCCTGTAATCCGCGGATCAAAGGAACATGTTTGGACTCGGAACTTTTAATTAATAAAACCTAAAATCTTAAATCGTGGTAAATATTTGACTTCAATTATTAAAAAAAATTTCTGGGTTCAAACACGATTATTTGATTCGTGGATTATAGGCCGGAAATTACGGTACTTTAAAATACTAGTGTCCAGAGAATTTCGAGACCCGATTTATGCGGGATACTAAGCGACACTTTGACCACATCAACTTTTTAAATCGATAGAGATATTATCATTATAGAGTTGATACAATCGTTATATATATTACTGTATACTGCATTTTATTTAAATGATTTTTTTTTTTTTTTACTAATTCATGATTTTTTTGATGAACTAACATGGACAAGACTATTGTATGTGTGTTTCTAAAAAAATATGCTTAAAATTTGCCTTTTTATAGTGGTCTCCCTGTTGTCCCCTCAATAATAACCATTTGGCTGTGAGTTCCTCATTTTTTTTTCTTTTTTGCAGAAACAGTGCTGCAACAGGTTCATCAACCCACAACAAAGACACTTTGTAAAGAAAGTTAAATGCTAACCAATATAAGCATTTTAACGTTTGTATAAAGCACCATTCCTTTTCAAAACACTAACATTGCAAAAAAAAAAAACCAACAGCCTAAAAAATTACAATACATTATGCATAGAAACAGTTAAAAATACATAAAAATCACATTTGGAGAGGATGAAGAATGAATAAGTTACAATTCCTTCCTGCAAATCCTACTTTCAGTTCATTAAAGCATAAAGTCAAACAGTCATCCCCCCACCCCGCCTCATTTCGTCACAGTATACTTACGACTACTCATTACTATTTTGTAATAAGAAGATTTAAAAAAAAGTTCAACAACTTAATAACTATTTCAACCTTCACTCCCACTGACCCGCAGTGACGCCTAAATGACCTACTCATCAAATTTTCTCGAACGATTGGGTCTTCTCATACTCCAAAACGGTAGATACAAAATTCAGTCAAAATTATTAGAGTCATTTTTAGATAAAATTTGCACACACACAAACATTTGTTTGTGTTATAACATAACATCGGGAAAGACTGAGCACAGATCGTTCAAAATTAGCCTTGAGATCAACTCGATGAAACAGTACATTCTCGGCGGGTTAAAAATTATATATAGGTGCCAAATTCAGTGAGATTATTTCATTTGAAGCCCAGCACTTGTTTTGGCATTGGTATTCATGAAATTCAATTTTCCTGCTAAATGTGGCAAAATGTTGCTAGCTTTGCGACTTCGTTTGCTACCAACTTTTCAACAATTTAATTATTAAAGCACACATAAACTAAAGTCTAAATTTATTTATTTATTAAAGGTATATATATATATATCAAGAAAGAATACCCAATGAATACCCAACAGGAATGAAAAAATAAATTGGACCAGGATTCGAACCTGGCTCCACAGCGTACCGTGCTGTTGCTTTAACACTTATCTACCCTGGCGATATCCTAGCTCGGTAATGAACCTGCGTCAACAGCATACCGTGATGTTGTTTACCACTAAGCTACCCTGACCTATTTTTAAGACAAAGAATTTTGTGAAGGGTCCTTTTTTAAGGTGAAAAGTTTTGTGAAGGGTCCTGTTTTGAGATGAAAAATTTTGTGAAGCGTCCTGCTTTGAAATGAAAAATTTTGTGAAGGGTCCTTTAAAGGACCCGATTTCATCCAAAACAGATCCCTGTATATATATATTATAATATATATATACAGGACAGTTCACAAAACAGGACACTTCACAAAACTTTTCACCTTAAAAAGGGACCCTTCACAAAATTCTTTATCTTAAAAATAGGTCTTTTACAAAACTTTTTCTGGCTCTAAATTAAACCTTTCACAAATTTAATCATTTAAAAGTAAAATCTAACCTGTCACTTTTACATATATAAAGAAAAATATACGTATTTTACATACATATATCTTCTTAAAAATATATAAAAAAGAACCTGCATATAACGTTCATATCAAATTCACAAAATTAGGATTAGATTTTTCACAAATGTAAAAAAGGTCTTCACAATTTCACAAAAAGAGGACCCTGAAAGAAAAACCTGGACAGACCCCTGACATATACATTCTTTTAATAAATAAATAAATTCAGACGTTAATTTATGTGTGCTTTAATATATATTGTGGAACGATGGAATATTAAATTATTCCGTGTATTTCCCGCCATCATGTCCCGTGCGGTTTGTGGTCGATGATGTTCCCGAGCTAGGATATCGGTCAGGATAGCTTAGTGGTAAAGCAAGAACAGTACGCTGTGGACCCAGGTTCGAATCGTGGCCCTGACTGATTTTTTACACCTGTTAGGTTATTGTATTAATTGTGTTCAAGTCTGTATTAATACAGTAGAAGATCTTTTTAACGCAATTTTCCATATAACGCACAACTTCTCTGATGTCTTTTTGCAGTTAAAAAGCACCTTCATTTTCACATTGTAAGATATTGCTACTCACTAGATGACTAAATTTGATACATTAGTTCAACTTTATCTTGTAATTTAAGACCTTTTTACTGAAAAAACGCTATTATTACAATAAATATTTTTGAAAATGTCTAATATAAGAGATGGTTGTATCAGTTATATTTGAATTAAGTTTATAAAGTAAATTTAACAATGTCTGGCCTATATTATGCAAAAATTTATAATTTGGATAACTCTTGGTAACAAGGAATGCAGTATAAAGATAGTCTGATGTATTTCTATATGTTTCAGACATATTTGGCCGTGTTTACCAGGTAAATTTAATGATGTGATCCATATAACACAAAACTCTATATACGCACAACTTTGCGTTTTTAGGTTTGCTTTATAAAGATCTTCAACTGCATATATATGTATCTTTAACGTAACCCATCAATGCCGACTTCAAAATACTCGATCAATTTTGAAAATTTTGTTTATATTTGTTCATTTTGTGTCTATTAAGTACATCGTACATAAATTTTATTTTTTCCGTTGTATTTACTAAGTTTTTTTTTTTTTTAATGGTAGATTTTTGTACCAACCGGCGTTTGCGTAGTATGAAATCACCTTTTTAATGCAAATTTTGAATTTATTGTTTGATTGCAGCAATAATAATAATAATTATAATAATAGATTCTAGATTTATATACTAGTAAAATTTTACTTATACTTGTATAATAAAGGTTTTATTTAATTAAAATTACATTTAAAAAATTTAATTGCAATTCAATTTGCAAAGGAAAATTTTGTAAAAAATATAATTTACAAATTATAAAACGTAGAAAATAGATTTAAAAATTGTAATTACCTTTAAAAAATAGTAACATATGTTTATTAAACTGAATATTTATGCATTAGAATCAACATGATAACTTTTATGGCATTCGGGATGAAGGGGTTGATTACACTTTTTGCACTTATAACCATTTCTTCCGCCACACTTTTTACATCGGGCATGTTTCTGCTCTAATTTCACTATCCAATGGTTTCTTTGGTCAAATCTTTGTTCATTTTTAGCTTTATGGCTCATCGTCTAAGTGCATAATAAGAGACTATGGACTCATCTACACTGAGATATTCTGGGATGTCTAAATCTTTGCATGCTCTGTTGAAGTGCTCAAAAAGGGGGCGGACTTTATATAATCTATCATCGTCCATTTCCATGTTATTTGTGAAATGTACTGATCTCAAAATCACATCAAAAGTGTCTCTTCTCAACGACTGTGAAATTAAATTGTTGTGCACGTCAGTTGAAAGAGCCCAATAAAGTCTCCTGTTAGGTAGTTTGTTATAACCAGATACTAATAAAATGCCAATGAAGGCAAGAATATTTTCCTTTATGAGAATTTTGTGAGTCCAAACCGACATTTACATAGCACTATAGAATTACGCACCTCATTTCGCGACGCGTATTCATTCATAGGCGACTTTCTTTATGTGCCCTTGAATTATAAAAATTCGTTATAACAAGAGAATGGAAGTGGCACAGCGCTTTGTGACAAAAACCAGCACAAATGAATGCCGTAAAATAATTTAGATTTCGTTCATTGGATGGGTCAATCAAAATGGTCGCCCTGTATTGAAAAAGTGTAATTCGTTATATCGAGGGGGTGAGAATAGCACGAACGAAACTTTTTACGGCACAAACCGACATTTACATAGCACCAAAAATTACATATTTCATTTCGTGACACGTATTTATTTACGATTTTCATAAGTGGATTTCTATAAGTGCTCTTGAGTTGTAAAAATTCGTTATAACGAAATAGAACGGAAGTGGCACAAAAGAAACTTTTTGCGGTGCAAACCAGCACAAACGTAGCATAAACAAATGCAGTAACAAAATTTTCCTTTCGTTGATGGTGCGGCGCTGTCGTTTCACTGGCCCCGCCCCATATTGTTCGTTATAACGAGGGAACAGAACTGGCACCAACGAACATTTTTGTGGGAGAAACCAGCACAAACGAATGGTGTTGATTAATTTTCAAAATCAGTATGGGTTGGGACCAGTGACATGAAGGTTTAATTTTTATTTTCTGGTCGACCTAAGATTGAGACTACATATATGCCGGTTGGTACAATTTTCTAGAATTAAAAGTAAAAGTGAATATACGAATCGAAACAAAAGTAAAACTAAATTTAAATAGCATAATTGTATAAAGTAAACTATTACAATTGTGATGCCATGTAAAAACATTATTAAAATTTCTAAAAAATATGAGTAATTTACCTTTTTTTTTTTTTGAAGGTAGAGGCATACTGATTGATTTCGTATTCACTCAGTTTTTACACCTACTACTACGCACATTTTCCACAAAAATGCGGGAATTCTATTTTTATACTTATTTGTGATTATTTAAGATGTCAAATGCATCACAGTTTGAGAGATAGCGCCATCTAGTGATTAATAATAAAATTATTTCGGTTTGGTAGATTTTTGTACAACAGGCATTCATGGGTTAATAACTGTTTGAACATTTGTTCCCATTAAAATATATTGACCCATAGTGACTCACTCATCCAATTTTCTCAAACATGTGCTGTAGTCCAATGATCTTCTCGTACCTCAAAATGGTAGGATACGAAATTTAATCAAAATCATTAGAGCCATTTTTCAACTGAAATGTAATGACCCACTCATCAAATTTTATTGAACATGTGAACTAGCCCAATGGTCCTTAACCCAAAACTAATAGGAAACAAAATTCAATTGTTCAACAAAATTGGGTAGAGCCCATAAAATTTGCAAACACATAAGATTTTCTATAAATGATGATAGGGGATAATATTGTCATGCCATAAAAATTTCTGAATTTAATAATATAGGGGCCAAATAGGAGAAAAAAAAATGGTTTCAGAAACACAGTGCACTGTTGATTAGCATATATAACTTTTATTTATGATTCGAGTAAATGAAAATGAGATATGTTTCATTTAAATTCTTAGAATTTTTTTAAGAAGAAAATTTAACAAATATCTAAGATTCTTTTGCACACAAATATATTTTTAGCATTCTCATATTTTCTTCAAAAGCATTACTTCAATAAAGCCTTTCCTACCGAATAAGGCATTAAAGTACAATTTATTTTTTCAGGTCACAATAAATTTAATTTTTTGAGAAAAATTACTTTATAGTGTGAAATAAAAAAATTAAAGTCGATCAAAGAGGCTTTACATAAAAGTTTACTGTAACCTTATGAACATGTCAAGAGTTATTTGCTTATTATCAAAAACACAATATGCCATGCAAGAATTTTTGATGATTTAGAACAATTTTTTTTTTTCAAATTTAGAGCGAAATCAAAATTTAAAGCACATTTTTTTTATTACTAAACGCTAAAACACAAGAAATGCGATAATAGTAAAAGCAACGACATATGCAATGTTCATACTCATTTTTGACAATAAAAATTAAAGAGATTTTCAGGAGGTGTCTATTTGATATGAGTCAAGTAGTGCTTTTTTAGATAACTATTCTGAGAAAATCCTCTGAAACATATTTCACAAACAAAAGGTTTTTCTCCTGTATGGGTCAAGAGATGGCTTCTTAGGTTACTCTTGTCAGAAAATGCTTTGGAACATATTTCACAAACAAACGGTTTTTCACCTGTATGCATCAAAAGATGCTTCCTAAAATTACTGTTATCATTAAAACATTTGGAACATATTTCACAAACAAAGGGTTTTTCACCTGTATGAATGTTTCTGAAATGACTTATTAGATGGTTATTCTGATTAAATCCTTTGGAACATATTTCACAAACAAAGGGTTTCTCTCCAGTGTGAGTCAATAGATGTCTTCTTAGACTGCTATAATCAGAAAATCCTTTAGAACATGCTTCACAAACGAAAGCTTTTTCTCTTGTATGAGCCAAAACGTGTGTTCTTAAATTACTCTTCCTAGAAAACATTTTGAAGCATACTTCACAAGCAAAGGGTTTTTCTCCTGTATGAGTCAAGAGATGACTTCTTAGATTACCATTCTTAGAGAATCCTTTGAAACATATTTCACAAACAAACGGTTTCTCTCCTGTATGTGTCAAAAGATGGTTTCTTAAATGACTGTTATCATTACATCGTTTGGAACATATTTCACAAACAAAAGGTTTTTCATCTGTATGAATGCTGCTTACATGTCTCCTTAGACTACTATTCTGACAAAATCCTTTGAAACATATTTCACAAATAAAGGGTTTCTTTCCAGTGTGAGTCAAGAGATGGCTTCTTAGATTAGTATTCTTAGAAAATGTTTTGGAACATACTTCACAAATAAAAACTTTTTCTTCTTTATTAGTGGGGGAATGCCTTTCTTTGTCACCAGTTTGAGGAACAAAGTGTTGGTCTCTAGAGGAAGAATTGTCTTCTGTAATCGATGACATTTTCTTAAATGAAAAAGTTTTCTTTCAGATGGTAACAGAAATTCCTTGAAAGTATCAGTATGAAAAAATTGTTGCCATTTTCAACCAAGGAAATAACTTATTGAACTTCAGCAAGGAAGTTTTATCAACCTTTGAATCTAAAAACAGAAAGAAAAATAATAAACAACACAGTTTTTAATAAACTGCACTAAATTTTAACTGTCACTTAAATAACCAATTTTACAATTTTCATTTCCTTAAACAATACAAAATTCATACATTAAATTATCACATTATATATTCTTTGGTATGACTTAACTTGAGTGTAGATACGGACACATTTGTGTATATATAAGTAGAAATATTGATCCTGTTCCATCTACATTTTTCTCTGGAGTTTAAGTTATAGGGCTATACATATATACAATGTTATCACTTTTAGGGGGGGGGGGAGTTTGGCATTTGCTATTATAAGAGGAGCGAATTTTCTTTTGATATTATTATCATTTTTGATCCAATCAAATTTTTCTTTTTTTTTTTTTTTTGTTATTTCTTTTACATCAGTGTAGTCTGTTATTATTTTTAGTCTGTAATTTTTTTGTCTGTTATTTGTTTTTATGTGAATACAAAGTTATTATTAAAACTATTAAATGATTATAAAACCATTTCATTTCAAAATATGGAATATACCATTCGTTGCTTCCCATTCCTATTATTCTACTACATACATAATCCGTTGTAAAAGAAACCAGGTTCTAAATGATACTTGTTATGTTTACTAGCAAAAAATGGGGAATAATATTGCCCATTTTTTGTTTATAAGAAGTACTGCTTAACCCCGTGCAGAGGACAATGCAAGAAGACCTTATTACTGTTGAATCTATTATGTGAAAAAAGCTATTAATAGATACTTTTAAGTAGTAAGTATTTCTTATCGTTATTTGACGTAAAATTACTTCATATCTAATGCAGATATTTTATTAACTTTTCTCTTCATTTAAATCAGTAAAGCATGTAAATAATAAATGCATAACCCTATTTATATATCATTGAAAACATATAAAAAGAAAAAGAAAGGCAAAAATTAAAAACAAAATAATAATAATAAAATAGACACTTATATTAATATCATTTGGGGAAAAGGGAGTGGGGGGGATGAGGAATGATAACGCATATTATGTGGGATGAGGGAGTCGAAAATTGCTAAAATGTTGGTAAAGTTATGTATGTACAGTCCCACACCCTTTAAACTTACTGACAGAACAGATACATCCTATATTAGGATGACAAAGCTTCATCTCTTTGAAAAGTTGAAAGAATATAAGAGTGATTTTTTAAATATACAATAAACTTTTAACTGCATTATCAATCAACTTTCTTCAAAGGAAGTATTTAGTTTATGAACTTTGGCAATGCCAAGATTCTTTCGGAACGAGACCATCTTTTTAAAGCAGTTATTCGGGAATTTTTAGAGATTTGTTTAAGAGGTCAAGAAATCTGTCATGACAAGGTTACGTTTTCAATTTCAGATGTTTAGATCGGTATTTTGAAAGGACTTTTGCATAATATTCCAATAATGTTGTTTTAATTTATTATTGGATAAGAGATGGCACCATTGAGTTTATTTTAAATATTTGCGGGAAATTTCTGTTACTTTTTGATCCCTTTCAGTTTGAATATAACTTCGATAATGTAACATGTAAATAATTTTTGCCATATCGCATTTAAGATGGTTTTAAAGATAAATCGAAATGTCGAGAGTCATTTTTATTTTTCTGATTTTAATTTTTAGATCTTTGTTTAAAATCTTTGAATGAAGTATGCGTCGGATAGCAACTTATTGTTTTGTTTTCACATACATATGTGTGCATGAAATATATCTTAAATCAGGTTACAGTAGAAATTGAGACAAAAAGTGGGTTGAGACAGTTAAGATGTAAAATCCCCGGTAATAATATTTTAAAGAGTATACTGATCTGGAAGCCACTACAATCGTCTGACATATTAAACACCCTGTCTTGCCTGAATCCGCTGGTTGATGTTTCAAATATATTGATTTTAGTTTTAAAAATTTTCCCAGTGGCATCGTCCATGATCGGGTAACTACCAATTCAGTTCAGTAACAGAAGTAAGGGAGATCAGATTTTGCCTATTCCACGAGCACCGGCGGTCATGTGATACATCTGATAAAAATTCACAGCAAAAACACATACAACATCTCCATTCAATGGAATACAGTAGACTCCCTCAAATCCGCACAGCTTGGGACCAGAGGTTATGCGGATTTTAGAATTTTGCAGATTTCAGGTCATTGCTTTGTTTACACTTTTTAAACAGTAATTTGAATGTAATAATGCAATCAAAATTATAAAGAATCCTTGCAATATAGTAAAATATTAAAATAATTAAGTAAAGTAATAAACTAAAATGATAAGAAGATAGATAATTTTAAAAATGATTAAATTATTAAAAGTAAAGTTCAGGTAAATAATTAATAATGTATAATTAAATCTGCATAATAAAAATAAAATACATTTTCCTTGAATTATTTAAGGAAACTTGCCTCATAATGGTACCCTATTCATTCACATCAAAATCATAAAGTAAAGAAGTTTTATTTCAGGTTTAGCCAGTTTTAATAACCAAAAAATCTTGATTAATACATAAAAAGATTTGGTAAAAAGATTGTGCTTACCAAAGATATCAGCAATATCTTTTTTTTTTTTTCAGAAATAAATTGTACTTTTTTCATGAAAAATCATGAGCTCACTCATATTATAGAGAATTAATTTATTAAAATACAAACAGAATGATATAAAACTAAAAAAATTCTGTAATTTTGCACCTACAACTGAACTGAAAGTTCCATTGTTAACATCTGCGACGATGCGCGGATTTCAGGCGTTTGTGGATTTTAGGGTTGCGGATTTGCGGGAGTCTACTGTATAAAGATTCACAGATCAAGATGATGATGGAGAATGTCATTGTTTGAAAACCGTACAATTAATGAATTATTCAGGGGTGTCCGGAGAACCCCCTCTTTGTTTAGCTACTGCAAGGGTTATGAAAAAAATGTTTGGAATCTAATTTGAGAGAGACTTTTTTTCTTATTAGGATATATTGGGGCTGTACATATATAATATTATAAACTTTATGGGAATTTTGGACCCCATCTTCCACTTACGATATCATACATTATCATTCCTGGACCTCCAAACTGTACTAATGATATTGTTATCAATGTCTAAAAAAATCTTTTTATTTTAACAGTTTTTTCATTTTCTTTTTATGCGTTTGCAGCGGCATACATATAGGGTTATACATTTATCATTTACATACTTTACTGATTCAAAGAAGAAGTCAATAAAATATCTGTATTACATATGAAATAACTTTATATCAATGGAAAAATAAAACAGTTACTAAATAAAATCATAAAACGAAATGCAATATTTCACCTTGATTGAATCACAAAATACACAATATGAATTTAAAAAACCTCCCCATATTATTAAAAATAAAATAGAGGTTACAAGTTAAAAATATACATTTTATTTAAAACTTCTAAGCACTTTCGGCCTGCATTTCCGACAGCCATCATCAAAGAATTATAAAAATCAATTACGATTCATTAAGAGAATCGGATTAATTATAAAAAAAATATTCTCTGATGATGGTCGTGGGAAATACTGGCTGAAAGTACTAAGAAATTTTAAATAAAATGCATATTTTAAACCTGTAACATCTATTTTATTACTTTCGTCGCCTTTTAAGCAAAACGGTGAGCTTTTTAAAGTTCATATTATGTACTTTGAGATAGTTACTTTTTAAAAGTATTTAATAAGAGCTTTTTGTTACATGATTCATTCAAAAGTAATATTGTTTTCTTGCACTTTGTATCAACAAAACAGGTAGATAACATCCTTTCTGTAATAAACACAACAAATGTCATTTCAAACATACTTTGTAGCTGGTTTCTCTAACAGTGTATTATATGCACCTATGGCAGAAGAATGGGAATTCCAAACGTTGGGGTATTCCCAATTTTGGAATGAAATAATTGTATAATCATTTAATGGTTTTAATAATGAGTTTGTACTTTCTCAACCCCTTAACGGTTGCATTAAATTATGGTTTAAAAATTCAAATCGCTTATTGGCACCACTTTTTTGAAAAAGAAATATTCATCTTATTTAATGACAGGTAAAATGACACCATAATAAAGTCAATTACATTATTTTATAAAATTGGTGGTGATCAAATAATCGGAATAAAAGACACAGCCTGTGAATATCACAGGAGCGAGAATTAAGAGGTTAAAAATAGATAACAGACTAAAAAAAAAAAGAACAGGCTATTTTGATGTAAAGAAAAAGTTACAAAAAATTTTTTTTTTGGTTGGATAAAAAGTGATGATTTCAAGTGTCAATTTTTTCTTCTCCTAGAGATATCTAGACATCCCCTTCCTCCTAAAGTGATAATATATATGCACAGCCCCATTGCACTAATGATATCGATAGTTTTTAAACAAAAAAGCTACAAAATATGAAATATGATTAAAATACTGCTTGACTTCTTCTGTTTTGGTATAAAATTGTTTAAAAATGACTGAGCTCATCAGCCATAACATTCTAACGATCAACATGTAATTGAACATCGTGTTGATCCTATTGAGATGGGCTGACACAGATCTTGTAATGGAAGGTAAAAGTCTTAAATAAATGTCCGACTATACTAAATATAAATACAAAAAGTCATTTTGGCATGTGCCGGGAGGAAGAGGTGGCTTTCATATATCTTGGTGTTTAAAATTTTGCAAGTTTTATATCTTGGTTTTAAAATTTTGCTAGTTTCACTCGAAGCTCAATTTACTCAAATTTTAAGAAGCCAAAATGCGACGAATCCGGTAAGAAAATATTCGTCAATACTGAATTTGAATGAGAATAGCGCCAAATTAGCAAGCTATAGCCAAGATGACATCATTTTTGGACAATTATTTTTGGTTGCCAAATTTGGCGACATTTCGCCAAGTGTCGCCAATCTTGGCAAGAATTTGAAGCTAACGGATATTAATAATATTTAAGCATTGCGCGGCAGTGCACGGTTCAAATGGCCGCCATTTTCAAACAAGATGGCGGATGAAGCTGGCCGACGAACTCGGTCGAGACATTCGTATGTACCATGAATGCAATCAATCTCATCCAAATCATTTTATAAATACGAGAGTTACAGCGTGACGAAAATGAGATTGTTACAAAATGTCAGCCATCCTAGAAATTCAAACTACTATATCTCAGCCATTTTTTAAGATGAAAATGAAACAAAATATGCTCTGGAATCCTTGTATTAAGGTCAAACTTTTAAGAAAAAAATATTTTTCAGTTTTTAATTTATTCGCACCGCTTTTTAAATGGCCGCCATTTTGAAAAAAGGGGGCATATGAAGTTGGCCAACGAACTCGGTCGAGACATTGGCATCGAGTCGGCTCGGTCCAGACAATATGTATACAATTAATTTCATCCAAATCGGTTAATAAATACGAGTTATCGCATGACAAAAATAATTTATATATATGTCATGATCAGTGAAAATATACCAAAATTTTCCAGAAGTGCTTTCCTCCGGACGGCTGCAATAGGTAGCTTTTTATTTTTTTGTAATGAAAGCTTCGTAATACAGATCAATTTAGTGTTAGTTTTCAAACGATGCTATTAATTATCCAGTGAATTAAGAGAATGGATTTATTTGTACTGGCTGTTTAAAACAATCAGCTATTTGGAAACAAAAGTTTTTCATGTAATACACGTTAATGTGCGTTGCATGAAACCTGAATGATGGCGTTTCAGATCATTGCATCACAGACCGTGTAATTTCAGAATATTATTATTTATTTGTTTTGAAAATGACTCGGGTAGAGTTGAAACATGTCAACAGTCAAATAAACATATTTTACTGTTTTGAAAGTTTTAATGCTATACCTATGCATTCTACCAATGCTACAGCAAATTGAAATAACAAGTAGTTTGAATTTAATAATGCATTCGAAATTATAATGAATGCTTACAATATGGAAAAATATTACAATAATAAAGTAAAATAATAAAAATTAAGAAAATTTAATAAATGTTACCATATTAAAAGTAGAGTTTAAGTAAATAATTAATAATGCATATTTAAATATGCATAATAATGATGAGATACACTTTTCTTGAATTATTCAATAAAACTTGCTTTATAAAAGTATATTAATAACAATGATGTAATGAATATTTGGTTGGTATTCGTCCTATTCAGCTTAAGAGCCGAATAATAGAGTATTCGGCAAATAGTTCAGCTGAATAACAGAATACTAAAACAAAATCATTTATATTTACAATAAATAATATCAATTGATATGTTTTAAATAATATACCTATAGGTTTATATTTATGTGCCACACATTAATGAAATTTAAATGTTTATTAAATTTATAAAACAATTTTATTTCAAATATTAAATATAAATTTGATAAATCATTTGAATTTTCTTAATTTGCAATACATGAAAAATAATCTTATTTAAAAATTTATAGAATTATTAATTTGAATTTTATATACTATATTGTAAAAGTGATTTAATTATGCTTAAGTATTACACATTAAAGAAATTTAAATATTCAATTTCTGGAATATAATTATAAAAGTACAGTAAAATTGCATAAAAAACATATATACAATATCATTTCTTTAGAAAATAATTTCATGTTGTGATGAAAAAATAACATTTCTGCATTTTCAGGCAAAAGCTGATTGCGCTTTTTTTTTCATACATAATGTCTGCCTCGGAGAACAAATGTTCAATATACCTACTTTTGGTAGCAGCTGATAAATATTTCCTTGCCAATTATGATAACTTGGTAGATTCAATAGAATTTGCTTTCCACCAGTTTAGTGGACATTCATTTCTATCTAAGAGTTATTTATCAAAATAACTGCTAATTTCCTTCTCATTATTTCTAGTGAGAGCTGAAACTTGTTAACTGTTTTGTTTTTGTTAGTAGTTGAAATCTGATATGAAGCAATCCCAAAATGTGGTCTTTGACTCATTATGAACATCTTTGCTTGTTTCTGCCACATTTGCATTTGTCTCAGTTTCAGGAATCTCATTGTTTGAGATAGTAGTCATAAGTAAAATCAGTCGAGATTTTAACTCTAGGTGATTTTCTTCAGCTTTATCAAAAAATGCAAGTTTAAACCTGGGGTGTAGCTAAGTTCAAATGCAAAAATTTTCATTATCATGAATATGTATAAAGCGTGCATTCATGTTTCGAGCCAAGCAGTCTTTTAAATGTTCCAACACAAAAAAATTCATTCCCTTCACCAGGCTTTGACAAATAAAGTTTGAGAGTTTCCACTACTGGACCGAAATAAGTGATGTTGTTGAAATATTTTTTTACTGCAACTTATTCAAAAGATTTCAATAAACTTCAACATTTCTCTAAAAGCAACCATTAATTTGAATTAAAACTAGTTTAAATTTTGTTTTTAATTATCTTTAAAGTTGAGTATGTTTAATAAGAACTGCATAATGATATATATTAGTATTTTGGTTTAAATCAGAATTTATGAATTTAATATTCAGCAGCCAAATAGGCCGAATATTCAGCTAAAACTTGGCTGAATATTCACTATTCGGCTAAACTACTATTCCTTGTATCACTAATTAATAATATACATTGAAATCATAAAATAATGAAGTTTTGTTTCATGTTTAGCCAGACTTAATAACCAAAAAAGGTTAATATATAAATGTATTTGGTGAAAAGATCATGATCACCACTGATCTCAGCACAATCCTGAATTTTTCCAGAAATAAATTTATTCTTAATTCACAATAAAGCATAAATTGAGTCATATTAACCAGAATTACATATGTATACAAAATGTTACAAAAATTAAAATATCTTGCTTTTTCCCCCTACATTTTAACTAAAAGTTTCTTTCTTTATGTCTGCAATAATGTGCAGATTTTAGGCGTTTTGTGGATTTTGCCCTGGGTTACATATTTGAGGGAGTCTACTGCATTGCAAAACATTATTTTATCGAATTTGTCATCATTTATTAAGAGTAATAGAATATGTTTTTGATTCTTTTTCTGGGTCTGTAAGTGGCACATTAAAATAGTGCATAAAGAAAATAAGAAAAAAAAAACTTTGCCAATGTTGAAATAAACCGAATATATATATATATATATATATATATATTAAGCATAAATGGTGCATGAAAAGGTCATTTAGTTCAAGAGTCGTTGTTTCAGAAAACAAATCATAATTTTACTCATACTCAATTTGAAATCTTTACTAAAATGTATACAAAAGGATGGAGATGAAGATTAAATTATTAACGATTAACTATTTTGATTAAATTGGAGACCACACAAAAAATACACTAAGACGCAAAAGTTTAGACAATGACGTCATTCAGCTTTAAAATGTAGAATTATGACGTCAGAATTACAAAAACCTGTAAATATTTTCAAAAACCGATTTAAAATGCTATGTACAAAAGACAGTCGTTTTATTTGCTATAATACTAATTTTTTTCATAAAAATTCAAATGTGCTTGTCGCAAAAGTTTAGACACTATTCTAAATTTCTTTGAATATTCGCTGGCATATGCAAATTTAGAATCGATGATGTCACAAATTTGGAGTACTTAAGTTCTGCAAACGATTGCGCTTCATAGTCGACATGCCGAGAGCTAAAGAAATTCAAGTGAATGAGGTTTCAAGGATTTGGCAGTTGAAAGGTGAAGGGAAGAGCGTTTCTGAAATTTCTGCTATTATTAATAGGTCAAAAAAATCTATTTATCGAGTTTTATCGAGTGGTTCCGAATATAAAGCAAAATGTCGGTCTGGGAGGCCACGTGTGACAAATGTACGAGAGGATCGCCTGATACAAAGACTAGCGAGTACTCAACAAATGAGCGTACGTGGAGTTCAAAGCTCATCGGGACTCTCTGTATCAAAGGATACGATTCGTAGACGAATTTTGGAAAAAGGAACAATCGTTTATAGCAAAATGCAGAAGAAACCAGCTCTGAAACCACATCATAAGTTACAAAGACTTATGTGGGCTCGAAAGCATATGTCATATGGAGAGAAATGGCAGTCAGTCATATTTAGCGATGAAAAAAAGTGGAATCTGGATGGTCCAGATGGTTGTTTATCGTATTGGCATGACTTGCGGAAGGAACCTCGACGTTTTTTTAGTCGCAGACAAGGAGGGGGCTCGGTGATGGTTTGGGCAGCCTTTTGCTATAATAGACAAGTATCTCTGACCTTCACCAGTGGTCGTCAAACTTCACAGCATTATACACAGACATTAGAAGAAAACCTACTGCCATTTGCTGAGCTTCTAGGGGGTTCTCAGTGGGAATTTCAGCAAGACAATGCTTCAATTCACACTGCAAAACATTCAAAATCTTGGTTTAATTCCCATAATATAAGAGTTCTCGACTGGCCAGCATGTAGCCCAGATCTTAACCCTATAGAAAACCTTTGGAGCATCATGTGTCGCAAAGTTTATAGCAACGCTAGACAATACTCTTCTGAAAAGGAACTTAAGACATCTCTTGAGAATGCATGGTACGATATCGATCCACAAACTATGCAAGATTTAGTTTCTTCCATGCAACCTCGTGTATATGACGTAATACATAAGCATGGATGCGCAACCAGGTTTTAAAAATTGTTTATTTCGATTTTATTTAATTTGTGTCTAAACTTTTGAGACAGCAGTTTATTTTTGTTACCATTTAATTTATTGCAATATGCACAATTCCACTTTTCTTTGTTATAAATATTGTTTATATGTACAGCACATTAATTTCAAGCAGTAATTTGAAAATTGAATAAATATTTTTCAAAGTATGTAAGAATTTCTTCATTGTCTAAACTTTTGCGTCATAGTGTATCTACTTTTTTTCCCCTGGTCATTTTTTGGAAGAAATACACTTTATGCAAGGTGGCATTGACACTTAACAAAAATTTTTTAACCCTTTAAATGACTTGCATCATTTTTCCTGATTATTTCACAATTCATAAAATAATAGTTATTAAAAGAATTGCTACGAGCATTACCTTACATGTTATATTTCTTATGCACCGTGAAAAAAACAACATTCATATAAAAAAAATTGTAAATTCAAAATCTACATGATGGAAAAGAATGGTTAGGCTGCTTAAAGGGTTATAATACACATAAATACATAAAACAGATATAAACAATGGCTTTTTTGGTGCTTATACAGTAGACTCCCTCAAATCTGCACATTATTGCAGATGTAAACAATGAAACTTTTAATTTAGATATAGGGCCAAACTTACAGAATTTTTTAGTTTTATATCATTCTATATATATTTTGATACATAATTCTTGATAGCATGACTGAACTCGTGGTTTTTCTTGGAAGAAGTATAAATTTATTTCTAAACAAACAAACAAAAAAAAAAATACAGATATTGCTGATATCACTGATAAAATCATAATCTTTTCACCAAATATATTTATATATTAATCAAGCTTTTTTGGTTATTAATACTGACTAAACCTGAAGTAATACTTGCTTACTTTATGATTTTGATGTGAATTAATAGGGCATCTTTATGAGGAAAGTTTCATTGAATAATTTATGAATATACAGTAGATCTTTATAACGCAAACCTAAAAACGCAAGGTTGTGCATTATATAGAATTTTGCGTTATATGGATCACATCATTAAATTCCTTGTAAACATGGCCAAATAAAATATGTCTGAAACATATCAAAATACATTAGAATATCTTTATACTGCATTCCTTATTACCAAGAGTTATACAAATTATAAATTTTTGCATAATATAGGTCAGACATTGCTAACTTTACTTTATAAACATGATACACATATAACTGACACAACCATCCCTTATATTAGACATTTTCAAAAATGTTTATTGTGATAATAGCATGTTTTTCAGTAAAAAAGGTCTTACATTAGAAGATAAAGTTGAACTAATGTATCAAATTTAGTCCTCTAGAGAGTAGCAATATTTTACAATGTGAAAATGCAGGTGCTTTTTAACTGCAAAATTAATTGTTTACATCTGAGAAGTTGTGTGTTATATGGAGAATTGTGTTATATAGAATTGTGTTATAAAGATCCTCTACTGTAGTATATCCAACCTTTATTATGCATATTTAATTATACATTATTAATTATTTACTTGATCTTTACTTTTAATAATTTAATCATTTGTAAAGTTATCTTGCATTTTATCTTTTTAGTTTATTACTTGACTTAATTATTTTAATATTTGGGTCATTCCACACGAATTCAACCAATGGGTGTTGCAGCATAGTCACAGATTTTTTTTTAATTTTTTTTGTAGACAGACATAGTAGTGAAACCCTCAAATCTGAAATTTAAAACTAATTTGCGCAATATTCACTGAGATATACCCTTTTAAAAAATGGTCATTTTTACCAAATGGCGGCCATCTTGGATGCTATCCCAATGTATATAAATGTCCATAACTTGACAACTAATGATTCAAATTTTATATTTCTGGTACCAATTTAAAGCTATTTATATAAAGAATCATATATGATATTAAAACAATGGTAAAGTTTTATTTTAATACTGTTTATTACATTTAAACAAAAAATATCACCCTCAAAACCTGGCTTACTGTAATGGGCCATTAAAAAAATGGCCCATTATAATTTTTTTTCAAACTTGCTAAAAACATTGCTCCATATGTATACTTTAAACAGAAAAAAAATTGGAGAGGAAAAATTTTTCATTAAAGAAAAATAGCTTTTTACACATAGGATGTCATTTACCTAACAGTGACTATCTTAAAACACGTAAGTATCTTTGGTTTAACAAATAATGGTTAAAAATATTTTTTTCTGGCATATGAATTAATGTATGAGCATCAATATATAAATAATTCAATTTAGAAATACCAATCAGCAGTTAATTATACTAAAAACACATACATATTAAAATAACAGTAAATTTTCATTTCAATACTTTTTATTTTATATAAAATGATAATATGTATAATTCTCAAAAAATATACATAATGGAAAATATTTGGAAGGAAAAAGAGCCATAAAACATATTTTTTTGAAATATGGCAGAAATACTAGCTGTAAATCAGTTGAATTCAAAAAGATTAAAAATTAATATTAATGAGTTGATTGAGTTGACATTAGTTATTCAGTTCACTGCCAATTTCAATTTAAAAGAGCAAATCTTGACAAAATGAGTACACAAATCTTGTGTGATACAAATGTACAACAAAAACATCAAATATGTATAAAAGTAAGACTTAGATAAAACTTATATGAAACATATTTACATAAAATAAGAGCAGGATACTTACATGGATATAACTTTATAATATATTGTTGAAAGGAACTTGATAATATGTTGTTGAAAATTACCAAGGATTTAATCTGTCTTGAAGTTTAAGAATAAGAGTTGAATTGCTGTATGGTCCTCTGGAGCAACAGTATATGTTCTTCCTGTAGCAGTCATTGGGATAGACACTACTTTCATTATATGCTCATATGGAATCCAACAAACATCTGAAGATTTTGGCCATGAATATGATAAACTAGGACCATGAGGATGCATGAACATAATTTTATAGTCATTGAATTCCTCGCAGTAATCTAAAATCTTACCAATCCACCAATTAACACTATATACACATGCAACATATTGTTCACTTTTAAATGTTTGTGGTTTGTCGGTTTCACTAAATCTCACAGTAACAATAAAATTTGTTGAGGAACCTGATACCCTGGAAACCAGTATTTGGCCTTTATTTATTGGCCCACAGCTGTGATTAACCCTTGTTCCTACGATTGTATCTGCCTTTGCATACCTATCTGCTAACTGATTATTGGCAATTTCAATTTCAGATTTTGTTATAAAAAAACTTTCAATTCCTTTAACATATTCTTTTGCAAATGTACACAGATCAAATGCATTTAAGATGCCATCTTTGAATAGACACTGAAGACTTGCTTTGGTGGCCATGCGTTTTATGGTGCCACCTGTTCCATCACAAGCTCCTTTTCCGTGGCAAGAGGCAAAAAAAATGCCATTCAGCTTTCACACCATGTTCTTCTTCATGATGGCAGAGATTAATAAAATTTTTGTATTGTGCTGATGATCCATCACTAAAATATTTTATGTATTTAATCTGTGGAATTTGTGAAATTAAATAATTGACAATTACTTTTTGAAAAGCCCAAAATGTAGTAGTGTCATGAACTAAATGCTCGCTTATTGCACACATAGGAATAGATTTCACAGTATCAGTGATACTGTCCCTTATATAAGCAAGAAAGGGGTGAACTGTAACCTGTTCTTTTTGCCAATGGATATTTTGAATAGCATCTTGCACAATGCAAGTATAGTTTTCAGAAAAATCAGCTGAAATAATAGCAGTTTCTGTATTCAATTCATCCTTTGTTTTCTTGAAATATAAACTTTGTGATTTTGCAAAAAAGTGGTGTGAACATAAAGCAAGGAGTTTTGTAATTAAATCATCAACAAATTCATCAACAGGCATAATCACTTTTTTTAATTCTGCTCCATCAGTCTTTACCCACTGTTTATAAATAATATCATTACTCATTTCCAATTCATCTAAACCCATTAAATCTTTCTTTAAAATTTCAGGAGATGGACATTTATCACACCTGTGCAACATGCATTCTTCAGATTCGATGCAACAAACAAGTTTTTTTAGCAGTGATATGTAGTCATTGATATGAATAGCATGAAGCATAAGTTTAATATTTTGATGGTATACACACACACAGACAGAATGAATACCTTTGCTTCCAGCAGTAACACATTCTCTTGGACGTAGTGAGCAAAACTTAGACAATCCAATTTTTAAGTCATGTTGTTCTTTAAATGCAATATATAAGTCCTTTAAATTGTGCAAAATCAATCTCTTTTTTTTTAATATTCTGCCGTCTTCAGTTGGAACAGATATGAAATCTTTTTTTCCAGGACACATGCGGCTGTTATTATCATCATAATAAAAATTAATAACTTTTTCTATAACGTCTGGACTCAGTTTAACACTTTTTCTTCCACTAGGCATCAATAACATCCCTTCTGTTGTTTTAAACTTCCTTGCCTTTTTTACAAGATACTGTGTAGTATTAAAATAAGTCATTGTTTGCTGTATTGTCCATGAAACTGGAACTAGTGTTAGAATTTCAACTTTTTCTTTAAAACATGCGTTTGTAAACTTCTCCAATAATTTATCCATCATAGATGTGCAGTCAGGACAAGTTGTGTCTTTACTATTTTGAGGCTTATTTATGGTTTCAACACCTAATACTGTAGCTGCTTTAGTTGCAACACATTTAGTTATTTTTGAAACTTTCTTTTGCATGTAATTAAGTTTTCTCTTTGAGGTACGCCTACTTACCTTTATTGGCGATAATTCTAACAATTCACAACTTTTGTTTAATTGTTCTATTACTACTGTGGGTTCATTAAAATCTGAATCAGAGGGGCTTTCTGTTCCTGAGGTGGTTATCCTGTCAACAATAGACATTTTTTTCATATTTACTGATGAATAACAGGAAACACACAATTTTTTTCCTGGAATGAGGATATCTGGATTTGTTTTAGACATATCTAATGATATTGTTTTTAGTGATTTTGCTCTGATGCTATTTGGATGTTTATTAAATGGATCAGAACACTGTCTCTGTCTTAAAATATACCATTTTAGATATTTATCCTTGTGAACCTTGCATATACTATTTCCATGGACAAAGCATTTTTCATCTGGAATTACATAATGCAGTCTTTTTTTTAATAACTGCAAATCATGTGAAGACAATTGAAGAACAGGAATCAGATCAGTACTCAATGAAACACCAAGTTTCTTGCGTACAAAACACTCCATGTCCACTGTAGAATCTTAAGCACAAAATAACTATTCTATGCCAGTGCATACTACATTGAAAACATCAACAGAAATTATGTTTAAAAGGGATAGTCAAAATTTTTTGTACATTATGATGTAATATTTCATCATACTTTAATTACAACCAATTAGAAAACAGATGACGATACAGCAGCAATCTTTTCCAAAAATTGCATCAGCATACAACATGATGCAATAATTCATAAATTATGTCAAATATTTTTTTATTTAAAATTTTATATATAATGCAGTTTATAATAAGCTTACCCACAAAAGGTTTCAAAAATTTTCAACAAAAGATTTGTTGGATACATTATGATAAAATTGCATAAACATATAACATGATGCAATATTACATCAGGATAGAAGATGATGCATTATTACATCATGTTTTGAATTCAAATAATAAGGAAAATAGATTATGCAAGATTAGCATTCCTTTCATGAATTCTGTCATTCTTAGTATGTAAATTTATTGAAATAGAAAATACATAAACAGACATACTTATATCTGAATATTTAATGCAACTTGAATGATGTAAATACATGCATACAGCAGAATTTTTCTATAAAGTCACATACAAATGTAAAACTTTTTAAGTGAGCAATTTTTAAAGTAAGAAATAGAAATTTAGGTATAAAAATTGAATTTCTTGCATGGAAAACGTTTTGAATAGATTCCACATATACACATGCAGTAAAATCTCATTTATATATATTGCATTTAAAGGTTTTTCACAATTATACATTATATTCTTTATTTATTTTCTTATTTTCTTCAGTGTTAAATTTTTTCAATTATACATTTTTAGCAATGACTTTTTTTTTTTGGGGGGGGGGGGGGGGAGCAATTGGAGGGTGGTCCTACAAAAAACTTATGAGATTATATTTCATTATAGTTTTACATTAATTCAGGGATTAAAAAATATTTAGTTTTGGCCATTATTTCTTAAATCAGAGATATTTACATGTTTTAAGATAGTCACTGCTTAGTAAGTGACATCCTATGTGTAAAAAGCTATTTTTTTTAAACGAAAAATTTTACCTCTCCAATTTTTTTTCTATTTAAAGTATACATATGGAGCAATGTTTTTAGCAAGTTTGAAAAAAAATGATGATGGGTCATTTTTTTATGGCCCATTACAGTAAATCATTTTTTGAGGGTGATATTTTCAGTTTGAATGTAATAAACAGTATTAAAATAAAAAAATTACTATTGTTTTAATATCATATATGCATTCTTTATACAAATAGCTTTAAATTGGTACCAGAAATATAAAATTTGAGTCATTAGTTGTCAAGTTATGGACATTTATAGGCATAGGGATAGCATCCAAGATGGCCGCCATTTGGTAAAAATGATCAATTTTCAAAAGGCTATATCTCAGTCAATATTGCACAAATTATCTTAAAATTTTAGATTTGATGATTTCACTACTACATCTGTCTGTAATAAAAATTAAAAAAAAATCTGTGACTATGGTGCAACAACTTTTCTTTAAATTGGTTGATTTCACATGGAATGACCCATTTTACTATGCTGCAAGCATTCATTATTATATGGATTGCATTATTACATTCAAATGACTGTTTAAAAAATGTAAACAAAGCAATGACAAGAAATCTGCAAAATTCTAAAATTCGCATAAGCTCTGGTCCCAAGATTTCAGAGAGTCTGTTGTATATTTCATCCCAAACCAAGCAATTGTAAGCATTTTTGCAGAAGAAGCAACATTGTCATTTCATGAATCCTATAAAGCATTCAAATAATTGCTCGTTGTTTTTTACTCAATCTTAGTGATGGGTAAAAATATCTCACGAATTTACAATCTTCCAACCAGAAGCGACAGAAATGTTATTAAAATTTTCTTATGGATTTAAAGTAATCTCAATGTTTTAAAACATAATGAGTTGTTTTGTGGTGATTTAGAAATTTGTTGAAGAATTACTGTGCTATAATTCTACATTGAGTGGGAACACTTGTATCACCCAAACACAATATGATATCAATAAATTTACCACTTCTTATCTTGTGAAATATCTTTTTTTTAATAGAAAGACTTACAGTTTAATTACATTGATGTTTTAAATACCTTTTACAGTAAAGAAAGAATTAGAGAAATTATAAGTCCACTAAAGAATTCTTAGATTGTTGAAGACGTAGACACAACACACAAATTTGTCTTTGTCTATTTAAAATGGACAGTAAAACTCTTTCTGTAATAGTCACAGTTTTACCTTTATAGAAATTGACTCCTATTTCTGTTAACTACATACAGGATCTATTAAGAAATTAGAAGAAACAATCTGAGAAAATTCTCATATCACATGTTATTTCGAAATTATCAGAAAGTGCATGCATTAGTATCATCTTAAGTCATCCATACAGAAATCAAGTTTCAGGTTGTGATTTTTAGGATTTATTGGACGATGTAGCAGGGAGAAGAGTTATCTGAGGTGAGAAGGGGTTTATTTTATAAACATGCTGTTAAAATTCAGTGAAAAAGTGACTTAAATGAAAGATTTTAAAAGTGACATTCATAATGTTATAATTAAAATAATAAGTTGGAAATTGCACGTCAAATGAGGTGTGTTCATACTATAACTAGTTCTATTAATATTTTTGCACCGCATATTGTACTGAATGTATATTTTAGTGCACTTCATAAGTACATATAAATTTCATTCTGTTTGAAAGGCTGTAACATCATCAAAATACACTTGAAATAATTTTTTCCCATTGACCGTAATGTAACGTAAAACTTTTGACTGTCCCTGTAATTAAACTATGCATACGATTTTCATAAAATTTGAAATGACGCGACAAAATTTTGCATCAAATATATATTGAAATTTTCAGACCATTCGGTTGGGTAGTTTTTGCTCTGTTATCTGCGGACGGACGGACAGACAGACAGACCGAACGACGACTATAGGTGCTACATATTTATATAATTACAAACAAAAAGAACAGGAACAGTATTCTTCAAAAGATGTCACCATTAAAAAAATGCATTAGTATATTTTTACTCTGGTCCCTGCTTTACAAATAAGCAGTACATGGCTATAATTTTTTTTTTTCCCAATGCATTCAAAATTTCTCTTTGATTTTAAAATACAGGCAAAGTTCTTTAATCCGGACAAGTTGGAACCAAAGGTTGTGCAGATTATGGAATATTGTGGATTATATGTCATTTTCTTATTTCTGGACACACTTTTAATCCCATATTCAGTATGACATGAAAAAAAATATGAAATATAATAATTAATTTAATATGCTATCTCAAAAAATACATTTCTGAAATTCTTGTATTAAAAAACTGATTATATTCACTTTTTATTTAAAATTTTTAGATATTTCTCTTAAAAAATCATTTTTGGATCAAGAATTTGTAAATTTGTTTACATTCTTTAAGCAATGTGAATTATAGAAAATTGTGGGTTATGGGTGTGCGAATTATGGATCCTTGACTGTATTTCTTTTACTGTATAACCAAATTTTATTAATTTGTTTTAACCCACAGAAAAAACTATGAAAAATTTGACAAAGTAAAAAAAAAAAAAAAAAAAAAAAAAAAAATTAAACTATCCTCTTCTTAAAATAACGCACAGCATATAATTTTTAAGTGTAAAGTTTATTTGTAAAAATGCCTTATTTATCAAAAGGAACTAGAATGTTATCAAGTATTCCAGACCACAAAAATGGTTACCAATCTTATTTTTTATTGCCAATCACATTTAAAACAGAAATTTAACATTAATATACATAAAATTGTTAAAAATGGTAAATAATAAATAAAATAAAATAAATGAGCATAGTAAATAAGTAACAAAAAAACTATAAAAAATAAAAATGAACTGTATTACAAAACCCCCCATAAATTATGATAAATAAATAAACTATATTACATATTATTATCTTTACATTGCAGCTCTTATTAGCTGTGAAACACAATATACAGTCACCTCTCACTTATATGCATTTGAAGGGATTGATTTAAAATCGCCCATAACTGAGAGCCGCACATAATTGAGAGGATGTTCTATGTAGTAATTCTTTATACACATTATGGGAAAAAACATTTTTAAATATAAGAATTATGATTAATAGCATTTTATAAAATAAAAGAGGTGTAATATTAGTATAGTGTACTTAAAATCCTTATACTTTCCCTATAAATTTAGTTTAAAAAATACAATAAACGTAAAATTTCATTTTACATCGAAGAAAATATGCCAATTAGCCCTATTTTAAGAAGTCGTCGATGCTAGTTTGATTTTGCTTAAGCCGCGTTTGTACAAAGACCTTTCCTAATGCATAAAGTATGTCATTGTACTTGATGTTACATCACCATATTGAAGGTAACATCTCAAAGTGTCCAGAGCTCCTAAGAGTAGCATAAGATGGGACAGGTAAAATATCAGTTTCATCATTATCATCATCTTCTCCTTCTTTTTCAGCTGTCATGTCACCAAAAACAGTTTCAATATCTCTTATTGCCATTAATATCAACATTGACGAAATCTTGGCTTATGCTGTTCCATTCTTCTTCATCTATTTTAAAATCATTGCTGTTGTTTTCATTTTCCTGTAATGAAATAGCTTCAGCATCATTCGAATGAACAAAATTCGCTTTTCTGAAGCAGTTAGAAGTTGCTGTGGCTGTTACGTTATTCCAAGAGGAAACAAACATATGCATAGCATCCAGAATCCAAATTTTCTTGAATTCCTTTTTCTGCTCTGGGATATAAACATTCTTCGCACAAATTTTTCCGATACTGCACTTTAACTGACCTTATTATAAATAGATCTAATGGCTAGCATCTGCTAGTACAAGTTACAGGGGAAAATATAACTCATGTATGTGTCAACAATGGTAGATATGAAGGATGAACGGGACATTGATGCAGAACTTTTCTTTTTTTTTTTTAGCCATCTTCATATCAAATTCCTTCAAAAAGTCTGAAAATAGTCTGTTATTTCTGCGTATAACTGAGAGAGACAGTTCAAAGTGGCGCTTATAAGTGAGAAATCTACAGTATTATTTTCTTATTCCTCGAGCTCGTGACGGGATCTTACGAAAATCGCATAAGTGAGAGATGACTGTAGTTGTCAAAACTAAGGGTTAATGTAATGATTATAATTGGAGTCATGCTTGGCAAAATTGTACTTGACTTGGGCTGATAATACACAGTTAATACAAGAAACTATCATTTGAATAAATTGTATTATTCATATATTTTTTACTTTAGTGCGTCTCTGAGAAATAAATAGTATATGATAGTAAAATTGTGCTTCCAAATCCTTCGAAATTTCTCTTTGATTTTAAAATATTTGTTTTAGAATATAAGAAAATTATGCTCACAACCATGAAATTTAAAATTTTATTAACTAAAAAAGTTTTCTTAAATAATAATTCAAAGCATAGTTTTTATAGTGTAGGTAATGTTTACTTGTAAAAAAAATTCTTATTTATCAAAAGGAAAGCATCTGTTTTAAATATTATGTAAAATTTAACTTTTTAACACCTTAAATTCTAAAATATTACAGTATTAGGCATGATAGTTAATATTCAACTTGCCAGATATTCAGTTCACCTGTATGCTGAATGCAGTGGATTCCCAGTTATATGTTTCCCTCATTTATACATTTAAAGACACTGGTCTCGATCATTTGCCGATAAAATTTAGCTGAGTTATAAGTTTCCCTCAGTTATGCATTTTGTTTTTGCGTCCCCAGTAGGAATTTTATCTTATTTATACGTTTTGCAGAAAATATTTTTTCCGAACCCTTTGTACCCCTTGCCGAATTTTTCCTCTGTGGTTTCTGGGAATTTAACTAGTCATGTGCAAAAATGGAGCATATGAGAAGTAAGGGGGGGGGGGGTATAGAGATGCTGCCCGTAGCAGCAGGGACCCCACTTTCCATCCCCTCTCATGTTTCCCTTTACCACCACAGCCATATGATCGCCTGCCTTTGTCTAGAATTCCTATAATACAGGATGACGTCATCCCCACCATTGTGGGACCAGAATAATAAATCCAAGCTAAAACCAGTTATCATTAGCAAATGGGAAACAACGACCGGTTCTTTTAAATATGCAATCCCAGATCTGGCGGTAGACTAATGCTGAGGTCCTAATATGGTGGTTATTTTGGGCCAAAATATGGATGTGCGTCCGACAGTGTGCTGTGTCGTAGGTCACTTGACATTTCATCGTGCGGCTTAAAAATGAGTCAGAAATAGGCTCTCTCAGTAAAGGAAAAGCTCAAAATTGTTTGGAAGGCGGGAGGCCAATTCTAGTGAGAGAATTTGTCTCAACGTATTGAAATACCTCAACAGAATTTTAAGCAAGAAAGAAAAAAATAAAAGATGCTTTAACTGAACCCGGGCCAAACTCTTTCAAATGAGCACGCCTACAAGAAGGACCATTTTCCGAATTAGAAAAATCTCTGTAATTGTGGCTTTAGTCTAACCGTTTGGCTGGCATACCGGTAATCTGAAATTTGTTGCAAGAAGAGGCCCTCGAGCTAGCAGTATTCAAAGCTTCTAAAGACTGGCTTACAAAATTCAAGGACCACCAGGGTATTACTGGCCGCCCCATATGCGACAAGTAGAATGCCATGAATGATCGCACAGTTGATCAATTCAAAGGTCAGGAACTTCCAAAATTAATTCAAGGCTGTTAGGGGAAAATGATTACATCACAGACAAGACCGGGCTCATGTCAGGACCAGCATGGAAAGTAAACAACATTTGATGGTACCGATAAGATATGACATTTAGTCACTGAAAAATACAGCGGTTTTTATAAAAATGTAATCACGTTCTCCATGGATTATGAGGCAAATCTATAAGTGTGGATGATGTGGGCAGCCATGTACAGTTGGCTAAAGAAACTAGATGAGCATATAGGAAGAGGAAAATACAAAGTTACTCTATTTATTTATGTGCTGCAAACTCGCCCTCAAGCTAGCTCGAGAACATCTGAGTGAAGTTTTCCCCGGCCAACTGCACTAGAAAATTCCAGCTCTTAGTTTTGGGCATAATTGCAAATTACTATAAAGTACATTATCACAAGAGGCTACTTTAGTATAATGTATCATGTCTTGATGCAGAAAAACCGCACCCCAAAATAATTGTTCTTAAGGTAAGAAATAGTTTCTAACAGAAATGTTTTTGATGAATGATTTACACGATTTCATTCATTTCTTTTAAATACTCTGTGTGCAAACAGTATTTTTTATAAAGTTTTTATGATAAAATAACCTTTCTTTGTGCACTTTTCTGATTTACTTTTTTTTTTTACTCAGTTCCATTTCCACGAATCTATGTTATAGTGTGTAATATTTATGCAACTTCGGTTTTCGATGAAAAATGCAACTGAAACTTGTCAGCAAAACAAAATTTTAATGATATATATTTTTAAAAAGTCCACGTGGATCATTAATTTAATTGTACGTTTTATTGTGTTATAGGTTTTGTTACCCGGTCCCGGGCAAAACGTATAACCGGAGTTCCACTGTATTTTAAATGTCTATAAATGACAGCAAAAATGAAAGTTGGACACATAAAATGTTGTGCCATGATACGTTCAAATCGCAATCTGTAGTATTTTAAGTGGAAGAATAACCAAAGAAACATATCTTACCATTAATTTATTTCAGTAAAGAGGATGGGGCCGTAAACTGATTTCAAAAATTAGCTATTGTTAAAATCAGAGTAGACTCATTTCGTCCATGTTTTCGCAAAGTAAAGAGACGCCAACACAATGAATGAATCACGATAGAAGAACTCATTCATAAATAATGAATCAATAAAATTTTCACCGAACAAAACATTTTTTTATAAAAAAGGAACAGAAATCATTATTCAAAATGCGCAAATATAGCACTTAAATATGGCCTCGCGTGTAAAATTTGACAAATTATTGAACAAGAAACGAAAATTCGATTCATTATTCATTCCTTAGAGGCTATGATTCAATCTTTGTATCGGCGTCTTGTCCTTTAATCCTGCTCTCATTGTAAACTTAGCTTTGAAATCGAAATTTTTTTTACTCTACACCACCCTATTTAATAAAATAAGTTAATGGAAATATTTAATTGACGAATGTAGTCCCAGATTTAAAATATGTTTCTTCAGTAACTCTTGTATTAAAAATTTTTGAATTTGTTATGTGATTGGTTCATATGATGGCACGAAATTTCATGTGTCGCCATTTATTAAGATGTGTTTTGTAGCATATTATTTTATTTATTTATTTATTTTGTAAGTAGTTTGTTGATTATTATCCACATTTATGTTAAAAATAGGAAACTGATTTGTATTTTTCTTGGAGCGTTCCACTTTAAAACATTTTATTGCTCATGCGACTCAATTAAAAGTAATTATTTTATGTTTATAATTGATCGCATACTAACGTACTTAGATAATATTTATCGAACTTTACCTATAATTTAAAAACAGCTTAAGTAAGTATGACCACTTGAAAAAAATAAAATGTTGAAGTTTTGGTATTTTCATAATGTTAGATAGGTAGCCAGGGGTGCCTATGCTGGTAAAAAAAAAAAAAAAAAAATGGTACGTTTAGGTTAGTTAGACGCAAATCTCACAAATAGTATCTTGTATTTTTTGCATGTACAATTTAGAAATACTGCTTTGATATTGAAATTAAATGATTTGATTTATTATCATAATTACTATCATCCTTATTTGTATTTTTAATTAAATATAAGCAGTATGAATGATGGAGATTAAAACAATTTTTTGTCTCCAGCTAACGTAGATGTTTTGCTCCACCTATTAAATAGGTACATTTGGAAGAATGGTATTTTTATATTACCCATCCAAGGAAGATAGATGGTATGAACAATAACGTCACTAATACACAAATTCAAAAAACTTTGTTTTTTTTCCTTTCTACTTTGTAACTGCATAATTAATCTATTAGTTGCCTTATGAACTACTACATTGCAGAAGTATTTATTTATTTATTTATCTTTAATATAAGGAAGTCTTCAGGTTTTTTTTTTTGTTTGAATAAACTTAGAAAATTTATTAAAAAAAATATGTCTTGATTAAATGTAGTAATTGAGTCCATTTATTAAGTTAAATGTCTTGTTGCAGAAATGGTTATCTCACTGAATCGAAACGGAAAGTTAGAATCTTTGTATTGTTTGAATATAAATATATACAGTAGACTCCCTGAAATCTACAAACGCCTAAAATCCGCACATTTTTTTCTAGTGTAAACAGTGAAACTTACAGTAAGTTGTAAGTGCCAAGTTCAATATTCTGCTCAAATAAGCGGTAATCACAACATTTTTTTTTTTTTTTTTACTAATTTTTTTGTTAGTCATGTTCTTTTGGCTATTACAGCAGGTTAATTACTAATCAAATTTACTTTATTTTTGATTTTGGATGTAAATTAGTGTATCTATAGCAAAAATTCACCATATTGTAGGTCCTGCACAATATTTGCAAGTGCAAATTTTAACCAAATTGTTTCTTTATTTTTCTTGCATTCATTTTTCCGTGTTTTATTTTATAAATATTACACATTCTAATATTAGTTCTCATTACCAGGACAGAACTCAACCTTATGAAGAAAATATCAATCTATTTCTGAAAAAATCAAGATCCTGCTAATATTACTGCTGATCATGATTTTTTTTCCAAGACATTTTTAAATCAATGAGGCTTTTTTTCTTTATTAAAACAGGATAAATACGACATGAAATTTCATTATTTTACGGTTATGGTGTAAATTGTATTCTTATCTAAGATAAAAATACAGCACATAGCTTTTGCACAGTACCAAGTACCTGCAGCTGTAACTGTTGTAGTCGTATTGTTTATGTTTATTTTTTGCATTTGTTTTGATTTTATTTTGTAATAATTTTTATTTTTTTATTATTTCATATGTATTTTTGCCTAGTATGGCTGATTTCAATATTTTTAATGAAAAAAGACAGAAAAATAAAGTCCATTAGTTTAACAATAATCCAAAAATTAGAAATCATAAAAAAAAGCTTCATTCTGCTTTTAAAGCTAAATTTTTATTATTTTACATATTCATGTAATTATTAAATATTTTAATATATTTTATTTAATTATTTTAATAATTTATTTTATTGTAAGCATTCATTATAATTTCAACGCTTCACTGTAGTTTCAAAAATTTAAACAAAACCGTGACCAGAAATCCGCACATTGGTTTGAAGATGTGTAATTTGAGGGAATCTACTGTATTTTTATAGATATAGTATTTATATTTATAGGTATACATAGTTGCCAACTTGTACGGTTTGGCCGTACAATGTATGGATTTTCTTTTGAGTGTATGGATGAACAGTATGATTGTGCATTTTTGCTTGTAGGAAAATGTGATTTTCTCCAAAAATCACGGAAAAAATGCAAATTTCTTTTTTCAGCAATGGTCGCAAAAAAACCCCAGAAAATTTGTCAAGGGTTGCAGAAAACACGAGAATTTTATCAAAGGATTGCTGAAAAAATGTGAATTTCGTCGAAGGATTGCGAAAAAAATAGCCATTTCTTCAAAGGATCGCGAAAAGAACGCTATTTTCATCAAATAATCGCAGGAAAAATGCAAAATTCGTCAAAAGATCATGAAAAAATCACAGATTTCGTCAAACAATTGATGTAAAAATGCAAATGTTTTCAAAAGATCATGGGGAAAAAAAGCTGTGAAATTCTTCAAAAGATTGCTAAAAATAAATCAAATTTCTTTAAAAGATTGCTGAAAAAATGCATATTTCTTCAAAAGATTGTTGAAAAA
Source organism: Maratus speciosus (assembly GCA_963932465.1). NCBI lineage: Eukaryota > Metazoa > Arthropoda > Arachnida > Araneae > Salticidae > Maratus > Maratus speciosus. The sequence goes on along the minus strand of OZ010794.1, from coordinate 70,300,376 downwards.
ACACGAATTTCTTCAAAAGATTGGTGAAAGACGCGGATTTCGTCAAAAGATCATGGAAAAACACATAAGTAAATCCCTTCCCCACTGCTGTAGCCTTTCTGAAAATTTGGTGTGAATTTCAGAAACTTTTGTTTTACTCAGTATCACCCCTGAATTGATGAGAATGGAGTACAGTCAACTCTATGAAATCCGCACAATTAGGGACCGAGGGTTTTGTGGATTATACATGCTTGCGGATTATAGATCATTCCTTTGTTTACATTTTATATTTTAAAGTCTGACTATAAATTAATAACAACTGTACAAAAATTACAGTGGAAAAGAAAAACTAATGCAACATTGATTTAATATATTTAATGTCTAAGATTAAAGAAAATTTAAATTAAATTATATTGAATACAAATTTTACTGATTATTCATTATTTTAAACATTGACACAACACATTGGTAGTTTCAATTTTGGTTTGTTGTCAATATATTTTTTTTTCTGTCGTCTGTGAACACTCATTACTTCTTGGTCCAAGATAAAATTTTGTTACTCAAGGAAATTTAAATATTTATATCCGATTTATATTTAAATATTTATTCATTGGAAAATTGATAACTAAAAAATATATATATCAAATTTAACTGTATGAGTATAACTGTTAATGACAATTTACATTGTTTACATTCCAATGTGTAGTGCAAATAATAAACATTAGCGGATTTCACAGAGTTGACTATCTAATCAGTAGCTAACGTGTATGGTGAACTTTTTTTATGTTTCAGTTTGTTTACTTCAATCATTCTGTATGATGAAATCATTTGCAAAGCATTTTAATGATATTACACTATTTAAAACATACATAAATTTATATTTTATCACAGAGATGTACTACACAGTGCTTATTGTAGTATAAGGTGTGCATAGAATTTATCAATCGTTGACAGGGGCACAGAAAAGAAGAAGAAATTGTACTATAGAAGTCTATGAACAATAACTGCTAGAAGTACGTTTTGAGTTGTGGTGCATATTTTTAAATTAAACTATTTTTTTTAATATTACTTCGTGTGTATAAATTATATAGATCATATAAAAGGCTGCACAAAAGTTCTCAAGTAAATTTCTGTTTATTCAGTGAAATGGATTTTCAACTGTGCTATGCGTTTAATTGAACTAACTTTTAGTATACATGCAAATATATAGTTCATATACAGGGTTGCTAAAAAAAAGGGTATTTCTTTACTATTGATTGTAATTACAGAAATTGGATTTTCAAATATGTTATGAGTTTTTCAAATTGTTTATTTAGACAGCATATTTCATCTTAATAAAATATTGAAGTTTTATTACATTGTGCTGAATGTGTTGGAAAGTGTTATATAATTATGCTGCATGCATGATTATTCTTTTTTTGTAGACCACAACCACAAACACCTTAATTTTAATTTCATTTTAGTATATATTGGATAGATTTGCGAGCATTACTCTTTTTCATATAGCAGTGATAAAATCTTCAAATATTAATTTCTTTCAGCCACATTAAGAAAATATTTTTATAAAGGGACCTATTGCTAGCGAAGCCTTTTGAATCACCTACTTCCTGATGAGGTTTTTTTTTAACATCACCAAATTGTCACTTTCTATGTTATTCCTCCTCTTCACAAAAAAAAAAAAGTAAATTGTCATTTTAAAATTTTGCAATAATTGACTGCCAAGAATAATTGCTACTTGTGTACTTTCCTGTCAACCGCTTTCTGTAAAAACTATCTGTCGCCAACAGTGTGTCTTAACAGTAATAACACTGGACAGCAATGCTTCTGCCACAGAACTGAAATTAGTTGATTCTAAATCAGTTTCTTGTGCTGATTCCGAAACTAATAGTTTTAGATTTTCTCCAGGATGTCTAGTTTTTGAGATACAGTAGACTCCCTCAAATCCGCACAGCTTGGGACCGCAGGTTGTGCAGATTTTAGATTTTTGCAGATTTCTGGTCATTGTTTTGTTTTTATGTTTTAAACAGTCATTTGAATGTAATAACGCAATCAAAATTATAATGAATGCTTTCAATATAGTAAAATATTAAAATAATTAACTATTAAACTACAATGATAAAAAGTAAGATACTTTTAAAATTATTAAAAGTAAGCATCAAATAAATAATTAATAATATATAATTAAACATGCATAATAAAGATGAGATACTAAAACTAAAACTAAACTCTGTGGCTATACAATCCACGAAGGATCTGGGCCGACAGTGCCCATCACTGTTTTCTTGACCCTGGGCCCCGAGGTGCTATACAGCGTGCGTCCCGGCCAGGTGGTCAGCCTAATGCGAGACCCTCGGTGTTTAGTCCCAAGCAAGCTTGGTACTCATTTTATCGACCCCAAAGGGATGAAAGGCTGAGTGAACCTTGCCCAGTCGGGAGTCGAACTCTCGACCTGCGGTGTGGCAGTCAGATGCCCTGACCACTACACCACTGGGCTTAAAGATGAGATACATTTACTTGAATTATTCAATGAAACTTTCCTGATAAAAGTAACCTATTAATTCACATCAAGATCATAAAGTAAGGAATTTTTATTTCACGTTTAGCCAGCCTTAATAACAAAAAAAGCTTGATTAATACATAAATGTATTTAAAAAAGATTGTGATTATCAGTGATATCAGCAATATCTTTTTTTTTTTTTTTTTTTTTTCAGAAATAGATTTATATTTCCTTTGTGAAAAACCATGACTTCAGTCATATTATCGAGAATTAGATACAGTAGACTCCCTCAAATCCGCACAGCTTGGGACCAGAGGTTGTGCGGATTTTAGAATTTTGCAAATTTCTGGTCATTGATTTGTTTACATTTTTGAAACATTAATTTGATTGCTAGTTAAGCAAGGGAAATTATAATGAATGCTTACAATAAAGTGAAACATTAAAATAAGTAAAATATTAAAATAATTTATTAGTTTAAAAGTAAGTAATTATTAAAATAATTATGTAAAATAATAATTAATAAAATTATTAAAATATTTATAAATATAAATATATTAAAATATTATAAATATTTATAATATTTTTTTATTTAAAATAATTATTAAAATAAATAATTCAGAAAATTATTAAATTATTACCAGTAAAATCGATTCAATTGGATTCCAAAAGTCCTGTGCTGCCATCTAGTAGTAAAGCGATCGTAAGAACGATACGTTATTATGCGTTCTTAGCACTTTTAACTTTAGTAACTTTTTTCATTGTTATTTAGAGTCTTGAATGCTTTTCTTATACTGCTTTGTATGTTTAGAAATAAATTTGTCTATAATTTAAAAAACAAAATTCCACAAACGATAATTTTTAAATAGCATTCCGGTTCGTGGATTTTTCCATTTCGAACCCTGGAATTTTTGATATAGATATGCTAATTTATATCAAAATCAAAAGTAATGTAAATTTATTTAGTAATAAATCATCTGTAATAGCCAAAAGAAAATGATTAACAAAAAATTTAGTAAAAAAAACATTGCGGTAGTCGCTGATTTCGGTGCCATGTTGAATTTTGTTCCTGCAACTTAACTGTAGATTTCATTGTTTACATCTGAAAAAATACGCGGATTTTAGGCGTTCATGGATTTTATGGTCGCGGATTTAAGGGAGCCTACTGTATTAAAATACATACTGAATGATAGCAAACTAAAAATTGCTGTAATTTTGTCCATACACCTTAACTGAAAATTTTATTGTTTACATATGTGATGATGTGCGGATTTTAGGGTTGCAGATTTGAGGAAGTCTACTGTAATTGAATATTAATTTATAAGTGGAATCACATATTAAAAATAAATTAGTGTTATTTTATAATTTATGAATAATGAATATAATTTTATTGTTTATAAATAGGTCAAATTATCATTTTTTGTAAGATACATTTATATATTAATGAATGTAGACACTGTTGCAAACTGTACAAAATATATTTATAACTTTTTAAAAAGTAAAGAGATAAATTTTAATGTTAAAAATCCCCTTATTTCATTGAAACACATTGCAATCAGCTGTTTTATTAATAAGATTCTAAATCTGAAGGTTTGAAAAAAGAAATTCTAATACTTTAAAACACTTGATGATGATAATATTTTAAATTTTAACACTTTACACATACCTGCAGGTTTTTCCTATACTGTGGCACACCATGGGACATTCGCAAAAATTATGGATAGTGATAGATTTTCATATGGCACTCGCATGAAAGATCACTTTTTTGTGGCTGACTTTTTAAGTTTATGGCTTGGCGACATCATTTACAGTAAATTGACATGTTTCAAATTTAGTGAAAAGTGTCTAGACCAGAAAACGAACCTAATACTGCCTATTGAATTACCTGGACCAACACTCAGTTAATTTTATTTTCAGTAGCATCTGGTCTGCAACTTAACAGGATATACCAGTTATGAAACTCTGTTAAATGATGGATATTTAGATTCTTTGTTATTTTTAACTTTATCATACTAATTGATAAAGGTATCATACAAACTGATATTTTTCCAATTCTATGGAAAAGTGTCTTAGTCTAGAATCAACCTCAAGAGCTTTTGCTTAAATTGTCAATGTTCTGCCTTTTGTGCTATCTAGATAGACAAGCAGTCAACCGCTTCATTGATACAACTTTATTGACAATAGTATGAAGCAGAGCAATCAGTATGATTGATTTAAAAACAATAAGGTGTATCTAAACATTTATCTTTTGATGAAGTTCCATTACATGCAGTATATTCTGTTGAGCTGTCTACGTGGTCTACAGATGCTGTTACTATACATGTTGTCTGAGGAAATTGCCTCCAGGTAACACAACTGGCAGAATATTGTCAATTTGTACTTGATGTTTATTGGGTTACTAATGCTAATTTTAAAACTTTTTTTTCAACCTGTTTGACATGTGGGCAGTTCCCAAAATTGCAGGCTGTTGCACATTTTGAAAGTTTAATACGAAAACCCATTCCTATGCTACTTCTCAACTAACTAAACTTGTATCTGTAAGATCCATGAAGGATCAGGGCTTACAGTACCTAAACCTGTTTTCTTGACCATGGGCCCCGCGGTGCTATACAGCACATGTCCAAGTCAGTTAGTCAGCCCAACACAGGACCCTTGGTGTTTAGTTTCCAAGCTAGCTTGGTACTTATTTTATGGACTCCAAAGAGATGAAAGTCATGAGAAACCTTGCCCAGCCAGTACTAGTTGAGCTCTCAACCTGTAGCATGTCAGACAGATGTTCTGACCCCTATGCATCTGGACATCCCTATGGTACTTCAGAAAGAAACAAAAAGATGTACTCCTAAAAAGGGCAATATTTGTTGTTATAATACTATCAGCATTCAGCTAGATCTAATGATTTATTTTAATCTTAAGTTAATTCTTTATTTTTATATGTAATTGACATTTTTCACAGTGTGTGCAGAAAAGGAGGGGGAGTACATTCTATATTATATTTCCGACACACTAAGTGTAGACAGTTTTGTTATATTTAGTAATACTCAAAAGAAAATCCCCATTATAATGGAAAATCTCAAAAGCGAAAGTGTCAATAGTAAATATTATGTATAGATACAAATATGTATTTTAAAATTAAGAAAATTTAAATTTACATAGATAATTTCTTTTGTAAAATTTTCAGAAACATGTAGGGACGTTTTAGTTTAATACATCTTTTGCCATTTGAAGGTAAAAAGTTACTTAGTTTTTTAGCCATTGCTTACATTTTTGATTGTTCGTTTGGCAATGAATTGGTTCCTTTTTTTCCATTAAGTTTCATGTAAAATATCTTAATCTTTGAAAACAATTAGGGTAACTTCCCCAGTAATTGGCACTTTAAGAATTTGTCCTTAAACTTACATCTGTTTTCCTTATTTAGGAAAAAAATATTTACTTGCAAATATTTTTAAATCAAAGAGTGCATATCTGTGCATCTATTTTGCCCATTAAACGCAAAAATATTTGAATGGGTATTTTTATAAAAAAAATTATATATAAAGCTACTATAATCACCAGTAATTGGCATATATTATAACTGTTTTAAACAAATAATAACATTATAATTAGAAATATTACATGAAAAAATAGCAATATAGAAATTAATGCTGTTTCATCTTTCGGTATGCAGTTTTGATTTTTCGAATAATGGATGGCTCCAGAGAGAAAGAAACCTGACCATAAAAAATGAAACGATTCTCTACAGTTGCTATATCTGACTTTGATGGCCAAATATATTCATTTTCCACCATTTCTCTTAAAAGTTTAACAGTAGATTCTGCAGGATTCAAATCAATAATACGACCTATATAATATTGTTCCTTATAAAAAACTGCATAATAATTCTCTTTCAACAAATTTGTTTCCTTTTTTATTTCTTTATAATCACCTGTAAGACTTCCCAAATTGATATTGTCACTATTTGTTGAATCATCATGTATTATTTCTCCATCACACTCTGAATCTTCTGAATTATTGTTTCTAATTTTTTTCTTTTTCTGTGCATTCTTCATTTTCTTTGAGTTTTTATTAAGAAGCAGCTCTTTTTAAACTAGTCTCTTTTGTCTTCGCTCCTCTTTTTGCCTCTATTTTTCTTTCTTTTCATTTTCCTTCTTGTGGTAGTACTTTTGCCATTCACTGGATGTCGCAACTGATGGAATTTTTTCTTTTGGAGCTCTAGTTTTTCGCTTTTTTTGCATAGGTTCATACTAAAACAATGACCGTTTAAAAGGAGAACTTACTGTAGCATTAATGATGTCAGAAGGTTTAGATGCTATTACAAAATTATCATTTTTTGAAGCATCAATTGCATTTAATTGGATTTGTGAAGGTAGTGGTGTTGGGATTTCTAGATTTGCAAATTCTGCTTCAAAAGTATCAGAGGCCAAACTAGAGGCAGGGCATTCAGAGTTACTAACTTCAACAGATATGTTAGAAGCAGCAAGAGTAGACACCGAAGTAGTACCATCAGACTGGAAGCAGTAAGATTAGATACATTATTAGGAGCAGTAGAATCAGGTATACTAAATAAGATTAGATATGCAAGAAGCATTGGGATTAAAAACATCTGAAACGGCAGGATTAGATACATTAGAATTAGTAGAATAAGATATATTAGCCACAAGGATATCAGAAACAGTACTATACTTCATTTTTTGCCATACATTGTATAGCTCTGTAGCACGCTCATCACCATCCCACACAGAAGATGCAGAAAAGCATTTGTTAAACTCATTTAAAAGGCATTCGTCAATAAAATGCTCTAAATCTTTTAATGACTGTAAATATGTGTTTTTGACCATTTTTGAAGTAGAATCAAACGTACTTGCCTCTTCAGTTAATTTGTCACATTTGCTGTAATCAACTGCATCTGGATTAAAGGGATATAGGCCACAACGTCTAAAGCGATGTGAAATACATTCAGAACTAATGCTTCTAACAACAGTTTCAAACATTTTTGCAAATGTAATGTTTGTAATAGCTTCATGAGAGTTTCTTACTCTCCATTCATGAACTAACTGCTTCCACTTCAATTTCATCACTTTGAACAAGCTGACATCGCATGGTTGCATTTGGGGAATAGCAATTAATACTATACCTAATTCAGCGCAAAAATTACTTAAATGTAATTTAAGGTGACTCTCGTGTCCATCCATAAAAAGTATTACTGGTAAATCAATCTTATTTTGCTGCAGCCATGGAAAAAATATATTAGCTATGTATTCATAAAAGGTTCCCCATTCATCCAGCCACTTTCACTTTTCCCTAAACCCCAACTTTTAGGAGCATTATTGACTAGATCTGAAGGCAATCTCACATAGGGATAAACTATAAATGGTATACAAACATTTCCATCAGCTCGTACTGTCATCAGTACAGTAAGAGATTCTTTGTCTGAGCCTGGTATGATTTCATAAATATCTTTACATCATCTTGGAGCTAAGACTTTTCCAGTTTTGGGACAAAGCAAAAATGCAGCCTCATCACAATTGTATATTCTCTGGGGATATTTCAAAACCTCATTGAGATTTTCTTTGCAAAAATAATCTTCCATTTTTTTAAACCACATTCGCAAACCTACCTCAATTACTTTGGTTCTTGAATGAGTAAGAGTCTCTGGAACGCGCACACTAATTTCAGGATGACGAGCTAAAAATAATTGAAACCATTTTTTCCTAGGTTTATTATTTGTAAAGGGAGTTTTCCTGTTTGACAGTTTAATAATTTTTTGCACGGTACACAATAAATCTTCTTTTAACAAGGGAAAGTCAGCTTTGGCAATGTTTATAATCCATTTTACTAAGGTATCTTCTTCTGCTGCTGTAAGAACTGATGATGGTCCCATTTTTCTCTCTCTTGGAGTTTTCCCCTTAACTTTGTTTTCTAAAGTACTATGAGGCACACCAAATTTAATACTGGCTTTACGAAAGCTCATGTTTTGAGTATGAACAGCATGCATTGCATTCAGCATTGCTTCTTCACAATACAAGAATTTGGATTTAATCCCTTTAAATGAATTTACTGTAGATGAGGATGCCATATTTGAAGTTTCTGAGAGAAAGAAAGCAGCATATTAGTTCGAAATGCGAACACTTTAAAACAATACAATAATTAATGCCCAGTAATTGTCATGCCATCCCCAGTAATTGTCATGCCATCCCCAGTAATTGCCATATGAAGCTTTAATGCATGCCAATTACTGGCAATATTCCATATTTCCAAATAAAAACAATTGTGAAACAAAATTAGTTTATAACTTTAAAAGTACTGCCAAAATCAGTGACTTAATCACAAATTTTGTGATTCCCCAGTAATTGGCACATGTGCCAATTACTTGGAACTAGCAAAACTAAAGCACCATTAAATGGCACCTATCATTAAATCAGAAATCCAAATATTCATGTCAAAAATACTTTTACGCAATTAAAGTAACTCCTTTCAACTAAACAAAACTTTTGTCAATAAAAATTTAAAATGTATTACAAATCAGATATTAATGGATTGATATGCATACTACCTTAAGCCAGAGAAGAAACATTTGTCGCAAAAATGGCTAATTTGGCACAAGCCATAATTGTTTCTCTTTCCTATGCACTTCTGCCATCTAGTAGCATAAATCAAAGTTATAATCTTTAAGGTTAATGTGCATATAGCTGGTATATGGTCTTGTATTTTTAAAAGACTGGATATAAATCTTATTTTAGGACATTTTTGTAGGACGTGCCATTCACTGGTGACCTGCCAATTACTAGGGATGTTACCCTAGCAGAAATTCTTATCATTTGTTAATCATTCAAACTCTGTTGAGTTTTATATGTATTAAGTGTATTTATACAGTTTAAAATTTTTTCATCAATTTCCATTTTTATACATTCAATTTAAATTGAGTTGAGTGTAAAATTTTAATTAATTCAGTAATGTTATTTTTAAAACCTTAATACTAAAAAAAAAAAACTATAATTTAATATGTTTCTTGTTGTCATTAATAATATTTTTTCAAAGCATAGCTTAATTTTGTGCTATCATAAAGCTTTAAAATGAATTGTGCTTAAAATTATTTATTTTCTCCAATCAATACTGTGCTTTTTTAGGATGTATTTATTATATTTAATAATCTTAAACTAATTCAATTTATTTCACTAGTAATTTATTTAGTTTTTTAGTTTAGTTTAAAATGTCAGCTCTAAAAGATTTTACATTTTTTATTTATGCATTTTGTTTTTTACTTTGAAAATCTGTACAGAAAAAAAGTCTGAATTAATAAGGAAAATAGAAATAGATTTTCATTAATAATTCTTTGGAAATGGTTTTGATTATTTATATAGTAAGGATGGTATTAAGCGCAAAATTACGTCTCATTTCAAAAAGATAATTGTAATTGTTATTTCTTGTTTTTAGGAACTGTATGCAAAGCTTCACATGAAAGGAATGTGGCTTAGCAATTATATATTAAAATAGTAGTAAGTATAGAATTTTGAATGTTAAAAAGTATATAGATTATGATATACATGATATCCTAGAGTTCTGCACCAGACCATGCTTTGGCTAGCTTTCTTTCTATGCAATCCACCAGAGGCACATAATTTTTTTCAGGATACACAGTCTGAACCTCATTTTTCAAGCCCTGCAGGGCCAAAATTTTTTTAAAAAATTAATAGTGATTTGTACATTTGTTAAAAAAAGCTTTAAAAAATTACTGTTATTTAATAAATTACAGAGAAATATCTTTAAAAAATAATATATATATATATATATATATATATATATTTTATATAGAACTTAGAAATTCATGAATTTTTCTTTTTTTCTTTTTTAGTTTACTAGCTTATTTTTTTTTAAATGAGTATTTGTATGCAATTGTCTAAGTATCTAAGTATTATCATTGTTGCTATAATGTATTTCATGGCGTTTGTCTATGTAGTTTTAATTATGCTGTAAAATTTTCCCATATGGAAATGTCTTAAATAATGTGTATGTGTATGAAAATGTCTTTAAAAAAACTTTTAGGATAAGAAATATTGGTATGTTGTGCAAAAACTGAGTTGGGTCATCCCTGATTTTAATGATTTTGGCACAGGCTGGGTCATGAATTACAGAAATAGAAACAAGTATTTCTAAGATAGTTTTTGTAAGTCGACCAGAACTATAAAATTTCAGTCCTTCCATATCTCTGAGGTATCCTGAACCACCAAATATAAACTTTGAAGAATTGAGCGCAATAACGATCAATTTTGGCATCAGAAACTGGGGTCCCATTGCATTCATTTAAGATAAAACATACAGTGAAAATAAACCTATTTTTTGTTGTTGTTGTTCACGGCTCTAAAAATAATAATAGTATTTTAACGAAACAATATTTAAGTAGACTCACATTCTTTGTGTATTGATATCACAAGAACTGATACAAATGGCCACTATCCACATCCAAATGCCACTTAAATAAATGCTCATGTTTCCAAATGTAGTTCACATTACATACTTTGTCACTGAACCAATTACTGTGAAGAATTGTTGAAGAAACTTGATTATTTTAATATTTTACTATATTATAAGCATTCATTATAATTTCAATTGCATTATTACATTCAAATTATTAATTAAAAAAGATAAACAAAGTAATGACCAGTACATTTTATAATGTCACTGTGTTTCATACTTAGCAGTGTTAATCTGGTGAAGATTTTATTAAAATATCTTCAAAGTTATGAACAAAAATTTGAATTTGAATTATTGGCGGCTTTACAGTGGGATGGGGGTAATTATCCCTCATAGACTTTTGAAATCACATGAATTGTTTCTCAGTTTGCTTTTAAAAAAATATAAGCTATGTAAAATAAATTTCACTTATGGTAAAACATTATTATCTTTCCTAGACTGCCATTTACACTTTAACCTAAACAAGGAAGTCATCCGCATCTTATTGAAAGTCTTTTAGAGGAAAACATTACAAAATACCAGGGTTGGCAAGTTTTAAACATGCGAAAATTTAAACTGGTTTTAACTGGGTTTAAAACCGTCGTGTCAAAAACCTTTATGTCAAAAAGTGTTGAAAACCTAGATTTAATAAAATATCAAAATAATTATTTAGCAGAGTTAGATAGACTTTAATCAATAAATTCTAAATAAAACTTCATAAATACATTAAAACTTTGGGGTATAAACTCCCGAAATACATTCTTGAAACCTATTTGCATAGGATATGGTAAACTACAAAAAGATTGTTGCATGATTTTTTTTATTAAATGAATAATGCATACTTTTAAGATGAACAGTTAATAAATGCTTAATTATTTGTAATCATTAAAATTATGTAGGCTTAAGGCTCCTGTCCATGCCTGCAAAGACACTCACGAGCTAATGCTAATCCTATGGGGAGGGATTTTTCTAATATCTCGTTTGCATTTCGACATTTTTAAATATATATTTTTTTTTGCATTGGATATCCGAGGCCCGTCTCTACATCGCACCTTTTTTACTTTTTCGATTTTGGTTGCAGATTTTTTTTTTAGAATGACATTTTCATTTTCAGAACCGGTTTTGAAAGTGAAAGTAACTTTCTAAAAAATATCTGCGACCAAAATTGAAAAAGTAAAAAAGGTGCGATGTAGAGACGGACCTCGGCTATCCAATGCTAAAAAAATTATTTAAAAATGTCGAAATGCAAACGAGATATTAGGAAAATCCCTCCCCATAGGATTAGCATTAGCTCGTGAGTGTCTTTGCAGGCAGGGACAGGAGCCTTAATCTAAATTTTGCAGAGGTAAATAAATTTAGATTTTTTTTCATTTCTTATAGCTAGATGCAGAAACTAATGTTTCGCAATTCGTATCTAACGAGCATATTTAGCTTCCTTAAGATAGAACAAATTCAAAGATATTTCCCTTCCAGTACAAAACTATTGTTATTGCTGCAAAACTGATTTTCTTGCTTTTCCCCTCCTATGTTCTTATGGATGGGGTTGCTAAAGAGGCTAGTTCACTAACGTGAAAACACCCACCGCTTATGTTATTTCTGTATGAGAATTCTTCAATATGAGAAAGTAAAAATGAAAACACATGCTCAATAATGTTAACTCTATAGGAGAATTTTTTTTAAATATTTAGTTTGTATTTCAATTCTTTAGATGGTTTCATTGGATAGCTAATATCGATCTCTACAAAGGCCGTTTTTTACTTTTCAATTTCGCTTGTAGTTTTATTATTAATATTAAGATACTATCACTTTTGGAACAGTTTTCGAACTAAGTAACTATTTTTTTCCCTACTGGTATGGTGGATTATTCGTTTGCCCCTAATTTAAGAAGATATTCCGTAAATAAAATAATTTCATTAGTCAGAGGTGATTGTCAGTCACTAACAAAAATAAATTTTTGGATAAAATGTTTAAAATATCATATTTTAATCATTTTATCCTGACATTTAATTTATTTCACTTAAATAAAATAAATGTTATTTAAATTTTTCTGTGTTTGTACTAAATGAAAAAATTAATAAAATTATTAATGCTGCAGAGAAAATAATTTTTAAAAGCTATATATATATACAGTAGACTCCCTTAAATCCGCACAACTTGGAACCAAAGGTTGTGCGAATTTTTGAATTTTGTGCATTTGTGGTCTTGCTTTGCTTACATTCTTTAAATAGTAATTTGAAAATAAGAATGCACAGAAAATTATAATGAATGCTTCTAATATAGTAAAATATTAAAATAATTACAGTAATTAAACAAAAATAATAAAAAGTACGATAATTTAAAAAATGATTAAATTATTAATAATGTATAACTAAATATGCATTATAAGGATGAGATACATTTTTCTTGAATTATTCAATGAAACTTGCCTCATAAAGGTACCCTATTAATTCACATCAAAATAATAAAGTAAGGAAGTTTTATTTCAGCCTTAATAACCAAAAAAAACTTGATTCATACATAAATATATTTGGTAAAAAAATTGTGATCACCAATGATATCAGCAATATCTTGATTTTTATTTTCAGAAATAAATTTATACTTCCTTTATTAAAAGCCCTGAATCCCATCATATTATCGAGAATTACATATTAAAATACATAATGGAATGATATAAAACAAAAAAAAAATTGCAATTTTTTCCTAAATCTGAACTAAAAGTTTCATTGTTTACATCTGCGATGATGTGCGGATTTGAGGGAGTCTGCTGTATATATTTTGTTTTTTATAAAAAAAGGTATTCAACCAAGTATGCAAGAAGAGCCACACCAATAATCCGCATAACTTGGAACTTTAGTCATAAAAAAATATAATTTCATATTTTATTGCTATTTAATGTATGCTAAAACTACATTGCATTATCATTAAACAAAAGCAATGCTATATTAAGAGCATTTGTTTTTGTTGTTGTTCTGAGTTTACTTACATATTTGTGGTTTTGACGGTTTAAACCAGTTAAAATACGGTTTAAACCTATGTCACGTCAAAAACTAGTTTTTGACGGCTAAAACCCAACCCTGCAAAATACAATCCGTTTTTAAAATCTCATTCAATATTTAGTTAATAAATTTATGTGTACATTAACATATTTTTAAATACATGCTAGTTTTTTCCTATGAAAATATAACTTTAAAAAATTAAAACTTAGGGAAAATAGTATATTTCCTAGCATTTCTGTCAACTCTAAGACTAAATAACTAGAATCCTCGACAAATAATATTTCTCTTCTCCCTCCCTTCGTGAATTTGTTCCCTTATAATTGGAATTACAGGCAGCTACAACATTTTCAGCCTCTGTTCCAATGAAGATGTAGGGAAAAAATGAGAGATGTTTTTAAAACTTTTATATCTCCGTATGCATTGTAATATGTAATTCTCGTTAATATGACTAAATTCATTCTTTTCACATAAAGTACTTTAATAATCATTTCATATTTTCATTCAGTAAAAATTAATTTTTGAAGAAATTCAAGATATTGTTGGTATCACTGGTGTTTTCAATCTTTTTACCAAATAATATTTATGTATTAATCAAGCTCTTTTGGCTTATGAAGTCTGGCCATATCTAAAATAAAACTTCCTTATTTTATGAATTTGATGTGAATTAGTAGTATACTTTTATGAAGCAAGTTTCATTGAATAAGTCAAGAAAAAATTATCTTTATTATGCATTACACTGGTTTACAAATTTAAACATGTTTTATATACTTTTGATGAAACACCTATTTTCTTATTATATTACCTCTTACTAATGAGAGGCGGTATTTGAAAAAAATCTATCACGTCATATTTTTTACTTTCTTCTATATTAATAGATATTTTATATAAATATTATCAAGAAAGAAAAAAAAGAGAACAGACGACTTTAGAACTAAGTAAATATTAAAATTGAAAGAAGGGAGATTTATTGTTCTAAATTACTTAAATGCGAAATCTTATATCCTCTTCAGACGATTTTGGGGAAAATATTTTTCTTTTAAACTGAAAACAGCATTTTACTCAACTCATCATTGTATATTTATATAGAAGAAAGTTTTGTGATGGCCACAACATACTAGTTTAGTATGAGAATAACTTTTTTCAACCTACCCGCATTGTCAACTTGGATTCTATGTTCTGTTTTCTTATATTTTTGTGAATTAAAATGTTTTTGTTTTTGATAAAATGCCTAATAGAGTGTGTAAATTAAATTCTGATAATTTTTGTTATGTTTGTGGGTAATTTATATTCGCAAAAAAAAGGAAGATCGATATCGGAGTGTCGTAAAACGACATATTTTCATTATTTTGTATTCTCAATGACTAATGAAGATAAAAAGTGGGTCCCACGTGTTTTTTGTGAAAGCTGTACGCTCACTCTTACATGCTGGGCTTCGGGAGAAAAAAAGTATCTTTAATTTGGATCACCAATGCTATGGAGAGAACCTTCAAATCGTAAAAATGACTGTTATTTTTGTTTGACAAAAACTGCAGGCTGTAATAAAAAAAAAAAAAAAAAAAAAAAAAAAAAAAAAAAAAAACCACCTAAAATTCAATATCCTGACATTTCATCAGTCTGAAAACCGATATCACAATTGGAAACTCTGCCGCATTCCATATGTCCAAGTCCGAATATTCGGCTTTCGGTATTCGGCCAAAATCACTTTTCGGTGCATCCCTAGTAAATAATGAAAACAGGCATCAGCAGTGGATATGACTTTGGAGCTTATAACAACCACACGGGTAAAAGAAAATGAATGGGCACTTAATTACAGATGAGTTCCACTGTAGCATCTGTAATCAGAATGCAATTTCCTCCCCTTTGTCTGGGGGTGTGTTGCAGCCACCTATCATGATCAGTGGTGATCTTCTGTATTTGGGTTGCCATTCATTTCCCTTTGAACAAGAAATTTGTTGGCACCCAATGCCACATCCTCCATGCATCCTTATATTGCAGTAGCTGGCATCTGTTTTTATGAATGATTAAGAAACATCAATATAAAATCATGAATTAAAAAATATGGCTGCCTCTCAGTCTTTTATTATGACATTATGAACAATATTCTTATTTTGAGCTTGGGCTTTGAAAAATTTGTTAGCTAGAGAATAAAATTCAGACCCATATCATTGAAAAGCACTTTGTTTAAAAAATTTGCTCTTATATTTTATATAGAGTATTAGATATTTTCAGGAACAGGTTTATGCTATATCAAATAATGAAATGTGTGAACAAAGCTTCTACTTTTACAGCACATGACGTCACAAGAATAGTGTGACATCGCAAGAATATTGTGCATGAGAAAGCTGCTTTAAGTGTATCATTTTAAAACATAACATAATTTTTACCATTAAAGGCTTTTTAAACATAACAATTAATTTATTTGAAAGTTTTATTCCTTTTTCAATATTTACAACAACATATATTTCAAATAAAAATACAATGTTTGGAAACACGGTCAGAAAACTGTTATATCATTTTAAAAATTATTACCTAATTATTTACCTAATTGCTAAAAAGGTGTAAGATCAAAACTTTAAACACAGTAAAATAGTTTTATTTGACTGTTGAGATGTTTCAACTCATCCAGAGTCATTAATATATATATATATATATATACTAGCTAACTTGCCCGGGTACGTAAAAAAACAACACGAACCTCAGAAAATCACAATAAGATATCGCGAAAAAATTTTAAATCGCTGCACAAATTTTGAAAAGAGAAAAAATATATATATATTGTGTTCGAAGATTGAAAGTTGATTCAACTTCTATCAACGTCTTTCACTAATGTGGAAAAATGGTAGAAAATCGCTAAACTACACTAAAAATCACATACAAAATACATGAAAAATCGAAAATTGTTACACGAAATCCGAATAAACTTTATTGAAATGAAGGTAGAAATTATTTTAGTATTATAGGTCAAAAATGGAATGTCAAAAAATTGCAGCAGATCGCGAAGAAACGTAAATATCGAATTAAAAATCACCTGATGACGTAACAAACACGTGTAAAGTGTTTAATGTCAAGTAAATTTGACATTTACGATCACCCATTTTTGGCATTTAATCTTATAGTTTGGCGATCTTTTTTTTTTTTTTTGGTCTACGGGATAATCGGGTAGAACCACAAATTATTTCTGTTCGTATTTAAAAGTAGATAAATAGCTCTTCTTTATATAAATAAATGAAACAAATACAGTACAGAACCATTTATCCGGAATGCTTGGGGTCAGATGTATTCCGGATAACTGGTTTTTCCGGTTAACTGGTTATGCATTAAAGAGGCATCCATTTGATAAGTTTTGTGGAATATGTGTGGTTGTGGCATTATTTCTGATTTTAAATTATTAGATTACTTGGATTAAAAATCAAGGCAAGAAAGATTAAAAGTTAAGCAGAGTTTAAAAGAAGGTAATTTATGGGGGAATCCCTTAGGAACAAAAATTCTTCTGTTTCCTCTGCATAAACATTAAAACATCTAAAATACAACTAAATATGTTTTTATTTCAAATACTAGATGTTGTCATCAAATTATACAATTGTTTCAAGCAAAGCCTATGTCAAACTGGCAGGGTCCCTAGTAGCAAAATGTATATGGCCCTTGAATGGCCTCTTATCGAAGTCCGATGACACGATAAGTGGCCGATTATCGCATTCTCATCGGACAGGGATGAATTTCATCGGCAATTACTCAGAAATGGCTCATCGGCCTGAGATCTATGGATGATCGCAATCTGATGAATTTTAGAAAAATATATGATGAAACACCGAGGAGTACGATTTGATAACCATGAAAATGCGATGACATTTAGATGAGTTATCAAGCAAATTTTGATTAGAAAGCGATGAATTATAGATTGGTTGGTTGGGTGTATAAATGAAAGCGATTTCAGAATATTTATTTTCGAAATATACATACATTAAAATTTTAAGCGTCAAAAATGTAAATACATTCTTTTAATTTCTATTAGCTTTACTACAATCGTTTGAAACAAAATATTTAAACAAAAATATCCAAATTTTATTTTTATTTTTTGAAGGAGGGGGAGGGTTGAGCTGAGTTAGAAAGAATTCCATATTTTTTTTATTTCTGAACAAATACTACTCCTTCATTTAAATAATCCTATTAAATTCTATTATTTATCCTCTTCCTAAAGCCTTTTATTTTAAATCAATTAAGTTTGCTTGTTTTCAACAAACTGATTTAAAAAAAAAATCAAATGCATATTTTAAGTATTAATATTCGACTAACAATTACCACTCTTATTGTTTATCATTATGTTTGATAGAAATATTTTAAAAGAATTTTATTAATTCTAAATTATTGTTCTGCTTTGATAAGTTTTTGCCCCTTAAATTTTTCATTATAAAATATGAAAGGTTATTTCTTTCATTTTATTAGACTTTAAAAGACGAAAAATGCAATTGGGCCTTTTTCTACCAAGGTACATGAATAATTCAGTAAGTTATACTATTGTATAAACACTCATAACTCAAAAGAGTATATATTTTTAATTAAGCATATTTATTGGAAAGGGGGGGGGGTTGTGGGATTCAGGTGTCTAATTAGGTAGAATTTCGGTCTGTTCAGAGATCCTTAACAAGAGGCGTACAAAAGCAAAGGGCATCACACCCTCCTCGTTTAAATAAAGACCATTTTTTATCACACGAACTGTCCAAACACATACCCATATTTGGCAATAAACCGTTTTCCCCAAAAATAAATACTTTGAACCAGAAAATTTATTTAATTAAATGTGCCTTGCCTCTATTTAGTAATTATTTGAAATATACTTTATTTCATTAAATAAATTTCTGGTTTAAAGTTTTTTTCTTCTTTCACTACGTGGGAAGGTGATAATAAGTATACTTATTACAATTTCTTTGTTAAATATTTGATAATTCATATCTGTAAAGTGCAAAAAAATAAAACTCTTGAAGAAGCACACTGTAATAACAGATTATATTTCTAAAACAAATGTATGAATTAGGTTCAGCTTTGCAAGTCCCATTTTTAAGTCAAATCAATTTCATTTAACCCCTTGAGAGGCAAGTGATTGCGTTCCTGTAATGTTGAATTCACACCGGGATCTTTGAAAAATTCCGTTTCAAAATAAAGAAAAGCAATTTTACAAGTTTTTTCCATCAAAGTTACAAAAATAAAATTTATTTAAAAGTTTCCGGTGCAAATCTCGATTAAACTTAAGTGGGATAAAATATATCCCATCGTCCCTCAAGGGGTTAATATTCACAACTTTCACACCTACGGTTAATTTCTTTTCTATTAGTCTTATGTCATGCTGATACTTCACGATTGTATTGTCTGTGAAAACCCTAACTGTAGGGAAGGTAGGGGATTTCCCCCTCTGAAATATTTGTATCTTAATATGATTTAAGAAAAATTGACAGAAAAACTATTTAAATTAATATTTTACTAATTATTGATCAATCTAATTGTCAAATGTATTTGAAAATAACTTTGAGACTTTCTGATAATTTTTTTCTCACAACACTGCTGTTATGATTTTTTTCATTCAAAACATTTACATAAATTTATATTTATTATGGAATTGGGCTTCATTAAGTAGCACAGGATCAACATTCTCTGGAAGTGTAGGAAAAAATATTTTCAACACCTAGACTTATGCATCCAGATGCATAGGTCACAATAGTTGAATGCGGACAAATCCACACAAAGTGGAATAAGCAAAGGCTTTAATGCTCGTGATATTTAAAATGTTTAACATTTAACTGATTTTGTTTATTAATCCATAAATTTCTGATTGAAACAAAATTTAAAATACTATTGTAGTAGTTATACAGTCAAACCTCGTTAACATAAATCTCAAGGCAAATTAAAAGTTTTTTCCTCATGTTATCATCAATAGTTTATATTATTATTAATAAAACCGTTGTATTAATTTTGACAGGCATTGTAGGAAAAATTCATATTAAAAGTACACCAGGTTAATTCTGTACATGTTAATGAGGTTTGAATGTACTTTTTGCTGTTTAATAGCAACAGCCATCTCCTGTTACTTTCTGTTTAGATATTAGGGCAGATAACTGAAAAAATACATTATCTTAATTAGATTTTTTTTCAGTTTTATATCTCTATGCCTATATAAAATATCACATTAATGTTAGCTATTTTATCTTATTGTTTCTAAACTTGAAGTGTTGTTTTAAGAATCTACATATACTATCTGCATTTTTTAATTACTAAATGAATAAAATACCCTAATTTCTAGTGCATAATCTGCTGAGAAATTTTAATAAATAAGATTTATGTTATTTCTATTTTTTACATATTATGCAACATATTTAAATAAACTTTATTGGTCTAAAACTTATTTGATTGGCTGCAAACTATGTACATCTGAAATTAGCGTACACAAAAAGTACTTAAATTCTGTTCAATTAACTTACTCATTTAATATAAATGTATTATTTGAAAGTTTTATTAAGGTTAAACAATGACAGAAAAAAAAATGTTGTTGCTTCTTCCTGTAACCCTTCGTATAAATCGAAACAAAAATTTTCTAAGTTAAAAAAGTTTCTGAAGCAATTAATTGTCACAGATGATTCAAATGTTGCTTTGTACATTCACATCCCATAAAAAGTAGAAATAATAAAATATTTATTGAATATTCATGCATAAGAATTTAATGAGGACACCAGTTTCAAAACTCCTTATCTAAAAGTTAAAAAATAGAGTTTTCTCTGTCATTCCATTCTACTGGTACCGGTGGACTTGAATCTGGAAAACAATACCATCTGCAAAACACTAGCTTTATTGTGTATTTCTGGCATTGTAAAATCTTGGTTTACAATGAAAACCAATGGACGCGATCAGAGGTTTTTCACGATTTCCCAAAATTTGATTTACTGGATAAGGCAAATTTTGAAACTCACATACTCAAATATAGCTAATAATTTCCAAATCAAACTTGAATTAACTCATTTGATATAAATTTAAGATTTATTTATTTTTAAATAACACATTACATACACATCAAAAGAAATTCAAAGTAAGTTTAAATATATAAGTGCATCAATTACACTGTTTTTATTTATAAATAATGTTCCAACAGGAACAAACAAAAACTAATGCGTTTAAAATAACTTTGGAAAAAAAATTCTCAAGAGAAATTGATCTTTATTTTGTATCTGGAGAATTACATGAAGTATCTTGTTTTAGAAGTGTTCTGGTCACAGTATCAAACAGGACGGAATGCCACCTTTTCTTAAGCGTAGGTAACATATTCCATTTTCTGCAGTGTAGAGGGGGAACTCATGAATGTCAGCAGATGTAAAATGCAGTTCACAAAGCTAGACAAAAAGAGAACAAAATAGTAAATTTTTATGCATAATCATGTGTATGTATATACATATAAAAGTGTGGTTTATTTCAGTTAGCTTTATTAAGTACACTTGTAGTATTTTATTTCCATGGGAGAGATATGGGGTCATTCTAAAAAATAAAAAAAAAGTCCATTTTGAAATTTTTAAGAAAGAAAAAATATCTTTTGAGATGGTTGAATACTAATTCAAAAATAGAAACTGAAGGTGGATTTATGATTTTGGCCCCAGCTTAGCATATTTTTTTTTTTAATTTATCTTGGATTTTTTGGGTCTGCACAATTTGAAATAATTGTAAAAATTTTGGTCTGTGAAAACCTTTAATGCCTACTGTTATTTAACATCTGTTAATTTTTCTATATACAAGCTAAAATTAACAAAGATAAAACTTTCCAATAGCAACCTGCAAATTTACAAAGAAAAAAAAATTAAGACTTCATATACAAAATTACACTTTGTTTCTACAAACAGTTTCAGCGTTATTAACCATTTTATAAAGAAGCAATTTTGGAGATTTTCTCCATATTGAAACCTGGCACTTATATCAATATACCCTACAGATTTCACCCAAAATATTATTTCAAACAACAACAACAACAAAAAACAGCTTTTTGCTATGAAGAAAAGGTGGTTTTATGATTTCATTGGATTTTCTATAATTTTCTTTAAAGGCAGTATACCATTCATTGTGTCGAAAAGTAGGTCAATTTCTTTTCTTTTTTTACATAGAAAGAATAAAGTAACATAAAAACTGAATTTACCCAGTTATTATTCATAGTTTGTAGTATAACAGATATTTTTATTATACAACAACAACTCTTAAAACTGATAGAGATATTGTCAGTTGCATATACAACATTTTTAGCTTGACATGTAAAATATACAGTTTAAATGGATCAACCAATCACGTTTTTTCTTTTTGGAAATAGCAGAATATTTTGTTGTAATAATAATATATTCTTTGAGCTACACTGCAGTTAGAGAAAAAAGGTTGGAAAAGATGACACTTTTTTTCTAAAAACAATTCGCTCCCCCCCCCCCACCCCCCAAAAAATTAAATTTCAATGAGCTCCTGTAAAATTTGTAAAAAGTTTACACCACCATCGTTATTTTATGTCACACAGACCTTTCGATTCGAGACAGATTGCAGACAGTTTGAAGCGAAAATTTTACATTTTTGGCTTTATTTTCAGTCACACAGATTAAAATTTTACAATATCTGTTTTATTTCAGGCCCCATGTGCAGAAACCAAACAAACAAACAAAAAAAATCTACAATTTTATATAATTTTATTCTTGCAAACCCGAGGAGAAAAAAAAAAAGCCAAATTTTCACAATTTGTGTTATAAAATTTAAAATATATTTCAAAATCAATATTTCTAAGTGGAAATAATGCCCTTCAGAGAAACACTTGAAAAAGCTAGCCCCCACCCCAGCCCACCCCCAAATTGGTATTTATCTTTGCATTTTCTAAAACTTTAATTCAATCAAGAATTGATTAATTAAAAATATTCTTTAATTAATTAAAAATCAAATAAATTACTTTTAATAAACTCTTGTTAAAATTATGTTCATTATTTTACTTAGATTAAATAATGATACAGTTGTGAAAGCATGAGAGAATTTGAAAAAAAAAATGACAGTGGATTTTTTCAAGTGGGCCTGCTCGCAAACCTTCCAATTGATAAGAATAAGTGATTTAAGATAATCATAATACTATGTCCAGTAATACTATTATGTAGAAAAGTATTACTCATCCTTGTTGAAATTATGACTTTAAAAGGGATAAAATATATTGAAGGGTTTCAGTAATTTTTGCTTTTTACAATTCTCCCTGAAAATTTTAATAATGAATTTTTCATATCTGTACCATGTTTGAAAATTGTCCGACCAATGTTGTAAACCGCATTTCAAAATTTACAACTCATTTTTCATTCATTTTTCATCAACTCATTTCCAACTCAACCAAAATTAGGTGTCCTTTTTTAATGACACCACCCTCGAAAAGGTTAAACGCTATATATGAAAACATAAGTTTTGGCCACTTTCCTTTCACCAATTTTTCTGTAGCTGTCATATTAGCATCTTTTTGTTTTCTATGGACTCTTAAAATATTATTTTTCATGTTTTCTCCAATGCTGAAGCTGGCATTACTTGCAACAAATCCATTTTTCTATACTAACTGCTTTAAACAATGCTTTCACATTTTTTCCAATACCGAAGTTAGTCGTCACTAGCAACAAATCTACTTTTTCCTATTTTCTACTAAGCCATCTGCTTTAATCTATGTTTTCTCTTTCTGCCAATGCTGAAACCAGCCATCAACTGCAACAAATCCACTTTTCTCCCATTTTCTCTGCTAAATCATCTGCTTTTTGTCACATGAGTAGACCACTGACTCTTGCGTCTTTTTTGCCGATTGTTTGAAAACAAAAATGTCAGCATCTTTTCCACTTCAGTTTGTAATATTCTGTATTACCATTATTTTCTTTTTTTATTAAAAATCTTTCGATTTTTAAAGATTTTGCACATAAGAGGTTGAATAATTTTTAATTGAACTGCAGCATTGTGTTGGCTCATTTGAGGTAAAATATAACGATGTAAAATCTAATTTTTTTTTAAATACTTAAATCCATTTGCTTTTCATTCATAATAGCCATTGCCATTGACTTTCAAAGATAATTGAACAATATACAACTTACCACAACTGGTTGTCTGTCTGACTAGAACTTTATTTGATAACGAAATAAATGGTTACGTGATGCTGCTAGCAGGTACATAATTTTTGTTCCCATTCCGAGGTTTACTGAAGCTTTCCCCTTGCAGCAGCTGTTGCGAGCTACTCACCTACATTCCTTAATTGACTGCATATTCCCATGTCATGCATGCATCTGCAACGTGATCACAAAAAATTCATAGGGATAAATTGCTACATTTTTTCTTATTTAGAATTCATGCCTTGAAAGGGCTTTTTAACAGAACTTCGCTTGTAACTGCTGCTGAAAAAGCAATACCATTAAACAAAGTATTTATCACACAGAGCGATGCTTTTAGCATGAATTGTTAGGTCGGGACATGATGATTTTGATAACACTAACAGGCTGATATTACACATAATCACATTAAGTAGCATCTGCTGCAAAAAGTAGTTTCTTTAACATAAACATAATTATAATTACCCTTAGATTTCTCTTAAAAATCACGATGCAAGGAAACACTGTTTGCCTTCTCAGAGAGTGGTCTCATAGGAATTTCAAGAACATACTAAGGATAAAAAAAAATTAATATAAAAAAAAAATAAAATGTATTGCATTTCATTAAAGTACTGAGACACAAAAAAAAGCTATTGCATAAAATTTCTGGATTTCTTGATGTTTTTCAGGTGCAATGCTAAAAGTTAAGAATCATAAAATAGAATTCTTTTTTTAAAGATAAGGAATTTTAATGTACAAATAGTATTGACTCTAGGCTAATTTGGAAGGGCATAAAGCACGGTGGACCTTTTCAAACTACATTATGCACCCAGTGGTCCTTACTGCTCTTTTGGATGCACCCTTTTTATTTAATTTCATTGCAAAATACGTCAATCGGCTGCAATAAAAAAATTTGAATTTCACTAATTGGCTGAGGGGAAAAAAATAGCAAAATTCATCGAATATGGGAAGGGAATGCGAAATTTGTCAACTCCATGCAAGAATATAACTGCAAAATCAATTAATTGTGATCGATTGATGGGGAAAAAATATCAAATTGTCTATCCACCTCAGAATAAAAAAATCATGCAATTTTTCAATGCAACAGAGGAAAAACAGAGTAATTTTGTGAATCAGTCAGAAGACGAAATGGCAGGATTTATAAATCAGTCGAAAAATTTGATAATTGGTCAAGACAGGGCTTGAAATTAAATTTTTCTTAGGAAGAGAGTCTCCCTCCTAACATTTATAAATGGAGGTGGAATTGAGCTGTTTAAGGGAGGAGGGAAAAAATCTTTAAAATTCACTGTTATTTTACATGCTATTTAAAGTAATACATTAACACGGACATGACAAAAT
This sequence comes from Maratus speciosus, assembly GCA_963932465.1. Classification (NCBI taxonomy): domain Eukaryota; kingdom Metazoa; phylum Arthropoda; class Arachnida; order Araneae; family Salticidae; genus Maratus; species Maratus speciosus. Next base: position 70,275,003 of record OZ010794.1, on the reverse strand, counting down.
ACCATTGAAGCAATTTAAATCAACAATTCAGAATAATTAGTATGCAAAATTTTTTCAATAAGGAAGAAAATCAAGCTGTTATACAGTCTATTATTCAACTTTCAATCAAATGTCATGAGTTCTTACAATGGGGTTGTTAAATGTAGTTCAGAAATTAGTTTTTATTCGATTTTGTGCCCTGAATTTCCTTTCAGAAGGTAAAATTGTGACAGACAGCACAAGCTCAACATTTATAACTTTGGAAATTATTGAAAATGTATGATTATGCTCGCTTTAAAAAATTTCAGGAAACTTTGCAATATTTAACGTGCCTCCATTTTTAACTACTTGCATGAACAATGTATATTCGCTGATGGCATCATGAATATCCATTTCAGAATGAAATTGTTTTATTATATCCTTAACGAAATTATAGTCAAAACAGGACTCCCTGGCATTTTCTTTGATTAACAAACTGACTGTTGAAAAAACAGAATTTCGTCCAATCTATGGCAAAAAGTAACCGTTAAATTTGCAGTTGATTCAGAATTTAAAAAAAAAAAAAATCAAAATCTGAAATTTACAACAAATTTTCTGAAAGGTTACAGCAGATAGGTGAGGGGGGGGGGGGGGGGAGGGAGAGCAATCAATCCTCTTCTGGAGCTAATTATTTTTGTTGCAAGTTGAGTAAACTTTGTTTTTGGTTCGGGTCGATTTCAGGCTGAGCGTACATTCCTGCAAGTTGGGTTCAGGTTAAAACCAATTTTTCAAAAGTTAGTTCAGTCTATTATTTCAGATTAACCCCTAGGGGACGAGCGATCGGTATATGTGCCACTTAAGGTACTCAGAATCTTTCATTATTCTCACCAGTTATTTTTTAATGTAAAATTTACCTTATTTAATCAGAGCATTTTCGCGATTCAACTAAAGAAAATTTTCTGTTTTTAAAAACCGGTGGTAAAAGATTAAAATTAAGCCTCAAAGGGCTCTCATCACCAAGGGGTGAAAAACTATACCTATAATAATAAACAAATATTTGTATGTGTGTGTGTGTGCTGTTTTCTAAAGAAACTGCAACTTTTTTCTGCGAACCATTCACAAAATTTGCATTTTTTCCCCTATGACCTTTGATGAAATTTGCATTTTTTAAGAGGACCTTTGACTACTAAATTCAAGTTTTTGGCATCCTACGAAGAAATTTGAGTTTTCGACATCCTTCGAAGAAATTTGAGTTTTCGACATCCTTCGAAGAAATTTGAGTTTTCGACATACTTCGAAGAGATTTGAGTTTTCAGCATACTTGGAAGAGATTTGACTTTCCGCGATCCTTCGAAGAGATTTGAGTTTCCGCGATCCTTCGAAGAAATTTGAGTTTTCGACATCCTTCGAAGAAATTTGAGTTTTCGACATCCTTCGAAGAAATTTGAGTTTTCGACATCCTTCGAAGAAATTTGAGTTTTCGACACCCTTCGAAGAAATTTGAGTTTTCGACATCCTTCGAAGAAATTTGAGTTTTAGACATCCTTCGAAGAAATTTGAGTTTTCGACATCCTTCGAAGAAATTTGAGTTTTCAGCATACTTCGAAGAGATTTGAGTTTCCGCGATCTTTCGAAGAAATTTGAGTTACCGTGATTCTTCGAAGAAATTTGAGTTTCCTCGATCCTCTGAAAAATTTGATTTTTTGCGATCCTTTGACAAAATTTGAGTTTTCGCGATCTTTAGACAAAATTTAAGTTTTCGCAATCCTTTAATGAGATTCATGTTTTTTCTGTGATTCTTTGATGAAATTTGCGTTTTATTCATGATGCTTTGATTAAAATGTTTTTTCTGCGAACAACTGACAAAATCAATTTTTTTGGTGACCATTTGTCGCTTTTTCAGTTATATATTTTTTATGTCGTAATTTCCAGACTGATGACTGATTTTTCATAATTTTTTGAACTTAATGCCTTAAATTTTCTGAAAATTCGGATAAGAATCACCCCCCCCCCCCCCACCCGAATTCATTAATTGGCCATGAAAAATAACACAAAACTTGTCAATGGATCTTGGGGGGAAACCCCACAAAATTTGTTGATCAGTCAAGGGAAAAAAAATTTAATTTCAACAACCTTTCATAGTAAAAAACTCGCAAATGTATCAATCGGTTGTGCAAAAATATCACTAATTTGCACTCATTTTTTAAATAATTTTTAGCATTTTTCTGTTGTTCAGAGGGGGGTGGGGGGGGTGGGGTGTCATTATCCACCTTCTTGGATCAGGGCTGAAACTAGCCTTTTTTGCACCCGGGGCAAACATGGATTTTGACGCACCATCCCCCCTCTTCTGCAACGTATATTTACGAAGAGAATTTTACTAATTTTCTAATATCCGACTTATTTTAAAATTTAAAATATGAAATCATAAAATATGTAATACTGAACTACGTAATCTACAATGGCAGATCCCAAAGTGGGGCGATGGCCAACAAAAATATTCTAAATAAACTTTGATCTCCTTCTTGGTGCATTTCCAAACAAAAATCACCAAATTGGCACGTTTTAGCGTTTTGTCTCCCAGATTTCCAAACTCTTGGAGACACCACGCAAAAGTGTGCCTTTTAAGATGGCGACAATAAAAAAAAGCAAAAATACATATTTTAAAACACAGAAAATACACAAATTTTGAAAAAAAAAATCATACATTAACCGCTCGTTAATAATTTTACTACCTGTACAAGAAAAATGTAGTACACACAGCTACTTTTAAATACAAAACAACCCTTTTTCAGTTTAAAAAGTATATATAATATTAAGCTTTGACAGAAATTAATCATTTTTTCCCTTTAATACATAATTAAATAACATTAAAATTCAAAAAGAATTTAAAATTATTTAATTTTTTAAATAATGTTTAGCATTATTCTGTTGTTCAGGTGATAGGGGGGGGGGGGGTCATACTCATGACCCACCTCTTGGATCCACCATTGTTTACCAGGCATTAAAAAAAATGCAGTGCCTGCTACCGTTCTGCTACTGAGTGGCAGAGTACCCAAATGAAACTGCACTTTGATCCCCTTCTCGGTGCGTTTCCAAAAAAATCGCCAAATTGGCCCGTTTTTGCGTTTTGTCTCTTAGAATCCCAAACTCTAGGAGACATCATGCAAAAGCATGCATTTAAAGATGGCAACAATAAAAATAAAGCAAAAATACATATTTTAAAACACAGAAAATACACAAATTAAAAAAAAAATAATCCTACATTATCCGCCTGGTAATCATTTTATTTTCTGTACAAGAAAAATGTATACACACCTACTTTTAAATACAAAACAACACTTTTTTAGTTAAAAAATATGTACAGTAGACTCCTTCAAATCCGCACAGCTTGGGACCAGAGGTTGTGCGGATTTTATAATTTTGCAGATTTCTGGTTATTGTTTTGTTTACATTTTTTAAACAGTAATTTGAATGTAGCTAATGATGTAATCAAAATTATATGAATGATTGCAATATAGCAAAATATTAAAATAGTAAAGTATTAAACTAAAATAATAAACAGTAAGATAACTTTAAAAATGATTAATATTTTTAAATAAAAATAAAGTTAAATTATTAAAAATTAAATAATTAATGTATAATTAAATATGCATAATAAAGATGAATTATTGAATGAAACTTTCCGCTTAAAGGTACCATGTTAATAATTTCACATAAAAATCATAAAGTAAGGAAGTTGTATTTAAGGTTTAGTCAGATTTAATATGCAAAAAAGTTTGATTGGTACATATATATATTTAGTAAAAAGATTGTGATTATTACCAATGATATTGGCAATATCTTGATTTTTACCAGAAATAAATTTATACTTATTTCATGCAAAACCATGAGTTCAGTCATATTATCTATAATTACATATTGAAATACATGCAGAATAATTATATAAAACTAAAAAATTCTGTAATTGTGTTCTGGTATCTGAATTAAAACTTTCATTGTTTACATCTGTAATGATGTGTGGATTTTAGGTTTGCAGATTTGAGGGAGTCTACTGTATATATTAAGCTTTGACTGCAATTAATCTTTTTTTTTTCCTTTAATACATAGTAATTAAATAACATTAAAATTCAAAAAGAATATAAAATATATTTCATTTTTTAAATAATTTTTAGCATTTTTCTATTGTTCAAGGGGGGGGGGGGGGGATTACCCCCCCCTCTTGGATCAGGGCCGAAACTAGCCTTTTTTGCACCCGGGGCAAACATGGATTTTGCACCCCCCCCCTCCTCTGCAAAGTATATTTAGAAAGAGATTTTTACTAATTTTCTAATATTAGGCTTACTTTAAAATTTAAAATATGTAATCATAAAATATGTAATACTGAACTACGTAATCTACAATGGCAGATACAAGGGAGAGATGACTGGCGTCAGAGGGGGGGGGGGTCATGAACACCAACAAAAATATTCTACTTTAATCCCCTTCCTGGTGTGTTTCAAAAAAAAAATCCCCAAATTGGCATGTTTTTGCGTTTTGTCTCCCAGATTTTCAAACTCTAGGAGACACCACACAAAAGTATGCATTTTAAGATGGCGACAATCAAAATAAAGCAAAAATACACATTTTAAAACACAGAAAATACACAAATTTTGAAAAAAAAAATCATTATACGCCCTGTAATAATTTTATTTTCTGTACAAGAAAAATGTACAGTTTGTACTACAAACACCTACTTTTAAATACAAAACAACCCTTTTTCAGTTAAAAAAATATATATATATATTAAGCTTTGACTTGACAGCAATTAATCCCTTTTTTCTTTTAATACATAATTAAATAACATTAAAATTCAAAACTAGTTAAAAATATATTTCATTTTTTAAATAATTTTTTGCATTTTTCTGTTGTTCAGGGGGGGTGTCATTATCCCCCCCTCTTGGATCCGCCATTGTTTACCAGGCATAAAAAAATGCAGTGCCTGGTGCCGTTCTGCTACTGAGTTAGAGTACCCAAATTAAACTGCACTTTGATCCCCTTCTTGGTGTTTTCCCAAAAAAATCACCAAATCGGCACGTTTTTGCGTTTTGTCTCCCAGAATTTCCAAACTCTAGGAGACATCACGCAAAAACGTTCACTTTAAGATGGCGACAATAAAAATAAAGCAAAAATACATATTTTAAAACACAGGAAATACAAAAATTTAAAAAAGAAAAAATCACACATTATGAGTCTTGTAATAATTTTACTTTCTGTACAAGAAAAATGTACACACGCCTACTTTTAACAATTTCGAGGGCGGCGTCCTTAAAAAAGGACACCTAAATTTAATTCCAAAACTGACAAATGGCACCAAGAATATTTAATTAAAATTTTCCTATTATAATGTACGTGAAAATAAGCAAGTTCGTATTTTCTAATAAATTCGTTTATAAATTCCGGTGTCAGTCCATTATTGCATCGGTTTATGAACAGAATTACTCTGCACCGGTAAAGGTTATATACTACAAAACAACCATTTTTTAGTTTAAAAAGTATATATAAATTAAGCTTTGACAGCAATCAATCATTTTTTCCCTTTAATACTTAATTAAATAACATTAAAATTAAAAAAAATTAAAAATTATTTCATTTTTTAAATAAATTTTAGCATTTTTATGTTGTTCAGGGGGAGGGGGGTTATCACCCCCTCTTGGATCAGGAACGAAACTAGACTTTTTTGCACCGGGTGCAAACATGGAACGGGTGGGGCACCCCCCCCCCTCTTCTGCAAAGTATATTTAGAAAGATAATTTTACTAATTTTCTAATATCCGACTTATCTTAAAATTAAAAATATGAAATCATAAAATATGTAATACTGAACTACGTAATCCAGAAGGCAGATCCAAGGGGGAGGTAACAGAGGTCATGACACCCCCCCCCCTTGAAAACCAACAAAAATATTTTAACTAAACTTTGATACCCCCTTCTTGGTGCATTTCCAAACCAAATCACAAAATCGGCATGTTTTTGCGTTTTGTCTCCCAGATTACCAAACTCTAGGAGACAACACGCAAAAGTGTGCATTTTAAAATGGCGACAATCAAAATAAAGCAAAAATACACATTTTAAAACACAGAAAATACAAAAATTTTGAAAAAAAAAATCATACATTATCCACTTGTTAATAATTTTACTACCTGTACAAGAAAAATATAGTACACACACCTACTTTTAAATACAAAACAACCCTTTTTCAGTTTAAAAAGTATATATAATATTAAGCTTTGACAGAAATTAATCATTTTTTCCCTTTAATACATAATTAAATAACATTAAAATTCAAAAAGAATTTAAAATTTCATTTTTTAAATAATGTTTAGCATTATTCTGTTGTTCAGGTGATGGTGGTGGTGGGGGTGGGTCATGCTCATGACCCACATCTTGGATCCACCATTGTTTACCAGGCATAAAAAAAATGCAGTACCTGCTACCGTTCTGCTACTGAGTGGCAGAGTACCCAAATGAAACTGCACTTTGATCCCCTTCTCGGTGCGTTTCCAAAAAGATCGCCAAATTGGCCCGTTTTTGCGTTTTGTCTCTTAGAATCCCAAACTCTAGGAGACATCGTGCAAAAGCATGCATTTAAAGATGGCAACAATAAAAATAAAGCAAAAATACATATTTTAAAACACAGAAAATACACAAATTTTGAAAAAAAAAATCCTACATTATCCGCTTGGTAATCATTTTATTTTCTGTACAAGAAAAATGTATACACACCTACTTTTAAATACAAAACAACACTTTTTTAGTTAAAAAATATATACAGTAGACCCCCTCAAATCCGCACAGCTTAGGACCAGAGGTTGTGCGGATTTTATAATTTTGCAGATTTCTGGTTATTGTTTTGTTTACATTTTTTAAACAGTAATTTGAATGTAGCTAATGATGTAATCGAAATTATATGAATGCTTGCAATATACAAAATAGTAAAATAGTAAAGTATTAAACTAAAATAATAAACAGTAAGATAATTTTAAAAATGATTAATATTTTTAAATAAAAATAAAGTTAAATTATTAAAAATTAAATAATTAATGTATAATTAAATATGCATAATAAAGATGAATTATTGAATGAAACTTTCCTCTTAAAGGTACCATGTTAATAATTTCACATAAAAATCATAACGTAAGGAAGTTGTATTTAAGGTTTAGTCAGATTTAATATGCAAAAAAGTTTTATTGATACATACATATATTTAGTAAAAAGATTGTGATTATTACCAATGATATTGGCAATATCTTGATTTTTACCAGAAATAAATTTATACTTATTTCATGAAAAAACATGAGTTCAGTCATATTCTCTATAATTACATATTAAAATACATGCAGAATAATTATATAAAACTAAAAAATTCTTTAATTGTGTTCTGGCATCTGAACTAAAACTTTCATTGTTTACATCTGTAATGATGTGTGGATTTTAGGTTTGCAGATTTGAGGGAGTCTACTGTATATATTAAGCTTTGACTGCAATTAATCTTTTTTTTTCCTTTAATACATAGTAATTAAATAACATTAAAATTCAAAAAGAATATAAAATATATTTCATTTTTTAAATAATTTTTAGCATTTTTCTATTGTTCAAGGGGGGGGGGGGATTACCCCTCCTCTTGGATCAGGGCCGAAACTAGCATTTTTTGCACCCGGGGCAAACATGGATTTTGCCCCCCCCCCCCCCTCTTCTGCAAAGTATATTTAGAAAGAGAATTTTACTATTTTTCTAATATTAGGCTTACTTTAAAATTAAAATATGTAATCATAAAATATGTAATACTGAACTACGTAATCTACAATGGCAGATACAAGGGGGAGATGACTGGCGTCAAAGGGGGGGCGGGGTCATGAACACCAACAAAAATATTCTACTTTAATCCCCTTCCTGGTGTGTTTCAAAAAAAAAAAAATCCCCAAATTGTCATGTTTTTGCGTTTTGTCTCCCAGATTTTCAAACTCTAGGAGACACCACACAAAAGTATGCATTTTAAGATGGCGACAATCAAAATAAAGCAAAAATACACATTTTAAAACACAGAAAATACACAAATTTTGAAAAAAAAATCATTATCCGCCCTGTAATAATTTTATTTTATGTACAAGAAAAATGTACAGTTTGTACTACAAACACCTACTTTTAAATACAAAACAACACTTTTTCAGTTAAATATATATATATATATATATTAAGCTTTGACTTGACAGCAATTAATCCTTTTTTTCTGCTACTGAGTTAGAGTACCCAAATTAAACTGCACTTTGATCCCCTTCTTGGTGTTTTCCCAAAAAAATCACCAAATCGGCACGTTTTTGCGTTTTGTCTCCCAGAATTTCCAAACTCTAGGAGACATCACGCAAAAACGTTCACTTTAAGATGGCGACAATAAAAATAAAGCGAAAATACATATTTTAAAACACAGGAAATACAAAAATTAAAAAAAAAAAATCACACATTATGAGTCTTGTAATAATTTTACTTTCTGTACAAGAAAAATGTACACACGCCTACTTTTAACAATTTCGAGGGCGGCGTCCTTAAAAAAGGACGCCTAAATTTAATTCCAAAACTGACAAATGGCACCAAGAATATTTAATTAAAATTTTCCTATTATAATGTACGTGAAAATAAGCAAGTTCGTATTTTCTAATAAATTCGTTTATAAATTCCGGTGTCAGTCCATTATTGCATCGGTTTATGAACAGAATTACTCTGCACCGGTAAAGGTTATATACTACAAAACAACCATTTTTTAGTTTAAAAAGTATATATATATATTAAGCTTTGACAGCAATTAATCATTTTTTTCCTTTAATACTTAATTAAATAACATTAAAATTTAAAAAAATTAAAAATTATTTCATTTTTTAAATAAATTTTAGCATTTTTATGTTGTTCAGGGGGAGGGGTGTCATCACTCCCTCTTGCATCAGGAACGAAACTAGACTTTTTTGCACCGGGTGCAAACATGGAACGGGCGGGCAACCCCCCCCCCCCTCTTCTGCAAAGTATATTTAGAAAGATAATTTTACTAATTTTCTAATATTCGACTTATTTTAAAATTAAAAATATGAAATCATAAAATATGTAATACTGAACTACGTAATCTAGAATGGCGGATCCAAGGTGGAGGTGACAGAGGTCACGACCCCCCCTCCCTTGAAAACCAACAAAAATATTTTAACTAAACTTTGATCCCCCCTTCTTGGTGCATTTCCAAACCAAATCACAAAATCGGCATGTTTTTGCGTTTTGTCTCCCAGATTACCAAACTCTGGGAGACAACACGCAAAAGTGTGCATTTTAAAATGGCGACAATCAAAATAAAGCAAAAATACACATTTTAAAACACAGAAAATAGACAAATTTAAAAAAAATCATACATTATCTGCACTGTAATAATTTTATTTTCTGTATAAGAAAAATGTACACACACCTACTTTTAAGTATACAAAATAACCCCTTTTCAGTTTAAAATATATATATATATATATATATTAAGCTTTGACAGCAATTAATCATTTCTTTCCTTTAACACAAAAATCTTAAAATATTTATAATCAGCACTAAGTATTTGACTATTTTGATATTTGCGAACCCTGCCAAAATTTTTTTTATCTTAAGTGATAGAGTATTTTATGAACTTTTTTGGATTTTAATATCATCCCCCCATCCCTCCTCTGTCTGTTTCTTTTTGAAAATCGCAGCTGTAGGAGTTATTTTGGGTGTTATTGAAAAAAAGGTGTTAAAAGGGGATTTTGTTTTTCTTAAATCCTGACTTAATAATATTAAAGCATTTTGGTTGCCAGAATGATTGGTACTTTTTTTTTTTTTTTTTTTTGCTTATTTTAAAATATTTTTTCTCTTTATTCGATCAGAAAATGTAAAAGGATTTATACATACAGCAACCAGAAACAACATATACATACAGACTTGCCAATCTCCGAGACCCAAAAATCGGATTTTATTTCAGAATTCGGGTTTTTATTTTTTCCAGTAAAAACATTATTTTATAAATGTAATCACGTTCTGTACCAGTTTAATTACAAAACAATAATGAAGAACTTCATTATTATTCGAGACAAATTACCGATATGATAATAAAAATTTCAAGCTATTAAAAAATGTGTATGAAACTCAAGGGCACAGGAAAACGTGGAAAATCAGAAATATTGTCAAGTCTGTATAATATTTTCACAACATTTATTTGTGAAAAAAGTAATAACATCAGAAAGAATGAAATAGGTACTTACATATTTCCGAGAAAAGGTATTTTTTCAACTTCCAAGGAGCTCACGCTGTCGCTGTAGCAATGGCGTCCGCTTCCTCCTTCCTCGCTGGAGAGTTCATCAAAACAACAACACCGACTTCATCCGGGACTTCGCGCAGCCTTCGTCTGTCAACCAATCAGATTTGCGCTTCCAGAAAAACTGTGATTTCGCCCATATTTCACCGTGATTCGATATTGGGCAGTTATCTGTTGTTGGTGAGTTACCAATCAGCACGGTTTCATCGGCAAATGAGCTCATAGTGTTAGCTTTAGTTGATGAAATATAGCCTCATCAAAACCGGTTCTCATATGTTGCTCGCAATGATATACGTGTATTATTTCTCGAGCAACTTTCGAGGAATTGATGAAAGGCCTAGCAAAATGCGACCAGTCGCTGCTACTAGGGGTATGACAGCTTTTTCTGCAAAGATTCTGAAATGAGTCTACCAGAAATATCATTCCGGATAACTGGTTTCCGTATAAATGGTTCCATACTGTATTGAAAAAAAATGCTTATACGTATATGAAATATGAAAAGTAAATAGTTTGCCAGTAAATATACCCAAAATTCACTTCACTTGCCAAGGCCATTTTTTCTAACTCACCAAAGCCCATATATTAAAAATATACCAAATACTCTTCAATCTTGTTGCCTGATACTAAGTAATCACAATAATGTAAATAACTATTAGGCATAGATACGTACCGGGTTTGGCGCGATTTTTTTCAGGCCAATCTGGTGAAAACATCGTTTTCGAATACCAATTACAGATATATATTTAAATTATTTTCTATTATTTTAAAAGGAAATAGCAATAAATAATAAAATGTTTAATTAATATCTATAGAACAAAACATTTTATATAACTGTAAAAAAGAAAATAAAAGTAAATAAACAATTTATTAATAAATAGACAACAATAGCCGAGTTACCATGTCAGGCAAAATAACGCCATTTTCGAGCCATTATGTACCATGGAGCGTATATGACATCTGTGCCAACAAAACTTTCAATAATATAGTAAATATGTCATTTGGTAGTGGCTTGATTATCGAAGATTATAAAATGTGTGTGTATATGGCACATTTTTATACTAAAATTTAAATACTAGACTGCATAATTATAATTTTAACTCATTTTTATATAATTTACATTTGAATATAAAGATTTACTCCAGAATGTTCTCCTATACTTAAAAAATATATATTGCGACCTTCGCCTGGCTTATTTCACGCTTCTGCCTTTGTGGCTTAAAATTGCATTGTTTGGCGACCAAGGTAATAATTAATTAGCATGTAACTCACAAATAAAGCCTTTCTCCTATAAGACATACGATGGGAAAATTACATAAAAATGATAATTAAATTGAATAAAAAAATAAAGAAGGACGAAAAGACTGTTACTTAAATTTTATTTCTTCAAGTTTTTTCAGGCACATTTTTATTAACTTGGCGAAGCGAAAAATCGCCAAATAATGTATCAATTACTTCTTTCGTACTAATTTATTTTTTAAGTTTTATAAACATTCCTTTTATATTTAAATTAAATATTTTCATTTTATAAATTTTATCTCGCATTAAAAAGTTTTTTGATTCTTTTTTTTAAATTAAACAAATAACAGTTATTTTCTTTTAATTTGCGAGTTGTTTACATTATTTTCTAACGGATATGGCCATTTCAATTCATTTATCAACTATAATTTTCGCCAAAATGACCACTGGCAACCCTTTCGTCGAAAATATCAATAAAATACAATAATCTAAGCATTGTATCATGTTACTTTTATTCACAATTTAATTTACTTGGATTCCCTTAAATATAATTAATATAATCCCTTAAGTTAATATTAGTTTTTGTTGCATTAAAATATTTCAATTTGTTCATTTTCTGTAAGCAAGTAATCCATATTGGTTTACAATGGAAGTCTATGGGAATTTGGCGAAATATTAGAGATATCGCCAAGTTGGCGTCTTTTTGGCGACTCATTTTGGTCGCCAAATGTGGCGATATACCGCCAAGTTGGCGATAAATTGGCGGCGCTTGGTGACAGAACTGTGTCACTCTACGGTAGCCTCCTTAGGGAAATGCATTACATGCTGTTCAATAATTGCATAAAAAATTCGCTAAAAATTCAAAAATTGCTGCACGAATTCCGAATAAACTTTTTTGAAAAGAGAACAAAATTTACTACATTGGGTTAAAAGAAAGAAACCATATTCTTCTCACTTATATGGAAAAATCGCCTCGAAACATAAAAAAGCCCTAAAAATCGCATAAAAAATTAAATAAAAAAAATCTAATAAAAAAATCGAAAATCGGGCTTCAAGGTGCAAAACTTCATATATAGACGTACCTTTTCCCCAAATTTTGTAGCTCTACGTGCAGTGGTTTCTTCAGAACACCATCGACACACTCACTCACTCACTCACACACAAACAAACTTCTTTCTTTATTATTATAGGCTAGCGAACTTGCCCGGGTACGTCAAAAAATAGCAGAAATTACGAAAAAGCTCTGGAAATCACAATAAGATATCGCGAATTTTTTTTAAATCGCTTCTCAAATTCTGAAAAGAGAAAATATATATATATATTATGTTCGAAGATTGCAAGTTGATTCCTTTCACTAATGTGGAAAAATAGCAGCAAATCGCTAAAATACACTAAAAGTCACATACAGAATTCCCGAAAAATTCGAAAATTGCTATACGAAATCCGAATAAACTTTATATAAATGAGGGCAGACTGTACTTTAGGTGAAAAATGGAATGTCAAAAAATTGCAGCAGATCGCGAAGAAACGTAAAAAGCACATAAAAAATTACAAAACATTCAAAAATCACGAAAGTCAAAATTTACTATAATTGGATAAAAGTTTCAAATCTAATTCCTTTGACCTGTGGGCTCTCTTAAAATTTATGTTTTGGAAATCATGCTAAGCATTAGATCATGTTACTTTTATTCGTAATTAATTTACTTGGACTCCCTTATATATAATTAATATAATCCCTTAAGTTAATATTAGTTTTTGTTGCATTAAAATATCTCAATTTGTTGATTTTCTGTAAGCAAGTAAACCCTATTGTTTTACAGTGGAAGTCTGTGGGAATTTGGCGAAATATTAGAGATATCGCCAAGTTGGCGTCACTTTTGGCGACTCATTTTGCTCGCCAAATTTGGCGATATATCGCCAAGTTGCCGAAAAACTTGACATTATTTGGCGACAGAACTGGATCCCTCATACGGTAACCCCCCTTATAGGTATGGACATGCATTACATGCTGTTCAATAATCGCATAAAAAATTTGCTAAAAATTCAAAAATCGCTGCACGCATTCTGAATAAACTTTTTTGAAAAGAGAACAAAATTTACTATATTGGGTTAAAAGAAAGGAACTGTATTCTTTTTCCTAATGTGGAAAAATCGAATTAATATAACCCCTTAATATTGGTTTTTGTTGCATTACAGTATCTCAATTTGTTGATTTTCTGTAAGAAAGTAATCCATATTGGTTTACAATGGAAGTCTATGGGAATTTGGCGAAATATCGCCAAGTTGACGTCACTTTTGGCGACTCATTTTGGTCGCCAAATTTGGCGATATACTGCCAAGTTGGCGACAAACTTAGCTGCATTTGGCGACAGAACTATGTCCCTCTACGGTAACCTACTTATAGGTATGGAAATGTATTAAATGCTGTTCAATAATTGCATAAAAAATTCACTAAAAATTCAAAAATTGCTGCACGAATTCCGAATAAACTTTTTTGAAAAGAGAATAAAATTTACTATATTGGGTTAAAAGAAAGAAACCGTATTCTTCTAACTTATATGGAAAAATCGTCTCGAAACATAAAAAAGCGCTAAAAATCGCATAAAAAATTAAATTAAAAAAATCTAATCAAAAAATCGGAAATCGGGCTTCGAGGTGCAAAACTTCATATATAGACGTACCTTTTTCCCAAATTTTGTAGCTCTAGGTGCAGTGCTCTCTTCAGAACACCGTCGACATACTCACTCACTCACACACAAACTTTTTTCTTTATTATTATGGATAATGATATTCTGAAATTGCACAGTCTGTGATGCAATAAACTGAAATGCCATCTTTCAGATTTTCATGTAACGCACGTTACTTTTTTTATTTTACTTGGATGTTTATTTCTATTTTCTAAATTCTTGAATACCTCGAGCCACAGTTTTGGTAAATTGAATGATGCTGTATCGTTACATATGTTATTTTTCAATTCCTACAATTAGTTCACACTCTCCCTATATATATATATCTTGTTCAAATTTTCAATCGTTAATTAAGTACTTCTTATTCATTCTATCAAGTTGAAATAAATTTTTTAAAACTTGTACTGGATGACAATTGATGTTAATACAGCTTTTTCAAATATTAATTAATTAATTAAATTTTAATTAATTAATTTTAGTTTTATATGGGAGACAAAATAGCGGCCATTGGTTATTGAACCGCATTTAATGCAACGTTATATCTATAAGGGGGTTACCATAAGAGGGACCCTGTTCTGTTGCCAAATACCGCCAAGTCTGTCGCCAACTTGACGGTATATCGCCAAATTTGGCGACCAAAATGAGTTGCCAAAAGTGACGCCAGCTTGGCGATATCTCTAATATTTCGCCAAATTCCCATAGACTTCTATTGTAAACCTACTTGCTTATAGAAAATCAACAAATTGAGATATTTTAATGCAACAAAAACTAATATTAGCTTAAGGGATTATATTAAATTTTTCTTTGATGAACTAAGTAGGAATTGACTTTAAAACAAAATTTTTATATTACTTGTTACGTGTTAGAATCTCTATTGTTTCTCTTCTAAAGGATGGATAATATTGATTGGAGGGAAAAATTATCTTACTTTCGTTGAAATTTATATGAATAATTTATTCTTGATGTAATCTTTCCAACGCTGTGGTTTTCGTATGATATTTAATATCAGCTACATGCTCCTTTTTTCTGCATTTAAATTTCCTGCTACTCATTCTAATATAGTAATTCTTTGATCCGTCTTCTCTAATTAATGGTATTTCGTATACACCTGAATAATTCTCAAAATTAATTGGATCAATTTTAGTGCAAATAATATTCTTCAATTTCGGAAGTGGTTTGGCTACTAAGCAGATTTGAACCGCTTAAGACTATATTCTGATTTCTTGGAAAAGCTTGGATAATATTGAATAGGATAAAGCATATCAGTTTTCTTTATGCGTTTTTAGTTAAACCACTTTTGAGAATTTCTGCCATTACCGATATTATTTTCACGCACCCCTAGCAGGTCCACAAAGAACCCCCAGGCTGGAAACCGCTGTTCTAGTTGGCGGAATATATTATAAAAATTTTAAAATTGGAACTCGCTGTTTTCCTCCTATATGTTATATTTTCTCTATCAGTTTTCTTTGTGCATTTTCAGTTAAACCACTTTTGAGAATTTCCGCCATTACCCATATTATTTTCACATACCCCCAGCAGGTCCACAACGCACCCCCAGGTTGGAAACCATTGTTCTAGTTGGAGGAATATATGGTACTTTTTTTTTAATTGGAACTCATTGTTTTCCTGCTATATGTTATATTTTCTGAACCAAATTTCTGAGTTAATATTGATATTTGATTTATAAAAATAATTGTTTTACGCATCATTATCATTTTTTTCACATCGAATTCCTGAGTGAATTTTTTTTAATTTTCAAACTAATTTTTTCACCCTGAAATCTGATTATACCTAAACCAAATCGATACTCGATCATTAGCTATAAGGTTATTATATAAAATGCAAAATTTTGAAATATGGAGGAAAAGGGAGTGAGGGGCGGCGTTCTTTCGGCATTTTAGAGGCTTAAAAAGTAGTCATTATCGTCCAAATTCATTGAAATATTTAGGAGTTAAAAACAATGTTTTCGTATCTTGTATGAAAAAATCGTGAAAAATTTTAATATTTAGTGGGTTTTTTTTTCTCTTGGTCTAGTTCAGTAATTAAAAAAATAGTCCTTGTCGTAGAGGTCTGTACGATTGGCTCGCAGGCCTGCGAATTTTCAAACGGGGCCGGGCCGGAAGAATTAGAACAATTTTTTTAACGGGCGGCGAAAAAATTGAAAGGGCCAGCCGGGCGTATAAAACATTTTAGCTGGCCTACTGGTCCAATATAAAAATTTAACGGAAGCCGATAAAATATGAGCTATTTTCAATGAATATGGCTTTTGCGAGAATGTATGACAAGGCCGATACTAGTTTGACAAGATCAAGTTATTAATATAACATGCCCAGCTTAGAGATCGGCATCGGACAGTTACATGATGTCGGACACGGGCTTAATTTTTTTTCAGAAGACTCGTTCCGGGCCAAGATCAGGCTTGCAATTTTTTTCTGCATACTCGAGCCGCGCAGGAACTGGACTTAACTGTTCTCATCATGGGTAGGGCGGGCAATATATTTTGTAAAAATATTATAGCGACTACTGTTAACGTAATCTTTGGAAATATACCTTTAGGTGGTTCTCAAATTCATTGCTCAACAACGCGAAACTTTGACACATTTTCTGACTAATTTTTAACTATATAGACATAAAATTGACAAGCCTGACTAGGGTTCCCAGTTTGGTCTCCAATTTGAATCTGAAATTTTAAATTCCTAAGGGAAACTTTTCTGCTCTCAAAGCTGGTAGACGTTGCTATCATACGTATAGTAAATTTTAACTGACAGAAAACATTGGAAAAATCTGGAAGAGACCTACATCCAGCAGTGGATTGAAAACGGTTGATGATGGTGATGACGATGATATATACATATATATCGGTATCTATACTCAAGTTATGTGATACCTAAGGATATATAGTGTGATAACTTAATGGATGAATTTTGTATTGGTTAAGGAAATGAAAATTGGCTATTTAATTGAGAGTTAAAATTTAGTGCAGTTTAAAAAAAATGTGTTGTTCATTATTTTTTTTTTCTGTTTTTAGATTCAAAGGTTGATAAAACTTTCTTGCTGAAGTTCAATAAGTCATTTCCTTGGATGAACATGACAACAATCTCTTCATACTGATACTTTCAAGGAGTTTCTGTATCATCTGAAATAAAACTTTTGTCATTTAAGAAAATGTCATCGCTTACAGAAGAAAATTCTTCCTCTAGAGAACAGCACTTTGTTCCTCAAAATGGTGATAAAGAAAAGCATTCCTCCACTGATAAAGAAGAAAAAGTTTTTATTTGTGAATTATGTTCCAAAACATTTTCTAGGAATAGATATCTAAGAACACACCTCTTGACTCACACTAGAGAGAAACCCTTTGTTTGTAAAATATGTTCCAAAGCATTTCATCGGAATCATCATCTAAGGAGCCACCTCTTGACTCATACAGGTGAAAAGCCCTATGTTTGTGAATCATGTTCCAAAGCATATACTCATATTCATCATCTAAGGAGCCATCTATTGACTCATACAGGTGAAAAGCCCTATGTTTGTGAAACATGTTCCAAAGCTTTTTCTTATATTCAGCTTCTACGAAAACATATCTTGATTCATACAGGTGAAAAACCCTTTGTTTGTGAAATATGTTCCAAGGGATTTTATCAGAATAGTTATCTAAAAAGACATCTCTTGACTCATACTGGAGAGAAACCCTTTTTTTGTGATATATGTTCCAAAGCATTTTCTCAGAATGGTGATCTAAGAAAACATCTGTTGACACATACAGGGGAAAAACCCTTTGTTTGTGAAATATGTTCCAAAGGATTTTCTCAGAATAGTAATCTAAGAACCCATCTCTTGACGCATACAGGAGAAAAACTCTTTGTTTGTAAAATATGTTCCAAAGGATTTTCTCGGAATAGTAATTTAAGAAAGCATTATTTCTCTCATACCAAATAGACACCTCCTGAAAATCTCTTTTATTTTTATTGTCAAGATTGAGTATGAAACCTGTATATGACATTCCATTTACTATTATCACTTCTCTTGTGTTTTAGCATTTAGTAATAAAAAAATTGCATTTTGTTCTAAATCCACAAAAATTCTTTCATGGCATATTATGTTTTTGATAATAAGCAAATATGTATTTGATAATAAGTAAACTTGTTACAGCAAACTTTTATGTAATGCCTCTTTGATAGTTACTTCAATTTTGTTTTATTTCACTGTAAAGTATTTTCCCCCTAAAATTAAAAATTAATCTGACCTAAGATGATAAATTGTACCTCAATATCTTATGCAATAGGAAATGCTTTATTGAAGTAACGCTTTTGAAAAAATATGAGAAGTGTGCTAAAAATATATTTGTGTGAAAAAAGAATCTTACACATTGGTTAAATTTTTTTCTTAAGAAAATTTCCGAGTATTAAAATGAAGCCTATCGCATTATCACGTGAATAGAAAATACTGGCCCACCAAGACCCTTCCAAACTCTGCACAGGCAGATAGCTCGCTTTGAGTACATAAGAAATAAATCCAAAGAATTACGCCTTCATTACCCCAGTGATGGAACAGCTGCTCAAATTGCGCCAAAACGATCATTTTTCAACAAAATTGCGCCCAACTGCGCCAATTCGATAATAATTCTTGAGCCAAATCGATCATTTTTCACCCGAATTTCGTCAAAAGATTGCGAATTTGGTCAAAAGATCACGAAAACACGCAATGTTTGTCAAATGATCACGAAAAAAAAACGTGAATTTTAACAAAGGATTTCTAGTTTCGTCAAAAAACGAACAAAATGCGGTCCAAACATCGTGAAAAATCGGGATTTCGTTAAAAGATCGCGAATAAAACGCAAATTTCGTCAGAAGATCGCGAAAAACACGCAAATTTTGTCGAAAGATCGTGAAAAACACACGAATTTTATCAAAGGATCGCTAATTTCGTCAAAAAACGAACAAAACACGGTTAAATGATCGTGAAAAAACTCTGATTAATTAAAAAAATAGTGGGGCAAAAACCGCAAATTCCATCAAAAAGTCTCACATTTCGTCAAGAGATCGCGAAAAACACGAGATTTTCGTCAAAAGATCACGAAAAACACGCGAATTTCTTCAAAGTATCCCGAAAAAACGTGTATTTGTCAAACGGGCGCTAACTTCGTTAAAAAGCGGTCAAAAGATCGAGAAAAACCGCGATTTCGTTAAAAGATTGCTCATGAAACGCAAATTTCGTCAAAAGATCGCAAAAAACACGCGAATTTCGTCAAAAGATTACGAAAAAATGTGAATTTACTTATTTTCTGCTTTTTAATACTTATTTTCTGCTCCAAAATGGCTTTTTGCCAGTGGCGTAGCCAAGGGGAGGGGGTCCGGACCCCCCCGAAATTAGACCTGGTTTACTGAATCATGAATACAAATACAACAGTAAAAACTGCTAAGACAGAATCACAAAAGATCTATAAAAAATTCCGCTTTAGAGAGGTATTCGTCTTAGAAGGTATAATTCAAAGGTATGTCTTTTTTCAGGATTATAAACTTTTCCGTTTTAGGCAGGTTTCCGTTATAAACACTTTCCGTTTTTACAGTATCCCTTAAAACTGCTAAAACGTACGCACTTCCCAAACTTTTTTCTTTCACATACCCTTTTCTTAGGTTTTTCATTTCGCAGTACCCCCATTTCTCATAAACACGCCCTCCTTCCCCCCCTCCACTCAAGGAGATAATGTAAACCAGGGGTGTAAAAATAACGGGCACCAGGTCGCCTGGGCGACTAAATTTTCGACAATGGCGCCTAGGTATGTCTTAGGAAATGAAAAATAATTCGTATTTATAACCTTGATTATTTATAGATTTTTTTTCCATGCGCAAAGAAAAAGAAAAAAAAACGAAGTTCTCTTTCACTGAACTGGACTGATATTTACAGAAATGTTGGAAAAATTAAGACATTGTAAATCGCTATCGGGAGGATTGCGTAACATTATTTACCAATGGCTTCCGCCATGGTTGGTTGATTGGTCGGATGTGAGCGAGGATTCAGCACAATGAATTTTATCAAGAACAAGTTTCGCTCTACTTTGACATCACAAATTTTAAATGATTTATTATTAATAAATTTAAATGGACCTTCTGTAGAAGCATTTGATCCTACAAAAGCAGTTGAACACTGGTACTTTACATAAAAAACAAGACACATGAGTGGTCATAAACATGATAAAAATTTAAAAGCAAATGAGGACAAACAATAAGTTAACAGTAATGATTTATGGCATATATTATAGTCCTTGAAGTGCATTACATATTTGTACTTTTGAGGTGTTTAAAGAAGTTTTTAATGATTATTATTTGTATTTTACATCAGCACTTCCCATTTTTTTATATCAATATTTATAATTTTATGTAACATTACTTTTTTATACAAGAAAAATTTATGTCATGTGTTAGATATATTTAATTAAAAAGAGTAATTTGTATGTACTATTATTAGCTTATACTGTAAATTCATTTTACAAATTTGTTATCGATAGTAACTGGCTCCTAGATTTTCGAAAAATTTTTACACCCCTGACGTAAACATGCTTTTTTTCATTAGTAATCTTCTTATCACAACCATATAATAAATAGATGCAAATTACATTGATATTCCTAATATTTTTGTGACTTCCGCCATTAACGATATTATTTTAACATACTCCCAGCAGACCCGCCACGTACCCCCAGGGCTACGCTACCCGAGGTTGGAAACCGCTGCTATAACAGTACCTCTGAAGAGCATAAATCTATTACAGGAAAATCTGTGAAGATGACCTATCTCAAAGGAAAACTATTCAAGGTTCGACGAAAACAACACTATATATTTGTGCTTGCTAACATTTGAAACCTATATGAAATGAAACTTGTTCCAATTGTGAATCCTTCTTGGCAAGTTTTCTGAAAACACGGAATCCTCTCGAAAAGAAAAATATTTTAATATCCCGAGAGGGAAGGATAACTATGCAAGTATACCTGCTATTCCGTTTACATAAATTTACTGTAACTAGATTAAACGTAAAACTTCTTTATCTTGGACTTCGATGGGGTTTTGTTATCGACACATATGGGAAAGAATGAGTTTATACGAACGGTACATTGGTTGAGTTTCGTGACCCTTATCTTTGTTCACTTTATAACAGACAATATTAACAATTACTTTAAATCTGCTGCCTGCAATCAATAAAAGTAACTTTATTTTTGGACTGGTTATTTGTTACCACTTTCAAAATACACTGGCGAGAAAAAATTAAAGGAACAACCATAAAAAGGTGCTCTATGTTAATTCTATTAAGGGAACTTCCAGAAAGGTAACTCAATGTCAACGTTATCATGTAGTCCAATGGGATGAACATTCGCTACAGAAATATATGCAAAATTTTCAGCCTCAGTCCGTTCTTTCGGTTCACGTGTGAAAAGGAGCGCACGTGGGTAATTTGGAGTCTAATTTTAAGGATTGTACGTGTAATTAGGTAAAACATTCGCTTCTAGTAGGTTGGAATATATCGTTCAGAAGACATTTGACCGATATTGAGAAATTGCGTGCGATAGGGAGAATGGAAGCAAGACAGACACTCTTAGGGGTCTGTAAAGACTTAAAAATAGGGAAAAGCGTCATGTCAAGAATCTGGAAGCGGTTTAAAGACACTGGTATAATGTCCACAGACAACCAGGTCAAGCTAGAAAACGCACCACAATAGGTTCTCAGGACTGTAATTTGCCAATGATTGCTAAAAGAAATACGCAATTGACGTCAGTTCAGATTGCAGGGAGTTTGCTGCAGCAACAAGAACTCGACTATCCTAATTTATTGTGAGTGACAGTCTGCATGCAAGGAAACTCATGATTTGTGTTCCACTAACTTTGGTAGCGAAATGCGCCCAGTTAAAGTGGTGCAGAGATCCTCGTCATTAGAGTACCACGGACTGGAGCCGAGTCCTCTTTACCGATGAATCCCGATTTTGTTGAGAAAGTTACTACAGACGTGTTACCATATGGAGGGAGAAAATCACACGCTATTTTCGACATGGTCGTCAAAAAAAAGAAATTTCGTCAATCGTTCGAGGAAAAAATCACCAATTTCGTTAAAGAATCGCTGGGGAAAACGCGAATTTCGTCCAAGGAACGCGAAAAAACATGAATTTCGTCCAAGGATCACGTAAAAAACCCCACACAAAATTCTTCAAAGAATGGCATAAAACACAATTTCGTCAGAAGATCGCGAAAAAGCACAGATTTTGTCAAGAGATCGCGGAAAAACACAGATTTCGTCAAAAGATCACGTAGAAAATGGAGATTTCGTCAAAAGATCACGTAGAAAATGGAGATTTCGTCAAAAGATCGCGAAAAAAACACAGATTTTGTTAAAAGATCGTGAGCAAAACGCAGATATTTTCAAAAGATTGCGATAAAAATGCAGATATCGCGAAAAAAACGCAGGTTTCGTCAAAAGATCGCAAAAAACGCAGGTTTCGTCAAAAGATCGTGAAAAAACGCAGATTTTGTCAAAAGATCAGGAGAAAAACGTAGATTTCGTCAAAAGATCGCGAAAAATACGCAGATTTTGTCAAAAGATCGGAAGCAAAATGCAGATTTCGTCAAAAGATCGCGAAAAGTGCACAGATTTTGTCAAAAAATCGCTAAAAAACGCAAGCTTTGTGAAAAAACGCAGATTTCGCCAAAAGATCACGTAAAAAAAGCGGATTTCGTCAGACGATTCCGGAAAACACGCGAATTTCGTCAAAAGAACGCGGAAAACACGCGGATTTCGTCAAAAGATCGCCGGAAAAACATGAATTTTGTCAAAAGATCGCAGATAAAACGTGAATTTCATCTAAAGATCGCGGAAAGAACGTGAATTTCGTGCCGCAGAAAAAACGCATAATTATTGCGGGGAGAGGATTCCCCCTCTTCTGTAACCTTTCAGAAAATTTGCTGTGAAAATTTCAGATTTTTTTTAAAACTCAGAAGCACCTCTGGAAAGTAGATAACTAATTATTATTAGTTCAAAGCTCATGAACCTCTCTCTCCTGGAGGGGGGAGGGGGTTGCACTTTCGGATGTCAATATCATTATTTGATTTGTTAGAGGAATAAATTGAAAGAAAGCAAAATTCTAACAAATATTGTTGAGATTTTGATAACAATTGCACCAAGCAATGCTGCAGTGGAGAGAGTGTGGAGCAGTGCAAAAAACACTCTAAAGGACAAAAGTTTATCTATAAATAAAGACGCGTTGCATAATCGCCTAAGGTTTAAACAATCAAAAATTCAATTAAATGAATATGGTCCTGCTGCAGCCATAAAACTTTGGTGGGAAGACAGACTGTTAGATCACGGAGACCTAATATGAATGATAAACATTAGTGTCAAAAATAGCGCTTTTTGTAAAATTTTATTTCACTGCAATTAATAGTAAAAATAAAATAGTCAAGATTTTATTAAAATAACTCTTTAAATATATTTAAATTTTCTTGTCTCTTTTATACATTGCATTAAGTATGTCTAAATATCTTCAAATACGTGTTTGATTTTCATTCTAATTGCGGTAATTTCTTAGTTATATAGAAAACACAATTTTGTATGAAGTGTTCGTAACTTTGTTACCGGCCAGTGGTTAAAAAGAAACTGGCCAGTGAAAAAAATCAGTGTACTGGTCAGAGGCCATTGGGTAAAAATGTTAATTTTGACCTATATTATACGTTCGTAATAATATACAGATAGGGTTATGCATTTATTATTCACATACTTTGCAGATTTAAATGAAGAGAAGTTAATTTATTATATATGAAGTAGCTTTATATTAAATACTTTTTAAAAATACTATTTAAAAGTATTTAATAATGGCTTTTTGTTATACAGTCGAGCCCCGATTTAACGAATTTCTCGATTTACCGAATTTTTTTATGATCCCGACGAAAAGTGAACAAAAATACTTCGGTTTAGCTAATTTATAATCCCGATTTAACGAATACTTTTCGATGACAAAAAAATTAAAAATTGAAGAAATTTTCTAATATTATTGAAAATTTTCATTGTCCCTGATTGTTAATTTTCTAAATATGTATCTTGTGACACAGAAATAGCTACATCCGAAAATGTACATTACGCCGAGGTTATTAATAGTAGTAGTAGTGGATTGGGTGAAGAAGATTAAATAGAAATGAAGTATGCAACATTCAAAGAAGCAGTTTGCAGTTTGAATAATTTGAAACGGTATGTGATAGCTCATGATGTTGCTGACACTGTGCTGGGCAACATATAACAATATGTTCCCGCACCATGTTGGTTAAATCAAAGTAAAATTGCGTAATTTGTTATTTCTGTTTGTATAAATATTTTTTATAAAATATAATTATGAGTGTAAAATTATAATGTTTATATATTTAAGTAAAATAGGAGTGTAAGTTCATACAAAAATTATTAAGTTGATTTTAAATATTAAATATATATATTTTTTAAAAAATTATTGTATTGTAAAATGAATGTATAATGTTGAATATAGTTCGGATCTCAGATAACAACAATAACCAGACGCCATGGTGTCGTTTTATGACAAGCCAGTGGAAAGTGGTGTATAATTAGAAATCATAAAATAATAAAAATGTTGGAATAAATTTATGGCCTTAATAAAAGTGTTGTGATAAATTTATGGCTTTTCGGACCACCCAAACTTTAAGGCATATAATAATATTAAAGTATATGTAAGGGGCCATTTGCAGACTGTTAGCTAATAGGTCTATCGAAGGATAATGCAAAATCTTCTCACATCCAATAAGGGAGGACCAGACAAATAGTTCCACCCACTGCAAGAGTTGGTGTGCCAGAAGAAAAAGGTTTGAAAAAGAGAGTCTAAAAAAAGATGTCGAAGACGCAGGAGCTCTCCTGAAAGCCCATGCAATGAATCCAGAAAGCCCTAGTAATGCCCAGGCGAAATGGACATATCGGAGTGAGCCTAAGCAAGCCTAATTGAGGATGTCTTCCTGATGTTGAAATAAAGTGGATTGTTCTACTGAGGTCCGTAGCTATGCATCCTGCCATCCCGATATCGCCGCTCTGATAAGAAGCTGATTCCAGATGACATATGGATATGATCCTTAGCAACGCGACAACTCTGAATTTGATGAATAAAGGCCACCATCCCGTAGATGATATAAGGTATTACCTTAATCTTTTTCCTTTACCACTTTAAATTATAAGAGAAATTATAAATATCCTTTTATGATATTTTATGGTAGAGAGCAATCTGAGATCCAACAAAACCAATAATTAAATATAATTAAGGTAATTTAAAAATGAAAGAGAATTATTCTTTTTTGCAAAAAGAAAAATATATAATAATAAGAGTAAATGAAAACATTGTCTTTTTTTTAAAGATTAAATATACATGAAATAATGAGAAGCAGACAAAAGTGTTGCTTTCTTTTTTTTGAATTAATATTATGTGTTTCTGTATATAGTTGTGTTCAATGTAAATAAAATATTTAATTGATAATGTTTAAGGTGTGTCAACTCATTTTTAAAGCTTAAATTTTAGCTTAATTCATAAGTGGAAGAGTTCGTCTAAATAATTCACAACGCAAACTCTTAATTTTATTCGTAATTAATTAAATTTAATAATTACAGTTTTACGCGAATTATAATTTAATTTTATTAATTATACGCGTTGCTCTTCTACTAGAATTACGTAATTACGATCACTTATGTTATTTGAATTTATCAAAGGTATATAAAATTATATACCAATTTACTATGAGGATGCTTGGATGATTTGGACCAATTAACAATTTTGGATGTAAATTAAATAGGAAATAAACAAGTGTAATTATCTGTCCAGCATACTGTTTCCACAGCTTCAGAAAAAAAAAATATAAAGAAGTTTGGAATACGAAATCGAAACACAGCAAACAAACATTTATAAAAGTTATCTTATAATTTATCTATAAAATATGAACAAATTATATATTTTTTTTCCTAAATTCAATACTTGTGATTTATAGTAGTGCATAAAAAATAATCACTTTTTATGCAGTGTATTTGTATTTTCTTAAAACAACAAGTGTTTAACATAATTATTAAGGTAAGTGAGCATTGTTCTTATTTGTTGCCATATTTTAACTTGTTTTGTTGTATAAAAATATTATTTTGATTATCCCGATTTAACGAATAATCTCGATTTAACGAACAAAGTTGCTCGTCCTGAACGATTCGTTAAACCGGGTTTCGACTGTATAATGCATTCAACAGTAATATTGTTTCTTGCACTTGCCTGCTACTTGGGGGAGAGGGGATTAAGAAGATCTTCTTTTCAACAAAGCAAGTGGCCAACATCCTTCCCCATTTTTTTCTTGGAAACATGACAAGTATTATGGCGAACCTGGTTTCTCTAGCAACGCATTATATGTGCATAATGGTAGAAGAATAGGGATGCCGAACGTTTGAATATTCCATATTTTGGAATGAAATGATTTTATAATCATTTAATGGTTTTATAACTATGCATTTTCATAAAACTAGCTAAAAAAAGTTAACAAATTATTTTCATGTAAAGAAAAAGAAAATTTTCTGAAATTTTCTGATAACAGTCATTTAAGAAACCATCTTTTGATACATACAGGTGAAAAACCCTTTATTTGTGAAATATGTTCCAAAGGATTTTCTGATAAGAGTACTCTAAGAAGTCATCTCTTGACCCATACAGGGGAAAAACCTTTTGTTTGTGAAGTATTTTCCAAAACATTTGCTAGATATAGTCATCTAAGAACCCATCTCTTGACACATACAAGAAAAAAATCTTTTGTTTGTGAAATATGTTCCAAAAGATTTTCTCTGATTGGTAATCTTAGACAACATCTCTCGACACATACAGTTGAAAAACCCTATGTTTGTGAAGAATGTTCCAAAGGATTTTCTTGCAGTAGTCATCTAAGAGACCATCTCTTGACGCATACAGGAGAAAAACCCTTTGTTTGTGAAATGTGTTCCAAAGGATTTTCTCAGAATAGTAGTTTAAGAAGACATCGCTTAACTCATTTTAAAGAAGAGAAAACCTTATCATTGTAAAATATGTTCCAAAGGATTATCTGACAACCATTATTTAAGAAAACATTTCTCTCGTATTAAATAGACAATTCCTTAAAATCTCCTATAGTTTTATTTCCAAAATTGAGTATGATATGTCATTGCATTTACTGTTAGCACTTTTTTTTTATTTTAGCATTTAGTAATAAAAAAATAAAAATTACGCTTCTTCCTTGGATTAGTATCTTTTAGATAATAAGAAAATAACTGTAGATATATTCATTGGATTTCAGTAAATCTTTATGTAAACCTTTTTGGTAATTGCTTTTAATTATTTTTTTATTTCCCTGTAAAGTAATTTTCCTTAATATAAAAAATTAATCTGAGCTGAAAGGATAAATTTTACCTCAATATCTTATATTATAGGAAAGGTTTTATTGAAGTAATACTTTTGAAAAATTATGAGAAAACTGCAAAAAATAAGTTCGCATGCAAAAGAAAAAAAAATACTCCTTTGTTAAATTTTCCTCTTAAAAAAAATTCCAAGGATTTAAATGAAACATATCTGATTATCAGGATTGGGGAAGTGCATAATTTTACTCGCCACCTACTCATGTAGGTAGTCTTCATAACTAATTGTAGATTGCATTTTTGCTGGCCGCTAAAATAAATCCTTGACTGGTAAGATGTTCTAGAAATTACATACTCCTCCTCATTATCATGTATTCTTTGCACCCATCATGAGCTAATTATTTTTTTAATATATAAATAAGTAATTCAATATTTATTTGGCATATTTACTCAATTCATAAATAACAGTTGTATAGGTTAAATCAGTCTTGTACTTTTTTTCTGTGAAATTTCGCAAACCACTTCCTCTCTTGAGCAGTCAGCCAGATTGCTTAGGCGCCAGTGATCCCAGATCACGTGGTCTGACTAGAGAATTAGTATTAAAAAACCTTTTTTCTTTCTTGTTCCTTTTTTAGTTTAGTTTTATTGTGAATTTGAATCTTGATGCAGCAGGTCGACTGCGTATATATATGTTTTTTTTTTTGTCGTGTACTTCTAATAGAAGAAATGATGTTTTGATTTTAAAAAGGGAAATTTATTTTCGAATATGAAATCATGCTATTTTCTTGGCTTCTTTATAGAAGAAAAATAATTGTTGAAATTCCAATAACACATTATCTTGGATTCCCAGTGAAAAATAACAAATATTATCCAAATGTTTTCGTTGTAAATATTGTATATAGTTAAAAATGTAAAATAGAATTTTCAAGTTTTTAATCATCATGTGCTTATTTATTGAACAACACATGCGCCACTTTCAGTCGTGAAATATGCTTGATTACTTTAATGTGATTTAACACGAATCGTGAATTTTTCATCTAAGCTCTCCCAACTTTGGTTTAAATTTAGAATAACGTGAATTCTCGTGAATATCATGAAGATTATTTATTATTCTTTGGTGCCTCAAGAACCCGGAAAAAAGGTAAGAAATACCTTTACTATTCTGCATGACTATTGACTCTTGATTTATTGAAAATAACGCTTTTCATGATAATTTATTTTGAAAATTGACTTAAAATTTTAAACATGGATAAGCCTGTTAAGCTTAAAAGTAAAAGAGCTACTGTTCGCGCAGCGGTTACAAAATTAATTACAAAATGTGATACATTTTTATCTGTTAATATTGATAAGACTGATTGCGATTCTTTAATGGAATCATTAGAGCTCGTAAATGAAAAGAAAGCTCAACTCAAGGAATTAGATTCCGAAATAGATGAGCTAATTCGGGAAAAAACTGAATATGAAAAAGAACTAAAATTGTTAGAAGAATATTCTGAAAAAATATCAAGTTTGAAATTTAAAATTAAGATGAGGCTTAAAAAATATAAAATCGAAACTGAACCAAAAGTTTTACTAGAATCAAGTAACGGTTCAAAAATCGGTAGTAAACCAGTTTCGGCAGTGAAGCTTCCTAAACTTAATATAGAAACATTTTCTGGTGATGCAAGCCAGTTCTTAGAATTTTTTATTTATTTACTAGTGCGATAGATTCAGACGAATCGTTATCAAAAATTGAAAAATTCCAATACCTGAAATCTTTGTAGTCTGAACCTGCATATAATATTGTAGCTGGTTTTGAACTGACAGATCAAAATTATGCTACGTGTTTAAAGTTGTTATAAGAAAGGTATGGTAAGCGGGAAAATATAATAAGCTGTTACATGAACAAAATTTTAAATCTTGAACCAGTGAAATCCACTAACAATGTTTCTTCTTTAAGAAAGTTGTATGATAATATTGAAACTTCTATGAGAAATCTTGATGCGTTAGGAGTAACATTAGGCCTCCTACGGCCATTTATTACTACCCATATTATTAAGATTATAACCCGAAAATTTGATACTAGATTTCCATCGAAAACGTGACCCCGATAAGGACTGTGAAGTCACCGATTTAATAAATTTTATTAAAACGGAACTAAGATGCCTAGAAGCTATTAATTTAGTAAAAAATTCCCAAAGCGAAGCTTATGAAAATTCTAAAAGCAAATATGAAAATTCTTCAAGTAAATATCAAAATTTTCCTCAAAAGAAAAATATACCTTCGGCTGCTGCTTTAAATACATCTACAAAACAGTTTTGCATACTTTGCAAGTCTTCTGACCATGTAGGGATAAATTGTTCGAAATTCACTGATGAACAAAAACGATATAAATTAAAGAAAGAAGGTCGCTGTTACAAATGCTTTTATAAGTCGCATTTATCTGTAAATTGTAAACACATATTAATCCTCGTTCCAAATGTGGTCACAACACCCATAGTTATTTGTTTAAAGAAACAACAAAAGAAAATCCTGAAAAAGAAATGAAAGGTGCAATTGTATCTATGATGTCGGAACAAAAATATAAGCAAAATAAAGCAACATTATTGCAGACTTGTACAGTTTCTGTGTCTGCTGGTAAACAATGCTTGTTGGCTCTCGTTTTATGTGATAGTGGTTCAGAAAAATGTTTTGTGAAAAGATCTCTAGTACAAAACTTAAAATTGAAGACATTGCAAAGAGAAAATCTATTAGTTTATCCTTTTAGGCGGAGACGCCCTTATGAATCTTGTTATGAAGTTGTTGCTCTTGAATTATCCAGTGTTGTGCAACCTATTAACTCGATAAAGATCGAAGCTTTTGTGGTTGATAATATAACTGGAGCTTCTGTAAAAACCCTAGAACCAGAACTTCTAGACATAATGAGAACAAGAGGCTTTAAGCCTGCTGATACAGGTCTTGAACAGGAAATAAATATTTTGCTAGGGTCTGACTTTTTGTGGAAAATATTAAAGGGAATCGAGGGAAAATTGACAAAAGAATTATACGTTGCAGAAACTATTTTCGGTCATACGGTGCAAGGGCAGATAGAGTCGAATAAAAAAGAAGTAGCTTGTTTGCGTGTTTCACTTGAAAATATAAATACTCAACTGAAAGCATTTTGGGATCTGGAAGCAATTGGCATTGCTGAAAGCAATGAAAAGAACATTACTGATCTTGAAGTAATAAAAGAATTTAAAGAAAATTTAAAATTCGTAAATGGGCGTTATGAAACAAAATTATTGTGGAAAAATTCTCGTGAATTGCTTAGAAATGATATTGAAGTAGCAAAGAAGCGGTTTTCTAGTTTAGAAAATAAATTCTTGAAAAGCGATTCTTTATTTAACGAATATAGCTCCATTTTGCTAGTGCAGTTTAATGAGGGTGTAATAGAATTGTGCACCGAGAAACATTCTAACAATTCCTATTACATGCTACACACACACCTGTTATCCGTGACGATAAAACTACAACAGAAATGCGCATAGTCTATGATGCTTCTTCCAAATATGATGATTCTCTATCATTAAACGAATGTTTGTATCCTGTCCCTAAGTTGAATTCTAATGTTTTAGATGATACAAACATTCCTGTTTTGAGTTCCGAACTCCCAAATACTTCCTTGAAATTTTTAATATTGATCTGGAACAATACAGAAGATAAATTAGGGCTAGAATTACGACCCTTGTTAGGAAAATTAAATAATGGTTCTTCTACTAAACACAATGTTTTGAAAATTGCAACTATGTTCTTTGATTCAGCCGGATTTATTGCCCTTTTTGTTATTAGCATCAAATGCCTCTTACAATATTTCTGGATAATGAGAATATTATGGGATGAAAGTTTTTGTGGTGAACTAGAAAATAATTTTCAAAATTGGCTTTCAGAAATCCCGAATCTCGCACACTTGAAAATTCCCTGGCAGTATTTTAGAAACCTGATCAGGGAAAAGGAGCATCTCCACCTGCATATTTTTCCTGATGTTAACCCTAATGTGTATGGTCCTGAATTTCTTTCCTTGCTCGAAGATCAGTGGCCTAGCATTAAAATTGCTGCAACACAATTACCTGATGTTTCTGAAGAGAAGTCTAAAAAAGCAGCAACCATTTCTTGCATTGTTCAAACAAATAAAGCTGATGAAATTCCCATTTTTAATCTTGAAAAGTATAGCTACCTAAAGAAATTGTATCTAGTAACTGCATGGGTATTTAGATTTATTTCTAATATCAAAGAAAAAGTAGAAAAAAGAAATTTTCAGAATTATCAGCTGAGGAAACGTTACATGCGGAAAATTTTTGGTTAAAACTAGTGCAGGAAGAAAGTTTCCCTGAAGTTATTAAAAGCTTGAAATGTAACAAGAGTATCCCTAAAGAATCGAATCTTCTACAGTTAAATCCTATGTTGTCAGATGAAGGTTTTCTGTTGGTACGAGGACGGTTACAAAAGTCTGACTCCACATTTTATGAAAAACATCCCGTTGTGATTCCTGCAAAACATAAATTGACTGAATTAATCGTGAAAGATGCACATGAAAAAGTTTTTCATTCAGGAGTGTCCAGTACGTTAGTACAAACTCGTGAAAAGTTTTTGATTTTAAGATCTAAACAGTGCATAAAATCAGTCCTGAACAAATGTACAATCTGTAAGAAATTTAACGTACGCCCTGGTCAACAAGTTATAGCCCCTCTTCCAGGTGACCGTATTAACGAAGTTCCACAGTTTTCAGTAACAGGTCTTGATTATGCGGGAACCCTACATGTGAAGGGGAATGAAAATAAATTTTATATTTTATTATTTACATGTGCTATCACAAGAGCACTTCATTTAGAACTTTTCCAATTAAACAGAAATATCTTTACTTTCCCCCAGAAATAATTGCATAATCGCATAAATGTTTTTTCCACCTACTTTAGTATCAACCTGAATGTGTTTTGCATTTTTTTTCAGTAACTTCTCCATCAATACTTATAGAAAATCATCTTTTCCAATTTAACGGAGAGGCATTTACTTTCGTCCAGAAATAAATGCATCTCCTCATAAATATTTTTTTCGTCTACTTTAGCATTTATCTGCATGAGATTTCCAAATTTTTCCGTATATTCTCCATCAATACTTATAGAAAGTCCTCTTTTGTATTTTCCAAATAAACGGAGAGGCATATACTTTCTCCCAGAAATAAATGCATCTCCGCATAAATATTTTATTTCTATTTACTTTAGTATCAGTCTGGATGTGATTTCAGTTTTCTTTCAGTAATTTATCCATCAACACTTATAGAAAGTACTCTTTTCCAATTAAACGTAGACGCATTTACATTCTCCCAGAAATAAATGCATTTCCGCATAAATATATTTTCCATCTAGTTAGTATCAGTCTTTATGTGATTTCTAATTTCTTTCAGTATATTCTCCATCATTGCTTATAGAATATCCTCTTTTGTGTTTTCCAAATAAACGGATAGGAATTTACTTTTCCCCCACAAATAAATCCATCTCCGCATTAATATTTTATTTCCATATACTTTAGTATCTGTCTGCATGTGTTTTGCAATTTCTTTCGGTAACTTCTCCATCAGTACTTTAGAAAATCCTCTTTTCCAATTAAACGGAGAGGCATTTACTTTCGTCTAGAAATAAATGCATCTCCGCATAAATATTTTATTTCCATCTACTTCACCATACATCTGCATGACATTTCAAATTTTATTCAGCAAATTCTCCTTCAATGCATATAGAAAATTCTCTTTCCAATTAAACGGTGAGCCATTTATTTTCGTCCAGAAATAAATGTATCTCCGCATAAATCTTTTATTCCCATCCACTGTAGCATAAATCTGCATGAGATTACCAATTTTATTCGCCAACTTCTATATCAGTACTTACAGAAAATCCTCTTTTCCAATTAAACGGAGAGGCATTTACTTTCGCGTTGAAATAAATGCATCTCCGCAATAATAACTTATTTCCTTCTGCTTTAACATCAATCTGCATGAAATTTCAAAATTTATTCTGTAACTTTTCCATCAGTACTTATAGAAATTCCTCTTTTCCAATTAAACAGAGAAGCTTTTACTTTCTCCGAGAAATAAATGCATCTCCGCACAAATGTCCTTTTCCATCTATATAGTATCAATCTTCATGTGATTTCTAATTTCTTTAAGTAAATTCTCCATCATTACTTATAGAATATACTCTTTTGTATTTTCCAAATAAAAGGAGAAGCCTTTACTTTCGTCCTGAAATAAATGCATCTCCTAATAAATATTTTTTTCCATCTACTTTAGCATGCGACTGCATGCGATTTCGAATTTTTTCCGTATCTTCTCCATCAATACTTATAGAAAGTTCTCTTTTGTATTTTCCAAATAAAGGAAAATTTATTTTCTTTCGTTCAGAAATAAAACTCGGCAACTTCTCTATCAGTACTTATAGAAAATCCTCTTTTCCAATTAAACGGAGAGGCACTTACTTTCGTCCAGATATAAATGCATCTCCGCATAAATATTTTATTTCCATCTACTTCACCATAAATCTGCATGTGATTTTCTATTTTTTTAGTAACTTATCCATCAATAGTTATAGAAAATCCCCTTTTCCTATTAAACGGATAAGCATTTACTTTCGTGCAAAAATAAAGGCACCTTCGCATAAATATTTTATTTTCATACACTTTACCATAAATCTGCATGAGATATCCTATTTTATTCAGAAACTTTTTCATGAGTGCTAAAAGAAAATCCTCTTTTCCAATTAAACGGAGATGCGGTTACTTTCTCGCAGAAATAAATGCATCTCCGCATAAATATTCTTTCCATCTATTTAGTATCAATCTTCATGTGATTTTTAATTTCTTTCAGTAACTACTCCATCAATACTTATAGAATATCCTCTTTTGTATTTTCCAAGTAAACGGAGAGGCATTTACTTTCCCCCAGAAATAAATGCATCTCCGCATGAGTATTTTAATTCCATCTACATTAGTATGAGCTTGCATGTGTTTTGAAATTTCTTTCAGCAACTTCTCCATCAGTACTAGTAAAAAATCCTTTTTTAAAATTAAACGGAGAGGCATTTATTTTCGTCCAGGAATAAATGCATCTCCGCATAAATATTTTATTTCCATCTACTTCACCATACATCTGCATGAGATTTCTAATTTTATTCAGCAATTTCTCCTTCAATGCATATAGAAAATTCTCTTTCCAATTAAACGGTGGGCCATTTATTTTCGTCAAGAAATAAAAGCATCTCCGCATAAATCTTTTATTTCCATCCAGTGTAGCATAAATCTGCATGAAATTACCAATTTTATTCCGCA
Organism: Maratus speciosus; assembly: GCA_963932465.1. Classification (NCBI taxonomy): domain Eukaryota; kingdom Metazoa; phylum Arthropoda; class Arachnida; order Araneae; family Salticidae; genus Maratus; species Maratus speciosus. The sequence goes on along the minus strand of OZ010794.1, from coordinate 70,240,063 downwards.
ACGTCTCTATCAGTACATACAGAAAATCCTCTTTTCAATTAAACGGAGAAGCATTTATTTTCGTGCAGAAATAAATGCATCTCCGCATAAATATTTCCCCCCATCTGCTTTAACGTCATCTGCATGAAATTTCAAAACATTTTCCGGAACTTCTCCCTCAATAATTTTAGAAAAAGCTCTTTTCGACTTAAACGGAGAGGCATTTACTTTCTCCCAGAAATAAATGCATCTCCATATGAATATTTTATTTCCATCTACTTTAGTATCAGCCTGCGAGTGTTTTGAAATTTGTTTCATCAACTTCTACATCGGTACTTATAGAAAATGCTTTTTTAAAATTAAACGGAGAGGCATTTACTGTCCCCCAGAAATAAATGCATCTCCGCATGATTATTTTGTTTCCATCTACATTAGTATCAGCCTGCATGTGTTTTGAAATTTCTTTCAGCAACTTCTCCATCAGTACTAGTAAAAAATCCTCTTTTAAAATTAAACGGAGGGGAATTTATTTTCGTCCAGAAATAAATGCATCTCCGCATAAATCTTTTATTTCCACCCACTGTAGCATAAATCTGCATGAGATTACCAATTTTTTTCCTCAACTCCTCTATCAGTACATACAGAAAATCCTCTTTTCCAATTAAACGGAGAAGCATTTATTTTCGTGCAGAAATAAATGCATCTCCGCAAAAATATTTTCCCCCATCTGCTTTAACGACAATCTGCATGAAATTTCAAAACATTTTCTGGAACTTCTCCATCAATACTTTTAGAAAAATCTCTTTTCCACTTAAACGGAGAGGCATTTACTTTCAGTAACTTCTCCAGCAATGCTTATAGAATATCCTCTGTTGTATTTTCCAAACAAACGGAGAGGCATTTATTTTCCCCCAGAAATAAATGCATCTGCGCATAAATATTTTATTTCCATTTACTTTACCATAAATCTGCATGTGTTTTGCTATTTCTTTTAGTAACTTATCCATCAATACTTATAGAAAATCCTCTTTTCCTATTAATCGGAGAGGCGTTTACTTTCGTTCAAAAATAAAGGCACCTTCGCAAAAATATTTTATTTCCATACACTTTACCATAAATCTGCGTGAGATTTCCACTTTTATTCAGAAACCTTTCCTTGTGTACATAAGAAAATCCTCTTTTCCAATTTAACGGAGATGCATTTACTTTCTCCCAGAAATAAATGCATCTCCACATAAATATTCTTTCAATCTATTTAGTATCAATCTTCATGTGATTTCTAATTTCTTTCAGTAACTTCTCCATCAATACTTATAGAATATCCTCTTTTGTATTTTCCAAATAAACGGAGAGGCATTTACTTTCCCTCAGAAATAAATGCATCTCCGCATGAATATTTTATTTCCATCTACTTTAGTATCAGCCAGCGTGGGTTTTGAAATTTCTTTCATCATTTTCTCCATCGGTACTTATAGAAAATCCTTTTTTCAAATTAAACGGAGAGGCATTTACTTTCGTCCAGAAATAAATGCATCTGCGCATAAATATATTTCCATTTACTTCACCATAAATCTGCATGAGATTTCCAATTTTATTCAGCAAATTCTGCATCAATGCATATAGAAAATTATCTTTCCAATTAAACGTTGAGCCATTTATTTTCGTCCAGAAATAAATGCATCTCCGCATAAATCTTTTTTTCCATCTACTTTAGTATCAGTCTGCATGTGTTTTGCAATTTCTTTAAGTATCTTTTCCATCAGTTTTTATAGAAAATTCTCTTTTCCAATTAAACGGAGAGGCTTTTACTTTCGCGTTGAAATAAATGCATCTCCGCAATAATAACTTATTTCCTTCTGCTTTAACATCAATCTGCATGAAATTTCAAAATTTTTTCTGTAACTTTTCCACCAGTACTTATAGAAATTCCTCTTTTCCAATTAAACAGAGAAGCTTTTACTTTCTCCGAGAAATAAATGCATCTCCGCAGAAATGTCCTTTTCCATCTAAATAGTATCAATCTTCATGTGATTTCTAATTTCTTTAAGTAAATTCTCCATCATTACTTATAGAATATACTCTTTTGTATTTTCCAAATAAAAGGAGAAGCGTTTACTTTCGTCCTGAAATAAATGCATCTCCTAATAAATATTTTTTCCATCTACTTTAGCATGTGACTGCATGTGATTTCGAATTTTTTCCCTATCTTCTCCATCAATACTTATAGAAAGTTCTCTTTTGTATTTTCCAAATAAAGGAAAATTTATTTTCTTTAGTTCAGAAATAAAACTCGGCAACTTCACTATCAGTACTTATAGAAAATCCTCTTTTCCAATTAAACGAAGAGGCACTTACTTTCGTCCAGATATAAATGCATCTCCGCATAAATATTTTATTTCCATATACTTCACCATAAATCTGCATGTGATTTTCTATTTTTTTAGTAACTTATCCATCAATACTTATAGAAAATTCTCTTTTCCTATAAAACGGATAGGCATTTACTTTCGTGCAAAAATAAAGGCAACTTCGCATAAATATTTTATTTTCATACACTTTACCATAAATCTGCATGAGATATCCTATTTTATTTAGAAACATTTTCATGAGTGCTAAAAGAATATCCTCTTTTCCAATTAAACGGAGATGCATTTACTTTCTTCCAGAAATAAATGCATCTTCACATAAATATTTTTTTCCTTCTGCATTAACGTCAGTCTGCATGAAATTTCAAAACATTTTCCGTAACTTCTCCATCAATACTTTTAGAAAAAGCTCTTTTCGAATTAAACGGAGAGGCATTTACTTTCTCCCAGAAATAAATGCATTTCCGCATAAATATTTTACTTCCATCTACATTAGCTTCAGTCTGCATGAGATTTCAAATTTTTTCAGTAACTTCTCCAGCAATGCTTATAGAATATCCTGTTTTGTATTTTCCAAATAAACGCAGAGGAATTTACATTCTCCCAGAAATAAATGCATCTGCGCATAAATATTTTATTACTATTTACTTTAGTATCAGTCTGCATGTGATTTATATTTTATGTCAGTAATTTCTCCATCAACAATTATAGAATGTCCTCTTTTCCAATTAAACGAAGAGGCGTTTACTTTCCTCCAGAAATAAGTGCATCTCCGCATAAATATTTTATTTCCATCTACTTCACCATAAATCTGCATGTGTTTTGCTATTTCTTTTAGTAACTTATCCATCAATACTTATAGAAAATCCTCTTTTCCTATTATACGGAGAGGCGTTTACTTTCGTTCACAAATAAAGGAACCTTCGCAAAAATTTTTTATTTCCATACACTTTACCAAAAATCTGCATGAGATTTCCAATTTTATTCAGAAACTTTTCCATGAGTACATAAGAAATTCCTCCTTTAAAATTAAACGGAGATGTATTTACTTTCTCCCAGAAATAAATGCATCTGCGCATAAATATGCTTTCCATCTATTTAGTATCAATGTTCATGTGATTTCTAATTTCTTTCAGTAACTTCTCCATCAATACTTATAGAATACCTTCTTTTGTATTTTCCAAATAAACGGAGAGGCATTTACTTTCCCCCAGAAATAAATGCATCTCCGAATGAATATTTTATTTCCATCTACTTTAGCATCAGCCTGCGTGTGTTTTGAAATTTCTTTCATCAACTTCTCCATCGGTACTTATAGAAAATCCTTTTTGCAAATTAAACGGAGAGGCATTTACTTTCGTCCAGAAATAAATGCATCTCGGCATACATATATCCATCTACTTCACCATAAATCTGCATGAGATTTACAATTTTATTCAGCAACTTCTCCATTAATGCATATAGAAAATTCTCTTTCCAATTAAACGGTGAGCCATTTACATTCGTCAAAAAATAAATGCATCTCCGCATAAATCTATTATTTCCATCTACTTTAGTATCAGTCTGCATGTGTTTTGCAATTTCTTTAAGTAACTTCTCCATCAGTACTTATAGAAAATCTTCTTTTCCAGTTAAACGGAGAAGCATTTACTTTCGCGCAGAAATAAATGCATCTCCCCATAATTATTTTATTTCCTTATGCTTGAACATCAATCTCAATTTCAAAATTCTTTCCGTAACTTCTCCGTCAATAATTGTAGAAAATGCTCTATTCCACATAAATGGAGAGGGATTTACTTTCTCCCAGTAATAAATGCCTCTCCACATAAATATTTTTTTCCATCTACATTGGTTTCAGTCTGAATGATATTTCAATTTTTTTCAGTAACTTCTGCATCAATGCTTATAGAATATCCTCTTTTGTAATTTCCATATAAATGGAGAGGAATTTACTTTCTGCCAGAAATAAATGTATCTCCGCATAAATATTTTATTTCCATTTACTTTAGTATCAGTCTGCATGTGATTTTAAATTTCTTTCAGTAATTCCTTCATCAGCACTTATGGAAAGTCTTCTTTTCATATTAAACGGATAGGCACTTACCTTCTCCCAGAAATAAATGCATCTCCGCATAAATATTTTTTCTATGTATATAGTATTAGTCTTCATGTGATTTCTAATTTCTTTCAGTAAATTCTCCATCATTACTTGTAGAATATCCTCTTTTGTGTTTTCAAAATAAAAGGAAAGGCATTTACTTTCCCCCAGAAATAAATGCATCTCCACTGAAATACTTTATTTCCGTCTACTTTAGTATCAGTCAGCATGTGTTTTGCAATTTCTTTCAGTAACTTCTCCATCAGAACTTATAGAAAGTCTTCTTTTCCAATTAAACTGATAGGCACTTACCTTCTCCCAGAAATAAATGCATCTCCGCATAAATATTTTTTCTATGTATATAGTATTAGTCTTCATGTGATTTCTAAATTCTTTCAGTAAATTCTCCATCATTACTTGTAGAATATCCTCTTTTGTGTTTTCAAAATAAAAGGAAAGGCATTTACTTTCCCCCAGAAATAAATGCATCTCCACTGAAATACTTTATTTCCGTCTACTTTAGTATCAGTCAGCATGTGTTTTGCAATTTCTTTCAGTAACTTCTCCATCAGAACTTATAGAAAGTCTTCTTTTCCAATTAAACGGAGAGGCATTTACTTTCGTCCAGAAATAAATGCATCTCCACAAAAATATTTTATTTCCATCTACTTCACCATAAATCTGCGTGAGATTTCCGATTTTATTCAGCAGCTTCTAAATCAATACTTATAGAAAATCCTCTTTTCCAATTAAATGGAGAGACATTTCCTTTCGTCCATAAATAAGTGCATCTCCATATAAATATCTTATTTGCATCCACTTTAGCATAACTCTGCATGGGATTTCGATTTTTTTCCGTATCTTCTCAATCAATACTTATAGAAAGTTCTATTTTGTATTTTCCAAATAAAGGGAAATTTATTTCCTTTCGTTCAGAAATAAAACTCGTCAACTTCTCTATCAGTACTTATGGAAAATCCTCCTTTCCAATTAAACGGAGAGGAACTTACTTTCGTCCAGATATAAATGCATCTCCGCATAAATATTTTATTTCCATCTACTTCACCATAAATCTGCATGTGTTTTTCTATTTTTTTAGTAACTTGCCCATAAATACTTATAGAAAATCCTCTTTTCCTATTAAACGGATTGGCATTTACTTTCGTGCAAAAATAAAGGCACCTTCGCATAAATATTTTATTTTTATACGCATTGCCATAAATCTGCATGAGATATCCTATTTTATTCAGAAACTTTTTCATGCGTGCTAAAAGAAAATCCTCTTTTCCAATTAAACGGAGATGCATTTACTTTCTCGCAGAAATAAATACATCTCCGCATAAATATTCTTTCCATCTATTTAGTATCCCTCTTCATGTGATTTCCAATTTCTTTCAGTAACTTCTCCATCAATACTTATAGAATATCCTCTTTTGTATTTTCCAAATAAACGGAGAGGCATTTACTTTCCCCCAGAAATAAATGCAACTCCGCATGATTATTTTATTTTCATCTATATTAGTATCAGCCTGCATGTGTTTTGAAATTTCTTTCAGCAACTTCTCCATCAGTATTAGTAAAAAATCCTCTTTTAAAATTAAACGCATAGGCATTTATTTTCGTCCAGAAATAAATGCATATCCGCATAAATATTTTATTTCCCTCTACTTCACCATACATCTGCATGAGATTTCTAATTTTATTCAGCAAATTCTCCTTCATTGCATATATGAAATTCTCTTTCCAATTAAACGGTGAGCCTTTTATTTTCGTCCAGAAATAAATGCATCTCCGCATAAATCTTTTATTTCCAACCACTTTAGCATAAATCTGCATGAGATTACCAATTTTATTCCACAACTTCTCTATCAGTACATACAGAAAATCCTCTTTTCCAATTAAAATGAGAAGCATTTATTTTCGTCCAGAAATAAATGCATCTACGCATAAATATTTTTACCCATCTGCTTTAACGTCAATCTGCGTGAAATTTCAAAACATTTTCCGGAACTTCTCCATCAATACTTTTAGAAAAAGCTCTTTTCGTCTTAAGCGGAGAGGCATGTACTTTCTCCCAGAAATAGATGCATCTCCGCATAAATATTCTACTTCCATCTACATTAGATTCAGTCTGCAGGAGATTTCAAATTTTTTCAGTAACTTCTCCAGCAATGCTTATAGAATATCCTCTTATGTATTTTCCAAATAAACGGAGAGGCATTTACTTTCTCCCAGAAATAAATGCATCTGCGCATAAATATTTTATTTCCATTTACTTTAGTATTAGTCTGCATGTGATTTATGTTTTATTTCAGTAATTTCTCCATCATCACTTATAGAAAGTCCTCTTTTCCAATTAAACGGAGAGGCATTTACTTTCCTCCAGAAATAAATGCATCTCCGCATAAATATTTTATTTCCATCTACTTTACCATAAATCTGCATGTGTTTTGCTATTTCTTTGCGTAACTTATCTACAATACTTATAGAAAATCCTCTTTTCCTATAAAGCGGAGAGGCGTTTACTTTCGTTCAAAAATAAAGGCACCTTCGCAAAAATATTTTATTTCCATAAAATTTACCATAAATCCGCATTAGGTTTCCAATTTTATTCAGAAACCTTTCTATGAGTAAATAAGAAAATCACCTTTTCCAATTAAACGGAGATGCATTTACGTTCTCCCAGAAAAAAATGCATCTCCGCATAAATATTCTTTCCATCTATTTAGTACCAATCTTCATGTGATTTCTAATTTCTTTCAGTAACTTCTCCATCAATACTTATAGAATATACTCTTTTGTATTTCTCAAGAAACGGAGAGGCATTTACATTCCCCCAGAAATAAATGCATCTCCGTATGAATATTTTATTTCCATCTACTTTAGTATCAGCCTGCGTGTGTTTTGAAATTTCTTTCATCAAATTCTCCATCGGTACTTATAGAAAATGCTTTTTTAAAATTAAACGGAGAGGAATTTACTTACGTCCAAAAATAAATGCATCTCCGCATACATATACTTCCATCTACTTCACCATAAATCTGCATGAGATTTCCAATTTTATTCAGCAACTTCTCCCATTAATGCATATAGAAAATTCTCTTCCCAATTAAACGGTGAGCCATTTACTTTCGTCCAGAAATAAATGCATCTCCGCATAAATCTTTTATTTCCATCTACTTTAGTATCAGTCTGCATGTGTTTTGCAATTTCTTTAAGTAACTTCTAAATCAGTACTTATAGAAAATCCTTTTTTCCAATTAAACGGAGAAGCATTTACTTTCGCGCAGAAATAAATGCATCTCCCCATAATTATTTTATTTCCTTCTGCTTGAACATCAATCTGAATGAAATTTCAAAATTGTTTCCGTAACTTCTCCATCAATAAATATAGAAAATGCTCTTTTCCACTTAAACGGAGAGGCATTTACTTTCTCATAGTAATAAATGCCTCTCCACATAAATATTTTATTTTCATCTACATTAACTTCAGTCTGCATGAGATTTCAATTTTTTTCAGTAACTTCTTCATCAATGCTTATAGAATATCCTCTTTTGTAATTTCCATATAAATGGAGAGGAATTTACTTTCTCCCAGAAATAAATGCATCTCCGCATAAATATTTTATTTCCATTTACTTTAGTATCAGTCTGCATGGGATTTTAAATTTCTTTCAGTAATTTCTTCATCAGCACTTATAGAAAATCCTCTTTTCCAATTAAACGGAGAGGCACTTACTTTCGTCCGGATATAAATGCATCTCAGCATAAATATTTTATTTCCATCTACTTCACCATAAATCTGCATGTGTTTTTCTATTTTTTTAGTAACTTATCCATAAATACTTATAGAAAATCCTCTTTTCCCAATAAACGGAGAGGCATTTACTTTCGTCCAAAAATAAAGGCTGTTTCACATAAATATTTTACTTCCATACACTTTGCCATAAATCTGCATGAGATATCCTATTTTATTAAAAAACTTTTTCATGCGTGCTAAAAGAAAATCCTCTTTTCCAATTAAACGGAGATGTATTTACTTTCTCGCAGAAATAAATGCATCTCCGCATAAATATTCTTTCAATCTATTTAGTATCAGTCTTCATGAGATTTTTATTTTCTTTCAGTAACTACTCCATCAATACTTATAGAATATCCTCTTTTGTATTTTCCAAGTAAACGGAGAGGCATTTACTTTCCCCCAGAAATAAATGCATCTCCCCATGAGTATTTTATTTCCGTCTACATTAGTATGAGTCTGCATGTGTTTTGAAATTTCTTTCAGCAACTTCTCCATCAGTACTAGTAAAAAATCCTCTTTTAAAATTAAACGGAGAGGCATTTATTTTCGTCCAGAAATAAAAGCATCTCCGCATAAATATTTTATTTCCATCTACTTCACCATACATCTGCATGAGATTTCTAATTTTATTCAGCAATTTCTCCTTCAATGCATATAGAAAATTCTCTTTCCAATTAAACGGTGGGCCATTTATTTTCGTCAAGAAATAAATGCATCTGCGCGTAAATCTTTTATTTCCATCCAGTGTAGCATAAATCTGCATGAGATTACCAATTTTATTCCGCAACCTCTCTATCAGTACATACAGAAAATCCTCTTTTCCAATTAAACGGAGAAGCATTTATTTTCGTGCAGAAATAAATGCATCTCCGCATAAATATTTCCCCCCATCTGCTTTAACGTCATCTGCATGAAATTTCAAAATATTTTCCGGAACTTCTCCCTCAATAATTTTAGAAAAGCTCTTTTCAACTTAAACGGAGAGGCATTTACTTTCCCCCAGAAATAAATGCATCTCCGTATGAATATTTTATTTCCATCTACTTTAGTATCAGCCTGCGTGTGTTTTGAAATTTGTTTCATCAACTTCTCCATCGGTACTTATAGAAAATGCTTTTTTAAAATTAAACGGAGAGGCATTTACTTTCCCCCAGAAATAAATGCATCTCCGCATGATTATATTATTTCCATCTACATTAGTATCAGCCTGCATGTGTTTTGAAATTTCTTTCAGAAACTTCTCCATCAGTACTAGTAAAAAATCCTCTTTTAAAATTAAACGGAGGGGCATTTATTTTCGTCCAGAAATAGATGCATCTCCGCATAAATCTTTTATTTCCATCCACTGTAGCATAAATCTGCATGAGATTACCAATGTCTTTCCTCAACTCCTCTATCAGTACATACAGAAAATCCTCTTTTCCAATTAAACGGAGAAGCATTTATTTTCGTGCAGAAATAAATGCATCTCCGCATAAATATTTTTACCCATCTGCTTTAACGTCAATCTGCATGAAATTTCAAAACATTTTCCGGAACTTCTCCATCAATACTTTTAGAAAAATCACTTTTCGACTTAAACGGAGAGGCATGTACTTTCAGTAACTTCTCCAACAATGCTTATAGAATATCCTCTGTTGTATTTTCCTAACAAACGGAGAGGCATTTACTTTCCCCCAGAAATAAATGCATCTGCGCATAAATATTTTATTTCCATTTACTTTACCATAAATCTGCATGTGTTTTGCTATTTCTTTTAGTAACTTATCCATCAATACTTATGGAAAATCCTCTTTTCCTATTAATCGGAGAGGCGTTTACTTTCGTTCAAAAATAAAGGCACCTTCGCAAAAATATTTTATTTCCATACACTTTACCATAAATCTGCGTGAGATTTCCACTTTTATTCAGAAACCTTTCCTTGAGTACATAAGAAAATCCTCTTTTCCAATTTAACGGAGATGCATTTACTTTCTCCCAGAAATAAATGCATCTCCGCATAAATATTCTTTCCACCTATTTAGTATCAATCTTCATGCGATTTCTAATTTCTTTCAGTAACTTCTCCATCAATACTTATAGAATATCCTCTTTTGTATTTTCCAAATAAACGGAGAGGCATTTACTTTCCCTCAGAAATAAATGCATCTCCGCATGAATATTTTATTTCCATCTAATTTAGTATCAGCTAGCGTGGGTTTTGAAATTTCTTTCATCATTTTCTCCATCGGTACTTATAGAAAATCCTTTTTTCAAATTAAACGGAGAGGCATTTACTTTCGTCCAGAAATAAATGCATCTACGCATAAATATATTTCCATTTACTTCACCATAAATCTGCATGAGATTTCCAATTTTCTTCAGCAACTTCTAAATCAATGCATATAGAAAATTCTCTTTCCAATTAAACGTTGAGCCATTTATTTTCGTCCAGAAATAAATGCATCTCCGCATAAATCTTTTTTTCCATCTACTTTAGTATCAGTCTGCATATGTTTTGCAATTTCTTTAAGTATCTATTCCATCAGTTTTTATAGAAAATTCTCTTTTCCAATTAAACGGACAGACTTCTACTTTCGCGTTGAAATAAATGCATCTCCGCAATAATAACTTATTTCCTTCTGCTTTAACATCTATCTGCATGAAATTTCAAAATTTATTCTGTAACTTTTCCATCAGTACTTATAGAAATTCCTCTTTTCCAATTAAACAGAGAAGCTTTTACTTTCTCCAAGAAATAAATGCATCTCCGCATAAATGTCCTTTTCCATCTATATAGTATCAATCTTCACGTGATTTCTAATTTCTTTAAGTAAATTCTCCATCATTACTTATAGAATATACTCTTTTGTATTTTCCAAATAAAAGGAGAAGCGTTTACTTTCGTCCTGAAATAAATGCATCTCCTAATAAATATTTTTTTCCATCTACTTTAGCATGTGACTGCATGCGATTTCGAATTTTTTCCGTATCATCTCCATCAATACTTATAGAAAGTTCTCTTTTGTATTTTCCAAATAAAGGAAAAATTATTTTCTTTCGTTCAGAAATAAAACTCGGCAACTTCTCTATCAGTACTTATAGAAAATCCTCTTTTCCAATTAAACGGAGAGGCGCTTGCTTTCGTCTAGATATAAAATGCATCTCCGCATAAATATTTTATTTCCATCTACTTCACCATAAATCTGCATGTGATTTTCTATTTTTTTAGTAACTTATCCATCAATACTTATAGAAAATTCTCTTTTCCTATTAAACGGATAGGCATTTACTTTCGTGCAAAAATAAAGGCACCTTCGCATAAATATTTTATTTTCATACACTTTACCATAAATCTGCATGAGATATCCTATTTTATTCAGAAACATTTTCATGAGTGCTAAAAGAATATCCTCTTTTCCAATTAAACGGAGATGCATTTACTTTCTTCCAGAAATAAATGCATCTTCGCATAAATATTTTTTTCCTTCTGCATTAACGACAATCTGCATGAAATTTCAAAACATTTTCCGTAACTTCTCCATCAATACTTTTAGAAAAAGCTCTTTTCGACTTAAACGGAGAGGCATTTACTTTCTCCCAGAAATAAATGCATTTCCGAATAAATATTTTACTTCCATCTACATTAGCTTCAGTCTGCATGAGATTTCAATTTTTTTCAGTAACTTCTCCAGCAATGCTTATAGAATATCCTGTTTTGTATCTCTCTATTCTAAAAAAAAGTAACTCCCGCTGTCACCGACGCCGCCGCCGCCGGTTTTGATTTTTTGGTGATCGGAGGCCTTTCTTCGTTAATATTAACAAAAATATTGCATACAAAAATATGAAAATCGGTGGTTTTATACAGAAATGTCTGATAAACACGCTGATGCAGACAGTTTTCAAATCGAAGAATTATTTTAAGAGTTATTTAATGCTAAAGTTGGACAAAATCGTTCCACTAAAAAAGTTTTATAGCAGCAAAAACTGTACATGGCAGTGTAATCATTTTTAGATCATTTTATGCGTTAGAAGTTGCCGGAGTGCAGATTGCATTAATTTTTTTATTTTGACTCATTTTTTCAGGTTTTATTTCTATTTTAAATTCGAATTTTCAGCATTTCTAGAGATATTTTCTACAGATTTCAGAAAATTGTACTAATTTAAACTGTTGCCATCTATATAAAAAGCGCAAGCAATAATGTTTGCTTCAAATTAAAAATTTATTTACACGTGACTATTATAAACAGGAAAAAAACTTTCAAATTAGTATTAAATAATTACGTATAAAAAGCAGGACCTTATTAAAAATTACGTCATAAAAAGTATACACGTGAATTTTAAAGGAGAAAGGATATTGTAAAATAATAAATTCATTAACATGCGTTAGAAGTCTTAGGATAAATTACGTCATATTTACGTCACATTATAGTTATTACATAAAATGAACACACAAAATAATATTGCAAAAAAGTTTAAATTTAGAAATTGCGCTAGACATTTATTTGATATTTTGAAAATTAATTTAAAATGTCTCATTTAAAAGAACTTTCTTTTCGCTTTGTTAAAAAATACCAGGAGACAAAGACTCTCTTTAATTAATTCCTTTTATATTAGCTTATTTTGAAAGGTTGTTACACGTGTATACGTCATCAAGTTATTTTTATTTCGACGTTTTATTTGTGTTTTTATTAATGTTGTACGAATTTATTTGTTCTTTCGTTATTTAAAATAAAAATTATATCAATTTGTATAATTTGGCGAGTGGTTTGGCGATTTATATAATTTGGCGAAATGGGTCGACAGGATAATCAAGTAGTACCGCAGCGGATTTGGCGTTAAAATTCCCCAATCAAAGAGAAATGAATAGAAATTCGTTTATAGGGAGATCGCCACTACTTTTTAAATTATAATTCAATCTTTCGAAATCTTTTTAAAGCCGATCAAATTAGCGTGCATTCAGAGTCTGCGGTGTCTGGACGGGGGTTGGCGAGCGTAGCTCGTAGGGGGCCGAGCCCCCTAGTTTTCCAAATAAACGTAGACGCATTTACATTCTCCCAGAAATAAATGCATCTGCGCATAAATATTTTATTACTATTTACTTTAGTATCAGTCTGCATGTGATTTATATTTTATTTCAGTAATTTCTCCATCAACAATTATAGAATGTCCTCTTTACCAATTAAACGGAGAGGCGTTTACTTTCCTCCAGAAATAAATGCATCTCCGCATAAATATTTTATTTCCATCTACTTCACCATAAATCTGCATGTGTTTTGCTATTTCTTTTAGTAACTTATCCATCAATACTTATAGAAAATCCTCTTTTCCTATTATACGGAGAGGCATTTACTTTCGTTCACAAATAAAGGCACCTTCGCAAAAATATTTTATTTCCGTACACTTTACCATAAATCTGCATGAGATTTCCAATTTTATTCAGAAACTTTTCCATGAGTACATAAGAAATTCCTCTTTTAAAATTAAACGGAGATGTGTTTGCTTTCTCCCAGAAATAAATGCATCTCCGCATAAATATTCTTTCCATCTATTTAGTATCAATCTTCATGTGATTTCTAATTTCTTTCAGTAACTTCTCCATCAACACTTACAGAATATCTTCTTTTGTATTTTCCAAATAAACGGAGAGGCATTTACTTTCCCCCAGAAATAAATGCATCTCCGAATGAATATTTTATTTCCATCTAGTTTAGCATCAGCCTGCGTGTGTTTTGAAATTTCTTTCATCAAATTCTCCATCGGTACTTATTGAAAATCCTTTTTGCAAATTAAACGGAGAGGAATTTACTTTCGTCCAGAAATAAATGCATCTCGGCATACATATATCCATCTACTTCACCATAAATCTGCATGAGATTTACAATTTTATTCAGCAACTTCTCCATTAATGCATATAGAAAATTCTCTTTCCAATTAAACGGTGAGCCATTTACATTCGTCAAAAAATAAATGCATCTCCGCATAAATCTATTATTTCCATCTACTTTAGTATCAGTCTGCATGTGTTTTGCAATTTCTTTAATTAACTTCTCCATCAGTACTTATAGAAAATCTTCTTTTCCAGTTAAACGGAGAAGCCCTTACATTCGCGCAGAAATAAATGCATCTCCCCATAATTATTTTGTTTCCGTATGCTTGAACATCAATCTCAATGTAATTTCAAAATTCTTTCCGTAACTTCTCCGTCAATAATTGTAGAAAATGCTCTTTTCCACATAAATAGAGAGGCATTTACTTTCTCCCAGTAATAAATGCCTCTCCACATAAATATTTTATTTCCATCTACATTAGTTTCAGTCTGCATGATATTTCAATTTTTTTCAGTAACTTCTGCATCAATGCTTATAGAATATCCTCTTTTGTAATTTCCAAATAAACGGAGAGGCATTTACTTTCCCCCAGAAATAAATGCATCTCCGTATGAATATTTTATTTCCATTTACTTTAGTATCAGCCTGCGTGTGTTTTGAAATTTCTTTCATCAACTTCTCCATCGGTACTTATAGAAAATGCTTTTTTAAAATTAAACGGAGAAGCATTTACTTACGTCCAGAAATAAATGCATCTCCGCATACATATATTTCCATCTACTTCACCATAAATCTGCATGAGATTTCCAATTTTATTCAGCAACTTCTCCCATTAATGCATATAGAAAATTCTCTTCCCAATTAAACGGTGAGCAATTTAGTTTCGTCCAGAAATAAATGCATCTCCGCATAAATCTTTTATTTCCATCTACTTTAGTAACAGTCTGCATGTGTTTTGCAATTTCTTTAAGTAACTTCTAAATCAGTACTTATAGAAAATCCTTTTTTCCATTTAAACGGAGAAGCATTTACTTTCGCGCAGAAATAAATGCATCTCCCCATAATTATTTTATTTCCTTCTGCTTGAAAATCAATCTGAATGAAATTTCAAAATTGTTTCCGTATCTTCTCCATCAATAATTATAGAAAATGCTCTTTTCCACTTAAACGGAGAGGCATTTACTTTCTCATAGTAATAAATGCCTCTCCACATAAATATTTTATTTCCATCTACATTAGTCTGCATGAGATTTCAATTTTTTTCAGTAACTTCTTCATCAGTGCTTATAGAATATCCTCTTTTGTAATTTCCATATAAATGGAGAGGAATTTACTTTCTCCCAGAAATAAATGTATCTCCGCATAAATATTTTATTTCCATTTACTTTAGTATGAGTCTGCATGTGATTTTAAATTTCTTTCAGTAATTCCTTCATCAGCACTTATGGAAAGTCTTCTTTTCCAATTAAACGGATAGGCACTTACCTTCTCCCAGAAATAAATGCATCTCCGCATAAATATTTTTTCTATGTATATAGTATTAGTCTTCATGTGATTTCTAATTTCTTTCAGTAAATTCTCCATCATTACTTGTAGAATATCCTCTTTTGTGTTTTCAAAATAAAAGGAAAGGCATATACTTTCCCCCAGAAATAAATGCATCTCCACTGAAATACT
Source organism: Maratus speciosus (assembly GCA_963932465.1). Lineage (NCBI taxonomy): Eukaryota > Metazoa > Arthropoda > Arachnida > Araneae > Salticidae > Maratus > Maratus speciosus. The sequence goes on along the minus strand of OZ010794.1, from coordinate 70,224,331 downwards.
TTATTTCCGTCTACTTTAGTATCAGTCAGCATGTGTTTTACAATTTCTTTCAGTAACTTCTCCATCAGAACTTATAGAAAGTCTTCTTTTCCAATTAAACGGAGAGGCATTTACTTTCGTCCAGAAATAAATGCATCTCCACAAAAATATTTTATTTCCATCTACTTCACCATAAATCTGCATGAGATTTCCGATTTTATTCAGCAGCTTCTAAATCAATACTTATAGAAAATCCTCTTTTACAATTGAATGGAGAGACATTTCCTTTCGTCCATAAATAAGTGCATCTCCACATAAATATCTTATTTGCATCCATTTTAGCATAACTCTGCATGGGATTTTGAAATTCTTCCGTATCTTCTCAATCAATACTTATAGAAAGTTCTCTTTTGTATTTTCCAAATAAAGGGAAATTTATTTGCATTCGTTCAGAAATAAAACTCGTCAACTTCTCTATCAGTACTTATGGAAAATCCTCTTTTCCAATTAAACGGAGAGGAACTTACTTTCGTCCAGATATAAATGCATCTCCGCATAAATATTTTATTTCCCTCTACTTCACCATACATCTGCATGAGATTTCTAATTTTATTCAGCAAATTCTCCTTCATTACATATATGAAATTCTCTTTCCAATTAAACGGTGAGCCTTTTATTTTCGTCCAGAAATAAATGCATCTCCGCATAAATATTTTTACCCATCTGCTTTAACGTCAATCTGCGTGAAATTTCAAAACATTTTCCGGAACTTCTCCATCAATACTTTTAGAAAAAGCTCTTTTCGACTTAAGCGGAGAGGCATGTACTTTCTCCCAGAAATAAATGCATCTCCGCATAAATATTCTACTTCCATCTACATTAGATTCAGTCTGCATGAGATTTCAAATTTTTTCAGTAACTTCTCCAGCAATGCTTATAGAATATCCTCTCATGTATTTTCCAAATAAACGGAGAGGTATTTACTTTCTCCCAGAAATAAATGTATCTCCGCATAAATATTTTATTTCCATTTACTTTAGTATCAGTCTGCATGTGATTTTAAATTTCTTTCAGTAATTCCTTCATCAGCACTTATGGAAAGTCTTCTTTTCCAATTAAACGGATAGGCACTTACCTTCTCCCAGAAATAAATGCATCTCCGCATAAATATTTTTTCTATGTATATAGTATTAGTCTTCATGTGATTTCTAATTTCTTTCAATAAATTCTCCATCATTACTTGTAGAATATCCTCTTTTGTGTTTTCAAAATAAAAGGAAAGGCATTTACTTTCCCCCAGAAATAAATGCATCTCCACTGAAATACTTTATTTTCGTCTACTTTAGTATCAGTCAGCATCTGTTTTGCAATTTCTTTCAGTAACTTCTCCATCAGAACTTATAGAATGTCTTCTTTTCCAATTAAACGGAGAGGCATTTACTTTCGTCCAGAAATAAATGCATCTCCACAAAAATATTTTATTTCCATCTACTTCACCATAAATCTGCATGAGATTTCCGATTTTATTCAGCAGCTTCTAAATCAATACTTATAGAAAATCCTCTTTTCCAATTAAATGGAGAGACATTTCCTTTCGTCCATAAATAAGTGCATCTCCACATAAATATCTTATTTGCATCCACTTTAACATAACTCTGCATGGGATTTCGAAATTCTTCCGTATCTTCTCAATCAATACTTATAGAAAGTTCTCTTTTGTATTTTCCAAATAAAGGGAAATTTATTTGCTTTCGTTCAGAAATAAAACTCGTCAACCTCTCTATCAGTACTTATGGAAAATCCTCTTTTCCAATTAAACGGAGAGGAACTTACTTTCGTCCAGATATAAATGCATCTCCGCATAAATATTTTATTTCCATCTACTTCACCATAAATCTGCATGTGTTTTTCTATTTTTTTAGTAACTTGTCCATAAATACTTATAGAAAATCCTCTTTTCCTATTAAACGGATAGGCATTTACTTTCGTGCAAAAATAAAGGCACCTTCGCATAAATATTTATTTTCATACACCTTGCCATAAATCTGCATGAGATATCCTATTTTATTCAGAAACTTTTTCATGCGTGCTAAAAGAAAATCCTCTTTTCCAATTAAACGGAGATGCATTTACTTTCTCGCAGAAATAAATACATCTCCGCATAAATATTCTTTCCATCTATATAGTATCCCTCTTCATGTGATTTCTAATTTCTTTCAGTAACTTCTCCATCAATACTTATAGAATATCCTCTTTTGTATTTTCCAAATAAACGGAGAGGCATTTACTTTCCCCCAGAAATAAATGCATCTCCGCATAAATATTTTATTTCCCTCTACTTCACCATACATCTGCATGAGATTTCTAATTTTATTCAGCAAATTCTCCTTCATTGCATATATGAAATTCTCTTTCCAATTAAACGGTGAGCCTTTTATTTTCGTCCAGAAATAAATGCATCTCCGCATAAATCTTTTATTTCCAACCACTGTAGCATAAATCTGCATGAGATTACCAATTTTATTCCACAACTTCTCTATCAGTACATACAGAAAATCCTCTTTTCCAATTAAAATGAGAAGCATTTATTTTCGTCCAGAAATAAATGCATCTCCGCATAAATATTTTTACCCATCTGCTTTAACGTCAATCTGCGTGAAATTTCAAAACATTTTTCGGAACTTCTCCATCAATACTTTTAGAAAAAGCTCTTCTCGACTTAAGCGGAGAGGCATGTACTTTCTCCCAGAAATAAATGCACCTCCGCATAAATATTCTACTTCCATCTACATTAGATTCAGTCTGCAGGAGATTTCAAATTTTTTCAGTAACTTCTCCAGCAATGCTTATAGAATATCCTCTTATGTATTTTCCAAATAAACGGAGAGGCATTTACTTTCTCCCAGAAATAAATGCATCTGCGCATAAATATTTTATTTCCATTTACTTTAGTATTAGTCTGCATGTGATTTATGTTTTATTTCAGTAATTTCTCCATCATCAGTTATAGAAAGTCCTCTTTTCCAATTAAACGGAGAGGCATTTACTTTCCTCCAGAAATAAATGCATCTCCGCATAAATATTTTATTTCCATCTACTTTACCATAAATCTGCATGTGTTTTGCTATTTCTTTGCGTAACCTATCTACAATACTTATAGAAAATCCTCTTTTCCTATAAAACGGAGAGGCGTTTACTTTCGTTCAAAAATAAAGGCACTTTCGCAAAAATATATTATTTCCATAAAATTTACCATAAATCCGCATTAGGTTTCCAATTTTATTCAGAAACCTTTCCATGAATAAATAAGAAGATCACCTTTTTCAATTAAACGGAGATTCATTTACGTTCTCCCAGAAAAAAATGCATCTCCGCATAAATATTCTTTCCATCTATTTAGTACCAATCTTCATGTGATTTCTAATTTCTTTCAGTAACTTCTCCATCAATACTTATAGAATATACTCTTTTGTATTTCTCAAGAAACGGAGAGGCATTTACTTTCCCCCAGAAATAAATGCATCTCCGTATGAATATTTTATTTCCATCTACTTTAGTATCAGCCTGCGTGTGTTTTGAAATTTCTTTCATCAACTTCTCCATCGGTACTTACAGAAAATGCTTTTTTAAAATTAAACGGAGAGGAATTTACTTACGTCCAGAAATAAATGCATCTCCGCATACATATACTTCCATCTACTTCACCATAAATCTGCATCAGATTTCCAATTTTATTCAGCAACTTCTCCCATTAATGCATATAGAAAATTCTCTTCCCAATTAAACGGTGAGCCATTTACTTTCGTCCAGAAATAAATGCATCTCCGCATAAATCTTTTATTTCCATCTACTTTAGTATCAGTCTGCATGTGTTTGCAATTTCTTTAAGTAACTTCTAAATCAGTACTTATAGAAAGTCCTTTTTTCCAATTTAACAGAGAAGCATTTACTTTCGCGCAGAAATAAATGCATCTCCCCATAATTATTTTATTTCCTTCTGCTTGAACATCAATCTGAATGAAATTTCAAAATTGTTTCCGTAACTTCTCCATCAATAATTATAGAAAATGCTCTTTTCCACTTAAACGGAGAGGCATTTACTTTCTCATAGTAATAAATGCCTCTCCACATAAATATTTTATTTTCATCTACATTAACTTTAGTCTGCATGAGATCTCAATTTTTTTCAGTAACTTCTTCATCAATGCTTATAGAATATCCTCTTTTGTAATTTCCATATAAATGGAGAGGAATTTACTTTCTCCCAGAAATAAATGCATCTCCGCATAAATATTTTATTTCCATTTACTTTAGTATCAGTCTGCATGGGATTTTAAATTTCTTTCAGTAACTTCTTCATCAGCACTTATAGAAAATCCTCCTTTCCAATTAAACGGAGAGGCACTTACTTTCGTCCGGATATAAATGCATCTCAGCATAAATATTTTATTTCCATCTACTTCACCATAAATCTGCATGTGTTTTTCTATTTTTTTTAGTAACTTATCCATAAATACTTATAAAAAATACTCTTTTCCCAATAAACGGAGAGGCATTTACTTTCGTCCAAAAATAAAGGCTGTTTCGCATAAATATTTTACTTCCATACACTTTGCCATAAATCTGCATGAGATATCCTATTTTATTCAAAAACTTTTCATGCGTGCTAAAAGAAAATCCGCTTTTCCAATTAAACGGAGATGCATTTACTTTCTCGCAGAAATAAATGCATCTCCGCATAAATATTCTTTCCATCTATTTAGTATCAATCTTCATGTGATTTTTAATTTCTTTCAGTAACTACTCCATCAATACTTATAGAATATCCTCTTTTGTATTTTCCAAGTAAACTGAGAGGCATTTACTTTCCCCCAGAAATAAATGCATCTCCGCTTGAGTATTTTATTTCCATCTACATTAGTATGAGTCTGCATGTGTTTTGAAATTTCTTTCAGCAACTTCTCCATCAGTACTAGTAAAAAATCCTCTTTTAAAATTAAACGGAGAGGCATTTATTTTCGTCCAGAAATAAAAGCATCTCCGCATAAATATTTTATTTCAATCTACTTCACCATACATCTGCATGAGATTTCTAATTTTATTCAGCAAATTCTCCTTCAATGCATATAGAAAATTCTCTTTCCAATTAAACGGTGAAGCATTTATTTTCGTGCAGAAATAAATGCATCTCCGCATAAATATTTCCCCCCATCTGCTTTAACGTCATCTGCATGAAATTTCAAAACATTTTCCGGAACTTCTCCCTCAATAATTTTAGAAAAAGCTCTTTTCGACTTAAACGGAGAGGCATTTACTTTCCCCCAGAAATAAATGCATCTCCGTATGAATATTTTATTTCCATCTACTTTAGTATCAGCCTGCGTGTGTTTTGAAATTTGTTTCATCAACTTCTCCATCGGTACTTATAGAAAATGCTTTTTTAAAATTAAACGGAGAGGCATTTACTTTCCCCCAGAAATAAATGCATCTCCGCATGATTATATTATTTCCATCTACATTAGTATCAGCCTGCATGTGTTTTGAAATTTCTTTCAGCAACTTCTCCATCAGTACTAGTAAAAAATCCTCTTTTAAAATTAAACGGAGGGGCATTTATTTTCGTCCAGAAATAGATGCATCTCCGCATAAATCTTTTATTTCCAACCACTGTAGCATAAATCTGCATGAGATTACCAATTTTATTCCACAACTTCTCTATCAGTACATACAGAAAATCCTCTTTTCCAATTAAAATGAGAAGCATTTATTTTCGTCCAGAAATAAATGCATCTCCGCATAAATATTTTTACCCATCTGCTTTAACGTCAATCTGCGTGAAATTTCAAAACATTTTCCGGAACTTCTCCATCAATACTTTTAGAAAAAGCTCTTTTCGACTTAAGCGGAAAGGCATGTACTTTCTCCCAGAAATAAATCAGACATGGTACAGGCTCAGCAAAAAAAAAAGCTGAACTTTCACGGCCTCGTGGAATTTTGACGAAATTCATATTTTTCCGCAGCACCCCGACCACTTGACGAAAATCGTGTTTTTCTGCAATCTTTCAAAGAAATTCGTGTTTTTTTTCCCACGATCTTTCGCCAAAATCGTGTTTTTTCCGCAATCTTTCGAAGAAATTCACCATGATCTTTCGTCAAAAATCGCGCATTTTCCATGATCTTTCGCCAAAGATTGCGCATTTCCCATGATCTTTCGCAAAAATTTGCACATTTTCTACGATTTTTTGCCAAAATTCGTGCATTTTCCACAATCTTTTGCAAAAATTCACGCATTTTCCACGATCTTTCGCAAAAATTTACGCATTAACAAAATTCACGTTTCTTTATCATCCGACAAAAATCGCATCTTTTTGCGATTCTTTGATGAAATTCATTCTTTTTTCGGGATCCTTCGACGAATTTCCCGTTTTTTCCATGACCTTTCAAAGAAATTCGCTATTACACGATCTTTCGCCAAAATTCACGTATTTTGCACGATCTTTCACCGAAATTTGCATATTTAACATGATCCTTTGACAAAATACACTTTTTTCTGCAATCCTTTGACGAAAATCACGTTTTTCCAGTGATCCTTTCTTAGAAGTCACATTTTTTCCCACGATTCTTTGAAGAAGTTTGCATTTTCCCGCGATCGGTTGAAGAAATTTCTCAATTTGGCATTGTTCGTACTCGCATTTTTGTTGTATTACATCCACTCTCGCTAATCCCCCCCCCCCCCCATTAAAAATGTCAACAAATTTTAATGCACATTTGCATCGATCCCAGAGATAATAAAATTTACTACCGAAAAAGCGGAATTCCGCGTTTTCGCGAAAAAGTAACATGTCTGAATAAATGCACCTCCGCATAAATATTCTACTTCCATCTACATTAGATTCAGTGTGCAGGAGATTTCAAATTTTTTCAGTAACTTCTCCAGCAATGCTTATAGAAAATCCTCTTATGTATTTTCCAAATAAACGGAGAGGCATTTACTTTCTCCCAGAAATAAATGCATCTGCGCATAAATATTTTATTTCCATTTACTTTAGTATTAGTCTGCATGTGATTTATGTTTTATATCAGTAATTTCTCCATCATCACTTATAGAAAGTCCTCTTTTCCAATTAAACGGAGAGGCATTTACTTTCCTCCAGAAATAAATGCATCTCCGCATAAATATTTTATTTCCATCTACTTTACAATAAATCTGCATGTGTTTTGCTATTTCTTTGCGTAACTTATCTACAATACTTATAGAAAATCCTCTTTTCCTATAAAACGGAGAGGCGTTTACTTTCGTTCAAAAATAAAGGCACCTTCGCAAAAATATATTATTTCCATAAAATTTACTATAAATCCGCATTAGGTTTCCAATTTTATTCAGAAACCTTTCCATGAATAAATAAGAAAATCACCTTTTTCAATTAAACGGAGATTCATTTACGTTCTCCCAGAAAAAAATGCATCTCCGCATAAATATTCTTTCCATCTATTTAGTACCAATCTTCATGTGATTTCTAATTTCTTTCAGTAACTTCTCCATCAATACTTATAGAATATACTCTTTTGTATTTCTCAAGAAACGGAGAGGCATTTACTTTCCCCCAGAAATAAATGCATCTCCGTATGAATATTTTATTTCCATCTACTTTAGTATCAGCCTGCGTGTGTTTTGAAATTTCTTTCATCAACTTCTCCATCGGTACTTACAGAAAATGCTTTTTTAAAATTAAACGGAGAGGAATTTACTTACGTCCAGAAATAAATGCATCTCCGCATACATATACTTCCATCTACTTCACCATAAATCTGCATCAGATTTCCAATTTTATTCAGCAACTTCTCCCATTAATGCATATAGAAAATTCTCTTCCCAATTAAACGGTGAGCCATTTACTTTCGTCCAGAAATAAATGCATCTCCGCATAAATCTTTTATTTCCATCTACTTTAGTATCAGTCTGCATGTGTTTGCAATTTCTTTAAGTAACTTCTAAATCAGTACTTATAGAAAGTCCTTTTTTCCAATTTAACAGAGAAGCATTTACTTTCGCGCAGAAATAAATGCATCTCCCCATAATTATTTTATTTCCTTCTGCTTGAACATCAATCTGAATGAAATTTCAAAATTGTTTCCGTAACTTCTCCATCAATAATTATAGAAAATGCTCTTTTCCACTTAAACGGAGAGGCATTTACTTTCTCACAGTAATAAATGCCTCTCCACATAAATATTTTATTTTCATCTACATTAACTTTAGTCTGCATGAGATCTCAATTTTTTTCAGTAACTTCTTCATCAATGCTTATAGAATATCCTCTTTTGTAATTTCCATATAAATGGAGAGGAATTTACTTTCTCCCAGAAATAAATGCATCTCCGCATAAATATTTTATTTCCATTTACTTTAGTATCAGTCTGCATGGGATTTTAAATTTCTTTCAGTAACTTCTTCATCAGCACTTATAGAAAATCCTCTTTTCCAATTAAACGGAGAGGCACTTACTTTCGTCCGGATATAAATGCATCTCAGCATAAATATTTTATTTCCATCTACTTCACCATAAATCTGCATGTGTTTTTCTATTTTTTTAGTAACTTATCCATAAATACTTATAGAAAATACTCTTTTCCCAATAAACGGAGAGGCATTTACTTTCGTCCAAAAATAAAGGCTGTTTCGCATAAATATTTTACTTCCATACACTTTGCCATAAATCTGCATGAGATATCCTATTTTATTCAAAAACTTTTCATGCGTGCTAAAAGAAAATCCGCTTTTCCAATTAAACGGAGATGCACTTACTTTCTCGCAGAAATAAATGCATCTCCGCATAAATATTCTTTCCATCTATTTAGTATCAATCTTCATGTGATTTTTAATTTCTTTCAGTAACTACTCCATCAATACTTATAGAATATCCTCTTTTGTATTTTCCAAGTAAACTGAGAGGCATTTACTTTCCCCCAGAAATAAATGCATCTCCGCTTGAGTATTTTATTTCCATCTACATTAGTATGAGTCTGCATGTGTTTTGAAATTTCTTTCAGCAACTTCTCCATCAGTACTAGTAAAAAATCCTCTTTTAAAATTAAACGGAGAGGCATTTATTTTCGTCCAGAAATAAAAGCATCTCCGCATAAATATTTTATTTCAATCTACTTCACCATACATCTGCATGAGATTTCTAATTTTATTCAGCAAATTCTCCTTCAATGCATATAGAAAATTCTCTTTCCAATTAAACGGTGAAGCATTTATTTTCGTGCAGAAATAAATGCATCTCCGCATAAATATTTCCCCCCATCTGCTTTAACGTCATCTGCATGAAATTTCAAAACATTTTCCGGAACTTCTCCCTCAATAATTTTAGAAAAAGCTCTTTTCGACTTAAACGGAGAGGCATTTACTTTCCCCCAGAAATAAATGCATCTCCGTATGAATATTTTATTTCCATCTACTTTAGTATCAGCCTGCGTGTGTTTTGAAATTTGTTTCATCAACTTCTCCATCGGTACTTATAGAAAATGCTTTTTTAAAATTAAACGGAGAGGCATTTACTTTCCCCCAGAAATAAATGCATCTCCGCATGATTATATTATTTCCATCTACATTAGTATCAGCCTGCATGTGTTTTGAAATTTCTTTCAGCAACTTCTCCATCAGTACTAGTAAAAAATCCTCTTTTAAAATTAAACGGAGGGGCATTTATTTTCGTCCAGAAATAGATGCATCTCCGCATAAATCTTTTATTTCCAACCACTGTAGCATAAATCTGCATGAGATTACCAATTTTATTCCACAACTTCTCTATCAGTACATACAGAAAATCCTCTTTTCCAATTAAAATGAGAAGCATTTATTTTCGTCCAGAAATAAATGCATCTCCGCATAAATATTTTTACCCATCTGCTTTAACGTCAATCTGCGTGAAATTTCAAAACATTTTCCGGAACTTCTCCATCAATACTTTTAGAAAAAGCTCTTTTCGACTTAAGCGGAAAGGCATGTACTTTCTCCCAGAAATAAATCAGACATGGTACAGGCTCAGCAAAAAAAAAAGCTGAACTTTCACGGCCTCGTGGAATTTTGACGAAATTCATATTTTTCCGCAGCACCCCGACCACTTGACGAAAATCGTGTTTTTCTGCAATCTTTCAAAGAAATTCGTGTTTTTTTTCCCACGATCTTTCGCCAAAATCGTGTTTTTTCCGCAATCTTTCGAAGAAATTCACCATGATCTTTCGTCAAAAATCGCGCATTTTCCATGATCTTTCGCCAAAGATTGCGCATTTCCCATGATCTTTCGCAAAAATTTGCACATTTTCTACGATTTTTTGCCAAAATTCGTGCATTTTCCACAATCTTTTGCAAAAATTCACGCATTTTCCACGATCTTTCGCAAAAATTTACGCATTAACAAAATTCACGTTTCTTTATCATCCGACAAAAATCGCATCTTTTTGCGATTCTTTGATGAAATTCATTCTTTTTTCGGGATCCTTCGACGAATTTCCCGTTTTTTCCATGACCTTTCAAAGAAATTCGCTATTACACGATCTTTCGCCAAAATTCACGTATTTTGCACGATCTTTCACCGAAATTTGCATATTTAACATGATCCTTTGACAAAATACACTTTTTTCTGCAATCCTTTGACGAAAATCACGTTTTTCCAGTGATCCTTTCTTAGAAGTCACATTTTTTCCCACGATTCTTTGAAGAAGTTTGCATTTTCCCGCGATCGGTTGAAGAAATTTCTCAATTTGGCATTGTTCGTACTCGCATTTTTGTTGTATTACATCCACTCTCGCTAATCCCCCCCCCCCCCCATAAAAAATGTCAACAAATTTTAATGCACATTTGCATCGATCCCAGAGATAATAAAATTTACTACCGAAAAAGCGGAATTCCGCGTTTTCGCGAAAAAGTAACATGTCTGAATAAATGCACCTCCGCATAAATATTCTACTTCCATCTACATTAGATTCAGTGTGCAGGAGATTTCAAATTTTTTCAGTAACTTCTCCAGCAATGCTTATAGAAAATCCTCTTATGTATTTTCCAAATAAACGGAGAGGCATTTACTTTCTCCCAGAAATAAATGCATCTGCGCATAAATATTTTATTTCCATTTACTTTAGTATTAGTCTGCATGTGATTTATGTTTTATATCAGTAATTTCTCCATCATCACTTATAGAAAGTCCTCTTTTCCAATTAAACGGAGAGGCATTTACTTTCCTCCAGAAATAAATGCATCTCCGCATAAATATTTTATTTCCATCTACTTTACAATAAATCTGCATGTGTTTTGCTATTTCTTTGCGTAACTTATCTACAATACTTATAGAAAATCCTCTTTTCCTATAAAACGGAGAGGCGTTTACTTTCGTTCAAAAATAAAGGCACCTTCGCAAAAATATATTATTTCCATAAAATTTACTATAAATCCGCATTAGGTTTCCAATTTTATTCAGAAACCTTTCCATGAATAAATAAGAAAATCACCTTTTTCAATTAAACGGAGATTCATTTACGTTCTCCCAGAAAAAAATGCATCTCCGCATAAATATTCTTTCCATCTATTTAGTACCAATCTTCATGTGATTTCTAATTTCTTTCAGTAACTTCTCCATCAATACTTATAGAATATACTCTTTTGTATTTCTCAAGAAACGGAGAGGCATTTACTTTCCCCCAGAAATAAATGCATCTCCGTATGAATATTTTATTTCCATCTACTTTAGTATCAGCCTGCGTGTGTTTTGAAATTTTTTTCATCAACTTCTCCATCGGTACTTACAGAAAATGCTTTTTTAAAATTAAACGGAGAGGAATTTACTTACGTCCAGAAATAAATGCATCTCCGCATACATATACTTCCATCTACTTCACCATAAATCTGCATCAGATTTCCAATTTTATTCAGCAACTTCTCCCATTAATGCATATAGAAAATTCTCTTCCCAATTAAACGGTGAGCCATTTACTTTCGTCCAGAAATAAATGCATCTCCGCATAAATCTTTTATTTCCATCTACTTTAGTATCAGTCTGCATGTGTTTGCAATTTCTTTAAGTAACTTCTAAATCAGTACTTATAGAAAGTCCTTTTTTCCAATTTAACAGAGAAGCATTTACTTTCGCGCAGAAATAAATGCATCTCCCCATAATTATTTTATTTCCTTCTGCTTGAACATCAATCTGAATGAAATTTCAAAATTGTTTCCGTAACTTCTCCATCAATAATTATAGAAAATGCTCTTTTCCACTTAAACGGAGAGGCATTTACTTTCTCACAGTAATAAATGCCTCTCCACATAAATATTTTATTTTCATCTACATTAACTTTAGTCTGCATGAGATCTCAATTTTTTTCAGTAACTTCTTCATCAATGCTTATAGAATATCCTCTTTTGTAATTTCCATATAAATGGAGAGGAATTTACTTTCTCCCAGAAATAAATGCATCTCCGCATAAATATTTTATTTCCATTTACTTTAGTATCAGTCTGCATGGGATTTTAAATTTCTTTCAGTAACTTCTTCATCAGCACTTATAGAAAATCCTCTTTTCCAATTAAACGGAGAGAACTTACTTTCGTCCGGATATAAATGCATCTCAGCATAAATATTTTATTTCCATCTACTTCACCATAAATCTGCATGTGTTTTTCTATTTTTTTTAGTAACTTATCCATAAATACTTATAGAAAATACTCTTTTCCCAATAAACGGAGAGGCATTTACTTTCGTCCAAAAATAAAGGCTGTTTCGCATAAATATTTTACTTCCATACACTTTGCCATAAATCTGCATGAGATATCCTATTTTATTCAAAAACTTTTCATGCGTGCTAAAAGAAAATCCGCTTTTCCATTTAAACGGAGATGCATTTATTTTCTCGCAGAAATAAATGCATCTCCGCATAAATATTCTTTCCATCTATTTAGTATCAATCTTCATGTGATTTTTAATTTCTTTCAGTAACTACTCCATCAATACTTATAGAATATCCTCTTTTGTATTTTCCAAGTAAACTGAGAGGCATTTACTTTCCCCCAGAAATAAATGCATCTCCGCATGAGTATTTTATTTCCATCTACATTAGTATGAGTCTGCATGTGTTTTGAAATTTCTTTCAGCAACTTCTCCATCAGTACTAGTAAAAAATCCTCTTTTAAAATTAAACGGAGAGGCATTTATTTTCGTCCAGAAATAAAAGCATCTCCGCATAAATATTTTATTTCAATCTACTTCACCATACATCTGCATGAGATTTCTAATTTTATTCAGCAAATTCTCCTTCAATGCATATAGAAAATTCTCTTTCCAATTAAACGGTGGGGCATTTATTTTCGTCAAGAAATAAATGCATCTCCGCATAAATCTTTTATTTCCATCCAGTGTAGCATAAATCTGCATGAGATTACAAATTTTATTCCGCAACCTCTCTATCAGTACATACAGAAAATCCTCTTTTCCAATTAATCGGAGAAGCATTTATTTTCGTGCAGAAATAAATGCATCTCCGCATAAATATTTCCCCCCATCTGCTTTAACGTCATCTGCATGAAATTTCAAAACATTTTCCGGAACTTCTCCCTCAATAATTTTAGAAAAAGCTCTTTTCGACTTAAACGGAGAGGCATTTACTTTCCCCCAGAAATAAATGCATCTCCGTATGAATATTTTATTTCCATCTACTTTAGTATCAGCCTGCGTGTGTTTTGAAATTTCTTTCAGCAACTTCTCCATCAGTACTAGTAAAAAATCCTCTTTTAAAATTAAACGGAGGGGCATTTATTTTCGTCCAGAAATAGATGCATTTCCGCATAAATCTTTTATTTCCATCCACTGTAGCATAAATCTGCATGAGATTACCAATTTCTTTCCTCAACTCCTCTATCAGTACATACAGAAAATCCTCTTTTCCAATTAAACGGAGAAGCATTTATTTTCGTGCAGAAATAAATGCATCTCCGCATAAATATTTTCCCCATCTGCTTTACCGTCAATCTGCATGAAATTTCAAAACATTTTCCGGAACTTCTCCATCAATACTTTTAGAAAAATCACTTTTCGACTTAAACGGAGAGGCATGTACTTTCAGTAAATTCTCCAACAATGCTTATAGAATATCCTCTGTTGTATTTTCCTAACAAACGGAGAGGCATTTACTTTCCCCCAGAAATAAATGCATCTGCGCATAAATATTTTATTTCCATTTACTTTACCATAAATCTGCATGTGTTTTGCTATTTCTTTTAGTAACTTATCCATCAATACTTATGGAAAATCCTCTTTTCCTATTAATCGGAGAGGCGTTTACTTTCGTTCAAAAATAAAGGCACCTTCGCAAAAATATTTTATTTCCATACACTTTTCCATAAATCTGCGTGAGATTTCCACTTTTATTCAGAAACATTTCCTTGAGTACATAAGAAAATCCTCTTTTCCAATTTAACGGAGATGCATTTACTTTCTCCCAGAAATAAATGCATCTCCGCATAAATATTCTTTCCACCTATTTAGTATCAATCTTCATGCGATTTCTAATTTCTTTCAGTAACTTCTCCATCAATACTTATAGAATATCCTCTTTTGTATTTTCCAAATAAACGGAGAGGCATTTACTTTCCCTCAGAAATAAATGCATCTCCGCATGAATATTTTAATTCCATCTAATTTAGTATCAGCTAGCGTGGGTTTTGAAATTTCTTTCATCATTTTCTCCATCGGTACTTATAGAAAATCCTTTTTTCAAATTAAACGAGGCATTTACTTTCGTCCAGAAATAAATGCATCCTCGCATAAATATATTTCCATTTACTTCACCATAAATCTGCATGAGATTTCCAATTTTATTCAGCAACTTCTGCATCAATGCATATAGAAAATTCTCTTTCCAATTAAACGTTGAGCCATTTATTTTCGTCCAGAAATAAATGCATCTCCGCATAAATCTTTTTTTCCATCTACTTTAGTATCAGTCTGCATGTGTTTTGCAATTTCTTTAAGTATCTTTTCCATCAGTTTTTATAGAAAATTCTCTTTTCCAATTAAACGGACAGACTTTTACTTTCGCGTTGAAATAAATGCATCTCCGCAATAATAACTTATTTCCTTCTGCTTTAACATCAATCTGCATGAAATTTCAAAATTTATTCTGTAACTTTTCCATCAGTACTTATAGAAATTCCTCTTTTCCAATTAAACAGAGAAGCTTTTACTTTCTTCAAGAAATAAATGCATCTCCGCATAAATGTCCTTTTCCATCTATATAGTATCAATCTTCATGTGATTTCTAATTTCTTTAAGTAAATTCTCCATCATTACTTATAGAATATACTCTTTTGTATTTTCCAAATAAAAGGAGAAGCTTTTACTTTCGTCCTGAAATAAATGCATCTCCTAATAAATATTTTTTTCCATCTACTTTAGCATGTTACTGCATGCGATTTCGAATTTTTTCCGTATCTTCTCCATCAATACTTATAGAATGTTCTCTTTTGTATTTTCCAAATAAATGTTCGTTCAGAAATAAAACTCGGCAACTTCTCTATCAGTCCTTATAGAAAATCCTCTTTTCCAATTAAACGGAGAGGCACTTACTTTCGTCCAGATATAAATGCATCTCCGCATAAATATTTTATTTCCATCTACTTCACCATAAATCTGCATGTGATTTTCTATTTTTTTAGTAACTTATCCATCAATACTTATAGAAAATTCTCTTTTCCTATTAAACGGATAGGCATTTACTTTCGTGCAAAAATAAAGGCACCTTCGCATAAATATTTTATTTTCATACACTTTACCATAAATCTGCATGAGATATCCTATTTTATTCAGAAACATTTTCATGAGTGCTAAAAGAATATCCTCTTTTCCAATTAAACGGAGATGCATTTACTTTCTTCCAGAAATAAATGCATCTCCGCATAAATATTCTTTCCATCTATTTAGTATCAGCCTGCGTGTGTTTTGAAATTTCTTTCATCAACTTCTCCATCGGTACTTATTGAAAATCCTTTTTGCAAATTAAACGGAGAGGAATTTACTTTCGTCCAGAAATAAATGCATCTCGGCATACATATATCCATCTACTTCACCATAAATCTGCATGAGATTTACAATTTTATTCAGCAACTTCTCCATTAATGCATATAGAAAATTCTCTTTCCAATTAAACGGTGAGCCATTTACATTCGTCAAAAATTATATGCATCTCCGCATAAATCTATTATTTCCATCTACTTTAGCATCAGTCTGCATGTGTTTTGCAATTTCTTTAAGTAACTTCTCCATCAGTACTTATAGAAAATCTTCTTTTCCAGTTAAACGGAGAAGCCTTTACATTCGCGCAGAGATAAATGCATCTCCCCATCATTATTTTGTTTCCTTATGCTTGAACATCAATCTCAATGAAATTTCAAAATTCTTTCCGTAACTTCTCCGTCAATAATTGTAGAAAATGCTCTTTTCCACATAAATAGAGAGGCATTTACTTTCTCCCAGTAATAAATGCCTCTCCACATAAATATTTTATTTCCATCTACATTAGTTTCAGTCTGCATGATATTTCAATTTTTTTCAGTAACTTCTGCATCAATGCTTATAGAATATCCTCTTTTGTAATTTCCATATAAATGGAGAGGAATTTACTTTCTCCCAGAAATAAATGTATCTCCGCATAAATATTTTATTTCCATTTACTTTAGTATCAGTCTGCATGTGATTTTAAATTTCTTTCAGTAGTTCTTTCATCAGCACTTATTGAAAGTCTTCTTTTCCAATTAAACGGAGAGGCACTTACCTTCTCCCAGAAATAAATGCATCTCCGCATAAATATTTTTTCTATGTATATAGTATTAGTCTTCATGTGATTTCTAATTTCTTTCAGTAAATTCTCCATCATTACTTGTAAAATATCCTCTTTTGTGTTTTCAAAATAAAAGGAAAGCCATTTACTTTCCCCCAGAAATAAATGCATCTACGCTGAAATAATTTATTTCCATCTACTTTAGTATCAGTCAGCATGTGTTTTGCAATTTTTTTCAGTAACTCCTCCATCAGAACTTATATAAAGTCTTCTTTTCCAATTAAACGGAGAGGCATTTACTTTCGTCCAGAAATAAATGCATCTCCACAAAAATATTTTATTTCCATCTACTTCACCATAAATCTGCATGAGATTTCCGATTTTATTCAGCAGCTTCTAAATCAATACTTATAGAAAATCCTCTTTTCCAATTAAATGGAGAGACATTTCCTTTCGTCCATAAATAAGTGCATCTCCACGTAAATATCTTTTTTGCATCCACTTTAGCATAACTTTGCATGGGATTTCGAAATTTTTCCGTATCTTCTCAATCAATACTTATAGAAAGTTCTCTTTTGTATTTTCCAAATAAACGGAAATTTATTTGCTTTCGTTCAGAAATAAAACTCGTCAACTTCTCTATCAGTACTTATGGAAAATCCTCTTTTCCAATTAAACGGAGAGGAACTTACTTTCGTCCAGATATAAATACATGTCCGCATAAATATTTTATTTCCATCTACTTCACCATAAATCTGCATGTGTTTTTCTATTTTTATAGTAACTTGTCCATAAATACTTATAGAAAATCCTCTTTTCCTATTAAACGGATAGAAATTTACTTTCGTGCAAAAATAAAGGCACCTTCGCATAAATATTTTATTTTCATGCACATTGCCATAAATCTGCATGAGATATCCTATTTTATTCAGAAACTTTTTCATGCGCGCTAAAATAAAATCCTCTTTTCCAATTAAACGGAGATGCATTTACTTTCTCGCAGAAATAAATACATCTCCGCATAAATATTCTTTCCATCTATTTAGTATCCCTCTTCATGTGATTTCCAATTTCTTTCAGTAACTTCTCCATCAATACTTATAGAATATCCTCTTTTGTATTTTCCAAATAAACGGAGAGGCATTTACTTTCCCCCAGAAATAAATGCATCTCCGCATGATTATTTTATTTTCATCTATATTAGAATCAGCCTGCATGTGTTTTGAAATTTCTTTCAGCAACTTCTCCATCAGTACTAGTAAAAAATCCTCTTTTAAAATTAAACGGAGAGCAATTTTTTTCGTCCAGAAATAAATGCATCTCCGCATTAATATTTTATTTCCCTATACTTCACCATACATCTGCATGAGATTTCTAATTTTATTCAGCAAATTCTCCTTCATTGCATATATGAAATTCTCTTTCCAATTAAACGGTGAGCCAATTATTTTCGTCCAGAAATAAATGCATCTCCGCATAAATCTTTTATTTCCAACCAATGTAGCATAAATCTGCATGAGATTACCAATTTTATTCCACAAATTCTCTATCAGTACATACAGAAAATCCTCTTTTCCAATTAAAATGAGAAGCATTTATTTTTGTCCAGAAATAAATGCATCTCCGCATAAATATTTTTACCCATCTGCTTTAACGTCAATCTGCGTGAAATTTCAAAACATTTTCCGGAACTTCTTCATCAATACTTTTAGAAAAATCTCTTTTCGACTTAAGCGGAGAGGCATGTACTTTCTCCCAGAAATAAATGCATCTCCGCATAAATCTTTTTTTCCCATCTACTTTAGTTTCAGTTTGCATGTGTTTTGCAATTTCTTTAAGTATCTTTTCCATCAGTTTTTATAGAAAAACCTCTTTTCCAATTAAACGGAGAAGCATTTACTTTCGCGCAGAAATAAATGCATCTCCGCATAATTATTTTATTTCCTTCTGCTTGGACATCAATCTGAATGAAATTTCAATTTTTTATTCAGCATTTTCTAAATCAATACTTATAGAAAATCCTCTTTTCCAATTAAATGGAGAGGCATTTACTTTCGTCCAGAAATAAGTGCATCTCCACATAAATATTTTATTTCCATCCACTTTAGCATAACTCTGCATGAGATTTCCAATTTTTTTCGCACACTTCTCTATCAGTACTTATAGAAAATCCTCTTTTCCAATTAAACGGAGAGTCATTTACTTTCGCGCAGAAATAAATGCATCTCCGCACAAATACTTTATTTCCTTATGTTTTAACATCAATCTGCATGAAATTTCAAAATTTTCCCCTAACTTCTCCATCAATACTTATAGAAGATACTTTTTTCCCCTTAAAAGGAGAGGCATTTATTTTCGCGAAGAAATAAATGCATCTCAGCATAAATATTTTATTTCCTTCTGCTTTACCATAAATCTGCATGAGATTTCTAATTTTTTCCCTAAATTCTCCATCAATAATTATTGAAAATGCTCTTTTCGCCTTAAACGGAGAGGCATTTACTTTCACTCAGAAATAAATGCACCTTCGCATAAATATATTATTTCCATCTACTTCACCATACATCTGCATGAGATTTCTAATTTTATTCAGCAAATTCTCCTTCAATGCATATAGAAAATTCTCTTTCCAATTAAACGGTGAGCCTTTTATTTTCGTCAAGAAATAAATGTATCTCCGCATAAAACTTTTATTTCCATCCAGTGTAGCATAAATCTGCATGAGATCACCAATTTTATTCCGCAACCTCTCTATAAGTACATACAGAAAATCCTCTTTTCCAATTAAACGGAGAAGCATTTATTTTCGTGCAGAAATAAATGCATCTCCGCATAAATATTTTTTCCCATCTGCTTTAACGTCAATCTGCATGAAATTTCAAAACATTTTCCGGAACTTCTCCATCAATACTTTTAGAAAAATCTCTTTCGACTTAAACGGAGAGGCATTTACTTTCAGTAACTTCTCCAGCAATGCTTATAGAATATCCTCTTTTGTATTTTCCTAACAAACGGAGAGGCATTTACTTTCCCCCAGAAATAAATGCATCTGCGCATAAATATTTTATTTCCATTTACTTTACCATAAATCTGCATGTGTTTTGCTATTTCTTTTAGTAATTTATCCATCAATGCTTATAGAAAATCCTCTTTTCCTATTAAACGGAGAGGCGTTTACTTTCGTTCAAAAATAAAGGCACCTTCGCAAAAATATTTTATTTCCATACACTTTACCATAAATCTGTGTGAGATTTCCAATTTTATTCAGAAACCTTTCCATGAATACATAAGAAAATCCTCTTTTCCAATTTAACGGAGATGCATTTACTTTCTCCCAGAAATAAATGCATCTCCGCATAAATATTCTTTCCATCTATTTAGTATCAATCTTCATGTGATTTCTAAATTCTTTCAGTAACTTCTCCATCAATACTTATAGAATATCCCCTTTTGTATTTTCCAAATAAACGGAGAGGCATTTACTTTCCCTCAGAAATAAATGCATCTCCGCATGAATATTTTTTTCCATCTACTTTAGTATCAGCCAGCGTGGGTTTTGAAATTTCTTTCATCATTTTCTCCATCGGTACTTATAGAAAATCCTTTTTTCAAATTAAACGGAGAGGCATTTACTTTCGTCCAGAAATAAATGCATCTCCGCATAAATTTATTTCCATTTACTTCACCATAAATCTGCATGAGATTTCCAATTTTATTCAGCAACTTCTGCATCAATGCATATAGAAAATTCTCTTTCCAATTAAACGGTGAGCCATTTATTTTCGTCCAGAAAATATCCAGAAATTTTCGTCCAGAAAATATCCGGAAAAGTATCTTTTCCATCAGTTTTTATAGAAAATCCTCTTTTCCAATTAAACGGAGAAGCATTTACTTTCGCGCAGAAATAAATGCATCTCCGCATAATTGTTTTATTTCCTTCTGCTTGGACATCAATCTGATTGAAATTTCCAATTTTATTCAGCATTTTCTAAATCAATACTTATAGAAAATCCTCTTTTCCAATTAAATGGAGAGGCATTTACTTTCGTCCAGAAATAATTGCATCTCCACATAAATATTTTATTTCCATCCACTTTAGCATAACTCTGCATGAGATTTCCAATTTTTTTCGCACACTTCTCTATCAGTACTTATAGAAAATCCTCTTTTCCAATTAAACGTAGAGTCATTTACTTTCGCGCAGAAATAAATGCATCTCCGCACAAATACTTTATTTCCTTATGTTTTAACATCAATCTGCATGAAATTTCAAATTTGTCCCCTAACTTCTCCATCAATACTTATAGAAGATACTTTTTTCTTCTTAAAAGGAGAGGCATTTATTTTCGCGCAGAAATAAATGCATATCAGCATAAATATTTTATTTCCTTCTGCTTTAACATAAATCTGCATGAGATTTCTAATTTTTTCCCTAAATTCTCCATCAATAATTATTGAAAATGCTCTTTTCGCCTTAAACGTAGAGGCATTTACTTTCGCCCAGAAATAAATGCACCTTCGCATAAATATATTATTTCCATCTACTTTATCATGAATCTGCGTATATAATATTTTGTAAATTTTTAATTTTTTCCTTATTGGATCCATCTGCATTGCACATTCCCCTATTTTCTCTGCAATTTATCCAACTTTAATAGATAATCCTCTTCTTTCTTTGTACAGAATTGTATTTACTTTTCCTCGGAAATAAATACATATCCGCATAATAATTTCATTTTCGTCTTCTTTAGGATCAATTAGCACGAGATTTCCAATATTGTTTCAGTAACTTCTACATTAACACTTAGAAAATCCACATTTTATATTTAACGGACAGGCATTTACTTTCGTCCAGAAATAGATGCATCTCCGCATAAATCTTTAATTTTCTTCCTTATTGGATTAGTCTTCATTGGACATTCCCCTATTTTTCCTACAATTTCTTCCATTTGATATAGATAATCCTCTTCTTTTTGAATAGTAGAGGTATTTCTTTCCCCCATAATAAATGCATCATGAGATTTCCAATATTTTATATCAATCTCTCCTAGAAAATCTACTTTTTCAATTTAACGGAAAGGTATTTGTTTTCGTCCTGCAGTAAATGCTTCTACCCAAAAATGTTTACTTTTCTTTTTTATTGGATCAATCTGCATTGGACATTTCCCTTTTTTTCCTGGAATTTCTTCCTTTATATGTAGAAAATTTTCTTCTTTCTTTGAACGGAGATGTATTTAGCTTTTCTCAGAACTAAATGCATTTCCGTGTAAATATTTCATTTCCGTTTTCTTTAGGATCAATCTGTATGAGATTTCCAATGTTGTTTAAGTATCTTCTACATTAACAGTTATAAAATCGTCATTTTCATTTTAACGGAGAGGTATTTACTTTCGTCCAGAAATAAATACATCTCCGCATATATATTTAAATTTTCGTCCTTATTAGATCATTCTGCATGAGACATTCCCCTATTTTTCGTCTAATTTCACCCTTTCTGTATAAATAATCGTTTTCTTACTTTGAGTTGAGAGGTATTTGCGTTTCCCCAGAAATAAATGCATCTCCGCATAAATATTTTCTTTCCTATTTATTTAGTTGCAATTTGCAGAAGATTTCCTGTATTTCTTTTCTGTAAATTCTGCATTATTATTTAGGTAATCCTTTTCTGCAATTCGATGGAGAAGAATTTACTTTAGTTCAGAAATATGTATATCTCCTAGTAAAAACTTTGCTTTCCAAATGAAATATAACCTTTACCATAATACTAGCTGGACTTGACTGTACCTTCAACGAATATCTAAAAGTCATAACGCAATAAATCACAATACCTCAGTCATTTACTTAGTGTCTTGTATCTTTCAGTTCCCTTTTATAGCAGTAGAAACAGTATAAATAAAATTGCTTAAGTACACATTTCATGGACATTAGAGAATCTCAAAGTTACTGAATACAACTAAAATGATAACTCCTTTTATGATAATTAAATGTTTCATTTATTTTTCATAAAAACGTTCACCTATACCTATTTATGCATTATATTTATTTTAAATTCATTTTATATAAAATTTTACCTTTTTGGCTTTAACCATTATTATCAACAATGAAACAATACAACTTTTATTGTAGCGAAAATGCATCATTAGAAAGATACTAATACAACCTTCTACGGGTTCATACAAAATTATAAAAATGGGTTCTTTCGGGTTCTTAAGAAATGAAACTTCTAGGAGTTATACATTTACATTCTGGAGGATTCAAAAATGGAATAGGAAATATTGGTACATGAATTGGCGAAATCCAGAAATACAGATTCGCTTCCACGCTTATTTCCACACCAAAATGCTGAATTATGGTAATTATTTGTGGATACAAAATTTCGCATAATTGAAAATTTCAATCCGTGTTTTGAAGAAAAGTATATGTTTGTGCACGCGTTTCATTTCATTTCGTGCACGTATCCCCACGCAGACAAGCAAATACCCACATCGATCATCGAATTATAGAAAAGAAAAAGCGTCTTCAGTCAAAAAATTTCAGAAAATTTTTACACAAAAATTTTTAGTCTTCATAAACAATATGCTTCATTCATATTGGGAAAGTTATATATTGAATTCCAGATGAGGTCTCAAAAAAGGTATTTTTTTTTACTCCGAAGTAGAACTAATTCTGTCCGTTCTATAACTTTTTTTCAATCGCATGTTAAAAGCTTCACTCATGCTCTACGATTGTTATTATTGTCGTATGTGTAAAAAAAAAACCTAGCTGTAACAAGTCTATTAATAATTACTAAAATTAACCTTTTTTAACTCATTATACAAAGTATAACATGGGGTAGTTGATTACCTATTTCAATATATAAAGTTGAATGGATCTCAATTTCTAGGCTGTTCATTTCTAAGCTTTACAGCCAACACCAAAGGTCTTTTAATTATCAAATTCTCATATTTTTGCAAAGTCTTCATTTAATTGCAAAAAGAGACCATCGCTCGACAGTTTTAAATCATAATTTTCCGAAATTCGTATCAGACATTTTTGAGTTTCTCTTTCCAGATATATCCTACCACCAGGTCCGAAATGCATGCTCAGGAATGGTGTCCTGGGGCAACACAGCACGCCTCATGCATGCGAACCTTGGTGTCTCCATGTCCTATCGTATGTTCCTTTTACAGGAACATACCGTATGCTACAAAATATTTTTACAAAATTATTTCTTAAAAGTATTTTCTGCTAGAACATCTCACATTCAGTCGCCATACAGATCCTTATGAATAAAAGACCGTACAAATATTTCGAAAAAGATAAAGAAACAGTAAGCAAACAGGTTCAAAATCGCGGAACACTCGATTTCAGCCCATGTCTATGCTACACTGTACTGTACAAGTAACATACTACAAGTATTTTTTTAACTAAAACATTGAGCTATTGTATTTTTTTTTTACAAAGTTTATATTGTTCCTATTATATTTTCTAAAGATTTTCTTTTTGATCGGTTGTCAAAGCAGGCATTTGTGTGCCATGCCTTTGCCACCTATCCCCTTACGTTCAACCTCTTTCTTTTTTAACGTTTAATCATGCTGTAATTATTTTATCTACTAGCGGAGCGTCGCTTGCTTTGCTGGTTGGTTTTTTCAAAAGAGAACCTTTTTTTTGGGGGGGGGGGGGGGAGGGGGTTCGCCCTTGGTGGCCGCACAGCCTTCCGCAGCGTAAACCCGTTCGGGATATCCTAAATATGATCTTGAATCAAACAATTCTTTAATTATTGTATTTTTTATTTCGATAAAGTGATAGTCCCCAGGTAAAAGTTCAATTTTCCAGCATCGTCGTTTATCTTGCTACAGGAACCAATTTGTTATTTTCCCACCTTCATCTTAATCATGACAGCAGCAAAATCTACTGGATAATTATTCGGTTCAGAAAAAACTTGCCAAAAGGTCTTTCGCAAAACGCGAAAAAAAGGGTATAAATCGCATAAAAAATTGGACAAAAATTCAAAAATCGCAGAGAGCAAAATTTGACTATATCGAGCCAAAAGATTGAAAGTGGAATTTAAAAAAATACTCTAAAAATAACATAAAAGCTTGTAAAAAAATCAGAAATTGCAAACGATAAACTTTCTATATTGAATTAAAAGACTTAAACTTGATTCCTTTTAGGAACGTACAAAAAAAAAAAAAAAAAAAAAAAAAAACACGGCGGAAAGCGAATAAAACGCCGCACAGGGTAAAATTTACTATATTGGGATAAAAGATTGAAACCGGATTCCTTTTACATTCTCAAAAAAGTAATAAAATAAAATGCAATAAATAAATAAATCAGTTGACTGGAGGGTTTTTTCCGTTCCAACACACACACGCACACACACAAAAAAATGCTTTAATTTGCCCATTTTTCGCAAAAGTATAGAAAGTCACCAATCTAACGTAAAAATTACCCAACATCCTTCAATATAAAGATGCAGTTTCCTCAAATCAAATACGAATAGTGTTCCGTCAACTGTGTTGCATTGTACTTTTCATAATTAGAAACTGAACTTACACATTAATATTTTTTCCTTCATAACACGAAAATGTCGCGAATCAAAGATCAAAATTTCTAGAAAATTTCAAAAGACGAAAATTTCTTCAAATATGAGAAAAATCTCTTCTAATGACAGGAGCTTAAAAAAGGGAAAAGCGTTTAAAATCGCATAAAAATTTTGCAAAAAATTCAAAAATTGCAGAGGACAAAAAATTGTACTTGTGGCTAAAAGATCGAAACCCGACTCCTTTTACTAATGTAAAAAAATCCCGTCGGAACGCGAAAGAAAGTTAAAAATTACATAAAAGACTTCGTGAAATATTCAAAAATCTCAGAAGACTACTACTATATTCGGCTAAAATGGAAAGATAGATTGAAAATGGATTCCTTTTATCCAAATAAACGGAGAGGCATTTACTTTCGTCTAGAAATAAATGCATCTCCACATAAACACTGTATTCTCATCTGCTTATCATAAACATGCATTAGATTTTAATTTTATTCAGCAACTTCGCCATGAGTATATATAGAAAATCCTCTTTTTTCCTATCCAAATAAACGGAGAGGCTTTTACTTTCCCCTAGAAATAAATGCATCTCCGCTTAAATATTGTTTTCGATCTATTTATTATCAGTCTTCATGTTATTTCTAATTTCTTTCAGTAACTTCTCCACCGATACTTGAAGATAATCCTCATCTTCAAATGAACGGGGGGGCATTTACTTTCATCCAGCAATAAATGCATTTCCGCATAAACAATTTATTTCCGTTTACATCAGCCGATATTTGCATGAGATTTCCAATATTTTTCAGCAACTTCTCCTTCAATATTTACAGAGAGACATCTTTTCTTATTAAACGGAGAGTCATTTACTTTCTACATGAAATAAATGGATCTCCGCAGAAATAATTTTTCTTATCTACTTTAGCTTAAATCTGCTTGAAATTTTCACTTGTATTCGTGAACCCTTCCATCAGTAGTTATAGAAAATCATCTTTTTCAGATAAACGGAGAGGCATTTACTTTCTCCCAGAAATCAATGCATCTCCGCATAAATATTTTATTTCCATGTACTTTAGCATCAGTCTGCATGAGATTTCCATTATTGCAGTAACGTCTCTATCAATACTGATATATAATCCTTTTTTGTCTTTTCCATATAAACGGAGAGGCATTTACTTTCCCCCAGAAAAAAATGCATCTCCGCATAAATATTTTTTTCGATATATTTATTATCAATCTTCATGTTATTTCTAATTTCTTTCAGTAACTTCTCCATCGATACTTGTAGATATTCCTCTTCTTCAAATCAACGGAGAGGCATTTAATTTCATCCAGAAATAAATGCATCTCCGCATAAATAATTTTTTCCGTTTACATAAGCCTCAATCTGCTCTAGGGTTCCAATATTTTTCAGTAACTTCTCCATCGATACTTGTAGATATTCCTCTTCTTCAAATCAACGGAGAGGCATTTAATTTCATCCAGAAATAAATTCATCTCCGCATAAATAATTTTTTCCGTTTACATAAGCCTCAATCTGCTGTAGGGTTCCAATATTTTTCAGTAAATTCTCCTTCAATAATTATAGAATATCCTCTTTTCCAATTAAACGGAGAGGCATTTACTTTCTCTCACAAATAAATGCATCTTCGCATAAATACTTTATTTCCATGTACTTTAGCATGAGATTCCCAATATTTCAGTAAGGTCTCTATCAATATTTTTAGATAATCCTTTTTGTCTTTTAAATATAAACGGAGAGGCATTTACTTTATCCCATAAATAAATGCATCTCCGCATAAATATTTTATTTCTATCTACTTTAGTATCACTCTGCGTCGAGATTCCCTATTTTTTCTGTAACTACCCCATAAATATATATAGAAAATCCTCTTTATTAATTTAGAGTCAGTCTGCCCGTGATTCCCTATTTTTTCAGAATCTTCTCAATCAATACTTTTAGAACATGCTCTTTTGTATTTTCAAAATAAACGGAGAGTCATTTATTTTCTCCCAGAAATAAATGCATCTCCGTATAAATATTTTATTTCTATGTACTTTAGTATCAGTCTGCAAGTGATTTTAATTTTCTTTCAGAAACAACTTCATCAATAATTATACAAATTCGTCTTTTAAAATTAAACGGAGAGGCATTTACTTTCGTCTAAAAATAAATGCATCTCCGCATAAACATTGTATTTCCATCTGCTGATTATATCTGCATTAGATTTTAATTTTATACAGCAAGTTCTCCATCAGTATATACAGAAAATCCTCTTTTTTCCTTTCCAAATAAACGGAGAGGCATTTACTTTCCCCCAGAAATAAATGTATCTCCGCATAAATATTTCTACCGATGTAATTTTTATCAATCTTCATGTTATTTCTAATTTCGTTCAGTAATTTCTCCATCGATACTTGTAGATAGTCCTCTTCTTCAAATGTACGGAGAGGCATTTACTTTCATCCAGAAATAAATGCATCTCCGCATAAATAATTTATTTCCGTTTACATAAGCCTCAATCTGCTTGAGAGTTCCAATATTTTTCAGCAACTTTTCCTTCAATAATTTTAGAAAGTCATCTTATTCTATTAAACGGAGTGGCATTTACTTTCGACCAAAAAAAATGGATCTCCGCTGAAATAATTTTTTCTTATCTACTTTAGGATAAATCTGCTTGAAATTTCCACTTGTATTCTGGAACTCCTCCATCAGTACTTCTAGAAAATCCTCTTTTCCAAATAAATGGAGAGGAATTTACTTTCTCCCAGAAATAAATGCATCTCCGCATAAATATTTTATTTCCATGAACTTTAGCATCAGTCAGCATGACATTTCCATTATTTCAGTAACGTCTATATCAGTACTTATAGATAATCCTTTTTTACCTTTTCCAAATAAATGGAGAGGCATTTAATTTCATCCAGAAATAAATGCATCTCCGCATAAATAATTTATTTCCGTTTACATCAGCCTCAGTCTGCATGAGATTTCCAATACTTTTCAGCAACTTCTCCATCGACACTTTTGGATAATCCTCTTTTGTCTTTTCCAAGTAAACGAAGAGGCATTTATATTATCCCAGATATAAATGTCTCCGTATATAAAAATCCAGATATAAAAATCTCCGTATAAATATTTTATTTCCATCTACTTTAGTATTAGTCTTAATGTGATTTCCAATTTCTTTCAGTAATATCTCTATCTATAATTATAGAAATTCCTCTTTTCCAATTAAACGGAGAGAAATTAATTTTCATCTATAAATAACTGCATGTCCGCATAAGTATTGTATATCCATCTACTTATAATAATTCTGTATGAGATTTTCCATTTTATTCAGCAACATCTCCATCAATACTTATAGAAAATCCCCTTTGCCAATTAAACGGAGAGGCATTTACTTTCTCCCAGAAATAAATGCATCTCCGCATAAATATTTGACTTCCATCTACTTTGGCATCAATCTGCATGAGATTTCCATTTTTTCTGTAACTTGTCCATCGATACGTATATATAATCTTCTTTTGTCTTTTCCAATTAAACGGAGAGGCATTTACCTTCTCCCAGAAATAAATGCATCTCCGCATAAGTATTTTATTTTTATCTAATCTAGTATCAGTCTGCATGTGATTTCCAATTTCTTTCAATAACTATTCCATCAATAATTATTGAAATTCCTGTTTTCCAATCAAACGGAGAGGCATTTACTTTCAGAGATAGGTGCATTTCCGCATAAATATTTTATTTCCATTTACTTTAGCATCAGTCTGTATGAGATTTCTAATGTTTTCTGTAACATCTCTATCAATACATATAGATAATCCTATTATGTCTTTTCCAAATAAACGGAGAGGCATTTACTTTCGTCTAGAAATAAATGCATCTCCACATAAACACTGTATTCTCATCTGCTTATCATAAACATGCATTAGATTTTAATTTTATTCAGCAACTTCGCCATCAGTATATATAGAAAATCCTCTTTTTTCCTATCCAAATAAACGGAGAGGCATTTACTTTCCCCCAGAAATAAATGCATCTCCGCTTAAATATTGTTTTCGATCTATTTATTATCAGTCTTCATGTTATTTCTAATTTCTTTCAGTAACTTCTCCATCGATACTTGAAGATAATCCCCTTCTTCAAATGAACGGGGAGGCATTTACTTTCATCCAGCAATAAATGCATTTCCGCATAAATAATTTACTTCCGTTTACATCAGCCGATATTTGCATGAGATTTCCAATATTTTTCAGCATCTCCTCCTTCAATATTTACAGAGTCATCTTTTCTTATTAAACGGAGAGTCATTTACTTTCTACCAGAAATAAATGGATCTCCGCAGAAATAATTTTTTCTTATCTACTTTAGCATGAATCTGCTTGAAATTTCCACTTGTATTCGAGAACTCCTCCATCAGTAGTTATAGAAAATCATCTTTTCCAGATAAACGGAGAGGCATTTACTTTCTCCCAGAAATCAATACATCTCCGCATAAATATTTTATTTCCATGTACATCCATGTACATTTCCATGCATCAGTCTGCATGAGATTTCCATTATTTCAGTAACGTCTCTATCAATACTGATAGATAATCCTTTTTTGTCTTTTCCAAATAAACGGAGAGGCATTTACTTTCCCCCAGAAATAAATGCATCTCCGCATAAATATTTTTTCTATTTATTTAGTATCAATCTTCATGTTATTTGTAATTTCTTTCAGGAACTTCTCAATCGACACTTTTAGATAATCCTCTTTTGTCTTTTCCAAATAAACTAAGGGGCATTTACATTCTCCCAGATATAAATGCATCTGCGCATAAATATTTTATTTCCATCTACTTTTTTATTAGTCTTCATGTGATTTCCAATTTCTTTCGGAAACATCTTCATGAATAATTATAGAAAATCCCCTTTTCCAATTAAACGGAGAGGTATTTGCTTTCTCCCAGAAATAAATGCATCTCCTCATAAATATTTTATTTCTACCTCCTTTAGTATCAGTCTGCCACGAGATTCCCAATTTTTTTAGTGACTTCTCCATCAATACTTATAGAAAATCCTCTTTTCAAATTAAATAGAGAGGCATTTACTTTTTGCCATAAATAAATGCCTCTCCGCATAAATATTTTTTTAAATCTATTTAGTAACAATCTTCATGTGATTTCCAATTTCTTTCATCAAATTCTCCAGCAATACTTATTGAAAATCTTCTTCTTCTAATAAGCGGAGAGGCATTTACTTTCATCGAGAAATAAATGCATCTCCCAATAATTATTTTATTTAGATTTACATTAGCATCAATCTGCATGAGATTTCCAATATTTTTCAGCAATTTCACCTTCAATAATTATAGAAAGTCATCTTTTCTTATTAAACGGAAAGGCATTTAATTTCTAACAGAAATAAATGCATCTTCGCACAAATAATGTTTTTTATCTACTTTAGCATAAATCTGCATGAAATTTCCAGTTTTATTCTACAACTTGTTCATCAGTACTTATAGAATATCCTCTTTTCGAAATAAACGGAGAGACATGTACTTTCATCCAGAAATAAATGCAGCTCCACATAAATTTTTTATTTTCATCGACTTTAGTATCAGTGTGTATGTGATTTCCAATTTCTTTTATTAACGTCTCCATCAATAATTATAGAAATTCCTCTTTTCCAATTAAACGGAGAGGCATTTACTTTCGTATAGAAATAAATGCATCTCCGTGTAATCATTGTATTTCCATCTACTTATCATAAATCTGCATTAGATTTCTAATTTTATTCAGCAAATTCTCCATCAGTATATATAGAAAATCCTCTCTTTTAATTAAACGGAGAGGCATTTACTTTCCCCAAAAATAAATATATCTCTGCATAAATATTTTTTTCGGTCTATTTAGTATCGATTTTCATGTTATTTCTAATTCCTTTCAGTAATTTCTCCATCGATACTTGTAGATAATCCTCGTTTTTCTTTTCCTATTAAACGGAGAGGCATTTACTTTCGCCCAGAAATAAATCCATTTCCGCATAAATATTTTATATCTATCTACTTTAGCATCAGTCTGGTTATGATTTGTAATTTTTTCAGTAATTTATCCTTGAATACTTATAGATACCCCTTTTTTGTCCTTTCCAAATAAACTGAGAGGCATTTACTTTCTCACAGAAATAAATGTGTGTCCGTATAAATATTTTTTTACCGTCTAATTTAGTATCAGTCTGCATGCGATTTCCAATTTCTTTCAGTAACTTCTTCGTTGCACTTGTAGATAATCCTCTTTTGTCTTTTCCAATTAAACGGAGAGGCATTTACTTTCGTCCAGAAATAAATGCTTCTCCGCATGAAAATTTTATGTCCACCTACTTTAGCATCAATCTGCATGTGATATCCAATATTTTTAGAGTAACTTCTGCATTAACACTTTGAAAATCATCTTTTTTAATTTAATGGTGAGGCATTTACATTCGTCTCGAATTAGTTGCATCTCCGGATAAACATTTAATTTTCGTCCGTAGTGTGTCAATCTGCATGAGACTTTCCATTATTTTTCGTACAATGTCTCCATTTTTAAATAAATCAACCTCTTCTTTCTTTGAACGAAAAGGCATTAACTTTTCATTACAAATAATTTCGTCTCCATATAAATATTTTATTTCTTTAGAATCAATCATCATAACATTTTTCTATATTTCTATCCAATTTGTCTGTTATTAGTTTAAAAATCCTTTTATTGAATTGAACGGGGAAGTATTTTTTTTTCTTCTATAGCATAAAAAGCATCTCCGAAATTATATATTTATTTCTGTCTTCTTTAGCATCAATATGCATGAGATTTCCTATATTGTTTCAGTAACATCTCCATCAACACTTAGAAAATCCCTTTTTTACTTTCTTCTATCTTTACAAGAAGAAAGTATTGGATTCATGAAAATTTTCGAATTCCGGTTTTCGGCGGATTTACACGTTTTAGAGGTCAGAGAACCCGAAAAACATGTTTTGACAAAATGCGTGTCTGTGAGTCTGTCTGTCTGTCTGTCTGTCCGTCTGTCTGTGTGTCTGTGTGTGACATAAATTTTGTGGGCGTTCTACCTCAAGAACTAATGCACGGCATTTAATAAAAATTCATATTCATTTAGTCCCTGATACAAATTGATGCTGATTAGTTTTTGGTGCAAATCGCTCAACAGGTGGCGCTGCTATGCTGCATTTTTTATGATTTCCGCAATGGCTCTATCTCAAGAACTAAAGCACGGATTTTCGTTAAACTTCAGATTCAGTTAGTCCTTGATAAGACTTGATGCTGATTACGTGTTGGTGCAAATCGCTCAACAGGTGGCGCTGCTATGCTGCATTTTTTACAATTTCCGCAGTGGCTCTATCTCAAGAACTAATGCACGGATTTTCATCAAACTTCAGATTCTGTTAATCCTTGACATGAGTTGAAGTTTTGTACAGTTTGGTGTAAATCGCTCAACAGGTGGCGCTGCTATACTAAATTTTTTACAATTTCTTCAATAGCTCTATCTCAACAACTAATGCTTGGATTTTCAACAAACTTCAGATTCATGTATACTTTGATATGAATTAGTGCTGTTTGTGTTTTGGTGCAAATCGCTCAACAGGTGGCGCTACTATGCTGCACTTTTCAGAATTTCCATTATAGCGATATCTGAAGAACTAATGCAACAATTTTTACTAAACTTCAGAATCAGTTAATCCCTGATATGAATTGACATTTTGTATATTTTGGTGTAAATCGCTCACTAGGTGGCGCTGCTATGCAGCATTTTTCACGATTTCTGCAATCGCTGTATCTCAAGAACTAATGGACATATTTTCATCAAACTTCAGATTCAGTTACTCTTTGATATGAAATGATGCTGACTACGTGTTGGTGAATATCGCAGAATAGGTGGCGCTGCTATGCTGCATTTTGCACTATTTCCTCAATAGCTCTATCTCAAGAACTAATGCACGAATTTTCATCAAACTTCAGATTCAAGTACACCTTGATAAATGTTGATACTGATTATGTGGTTGTGTAAATCGCTCAACAGGTGACGCTGTTATGCTGCATTTGTCATGATTTGCGAAATAGCTCTATCTTAGGAACTAATGCACGGATTTTCACCAAACTTCATATTCAGTTAGACATTGACATATGTTGATGATAATTAGGTTCTGGTGTAAATCACCCAATAGGTGGCGCTGCTATGCTGCATTTTGTTGTATTTACATGATTTCATGGACAGTAATATCTCAAGAACTAATGCACGGAATTTCATCTTTTAAGAATCCTCATGATACATTTTGGTGTAAATCGCTATACTATGATAATGAATTTTGAAGTATTGACAAGTATGAGATAGAAGAAAGTTTTGTGATGGCCACAACATACTAGTTCACTTTAACGTAGAGGCGTTTGCTTTCGTCCGGAAATAAATGCATCTGGGCATAAATATTTAATTTTCGACCTTATTGGATAAGTCTGTATTGTACATTTCCCTATTTTTCCTGCAATTTCTCCATTTTTTTGTGTAGACAATCCAATCTTTTTTTTTTTTTTTTTGAACGGAGATGTATTTAGGTTTCTCCCAGAAATAAATGCATCTCGACATAAATATTTTATTTCCGTCCTCTTTTGGATGAATCTGCATGAGACTTACAGTATTTCTCTTCAGTAATTTTTCCATTATTATTTAGGTAATCCTTTTCTGAAAATCGATGGTGAGGCATTTATTTTAGTTCAGAAATAAGTATATCCCCTCGTAATAGTTTTGCTTTCCGAATGAAATGCGATCTCTAGGTTAACACTAGCTGGACTTGACATTACCTTTAACGAATGTCAAAAAAGTCATAATGTAATTAAATTACAATAGCTCAAACGTTTACTTAGTGTCTTGAATCTTTCAATTCCCTTCTTTATAGAAGTAAAATCAGTATAACTAATATTGTTTAAGTACACTTTTGAAAATTGGAGAATCTTAATGTAACTGAATATAGCTTAAATTATAACTCCTTTTATTATAATTAAACGTTTTATTTATTTTTCATAAAAACGTTCAAGTATACCTATTTATGCATTATATTTATTTGAAATTCTTTTATATAAAATTTTACCTTTCACTATTATTATCAACAATGAAACAATACAACTTTTATTACTGCAAAAATGCATCTTTTGAAAGATACTAATACAAAGTTCTACGGGTTCGTACAAAATTATGAAAACCGGTTCTTACCAGTTCTTAAAAAATTAAACTGGTAGGAGTTATACCTTTACATTCTGTAGGATTGAATTATGGAATAGGAAATATTGATACATGAATTGGCGAAATCCAGAAACGCAGTCTCGCTTACACGCTTATTTCCACATCAAAATGCTAATTATGGTAATTATCAGTGGCAAAGCGTAATACACCATAATGGAAATTTTTGCATTATTTAAGATTTTCACTCCGCGTTTTTAAGAAAAGTATATGCTACTGCGCGCGTTTCATTTCATATCGTTCACATAGCCCCATTTAGACACACAAACAATATACATGTATACATAGATAAATAATTTCAATGGATCATACAATTATAAAAAAAAAGAAAAAGCATAATGGTAAAAATGAGATGAATTTAATGACAATTAGGAGTTCAATCCTTATTTAAGTAACATTTATTTCAATAAAAAAAATCTGTTTGCAAAAATTTTCAATCTCTATCAACAATATTCTTCATTCATAGTTTTTGTAAATTTATATTTTGAATACCATTTGAGTTCTTGAAAAAATTATTTTTTTTATTCAGAAATAAGTTTATTTATTTTGGCTCCACTTTCAGTCGATCACATGAAAAAATTGCATTCACGATCTACAATTGATTATTGCCGATTGTGTCAAAATAACTGCTATAACATATGCAGCAATCATTACTAATATTATCTTTTTTAACTCATTATTTTTAGCATAAAATGAGGCTCTTGATTACATATTTCAAAATAGTATCGAGCTGCTTGCAAATCAAAATGTTCATTTCTAAGCGTTACAGCTTTTAAATAACAAATTCCCATATTTTGCAAAATCTTCATTTAATTGCAAAAAGAGATTATTGCTCGAGTTTTTAATTATCATTTTCCGATATTCTAATCAAGAATTTTTGCGCACACCCACATGAGTCGATAAATAATTTAAATTGGTCGTAGACTTATAGAAGATAAAAGCAAAATCGTAAATATGTGATGAGTTTATCGACAATTCAATCTTTATTTAAGTAAATTTCATTTCAATAACAAAAACCATTTTACAAAATTTTCAGTCTTTATAAACAGTATTCTTCATTCATAGTTTCGGCAAAGTTATATTTTGAATTCCAGCTGAGGTCTTTAAAAAATTATTTTTTTTTACTTCTAAGTAGGTCCATTTATTTTGGCTTGACTTTTTGTCAATCGCATGAAAAAAGGTTCTATCAAGCTGTTATTATTGCTGATAGTGTAAAAAAAAAACTGGCATTAACAATTCTATTAATAATTACAAAAATTATCCTTTTTAACTCAGTATATTCAGCATACGATGATTTGGTTGATTACATATTTCAATATATGGAGCTGAATACATCTCAAAGTGTTCCTTTGTAAGCTTTACAGCCAACCTCAAAGGTCTTTTAAATAACAAATTATCATATTTTTGCAAAGTCTTCATTTAATTACAAAAAGAGACAATCACTCGAGAGTTTTTAATTATAATTTTCCGAAATTCGCATCAGAAATTTTTGCGTTTTCCTTGTACCAGATATATCCTATCACCAGGTCCGAAATTCATGCTCAGGAACGGTGTCCTGGGGCAACCCGGCACTCCCGATGCATGCGAACCTAGGACCGGGAGATGCTGTCTCCATTGCATATCACATGTTCCTTTTACAGAAACACATTGCATGCTACAAAATATTTTTACAATATTATTTCTTAAAAAAATAGAATTCTGCTAGAACATCTCACATCCACCCGCCATAAAGATCCTTATGAAGAAAAGAGCCCTTGAACAAATCTTTCGAAAAAGATAAAGTAACAGTACGCAAACAGTTTCAGAATCACAGAACACTCGATTTCAGCCTATGTCTAAGCTACACTGTACTGTACAAGTAATATACTAAAAGTATTTTTTTAATTAAAACATTAAGATATATTTTTCGTACGAAATGTATATTGTTCCTATTATATTTTTCAAAGATTTTCTTTTTGGTCGGTTGTCAATAATAATTAAAATATAATATATATTTTAATATTGTTTATTACATATATATATATATATACTAGCAAACCCCGCGGCTTTGCTCGCGTAATATTTGAAATCTAACAAAAACATAGCTGTGAAAAAAGGGAGCCAAGTTCTGTAAAGACAATGGCAAGAAAAGAAGTGATATTTAAGTGGGTGCCAAGTTCAAATAAAATTCACTCAAACTTACCTACTGAAGTATTATAGCATTTTTTAAATTGTTTAGAAATAAAAATTATTGATAGCATATTAATAATAAATCTAGAACTTGGCAAGTTTTTACCTACGGGTCATTTATTTTTAATAATGACATTATTATATCAAATCTTGTTAGTTCATGATTGGAAACCTTAATTTTAGTGAGCTCCTTCCCCTTGAAGGGCGGTGGGATAAAATATATCATAACATATATATATATCACAAATATATCATAACATAGTGATATTTATGTCTAATTTTTATTAAAAGGTACTAACTAAATTTTTATTTTATTAAAAGTTTTTTTTTATTAAAAGGTACTTATTACTTTTATGAATAATTTAAAAATTACTATTTAAAACACAGTTTGATTAAACATCATTATTACACAGCATTAGGCAGAAATGAGACTTAAATTAATAAAATGAAATAAAACTAAATAAATGATAATTTAGAAAATATTTTGAAACTTTTATGCTCAATTAATACGCTCATTTCAGTATTCATTTGAAGTTTTGATTTTTTTAGAAACCATCTTCTTACATCTTAAAATTAACCATCATGTCAAATTCCAAGTCCTACCAAGTCTCTCAACATAAAGGGCTATGTTGAAACAGGAACTGTCACCATTAATTTGCCAACATTAATTTTGAAATCGGTTTATTATTTCCTAATATTCCACAGAAACGTAATTTAAAAAGCTTTTAAAGCCCCTTTTTAGAACGTTTGTTGTTCCTGTGAACCCCAGGTGATAGAATCATCCGCATAAAATATAGCCTGTGCAGGATCAGAGACTGTTACCATTGATTCGCAACTATTACTTTTATAATCGGTTTATATTCCCTGAAATTGCATAGAATCGTAATTTAGAACTTTTTTAGAATGCTTTTCGCACCTCCCCTTCGCTTCACCCCTTTTTAATTCGAATTTATTTTCGACGTTCCTCCGAGGGCATTTATATTTTATAAGTAACTACCATGTCATATTTAAAGTTTTTAGCCTTTTCAGTGTCACAGAAATCGCAATTTAGAAAGTTTTTAGCTCCTGCAACCCTCTGGTGTTAGTGGAACAGACATAAAATATAGCTTATGTTTGAGCAGGTTCTATCACCAAAATTTGTCATCATTATTTTTTTAATCGGTTTGGTAATATATAAGTTTGCTTAAAAATTGTAATTTAGAACGCTTTTCACTCACTTCATTTTTTTTAATTTGGTATTTTCTTTCGACTTTTCTTAGAAAGCAGTTGCATCTTGTAAGTAAATACCATGCCATACTTCAAAGTGTTAGACCCCTCAATTGTGCAAAAAACGCAAATTAGAACATGTTTTGCTTTTGCAACCCTCAGATGGTAGTGACAGTAACATACAATATAACCTATGTTATAGCAGGGACTGTCACCATTGATTTGCAACCATTACTTTTGAAATAGCTTTGGTATTTCCGTAGATTGAGTAGAAATCGCAATTTATAGAACGTTTTTAGGACTCTTTTCGCGCATTTTCACCCCTTTTTAAATTTCCAATTTTTTTAAAACTGTTCTTAAAGATAATTTATATCTAATAAATATGTACCTTGCCTAATTTTAAGTTGCTAACCCCTACCGATCACAAAAATCGAAATTTAGAACGGTTTTTTGCTCCTGCAACGTCTTGGTGATAGTGATACCGACATAAAATAGCGTCTATGTTAGAGCAGACGCTGTCCGCAACAATTTCCTACCATTACGTTTGAAATCATATTCATTCTTCCCGAGATATTGCCGACAAATCGGCATTTAGAACGTTTTTAGAACGGTTTTCGCGCATTTTGCTCCTGCATCTAGTCTGGGGTAGTGGAAGATATAAAATATAGCCTATCTTGGAGCAAGATCTGTCACCATCATTTTTACACCATTATATATGAAATAGGTTCGGTACTTCCTAAGATTGCATAGAAATCGCAATTTAGAAAGTTTTCTACAACGCTTTTTGCGCATTTTGACCTCCTTTTAAATTTCGATTTTTTTAGGAAATGTCCTTAGAGATCATTGATATCTTATAACTAACTGACTACCATTCCAAATTTCACGATTCTAGGCCCTTCCGTAACGCAAAAGCCGCAATTTAGAACTTTTTTCTCCTGCACCCTTTTTGGGTTAGTGGCACCGACATAAAGCATCGCCTATGTTGGAGCAAGTGTTGTCACCATCATTTTGACGCCATTATTTTTTAGATCTGTTTGGTATTTCCTGAGATTGTGTAGAAACCACCATTAGAACGTTTTTTAGAACGTTTTTCGCGCATTTTCCCCCCTTTTAAATTTCGAATTGTTTAAGAACTGTTCTTAGAAATCCTTTATATCTAATAAGTAGCTAATATTTCAAATTTCATATTTCTAGGCCCATCGGTAACGCAAAAATCGCATTTTTAGAACGTTTTTTGCTCCTGCACCCCCTTTCGGGTAGTGGCATCGACATAAAACATAGCCTATCTTGGAGCAAGCGTTGTCACCATCATTTTGACGCCAATATTTTTTAAATCGGTTTGGTATTTCCTGAGATTGTGTAGAAACTACCATTTAGAACGTTTTTTTAGAACGCTTTTTGTGCATTTTCACCCCTTTTAAATTTCGAATTATTTAAGAACTGTTCTTAGACATCATTTATATCTTATAAGTAACTAATATTCAAAATTTCATATTTCTAGGCCCTCCAGTAACGCTAAAATCGCATTTTTAGAACGTTTTTTGCTCCTACACCCCCTTTCGGGTAGCTGCACCGACATGAAACATAGCCTATCTTGGAGCAAGCGTTGTCACCATCATTTTGACACCAATATTTTTTAAATCGGTTTGGTATTTTCTGAGATTGTGTAGAAACCACCATTTAGAACGTTTTTTAGAACGCTTTTTGTGCATTTTCACCCCTTTTAAATTTCGAATTGTTTAAGAACTGTTCTTAGACATAATTTATATCTTATAAGTAACTAATATTCAAAATTTTATATTTCTAGGCCCTTCAGTAATGCTTAAATCGCATTTTTAGAACGTTTTTTGCTCCTACACCCCCTTTGGGGTAGTGGCACCGACATAAGATACAGCCTATGTTCTAAGTTGGACTAACACCATCATTTTGATGCCATTACTTTTGGAATCGGTTCGGTAGTTCCAGAGCTTACCTCCGACAAATAAACAATTTTTTCCTCTTTATAATAGGAGTATAGATATATAAGTAGGAAAAGTTTGTAAATATTACAAAGAATTATACTTTCCACTCTTTTATGCGTTTTCACAGTATTTACGTCTTATACATTAATCAATTTAAAAAATTTCAACATTTGATGGAACCTTAGCAATTTTAAAATAAAAAGAATTAACCTAATTTCGTAGTATACAATGCTACTGAAATTTATGAAATAAAAAAGGCCATTCGATTAAAATACGGATGTGATTACATCTATAGTGAGTGGTCAACAAGCAATGTTTTTCTAGGAAAAAAGGACGGTACTTCGTACTTGGAAAATGGAACTGTACAATTTGGAAATCGTAAGTAGCATTAACCCATTAAGGAAGACCCTCTTTTACATTTCTTTTAATTATTCGACACCGGTTTTTTCCACATTGTCATTTGGATTCATTTAATCGCTCAAAATCTGAGATTAGATAATGTGAAAATTTCCAAACTAAAATACTGGTATACAAATTAAAACGTTTTGTTCACCTTACATGGCAAGTTTTGTTGCCAACCGGCTTTAATGAATTAAGAAAAATGGCATAAGCCGCCTAGACTCATTTCAAGAAATAAGTTACAAAAATAATAGGATATGGTAAAATATTACTAATATACTGACGCCTTCTGTGCTTAATATCCTTGGAAATGGACTCGTGACTGGAATTTGTCGAGTTTTCTAACTGGAAGAGAATGTACTACACTCATCAACTTTCCTCTTTCAGGAACATTCTGAGGTGTTATAACTGAAAATTTTAATGGTGTTATTACACGAGGAGTCAAAGTCGCTTCAAATTCCAGGCGTCTCAATGTTATTCTATGGCTCCATGAGAGACGCCCGGAAAGCAAGCGATTTTTTTTGTGTCGGAGCGTTTTTGACGCCTGAAACGATCGAGTCGCCTATCAAATGCTTGGAAATCTGTTGATAGAAAAGCCTTTTCTCGAACAGCCAATGAAATGCTTAGAAAACGAAAAAAATGGTACGGTTGCTATGGGAAACCTGACGAGTCGCAAGCGATTTTTGTCGCTTCGATTTGTACGTGTTATTAGCACTCATTATTATCGTGTTATTAACACTCATTATTAGCACTATTAGCCCTCTTTTTTCTTCTTCTTCTTCTTCTCCTGTAAAATTTTGTTTTATTGTCAGATATAAAACTGTGATTTGGTGTATACAATTTTCCAACAAGATGTTAGGAAATAATATTAAGAAAAATTTAAGAAAAGTGGTCCATCTGAAATTACCTAGATGCATTTAAATATCCTCTACTGGACTTAATAGAATCATAGGTACTTTCCTGATATAGGCGCTATGGCGTTTTTTAATAAAGCTTGGTGGAATTCACACCTAAGAAATTCAGATTTCTTATCGAAAAATGTCAGCAGCTTTGACAATAGAAAGAAAAATGAAAAAAAAAAATTGAGGAACTATAAGGCTTGTTCAGGCCAAAAGTGCTTCTAACTATACAAATTTCTTTTGACTGTATATAATACGTATAAATTATTTCTATTAAATACAACGTGTAAATATTGAAAAAGCTACCTTTGTTAATTAAACAGCGACTACTTTTGACAGAAATTACAGGTAATTGTATCAGTTTCTTTATAAAGACCATTTTCTATATCCAGGCCCCTACTACAGAGAAGTACCTAATCCTATAGGGTGGTCTGAATACACTTTAACTCATAAACTGAAACTTCAAACATGATACGCAATAAATCAAAACAGATAGGACTTACCCCGGTACACAGTGACATTCTTTGTCTAACAGGAGATGCGAATCATCCCATAGTCAACACAGTCGGAGAGTCAAATTCAAAGACATGATGCGGATTCACAAAGACACAGAAAACTCTTGAAATTTAGCAGAAACCTTGTCCATATACATCGGAGCCATTAAAAATAATGAGAACAATTCCCGGGCCCGAAAATTCTTTCTGCAAAGTAAAATTTATTGTCCCTCAAGCTACTACTCATAAAAGATACATTTGACTACTGGTGCGCAAGGAAAATTATTTGTTAGATATAACTAGTCCGATTGTTGTGCTATTGTTGAATTACATTCGATTGTTATTTTTGCAGTGTTATATAAAACAACAACGTATTCATTCGAAAATACCCTACTCATCTCAAGTGCAGTTGCATTTGCAAGTAAAATTCATTGTTAGAAAGAAATTTCCTATGTTTATCCCATTGTTGAACGAAACTCGATTGTTGTTAGAATGTTTTATTGAACTCACTTTTTATATGTTTATTGTCTAAATCTTGAAACGTTGGTGATTGTTTTGTATTAATTGAAATAGTTCCATAGTTGCAATTCTCGTATATTTTAATGGTGTTGTTGCCCGTCTCATTATGTCGTCTGCAATGTAGGGCGAGCCGATTTTTGTTTTATAATATAGGTTCACTTTTAGAATTTTCTGTTCGTACATTTGTTGTAGCACTTTTTCCAACTCTCATACACTTTAAACTATATATTCTTATCGGATAGTTTAAAATTCTCATCAGGCTTAGCGACACGTGTCGAAATAACGGAAAGATTGTTGCCGAAATAACAGTCATAAATGAAGACATCTTGACTGAGGTTTTTAATTTGACG
The DNA here is from genome assembly GCA_963932465.1 of Maratus speciosus. Taxonomy (NCBI): domain Eukaryota; kingdom Metazoa; phylum Arthropoda; class Arachnida; order Araneae; family Salticidae; genus Maratus; species Maratus speciosus. The sequence goes on along the minus strand of OZ010794.1, from coordinate 70,181,733 downwards.
AAATTCTCTCTCAAATTCAGTATAAACGAAAACTGAGTAAATCTTTATTTCTGTCTTCTTTGGATTCAATCTGCCTGAGATTTTCCTATATTTGTTATCCAATTTCTCTATTATTACTTAGGAAAAGCTCTTCTTCAATTTAATGAAAAGGTATTTATTTTCTCCCAGAAATAAATGCATCTCCGCATAAAAATATTATGTCCATCTATTTTCGGATCAATCTGCATAAGGTTTTCCTGTATTTCTTATCCAAATTCTCCATTATTATTTAGGAAATCCTTTTCTTCAATGAAACGGAAAGACATTTATTTTCTTCCAGAAATAAAAGTATCTCCACATATATGCTTTATTTTTGTTTTTTTTACGACTCAATCTGGATGAGACTTTCGTATAATTCTTATCCAGTTTCTCCTTTTATATTTACTAAATCCTCTTCTTCAATTGAACACAGAGACATTTACTTTCTAGCAGAAATTAATGCTCGCCCGGATATATGTTTTATTTCCATTGTCTTTTTTATAATCAATCTGCGTGAGATTGTCTTATAATTCTCATCCAATTTCTCCATTATAATTTAGGAATTCCACTTCTACAATTAAATAGAGAGGCACTTACTTTCTTTCAGATATAAGTGCATCTCCCCATAATTTTTTTATTTCCGTCTTCTTTAGATTCAATCTGCGTGAAATATTTATATATTTCCTATCCAAATTCTCCATTATTATTTAGGAAATGCTCTTCTTCAATTGAACGGAGAGGTATTTGCTTTCTTCCAGAAATAAAAGCATCTCCGCATAAATGTTTTATTGCCGTCTTCTTTAGATTCAATCTGCGTGCGATTTTTCTATATTTTTTGTACAATTTCTCAATTATATTTTTAGGAAATCCCCTTTTTCAGTTGAACGGAGAGGCATTTACTTTCTTCCAGAAATAAATGCATCTCCGCATACATATTTTATTTCCGTCTTCTTTAGATTCAATCTGAGAGAGATTTCTCTATAATTCTTATGTATATTCATCATTATTAAAAAGGAAATCCTGTTCTTCATATCAGCAAAGAGGTATTTACTTTATTCCAGAAATAAATTTATCCTTGCATAAATATTTTATTTTTCATCTTCTTTAGAATAAGTCTGCGAGATATTTCCCTATGTTTGTTATTCAATTCGTCCATAATTAATTAGGAAATCCTTTTCTTCAATTGAACGCAGAGACATTTACTTTCTTCCAGAGATAAATACATCTCCGCATAAATATTTTTTTCCGTTTACTTTAGAATCAATCTGCGAGATATTTTCCTATATTTCTTATAAAAATTCTCCATAATTTTTAAGGAAATCCTCTCTTCAATTGTACGGAGAGGCATTTACTTTCTTCGAGAAATAAAGGCATCTCCGCATAAATATTTTATTTCCTTTTTCTTGAGGATCAATCTGCGTGTGATTTTCTAATATTCCTTATACCATTTCCCCGTTATTATTTAGAAAATACTCTTCTTCAATTTAACGGAAAGGAATTTACTTTTCTCCAGAAGTAAATGCATCTCCGCATAAATATTTGATTTCCGCCCTCTTTCGGTGCAATCTGCTATGAGATTTATCATGTTTTTTCTACAATTTCTACATTGCCATTTATAGAATCATCTTCTTGAAATCAACAGATAGGTTTTTATTTTTCTATATAAATAACTGCACGTTCGCATTAAAATATCATTTTTTCCTTTTCTCGTATTATAATGTATATGAATATTAAATATTTCTTCTGTGATATTTCTATAATTATTCAAAGACTTCCTTTAGATTTTTTGAGAGATTCTTGAATTCAAAGGAGTGGCTATCATTTTAGTTCAGAAATAAGATCGTATCTTCATTAAAAAAATTTCCGAACGAAATGTAACCACTACTATAAATCTAACTGGATTTAACTGTACTTCCAACGAATGTCTAAAAATCATAACGGAAAAAATCAAGGTAAATAAAACGTTTGACAATTTCTTTCATCTTTAAATTCCTTTTTTATAGTAGTAGAGAAAGTATAACTCAAATTGTTTAATGACAATTTTTCTTAAAATATTAGAATATCAAAATAACTGAATATAGCTAAAATGATAAATCTATTAGCATTAAATGGTTTATTTTTGGATGAAAATGTTTATCTATACCTATTTATGCATTCTATTTATTTGACATTCATTGTATGTAAAATTTTACGATTGTGTCAGTAATCACTATTATCAAGAATGAAACAATTCAATATTCATTACAGCGAAATTTCATCTTTTAAAAGACCCTAACACAACCTTCTGTTTACTTATATACTTATAAAAGGAAAATTTTAAAGGTAATACATTTACATTATGAAGGATTACGTGCATATGAATTCTAAATTATGGTAATTAACAGTGGCAAAGCGTGATGTACCATAATGGAAAATCTCGCATTATTTAGAATTTCACTCCGTATTTTGAAGAAAAGTATATGCTAGTGTGCGCCTTCTATTTCATTGCGTTCACATATCGCCACGTAGACACCCAAACACTCACATACATGTACATAAATAATTTCAATGAATTACAGAATTACATAAAAAACATAATGGTAAACATGTGAACGACAAGTAGAAACTCAATCTTTATTTAAGTAACTTTTATTTCATAAAAAAAGTCAATTTGCAGCAATTTTCAATCTCTATCAACAATATTCTTCATTCATAGTTTTGGTAACTTTATTGTTTTTAAATTCCGTCTAAGTTCTTGTAATTTTTTTTTACTCAGAAATAGGTCCATTTATTTTGGCTTCACATTTTGTCGGCACATGAAAAAAAATTTTTTACGCTCTACAATTGCTGTTTTTGCCGATTTTGTCAAAATAACTGGCAATAACATGTGCATCAATCATTACTAATATTATCCTTTTTAACTCATAATTTTCAGAATAAATTGAAGTAAAAATCTAGTGTAAATTGAAGTAGTTGATCACAAATTTCAATACATAGAGCTGAACAAAAATCAAGGTATCATAAGCCAATCTCAACGGTCTTTCAAATAACAAATTCTCATGTTTTGAAAGGTATTCATTTAAGTGCAAATAGAGATTATCGATCGAGAGTTTTTAATCACCAGTTTCCGAAATTCGTATCAGGAAAATTTGCGTTTCCCTTTTACCAGATATCACCAAGTCTGAAATTCATGCTCCGGGGCGGTGTTCTGTGGCAACCTGGCACGCCGATACATGCATACTTAGGACCGGGAGATGGTGTCTCCATGACCTATCATGTGTTACTTTTACAGAAACATATTGTATGCTACAAAATATTTTTACAGTATTATTTTTAAAAAATGTTCTCTGCTAGAACAACATGCTTTCACCCGACATAAAGATCATCATAAAAAAAGCCCCCGTACAAATGTTTCAAAAAAGATAAAGAAACAGTAATAGACCAGGAGACCGCAGCACAGACATTTACCTCATCCAGTTCACAGCTAAAATTTCAGAATTAGTTAAAACTCGATTCGCATATTAAAACACAATCGGTCTGCCAAGTCACATTTTGGGGAAAACTCATGAAAACCCGATTTAACGGTTGACTTATAGGTTTACCATTGTGTTTTCTTGCACCCAAAGGTATCAAAACATGGAGGACTGGGAGCAGGAAAACATAATTGTAAGCCTACGAGTCAACCGTTTTAATCGGGTTTTTTAGGCGTTTTCCACCAAGATAGGACTTGGCAGACCAATTGCGTTTCTCAATTATACAGGCCATTCGATTGAAATACGCATGTGATTACATCTATAATGAGTGGTGAAATAGTTATGTTTTTCTAGGGAAAAACGACACTACTACGTACTTGGAAAATTGAACTGCATGATTTGAAAACCGTAAGGGTCATTAAGAAAAATGGCATAAACCGCCTAGACTAATTTCAAGAAATAAGTTACAAAAGCAATAAGTTATGGTAACGTATTACCAAGATACTGATAGAACAATGGTACCCTATTACATAAAACATTTTTTTGCATCTGTACTTTGGAGATTCTCAAAAAGTGGAAGCATTAAACGTTAACTATGTGTAATTTTTAAAATTTTCAAATTTAAGGCCAAATTTTTTAATAGTACAGAATTTTGTCTATAAATATAATATATAAATATTTTAATAGTATGTCTACAAAATTATACACAAACATTAAAAGACAGCAACTAATCTGGAAAATTAATGATTAAAGCATTTAATTAGCAGTTGTGTACGTTACAAATTTTGGACATTTGCAGATTTTGGACGTTGCTCTTAGTCTTTAAAAAATTCTTCAGACTAAGAATGTAGTAAATGTGTCTGTATACATATATATATGTATAATTATCTTTTTGTTATCCAGTAATAATAATAATAAAATCAAATGCTTTGTTACGTACATTACTTTCGGACATAACAAAATACAGAAAAATTCTTTATAGAAAAATCCTTCTATCTTCAAAAAAGCAATAAATCAGCCTGCCATCTCTTAACGAAATTATCAAAAAATCATCCGTTTCCTTTATGCATTCGTTGTTTACCATTAGAACCACCTGGAAAAAAGTTATAACTCTTTTTCTTGGTGGTACATTGGAGCAGTTAGTGTTTGGAATGTGCGAAATTAGCCTCTTTAGCATATAATAATAAAATTTTAAGATATTTATACAAAGCTTTTACAATAAATTATGTCATTTTCTATCTCTGAATAGAATTAAAAACTCAGTGTAAAAAAAAAAAAAAAATAATAAAGTCAATGATAATTAAAGTTATGTTTGAAAGGCTTAAAGTTATGACTTGTGTCCAGTGCCCACCTTTTGAGAATCGCCCACTTGAAATACTTGGAAACGGAATCGTGACTGTGATTTATCGTGATTGGAAGAGAATCTACTAGACTCGTGAACTTTGCTCTTCTAGGAACATTCTGAGGTGTAACGGAAAGCAGTAAAAACTGTTTTTTTTTTTTTTTTTTTTTTCGTATATAAAACTATGATTTGTTGTATAAAATTTTCCAACAAGAAGTTAGGAAATAATTTTAAGAAAAATGTATGAAAAGTGGTCCACCAGAAATGAGGTATCAGCGCTTAAATATTCGCATCTGGTCTTTATATAATCATAGGTACTTCCTTGATATAGGCGCCTTCGCATTTTTAGAAAAGCCTGGTTGAAATCACACTTAAGCAATCCAGATTTCTTACTAAATGATATCAACAGCTTTGACAAAAAAAGAAAAAAAACCTTGATTAACTATAAGGCTTGTTTATGTACACATCAAACAAAAATTGCTTCTGATTATACACATTGGGTAAATTTCTTATGACTGTATATAAAACGGATGAATAGTTTCTTTAAATTAAATATAATGAGTAAATATTGGAAAAGTTACTTTTGGGGATTAAACAGTGAATACTTTGTAAGAAATTACGGGTGAATTTCTTCGTTTTGTACAAATACAATTTTGTCTATCAAGGCCCCTATCACAGGGAAGTACATAATCCTGTAGGATGGTCTGAACACACTTTAATTTATAATTTGAAACTTGAAGCCTGATACACATTAAGCAAAGCAGATGGACTTACCCCGGAACCCCGGACAACATTGTTCGCCTAACAGGAGTGATCAAATCATCGTATAGTCTAGTCACTCGGAGAGTAAAGTTCAAAGGCATGATGCGGATTCACAAAGATGGGCTAAACTCTTGATAATTTGCAGAAACCTGATCCATATACATTGGGATCGATGGAGAATAGTGGCGATGAGAAACATATTCCGGGTTCTAAAACTCCTTCTGCAAACTAAAATTAATTTCCTTCAAGATCTTACTTATCTGAATTACACTTTACTACTGATGCGCGAAAAAAATTCATTGTTAGAAAATACTTGTCTGATTGTTGACCGATTGTTGTCCCATAGTTGAATTGAACTGAATTGTTGTTTTACAGTGTTTTGAAAAACAAAAATGCATTCATTCGAAAATTCATCTGGCGTTATCTCTGACACGTGCAAATAAAATCCATTGTTAAAAGATATTTCCGATGTTTATCCAATTGTTGAATTGAAGGCGATTTATATTAGAATCTTTTATTAACTCGTTTTGTATGTGTGTATTATTTAAATCTTGCGACATTAGATTGACCCCCTTCCAAAAAAATTATTTACCTTAAATTTGGCACACTTATAGAACTTGTACGGCAGTGCAATTAAAAACAGAAAAAATTGGATAATTTCCGAGCAATAAAGCACCATAAAACATCGGCCCAAAACTTGCATATTCCCCAGAGAAATAACATTACAATGGTTTAATTCAGAAATATACATTGTTTCAATTCTAATACATTATAACCATACTGGTGTCCTCTTCATTATGATGTCAACATTGCACGATGCTCAGATTTGTGTTTTATGATATGTATTAACTTATAGAAATATCACCTTCACCTCTAAAGTATTTTTTCTGTAAACATTTTCCCAATTCTCGTATGTTTAACAGTTTCTTAAATATCCGCTAGCGTAAGATTGTCGCCAAGTTTTGCGACAAATGAAGAAATATAACCAAATTTGGCGCCAAAGTACTGCCAGTAAGGAAGCCGACTTGTCTAAAACTGACTAACATGTTGAAATTCTCATTGCAATTCAATATTCACGAAATCTGGCAATGAAACTTCTATATAATCGATTACCCTCACATTTTACCTCCAATTTTTCTAAGTAAAATTAGCTAGGGTTTGTATTTTATAGTTTTCGGAAAATGCCGACTACCAATGTTGAAAAATTTTCGTCTCTGACGTTTCGTCGCTGATAATATAAACATTCAAGAAATGTTTCATGACTATTTAGAAGATTGGGATGCGACGAAAATTACAACGGGACGAAACAAAAAGTAGATTGGATACAGTGCGTTTCTTGTTTGCGCTGGCTTCATCAAGGATGTTCACAGTTTGATGTAATATGCGATAATTGTGGGAAGAAATTAAATAGCGAGAAAGAAGTTACGGCAAAATTATCTTAATTCATAGTGTATAAAACATTTTCATAAATGATGTTAAAATCTGTTGCGATATTAAGATTTCAAGGAAATAATTTAATATTAAAACGTCAAATAATAATTCATATAATCTTAATGTTCAGTAACTTCATTGTAAGGAAGTTAATGTAATTTTCATGTAATGAAAATAAACTTTATAAATATAAGATATGTGCAATTATTTCAATATTTCATTGTAGTCCACCTCACGCTTAGTAGTCCGGGTGAGATAAACCACATAGTAAAAATTAAAAATATATATAAAGAAAGTTCTTTTAAGGAACATCATACACTATGCATATACACTGTAAAAAGTAAAATATATGTAAATATATGGCTATCAGAGTGCGAAAAAAAATCGTGTCCGTTTCTCTCGTAATTACCCTATACATTTTTTAATTATTAATATTCGTGTTTTATATTATATTACTAATTAATATTTTATTATTATATTATTAATATTTTACATCATTAATATTCCTTTTATTCGTGTCTTGTCTTTCTTGCGTTTTGTGTCGTCACTACCGCGCAGGAAATTTTGGAATTACACCGAGTTGTAAAAACTCAATTCGTATATTCCCATTAAGTTAAAGAAACGCATTTTTTAAAGGAGATTATAACAGTTAGCACACCTATTCTTGCATCTTAATATTCACAAATGTAAAAGTTTAAGAGAGGATAATTTTAGAGACATTTGTTAAATTACAAAATGATGGCTATTTTTTTAAACTGCATCAACCAAATTATAAGCAATTTGAATAATAGTTCTACAACCAACATAAATTCTAAAATGTTTGCTAGAAAGTGAAGAAATCAGTTGAAGTTTATAAGCAAAATAGATTATTATTACATTTTATTTTTATTAGAGATCGACCAAAAATTCGGTTTCGTTTCATTTTCGGTGCAAAATCAGAGTTTCGCGGAAAAGGAATTTTCGGCGAAAATGCTGTTAAAATTTCCGCCAAACCGAAACTATCTGTATTTCAAAAATCTCGAAATCTTGAAATTTTCAACATGATTCATTGATTTGAACTGCATCGGCTCAAATGAGATACTGTTTTTATTTATTGCTGTGAACTTCAGTGTTTATAATTTTCAATCATCATTGACTCTAGTGCAAATTACAATGATGTGAATGCAAATTATAATGCATGTAGTGCATATAGGACTATACTTTGAAGACTCTTTTCATGTGCTCGTTAAAGCAGCAGACTTAACAGTAATAATAACATTTGAGTTTGTAACTGCAGAAGAGTTTCGAATACTCTTTGAGAAAGGTCTAGTATGACAGATGAATCATTTATGAAAATCATTAGAAAAGATGAATCGGAATATGTATAGCTAAAATAATTTTTAATGAGATGAAATTCGTTATAATTAGAAAATTATTCTGAGTCGTTGATGAATGAATGACATTTTATTTTATATGAAAGTAAAACGTTTTGATCAGAGGCGCAGACAGCCAACTTGGGCCACACGTAGGATTGATTAATAATTATGTACGTTTAATAAACACGCAAAATTAATAATTATCTGCATTTATGTATGTATTAATTACTTAAATTTTTCTTTGACACTTTCGTTTTCATTTTCGGCCGAAAATAGGAAGATTACCGAAATTCTGTTTCTGTTTCAATCTTATAAACCTGTTTTAGTCGATCCTTAATTATTATCACATGTGACAGCAAACCCACTGGTCAATAATCATTTCAGATCTTTAGTCAATGATCAGCCAACCATTGGCTCAGACGCAATTCCAGCCGTTGCCGCAACCAATAGCCAAATGTTAGGCTGTCATTATTTTTGTCAATTATTCTGGAAATTTTGTAAATATTTTACAAAAAAAGTTTAAATGAATCTGGATTTTAATAAATATTTTGCTTCTCCACTACATTTTGAAGTGGCAATATAGTTAAATAATCATCTTAATTCTCCCTTCCAAAATTTTGGATTTCCTCACGCCTCCTTTCTTAACTCAACTTCACACTAAGTTTACAATCTTTCTTTTTAGGTGCGTTCGTAATTATATAAATACGTAGCACCTATAGTCGTCGTTCAGTCCGTCCGTCTGTCCGCATGTAACAGAGCAAAAACTACCCAACCGAATGGTCTGAAATTTCAAATATATGATTGTTGCAAAATTTTGTCGAGCCATTTCAAATTTTATGAAAATCGGATGTATAGTTTAATTACAGGGACAGTCAAAAGTTTTTCCTTACATTACGGCCAATGGGAAAAATTATTGCAAGTGCATTTTAATGGTATTAGAGCCTTCCGAATGATCTGAAATTTTAAAGATATAACTGTTGCAAAATTTTGTCTAGCCCTTTCAAATTTTAGGAAAATCGGATGTATAGTTTAATTACAGGGACAGTCAAAAGTTTTTCCTTACATTACGGCTAATGGGAAAAATTATTGCAAGTGCATTTTAATGATATTACAGCCTTCCGAATGGTCTGAAATTTTAAAGATATAATTGTTGCAAAATTTTGTTGAGCTATTTCAAATTTTAGGAAAATCGGATGTATAGTTTAATTACAGGGACAGTCAAAAGTGTTCCGTTACATTACGGGGAATGGGAAAAAAAATATTGGAAGTGCATTTTAATGATGTATCAGACTATGCGCTTTATGAAGTGCAAAAAATTATACATTCAGTACAATATGGGGTGCAAAAAATAATTATAAAACTAGTTATAGTACGAACGCACCTCATTTGCCACGTTTGACGAGCAATTTCCAACTTGTTTTTTTCTTCTATCGTTACAAGAAGAAAGTATTGGATTCGTGAAGATTTTCGGCTTCCATTTTTCAGAATTTGCACAATAGCTATCTCAAGAACTAATGCATAAATTTTCATCTAACTTCAGATTCAGTTAGACGTTGACACAAGTTGTTGCTGATTAGTTTTTGGTGAAAATCTGCCTGAAGGTGGCGCTGCTATGCTGCATTTTTCACGATTTTCGCAAAAACTCTATTTCAAGAATTTATGTACAAATTTTCATCAAACTTCAGATTCAGATAGTCCTTGATATGAATTAGTGCTGTCTATTTTTTGGTGTAAATTGCCCAACAGGTGGTGCTGCTATGCTGCAGTTTTCACGATATCTGCAATAGCTCTATCTTACATAATATCCACTTACACGATATACACTACCTTACACGAAGTAATGCACGAATTTTCATATGACTTCAGATTAAGTTAGACGATGACACATGTTGTTGCTGATTAGGTAATCACCCAACATTTGGTTCTGCTGTGCTGCATTTTGCAGGATTTACACAATTGTAGCGATAGTCATATCGCAAGACTAATGCACGGAATTTCATATCTTTAGAATTCTCAAGATGGGCATAGTTTGCCATTTAATTTTACAAATTTTGAATTATTAACATGTATAAGATAGAAGAAAGTTTTGGGTTTGGCACATCCGACTAGTTTTTTCTTTTGCTGTATTTGCTATTTTAAAATTTTCTAAATTTCTATTGCCTCACGCTGAAATCACACCCGCCCCTTTTCGGCTATTTGAATGTTTAAAATTGGTATTTAGAAAAATGAAACCCTTTATTAAAAAAATGCATATTATAATTTATTAGTTTATTAATTTGTAGGTCCTTACATTTTGTTTTGGTTTTTTTCTTTGAAAGTCCTTGATTGTTATGCAAAGAAATGAGTACGAACCCTGGAGTTATAGTTGCCATTGCAATGTTAAAATAATAGCTATTTGTTATTGGCTAATCAGGGTTTAATTTATAACAAAAAAAAGAGGACCGAAGCCCTAGTATTCTGCAGTACTAAAACCGTAGCGTGTCCACCCTCTCTCGCCTACATTCCAATCCGCATATTTATATTTCATACATTATTTGCAATATTTAAAGTATCTTTTTTTCTTTAGAAAAATAAAAATTTAAAATATATCTACCTGCATAGTGTATATACTTAACTGTTAACCATTCCACTTTTTTCTTTATCACTCCTTCCGAATAGAAACCTTTGCCTAAATTTAATGTTAATTAATCACAGAGTTTTACAATTAAATGAGGTAAGGATTATGATTCGGAAATAGTGTTAACACAAAAGAAAGAAAAATTCTATGCTTTTATAGAAAACGGCGAAACACTGCCCGATTGCTTTCTATCAGAGCAACAAACAATACATGGCAATCACATCTTCTTACGAATGAAAGTGACTTTGTAAATGTGCAGAGCAGAGCCGTAGCATGTGCAGCGTTCATGATGAAAAATAAATAGAAAAATCACAAGCGTTATTAAGTCGTGCACAATAGAAGACTAAAAACCTCAAACAAACAAAACCCCAAGCTGATGCTCATTGACTAAAAACAAAAGAAAATATTCTTTTCAGGTTAGATATCTAAATTAAAAATAAACAATCCAATTAAAAAAATATCCTACTTTAACAAAAGAAAATCGATCTGAAAGCAAATTCATTGTTCGTTCTCTTGAGTAGCGCAATATCAACACATCGCCGGCAGCAATGCCAGACATAAATCAACAAATGTTACTAGAATATAAAAACACGATTTCTGTCTCCTCTTCATTCCGATCAAAATAAACATTAAAATGATTTGAAATGGAATGTGTTATTTTTAACCCTTAAATGCGCGATTTATTATTTCGTTTCGAAAAAATTATATATGATTCTCAGAAAGGTTTATTACACAGGAAAAATAATGAAAAAAATCAGAGATACATTTTTCATATAATATGTCAATCTTTTCATATGTTGCACATCTGAAATATAAGTAAAAACTACTGTCGTGTGGCTGTTTTATGCTAAAATATTGCAAATTAGTAAATATTTTAATAAGTATGTCTCCAAATACCTTATTTTATATAATTATTTATTTTATAAAACTTACCATTTAACCCTTTACATCCCATGACAGAATACGTTCTAGAAATTACGTAGTTCAGAGATTCTGACTTTACACCAGAAAGTTTCCATAGTTAATTTCGCTTTATTTAAATACGGAATGTCTGTTATTAATTAAAGCAAATATTGCTATTTTCATTTTCTGGTGTGAATCAGGTATATACGAATAAAAGAAAAAATATTAAATTCAAAACTTTGTTGTTTGCACATATGCAAAGCTGCGCAGTAAAGGATTAAGGGGGAAAAGTTGTTTTTTCCCTCATGGCTCGTACGGTTATCGTTATTTCTTCAGGAAAAGTACCAGTATATTTTTATAGAAAAAGAGATCTAGGTTAAACGCGCAAAATTTCGCCTTCTTTTAAGAAGAGATTTTCTATAAGATAATGCTGGTGCCAAACAATTTTCTGGTCTGCAAAATTCAAGGAGGCGTTCGAATCATGTTTCTATACATGAATAAATAAAATTTTGAATATAAGTCAGATTGAGTTCGAGCTTGAACTAGCCTAAAAACTAACATACAAATTGAGCCTGTTTCATCCCCATCTCCTAACATGTGCGACACATATAAGTGTTTTGATGCAAACGAATGCAAAAACTTGGAGATGGGACGAAAAGGAAAGGGTAATTTAGGTTTTGGTTCTTCAGAAGTGCTATTGCACTGGACTCCGGAGCTGTGTATTTATGAGCTCCTGTGAATTCTGACCAATATTAAAAAAATTAATAAAAACGGAGAAGTACCAAAGCTGAGCTCCGGCGCAAATTATGCCCTGTAGGCTAATGTTATAAGATTGATAGAAAAAAAGGTTCGGAGAGATTCAAAAAATGTTTGGCGATCACTGGAGCACAGATTAAAATTAAATCCTTGATTAAAAATCACTGGAGTACTTTGATTTTTCAAAAGGGCAAATGTTGTGTGTTTTAATATCTTATAATTTTGTGCATTCTCAAATCTCTCTGTATAGCTACGCATAAAAACTCAATATTTTGTACAACTCATTTATGCGCTATTTATGTTTGAAGGTAATCACTAAGGAAAAATAATGCATTTTATGATAATACCACTCTGCAATAAAACAGTTTAAAAATTGTTAAATCATTAAAAACTAAATCTATCTGCGCAAATTTCATTGCAAAAAACCTGTCAAACGAAGCTGTCTATAAGGAAATAATATCTAGATGCTGCCTGCAAAAAAAAAAAAAAATCACTGCACAAAACTCCAATTTTCTGTCACGTTCACAGATTCTTTTTTATACGTAAAAGCATGAAATTAGCACGCATGGCAATTGTGACAATTTGGACTTGAATTTTTTTTTATTTGTGATTTTTGAATGTTTAATAAATAATATTACTTTGAATTGCTGTCTCATGATGTCTTTTCTCAAATTTTTGAGTCCGAAAATTTGGTTCAAAATGACACCATTTTCTGAAAGTTCCTTTGACTTTACGAAAAATGGAAAGCACTACTTGATTTCACACTTTGTTAATAAAACCCATCTGCTAATTCTATGCACTTACAAATAAGAATCAATCCAAGAACATGTCAGAAATTTGAATTTGAGAATAGCCTTATGCAGAAAAAAAATCATGTTTCATATGAAAAACATACCACTTGGTTGAACCTTCCTATTAACATTGTGTAAAATAGAACTTTTTTCCGATTCCTTTTTTACAGGTTTAAAGCGCATATCAGAATCATTTACTCTTTTTTTTTATTTTCCTATTCAATTGTACTAATAAGGCAATATAATAATAAAGATATGCACTATAGTTAAAAGAGCTTCAACTTTAAAATTGAAGTTGCTACAAAATATATTCATACAATTCTTTACCGTTGGACTTATCTCAGCACCAGCAGAATAAAAAATTAATAAAATATTTTAATTTTATCAATGAAAATGCATGTTTTCCATTTAAAATAACATTTGTTTCATTGTCAAAGAGATTTTGATCTTCGGACATTATGTTCCAAATTTCTCAGATTGTAAAACTTGGGTGGATGAAAGGGAAGGAGTCATTATAAGATCTTTAAAAAAATAGCCTAAAATATTTCATATTTATTTAATTTCAAACACAGTTTTGCATAACATTCAATGAAGAACTTTGCACAGTTGTTGACGCACTGAGCCACCTGGACGACACACCAAGTTGGAACTCTTAATTTTTATATGTTGGTAGGCTGTAACCACAGAAGAATATGGAATAACTTCATGAACCACAACCAGCGCCGCAGTGGTTTGCGAATGCAGCCTTACTAAATATATAAGTGTGAAGGGAGCCAGGATAGGTGTGTCGTTTTAGATGGCTCAGTTAGCAGAGCATTGCCGCGCTGAACCAAATACCCAGGTTTGAAACATGGATTGGATACTTTTTCACATTGTTGTTTTTACAATCTGTTAACAATGTGAATAAAAATTCATGTAATTAAAAATTCAGATTTATTGCGAAAGAAGAGTATGACGTCGTATCCGACACAAGGAACAAAACTTGTTGAAAACATGAACATCGGTATTAGCATAGATATGCATATGAACATACGCAAAATATCCACTGCGCATATCTAGACTTGCATACATGTGCCTTGGAATGATGTCAAGCCCTCGTTTGAATAATGCTTAAATGGCTGCACTAAGTAGCTATTCTTTTGTGGACACCACGCAGTTGCAACGTGTGCAATCAGCCATTTATTGATACACATGCATGCCTCGATGTGCACGGTGGACAAGGACCAAAATTAGAGGGGACATGTGCCCCGTGCGCCAGAACAGAAAACGAACGGGTGCCAAATTAATTTTGGTTTTTGAGTTCTTAAGAGCCTACACTAATCACGCGAAGAAACTCGCAAGCTAATGTTCAACAGGGGAGTGCTCTTTCAAATTTCTCGCTTGAATTTTAATATTTTTAAATGATTTTTTCCCCTTAAGATAGCTGAGTTTGAACTTTAATGTTATTAATTTGTACGTTTTCGATTTTGGTTGCAATTTTTTTATGAGGTTACAATCACTTTTGGAACCGGTTCAAAAAGTGAAAGTAACTTTATATAAAAAAAAAGGCTGCAACCAAAATCGAAACAGTAAACATTAACTCTGTTAGAGATCAACCTCAGCTATCCCAAACAGAAAACAAATAATATAATTTTTTTATGTCAATTCCTACTTAGGTCATCAAAGAAAAATTTAATATAATCCCTTAAGTTAATATTAGTTTTTGTTGCATTAAAATATCTCAATGTGTTGATTTTCTATAAGCAAGTAAACCCTATTGGTTTACAATTGACGTCTATGGGAATTTAGCGAAATATAGAGATATCGCCAAGTTGGCGACTCATTTTGATCGCCAAATTTGGCGATATATCACCAAGTTGGCGATAAACTTAGCGGTATTTGGCGACAGAACAGGGTCCCCCTATGGTAACCCACCTTATAGGTATGGAGATGCATTAAATGCTCTTCAATAGCAATGGCCGCCAATTTTTCTCTCATATAAAACTAAAATTAATTACCGTAATTTCCCACGTATCCGCCGCGGCTTAGTTAAGTATTTTTCAAACCGAAAATTTTATTGAAAAAATGAAGTCAAATAAGTGCTAAGCAGAAGCAAGTCACATTTTATTTAAAATTAATTCTGGTAGGAAATCGAGTTATCTGAGGTGCGGCGAATACGTGCGAAAATACGGTAATTAAATTTAACGAATGAATTAATATTTGAAAAAATTGCATTACATCAAGTGTCATCTAATACAAGTTTAAAAAAAATGTATTTGAACTTGAGTGGATGAATAATAAGTACTTTATTAACGATTGAAAATTTGAACATGATACATATAGGGAGAGTGTGTACTAATAGTAGGAATTGAAAAAAAAATTTTAAAAAGCTAGCTAGAATTTGAAAAGAACGCTCCTATAGGTTGAACATTAGCTTGCGAGTTTCTTCACGTGACTTCCTTTGGATTTCGTTTTCAAGGTTTAATGAATCAATATTTGACAACGTAGATTACGTAATTCAGTATTATGTATTTTTTTATAACACATTTAAAATATGTCGGCTATTAGAATTAAAATTCTCTTTGTAAATTTACTTTGCGGAGGCTGGGGGGAAGGTAAATGCCAATAACAATGTTTGCCCCAGGTACAAAGAAGGCTAGTTTCGGCACTGCGGTAGACAATATTTGCCTTCGTAAACATATGCAGATACCGATGTTCATGTTTAAAGTATTTTTTCCTTGCATGGCACGCAATGTCATAATTTTTTTTGCATTTTCTCAGAAATTATGTGTCATCGAGGCACAGTTCTTTGGGTGAATTTCAGCGAGTTATCTGGCTGTGCAGAGTTTGGGGAGGAGGGGGGTCTTGGTGGGACACAGTGTATTTTCTTTTCCCATGATAACAAGATAAGCTTCACTTAAATCCTCGGAAATTTTTTTAAGAAGAAAGTTTTATACATGACATGAGTAAGATTCTTTTTGCACACAAATATATTTTTCGCACACTTCTCATATTTTTTCAAAAGCGTTACTTCAATAAAGCACTTCCTTTTGCGTAAAATATTGAGGTACAATTTATTCTTTTAGGTCAAAATAATATTTAATTGTAGGGGAAAATTAATTTATAGTTAAATAAAAAAAAATGTAAAGTAACTATCAAAGAGGCTTTACATAAAAGTTTACTGTAACCTAATGAACGTCAAGAGTTATTTGCTTATTATCAAAAACACAATATACCATGCAAGAAATTTTGAGGATTTAAAACAAAGTGCAATTTTTTTTTAATTACTAAATTCTAAAACACAAGAGATGTGATAATAGTAAATGCAATGACATACACATGGTTGATACTCAATTTTGACAATAAAATATAACAGATTTTCAGGAGATGTCTATTTGGTATGAGACAAATAATGCTTATTCAAACTACTTTTCTGAGAAAATCCTTTGGAACATATTTCACAAACAAAGGGTTTTTCTCCAGTGTGAGTCAAGAAATGAGTTCTTAGATATCTATTTTCAGATAATGTTTTTGAACATACTTCACAAATAAAAGTTTTTTCTCCTGTATGTGTCAAAAGATGTCTTCTTAGATTACCATTCTGAGAGAATGCTTTGGAACATAATTCACAAACAAAAGGTTTTTCGCCTGTATGAATGAAGCGATGTTTTCTTAGAGCACTTTTACCATTAAATGCTTTGGAACATAGTTCACACACAAAGGGTTTGTCTCCTGTATGAATCAAGAGATGGTCTCTTAGATATTGCTTATCATTAAATCCTTTGGAACATGTTTCACAAACAAATGGTTTCTCTCCAGTATGAATCAAGCGATGTTTTCTTAGATGATGATTATGAGAAAATGCTTTGGAACATGTTTCACAAGCAAAGGGTTTCTCTCCAGTATGAGTCAAGAAATGTCTTCCTAGACTTCCATTATCAGAAAATCTTTTAGAACATACTAGACAAATAAAAGGGTTTTCTCCTGTATGAGACAAAAGATGTGTTCTTAGATAACTATTCTTAGAAAACGTTTTGGAACATACTTCACAACAAATAAAAGGTTTTTCTCCTGTATCAATGGAGGAATGTTTTTCTTTATCAGTATTTGGAGGCACAAAGTGCTGTTCACTAAAGCAAAAATTTTCTACTGTAGACATTATCTTAAGTGAAAAAGCTTAGTTTCGGATGATAACAGAAACTTGTTCAAAGTATCAGTATGAAGAGATTTTTGTCTCTTTCAGCCAAGGAAATGACTTACTGAACTTCAAAAAGAAAGTTTTATCTAGCTTTGAATCTAAAAATAGAAAGAAATATAATAAAACAACACATTTTTAATAAACTGGACTAAATTTTAATTCTGAATTAAACATCAAATTTGACAAGTAAAATTTCCTTAAATTTATACATTAAATTATCAGATTTTATATTCTTAGGTACAATAGAAATTGAGAATTTTTCATAGATACAAATACATATGAGTGTCTATAGTGTATGCAATATTATAGACACTCTCATATCCGGCTCTATAGGACAATATTGCTAATCGTCACTCACCAACCGGCGAGTAATACTGAAAGTTTGGCGATTGATATTATTGCTACCAAACTGAATAGTAACCAATTGCGATGATAGTAGATCCTACTAAGTAAAAATAAAATATCCAAGATGTAAAACTTTTTAAATTAAAACATATTTTAATTTCAAAAATACAGGTTTCTTGTCTGTTTTATACAATGCATCAACATATCTTTAAATACAGTTTATCACTAATAATTGGGCTGCAGCCATTACTTGTTTTTATTTCTCTACTCTCAGCGGAATGCCAGTGTTTTTTGTGTTCAGCTTAACCTTGTCAAAGGGTAAATAAATTATATTAGTAAATTATGATGTTAATAGTTAGGAAAAGCACATTTTTTTAATCAAGTATGTGTACATTTGTTACTGGCCAGTGCTTAAAAAAACTGGTCAGTCAAAAAAATCTCTGTACTGGCCAGTGTGTAAAAAATTTACTTTGACCTACATCCATACAGACCCCGTACCTGCAGGTGTGCATGCAATACCACAGACATTCCCATATCCGGTACTCTCATATCCAGACTCTCCCATATTCGGACCGATAAAAACTCAAAATTTATTTCATTGCACGCTTGTAAATCTAATTTTGTTTCTCTTAAAATTCCGCCTACTTGTTCGGCTTATTTACGAAAGATATCCAAATAAAATGTTTGCCTCTTTGCTGTCCATACATTCAGCCCCAATTCAATTTAACCTCTATTTCTTATAACTTATTCATATTATCAAACATTAGAGTTACACATTTTTTTCATATTTTTTTTAAACTTCACACTGAATTGTATACATTTTGAATTCCTGTTTATAAAAGTTGCCTTGGGATTCATAGAACAGCACAGCTCAACTCCCTCTGTCTGAAGTAATCAAAGCTGTGTGTTCCGTAACATCACAAGTCCGTTTTTTGCCCAATATGAGTCATATATATCGTTGAAATCGTCTAACTGAGCTCTATCGTTTGACATTAAAAACAACACAAGTTTCCGTATTTTCCGCATGTTACTGACTTGTTGAGTTTCATTAGCACATAATTTCATGGACCTGTGCTGTTCTGGAAAGCAAACAGGCGACACGAGTGTGTCTGTGAATCGTAACAGCACAAAGTTCCACTGTCAGGATAAAATCCATACAAAATGCATCTAAAAAAATTAACGTGGTTAAAGTGGAATAAAGTATGATTAAAGAATTGAAGTCTGATTTTTGTAAAGTTAAAGAACTGCCTCCACTTACTAAAAACAAGAAAAATGGAAAGTGACATTTTATAAAATATTTGAATACAGTTGAAGAACCATAACAGCAGGTAAGAAATCACGCGGGTAACTTATTGAAACACTCATGACAGGAAAAGCAAAATTTGATGAGAAAAGCTTGGAGAGAACATATACAGATGAAATTCCCTGAAAGCTGCTAAAGCCAAGGATTCTGAAATATACTTGTCCTCAATATTACTTGCAGAGCAGCAAGCTTACTTTTCAGAGACTCCTGGGCCAGTGTGGTAAAGATCAGATTCCCAGTGCTGAAAAATCAGGAAGTGAAGTGTGGGAAAGATATGCGTAAACATGTTTGTTGTATTACATTATTGTGAAAATAGAGACTGGGTTTATGACACTGTATTCTGACTCTGTTTTGTTCCCTTTTCACACATTATTGCTTAAAAATAAGTATACTCCTTTTCAAAATCAGAGTTATAGTATCTCAAACCAATTTAACAGACTAATGAGTTCCATAATAACACAAGTCCAAGATATTTATTATTTTTTTATAGACAAATTATTTGTAATACTCGTTATTTTAATACTTAGTGACATTTGTAATTCAGCAAAGTGTAACTATAAAAAAAAACTGAGTTCCAAGTTCAAATTTCCAAGAAATGTCCAGTTTTTTTTTATTTTCTCACTATCTATTCAGCTGCACTGGTGTGTCACACGGCTTCAATTATAATGAGGCATTGGCGTGACGTAGCAGCAAATCGAGTGAAAAACAAAATGGACAAATGTAATGCAACATTTAATAAAATAAATTTATGTACTTCAAATTGTAATTACAAAAACAATATGCAAATATATTAAAGAGTAAATAAAAAGTTTGTATAACTTATGAACCATTTTTAATAAAAAATATGTCCCTCCCTCTTATCCAGACTTTTTCGCATAACCGGATTGCTCCAGTCCACATTAGTTCGGATATGAGAGCTCCTTTTAAACAACTCTTCATTTAAACATAGGAAAACATTATTTTATCCAATGTTTCATTATTTACTAATTTAAGACTGATAGAATTTGCTTTTTATTCATTTTCTGGGTCTGAAATATTAAAAAGAAAAAGAAAAAAAGACCTTTGCAAATGCAGAAATAAACAAAAAACCCCAAGTGCCCTGTTGTGTCGGTATTCACTGACACAAGCACGTCGTAGAAAAATAATCTACCCAAAAGAAAATTAAAAATATGGCCGTTCATTCGCTTTCATCCTATAGTTTTGACTTAATTTCTAACATTACTCTTGAGGAAGATGGACAAAATAAAGGTATTTGCTGCTGTAGGATATGAAAATAATTAGAACAGACATGTTTAAATTAAATTAACAAAGAATAAGACATTATTCAGATTTTACTTATTTTAAATTTAATCAAAAATACAAAACAATTAAATGGTATGCTATTCTACTCTCTGGAGAAGTAGAAATTAAATGAAATATACCTTATTATAATTAAACAATAAAGCTTTGTATAAATCATCATAAAAATATATAACCACATAGGATGAGTTTCAAGTTGGAAAATCAACAGCGACTGTCAACATGTGTCCGTAAAGAGAGAAAGTCACAAATGAACAGGAATTTTCCAGCACGAACAGTGTCCTGTGCGTTTTTATATTTTGTTGGTGATTTATACAAAGCTTTATTATTTAATTGTGTTCTGTCGCCAGTTTTTTGGCGCAGTTTCATCTAATACCTTATTACATTATATTGTTATAGGTGTCAATTCTTTATCAGTTTTTAGTGCAGGTTCCTTCTTCTTAGCATTATTATTCCAGTTTTTAAGTTCCTTCCTCCAATTTGTAGACCATGCCTTCCGTACTCTCTTTCCCAATCTCTCATTCATCCTAGGACTCCTATAAATTCCTATATTATAGGAGTCTTAGTTCACCCAATACCATTCTCCAGGTGCTGACGTCATTCATTTTTGTTCCCATCTCTCCCGACGAGTCACACCAAAAAGCCCGGGAATCGGCGATTTCCGTTCTTTTGTCCTCTTGCTTCATCACACTGTCACAAGGCGCATACGAAAACAGTTCCATCACACACCGAGAAATTCAGCGTTAATCATTGATGTTGTTTGACAATCTTTACAGTTTTTGATTAATTGTTGCACATTTTATATTTTGTAACATTTCTCTTTCAGCAGAGCTTCGGATTTAAAATGAAGTATTAACCATCGCTAAAGATGCTCCGATGGCAGCTGAAGATAACTGGAATCAGCGCACAGAACTACATGCTATGTAAATATTAAAATAATAAATATTAAAATAACATTTAAAACCTGGATATTTTCCCAACAGAATTTCTCTAAAAACATTTTAAATAATAATATTTTTACATTTAAACACATATTTCTATAATTAAATTACCAGGTAGCTATAATTTTTAATTATTCTTAGACATTTTAAAACATTATACGTAATATTGAGTTCACACATATAATATTCACAAATACTGGAAGAAAAAATCTTTACATGGGCGGGCGCCAAGCCAATATATAAAAAAAAAAACTTCCTCAACATGATAGTTGAACATTACAATTATTTATTTACTTACATTTATTTTATAAGTTATATGGAGTAAGTTGCAAATATTGCAACTTAGAATCTGTTAGAGAAATCCAATATTTAAAAAAAAAAACATCTTTTTAAATAAAAGAGTCTAACAGATAGTTTAATTTTTAACCTACCGTCAACCCTACTTTGGTCCTTGCGCGGTTACTTTGTCCCATCCCATAAAAAAAGTTTTATTCTTTGTATTGAACAAAAATTACAAGATATTAATTTGGAGTTTTTGCCCTTGAAAAATATTTTATACCCTATTATAGGGTATTTGAGTAGTTTGGGGGTAACTTAAATTTTTTTTAGCGGCAACACTGGATGTATTTGTAAACAACCGTTTTCGTGTGTAAATTTTAACTCTCCAAACTTTCTATAGTGAAACAACCTGGATAAGAGCTACAAATAAGTTAAGTGTCAAAATATTACCTTTAGTAACCTGTAACCCATGAGTGATCATAGTTTTTCCTTTAACTCTTAAAAAATGTTTTAAGTAACATTTTTTTTTTCAAATGTTACTGTAGCAAAATGTTACATTAATAGTTTTTGTTAAAGTTGCTGAGGATAACATGAGAAAAACTGTTTCTCATTTCTTTAATATTAACAATTGGTTTATTGTGTTTAAATGTTAAAAAAAAAACATTTGTTTATCAAGTTTACAGCGTTAATTTATTAGCAAATGCTATTGCAGGGGGTTTTCAATAAAACTGTATTCACTTACATATGAAATGTATTCGTTTTATATGAAACTAAATGAATGGATGGACCAAAGAAGCCCAGCAGGGGCTACTTTTTTCCAAAATTTTAAAAATAGTTTTAAAAAAATTCTCTTTAAAACCATACAGTTTGCTTCATTGTTTCATGTTAATTGTTTACAACTCCATTTCGACGTTGAAAAATCACATATAATAATTTTTAATAATGGAAATGTGAGTGGAACCAGGAAAAAGTGGCTCAAAGTAGCCCCGATTAAATTTTGAAGAACTATATTCATGAACATAACACGCCCTTGGCTTAAGAGGTATTATTTCAGAAAATAAATCATAATTTTACTCATTTTTAAGTAATGTATACAAAAGGATAGAAAAGTAATGTGAAGAAATGCATGATTCGATTGGAGACCACCCAAAACGTATCTACAGTTTGTGTATTGATGGAAATTTTTGGAAGGAATACACTTTATGCAGGGAGGGAGGCATGCAAACATTCTTTAACTCTTTAAGCATGTCGCAGAATTTTTTCTTGAACGATTCATGAAATACTAATGGCTTTCAAAAATTGGTATGAGTATTTGGGTTGGATTACACTACATGTCTATATTTATTATGCAATGGAAAAAAATGAACGCTCTTCATATGAAATTTTTTGTTCATTCAAAATCTAGGTGATTAGAAAACACAGTTAAGATGCTTAAAGGGATATAATACACTTAAATGTATAAAATACAGAAAAACAATGACTTTCTGAGCATTCACCTGTTTATTTCCTCTCAAACCAAATTATTTTAAGTATTTTGCTGAAGAAGCAACTTTAGGTGCATTAGAATCCATAAAATCCTTCAAATAATTATTTATCATTAACTTAGTCCTAGTGATTGTTATAATATCTTACAAATTGGCAATATTCCAACTGAATAGAAAGTGCCAGGCCAATGCTCTGCCTACCTGAACCCACTACTGGCCGACAAAATTCCCTCAGACAACATTTTCGTAACAAGATCTGATATGTCATTAATACGTTTCAATCAGATACCAGATGCTACATTCAGAATTTCCCCGCAGGCAGTTTCAAGGGGGGGGGGGGCTGCATCCCACCTGCCCTTTGGTTTACAAAATAGCACCCTATTTGCACCTCATTCAAAAAATTAGCACCCTTCTGGCCCCTAATTCAAAAAATTAGCACCCTTCAAGACCATGATCCAAAAAATTTGCACCCTTTCTACATCCAAGTAAAAAAAAATGCCTGTCTGCTTTTTTCATTAAAAAGTACGTTTGCATAGTAAAAATTGACTCAACTTCTCTTGAAAGGCTTTAAAAATCAAAAGAATGAATTTTAAGTAAAAAAAGTGCCGTTAAGGATCTGAAACGTGCCCTTAAAGATCTGAAATGAGCCCTTTAGAATAAAAAAGTGCCCTTTCTGACCGTCAGCACCCTACCCGTTTTCAAAACCTGGGGGAAACTCTGCTATATCATTATACATGGAAGATGCTGGAGGAGTAAATTACACAGAGGAACAATTTTTAACTTAATTTCTGTTGGCTTCGATTTTTCAGCTGTTTTTAAGTCAAAAAAGCGCGCTGATTTCAAAACTGCAATTAGTTTTTTTTTCTATCACGTCAAGTTTTATATCTAAAGATTATATCAATGTGACCACTGTACGCTGAATTGAGAGTGATTCATGGGAAGAAAAAAGCTTCAGAATTCTTAGCATCAAGTCTGCATGAGAAAAATTTGCTTGAAAGGGAGCTAAGGTATCATATTTTCGATCAAGAGAAATTTAATTTTTTCAATACTTTCGAAGTGACGGTGGATTTAATTACTGTCAAGACGTACATGGTTTAGTGACAGAGTTGGGAATTCCATCGTACACCGCAACTGAATGGCGACTGTTTATCGATAGTTCAAAGATTTTTGGGGTATTCTGTAGCTTAAAATGTGGACGTGATAGAAACAACTGGGGCCATTTTTGGATTTAGATGCGAATAATTATCCAAAAATAAGTGCCAGATCTTAGTCAACAAAATGTGTGTTCCCCAGTGTTATTTACTTTCACCAACATTTCACCAAGAATGTAATTAAGTTTTTTGTACTTTTATGTTAACTGGCTGCCAGTGATAACTCGCCAATTCTTGTTTCAACTGCCATAATTTGAATTGCAACAACTGATTGAATTTGTGTAAAGAAAAAGAACTAGCGATCTATTTAAAAAAATTCTAAATCAAATTAAAAGGTTTTGAAACTTTAAATAACTCAAACTTCTTTTTTCGTATGTATAGAATGAGATACGATGGCTTCACTATGAAATAATATGTTTCTAGTTTATGTTATCTCTTATTTAAACATTCCAGTTATTGACTGAGCTAAATCATTAATAGACCCGATTACATGAGATTTTATTATTTGTATTGATAGGTTTGTGTTTATGTATTTTATGATCACAGTGAAATACGTTTAACATGGAATTTAGGGTGCCGAAATTTTATTTCGTGTTAAAAGAATTTCGCGTTAAAAGATTCGTAAAAATAAAGAACATAACTTACAAAGATTTTCGACGTCGTCAAATTTTATTTCGATTTCCTGTTAAACTACTAGTAGGTTGCATCTATTAGGATAAAAAGCAGGTTAATTTTTTTTTTTTTTTTTTTGGGGGGGGGGGGGGGGGAAATCATATACCTTTTTTTAAGTGTCTTTTCAGCATTCTGAGATCTAGCTTGTTTGAATCAAATAAGCAAAGCTGCCTCTAAATCTTCGTGCTTAGCGGTTCTCATACGTTTTCTCTCTGGTTTAAACATACTGCATCCAAACATTAACTAATGGGATCCCAGTTTTTTACTATCGTTTATAAAGTAGAATTGAGAATGCCAAACTCTTTGCAGATTTCTATTTTTGTCCTTCTTTTTCATTAACTGAATTAAGCAGCTTCATCTTCCCTTAAAGTGAAATAGCAGCTTGTTTTCGAACCGATTTCTCAGCCATTGCACTCATAAAGCATAAGCTAATTTACAAAAAAAAAAAAAAAAAAAAAAAAAAACCACTAAATTTACTCATTTTCACCTAAAATGCTGTGGTTTTAACACAAAATTCACCAATTTAACTCAAACTAACTAGATAGAAAGGGAATTTTTTTCGTGTTAAACGATTTTTGTTTCGTGTTAAAAGAAAAAAAAATGTATTAAATTGCATAGTATATTATCCGGACCGCTATATCATTTCGTGTTAACCGATTTTTTATGTTATGCGTTTTCGTGTTAAACGTATTTCACTGTATTTGCCATTTTTAAGCTATTATAATAGAAATTATCGAACTTTTATAGCTATCTTAATTATTTTTGTCAAAATATTTTAATTTAATCATTCATTTACAAAGAGTTACACTTGTCATTCCAACATTAAACTATTGGCAATTTGTTATTGGTTAATGTCATATAAGACTGGGGAGATAAAAAAAAATTTGGCAGTCACTGGCACCTGGTTAACATAAAAGTACCAAATTGTCTAATGTATTTAAAGTAATCTCAATGTTTTAAAGCTTAATGAGCTTATTTAGAAATTTGTTGAAAAAATTAATTTACATTCTACATCTTGTGGCAACATTTGTACAGTCCAAAACTAATGTTGATATCGATAAAATTTACCACATCTTGGAAAAAATCTTCCTTTTTTAATGGAAAGATTTACAGTTGAATCACATGGATGTTTTAAATACCTTGTCCTACTACAATGCACAGAGAAATTGCAAGACCCCTAAAGAATCTGATGATTGTTGAAGACAAAGAAACAAAATGCAAATTTGACTTTGAATACAGTAATCACTTAACGTTCGCGAAATAAAAAAATTAAGAACATTTCAACATTCGCGAACACATAACTTGGTTATTCGCGAATTTTCTTTTATATAGAATATCTTTTTACAAAGTAAACTCGTTTTGTTTTACAAATTCCTTAAACTATTTGACACTGGACAGCTGCATTGTACTATTATAGCTATAGCCTAAGTTACGAGAATTTTAACCATTGATTGTATTTGTATTGAGGCAACGTATAGATTAGTAATTCCAAGAAACCCGAAACCTGACTTGATGCTAAAAAAAAGCCTAAATTTTCTAAAATTCAAAGTTTTTATAGCAAGAGAAAATTTTTCTGCAAAAATTGTATGGGAATTTTTAAAGCTTCAACAGAATTTGTTGAGAAAGTTTCCTTTATTGGTGAGGAATTTAAAATTTGAAAAAAAATCGAGATCACAGCTTTTCTTTACATGGCATTTCATAAACAAAACATCTGTTCTTCCAAACAATTATATATCAATAATTTTTTTCAGCCATCAACTAGCGACTAAACTTTGTACAACATGTTTATTCGAATTTATTTACAACATTTACATTTTAATGCTTAATAAATATATTTTTACGTTTCAGTTGTTTTTTTCCATTTAAAAAAATACAAAATCTAAGCCCCTTTTATGCAGGGGAAGATAGTCTCAATATTCGCGATTTTGACATTGCGGTGGTTTTTGAGAACCTAACCCGCGCGAATGTTAAGGGATTACTATACTTAAAATTGAACCTTTCCGTAATAATCACAATTTTAACTCTGAGTCCTATTTCTACTAAAATACAAGATCTATTAAGAAATTATAAGATCAGTTGAGAAATTCACACACCACATGTTATTTTAAAATCATCATAAAGTGCATGCATTAGTATTTTCAAAAGTACAGAAGTAAAGTTTCAGGTTTTGATGGTGATTTTTATGATTTATTGGACAATGCAATAGAGAGAAGAGTTATCTGAGATGAAAATGATTTTATTTTACAAATGTGCTCTTAAATGTTTGAGAAAAGTGGACCTTTAATGAAAAGTCCTATTAGTGTCCTTGACAATGTTAAAAAAAAAAAAAAAAAAAAAAAAAAAAAAAGATTCTAGAAGCAAAATAAAATGATGTGGACGTAAGATGTTGACAATGGACAAGCTTTTTGGTTGCCTATTAAGAAAGATCATTCAATTCCTAAAACTTCAAAACATTTAAAGCAAGAACATCACCTGTCATGACGTGAAAGAGTCTGAAATCAAATACTTTTAACAAATGTATGGAAAAACCAAAGTCATTGAAACATTAATTAAAACCAATTATTGACACATTATCCAATAGGTTGTCAATGATTTTAATCAGATGATCAGTAGTGCCAACTTTTGAAAAATACTGGTTGGGCTCAAAAACTTTTAAGTAAAGCAACACATACAAATTTTTCCCCTTAGTGTGTGTGTGACAGAGGCGGAGATGGGTGGGGAAGCGAATTAGTAAAGATCGTAATTGAATGTTGAATTATTTTTTCTAAGAAAAATATAAATTATAATTTAATTATATTCTCATAAGTTCTTTCTTAAAATTACCTTATTTTTTGGCCTATAATCCGCGGATTATCTGTTAAAAAAACCCTAGAAATTTTAAGTGCGGATTATCTTCTAATTTTTTTTTAAATCAGAAGCTCATGTCAGATATCCTGTTTCTACCGGCAGTCAAAATAAAAATGTAAACAGTTATCACACGATATTCTACTATCGGCCGTTCGCGGAGTTGCTCGTGATTCGTTCACATATTACGTGTACGTGCTAGTGGCTTCTGATTTTTGTTATAATTTTTAAACTTTTGGCAACATGTTTTTATGAAGAACAAAGCGTTTCTCAACTCATCTCTTTCAAAAATTGCAATGCAATATAATAAATAATATCTAACAGAAAACGTGTTATTTAACACTATAGAATTTAAACTGAACGTTATTATAAAAGCGAAAAATGATTTAAAAACAGCAATTATTATAGAATTATCTGTATTCACAAGCCAGTCTACGTTTTAGCTACAAGATTGAATGAAAAAAAAAAGTTTTTGTATTTTTTAACTTGTAATTATTTTTTTTCAATTATTTTATTACAATTATCATTTAAATAAAGCAACTAAATAAATAGGGAGATGGTTTATTAGTAGTACTTTGGAATGTTGAAAACAATGAGTAATCCTCGTATAGTCCGGCGTATTATCCGCGGATTATAGGCCAATGCGGATTATATGCTAAACTTTTTTATAAGCATTAAAAATTGCGGCTGCGGATTATATAGGCCGAAAAATACGATACATTAATATTTATTATAAACAGCATAAAAAATTGCTAACTATTGAAAGAACAAAAAACTAAATGTCAAGAAAATTATCGTTTAGTCACATAATTGCTTTATCAATTCAAGACATTAAAACAGATGGCAAAATAGGCAGGAAATTTCTTTTCGAGAGAAATTCAATCAAACGTACATACGCTAAAGGGGTTTCAGTGCTCCTGTAAGTCTAATTTAGGTCTTTACTTATTTTTAAACAAAATTATTTTGAGAACGCCAATAACACCTAATTTCTGTTCAGAATTAAATCAATTGAAATTGGGTGGGCGAAAAGATCAAATTATTGGATAGGCTCACGGTCCACATAAGTTGAAGTCACCGCAGACGATTTTTTTTAAAATCCTTGATTAAAACCAGAAAACATATTAATTTTTAAATTCAAGAAAATAACATTAGATGAATATAATTTACAATGTTTCCAAATATGTTTAACTTGCTGAATCAATAAAAGAAGCATTAAATAACAATCCAGAAGATAAATTCTTTTAAACTTATAACAAAAAAGAAAAATCACAAATCAAGCATAGATTATGTAACACTTTCCAACATATTCGGAATACTGTAACAGAACTTCACTAGTATACAAGATTAATAAACAATTCGGAAAACGCATAAAACCTTTGAAGACAATTTTGGCAATTGCCATCTATAGTCTTAAAAGAATTCAAATTCTTTTGTGAATCTCTGTATATATATATATATATATATATATATATATATATATATATATATATATGTATGCAACATTTTACACTAAAATTTGTTCAGTTAAGAAAAGCTTAACATGATTGAAAATTCCCTTTCAGCCATTTCTCTCAAGAAATGGAAACGTATTTCAATTCTTTTGTACAGCCCTGTTTAGTATCTATATATTTTATAAACATGAAGTGATAGGAATTTTTTTTTTAAATTTATAAATGCAGACCACAGCTGAAAACATACTTCCAGCCATTACTGGCCACAGATGGTACTGTCACTGAACACTTTGTGTGTCCCTGTATATGAATGACAATTGCCATGAACACTCTGTTCAATAATACTGATCTTGTTGCATACCTCCATATATCAAATTCAATATATTTGAAATAGTGTAACATCATTAGACTATACTGCAAACGCTATTTCCCCATAGAACATAATTAAACAGAATACTTTTGAGTGTCCCAGTCAACAAACTATGAATGCGACTATGAATGCGACCAAACTATGAATGTTTTCCCTATGGTTTCCCTCCTCAACACTTTAATAAAATAGTTAATCAAGCAAAACAACCAAGACAGAAGAAGGAATTAAGTTTAAGCAAGTCTATTTATTGCACATTTGATTATATCCCACAGCTTTATGAGAGATTAAGATATGCATTGCTAAAATATAACATTAATTTAATAGCTAAACCTCCAACAAAATTGAAAGAATTGATTTACAGCAAAATTTATCCTGTTCCCGATTATGAAAAAGCTGGAGACTACATCATCCCATTCGGCACAGAACAGCATAAGAATTTATTTTACATTGGTATGACATGTCGAAAATTTAAGGAAAGATTAAAAGAGCACATTTCTGATGTCAAGTTTAACAAACCAAATACTGCTTTATCCAGATTGCATCAAACAGAAAATATTAAGATAAACTTCGAAAAAGCTAAAATTATCATTTCAACGTCTAACCACTACTCATCAATAATCCGTGAATCCATTGAAATTTTACTTAGAAGTGATAATGTTTGTAACGACGTCCTTTCCTATAATATTCCCGCAATTTGGTACAATATCCTAAATATTTCACGATCTTCTGATAATGTGAACTAATCTTTTCACCCCTCTGCAGAGAAATGGACTGAACTCCGCTTGCGCATGCGCACTATCTTTGTTTTTAAAATGTATTTCTATTCAGTCAATCATCTTTTATCCCTTTGAAAATGAACGCGTGTGTGTTCGACAGATCTCGGGTTACATTAAATAATATTTTTATATGTTTTTGTCACCTTTTAAGTAGTTATAAGTATATTATAAAGTTTATGACATGCTTCAGTTTCAATACTGAACATGCCACAGTCAATCTCAATAACATATACAAATGGCAGAGCAATCCGACTCTATTACCGCGAGTGAGAGCTCAGACAAACCGGATTGCTACACACTTTTCAACTATGTTGGAAAGTGTTAAAAAATGAAGTACAATGAGCTTGCAAAGAGGAAGTTCTATAGCAGGCATAAAGAAGATTTCCCTTAAAATTGATATAGTGTCATAATAGCATCCTTTAAAAAATCGATTTTTTTCTTTACTCTTTTATGCAAAATTAGCAGCATTTACCCACTGCACTGGTCGGTTTCTCTAAAAGAATCTTGAATCAAATGAAATATATCTAGTAAAGATGAAAAACGAGATTTTTGCCTTTTTATATGTTTTTTATAAAGTTTTTGAACATTAAAAAACACTAGAGAACAGGAATTCTGCTTTTTCAGAATTTAGTGTCGCCCCCGGCATTTCCATTACTACATTTTCTTCTGATGGACTGATGGCTTCTATTATTATGAAACAGCCATTATAAATGAAGCGTTAGGTGAAAAAAAATTATGGCCATTTTGTTTTCCCCACTCTGACCAGAAAATCAGAGTTCTAACTTTTTACGGCTGCTCTTTCATCTTCACCTAACACTTCATTTATAATGGCTGTTTCATAATAATAGAAGCCACCAGTCCATCAGAAGAAAATAACTCGATTAAGCAGATCTCTACTGCAGTACAAAACATATTTCAATTTTTAGACTTAAAGCACACGTTTTATTTTATGTAAAATGACGTCATTCGCATGCGCTTAAGAATTCCACATTTATGATCTACTCTTAAACATCAGCAGTAAAGCATGCATAGCACATCACTATCACGAAATAATGCACAAATGCAGCAAAAAGATGCTGCCATTCAAGAAAATCGCAAAAAACGGCTATCTAATGATTCATAGATACTTAAAATTAAATATAGTTTATAATAGCTCCATTGTTTTAACAGAAATCATTCGTTTATATTTTTTTCAAAATAGCACGTATTTTAATTACATTTTCTTTCGGTTATTATAAGAAAATGGCAGCAAAAATATATAATTACTATTTTAAAACTATTTTTCCTTTACTTTCTACAGATATGGAGTACTTCCGTTGCCAATATTAAGCAAATGGCTCTAAAAACTACAAAAAAATAAATATTTTAAAAATAAATGGCGATACAGTTTTCAAACAAAATGCATTTAAAAGAACTTTTTTTTTTCCAATACGACGGTATAAAATCGGAAATGTGCTATGCTTAGAAGTTTAAAAAATTGCTATAGAGTATTTAATCGTATGCTTTGTTTTATGGCTAGCTTCTGTAAGGTAACGTTATTTTTTGGAATACACAAAATAAGCTGGGAGAAAGAAACAGCCTACTGTACCGGGGGCTAAAAAAAAGACATTTTCTTAATATCTAATCAAATGTTCATAATTGTTGACTTATTCGTATAATCTCATATTATTTAATTCAAAGTCAATTTTGGTTACATAGCAGACAAAATAGATCTAAAATCACTGAAGTATCTGTTTTTAACTATTTTTTAGTAGGTTTGTTGTCTTGAATTTCCCGTTTCTACCTAAAACAGCTGCTGAGGTATTGCCAAATGTCCTGAAATGTTTGACACCCTCCCCTAGGGTGAGGAATTTTCAAATATCCTTTCTCAGTGCGCTTATATCTTAAGAGGTATCCCCCCCCCCCCCATTTTCATGCTTCTAGTTTCAGTAGTTTCGACTGTGTTGATCATGAGCCAGTCAGGCATAAAAAAGTTTGAATTTACATATATATATACAGGCAGATAAGCATAGCAAGTGAGATCCATTCAGAGGGTAAAATAATTAATAATTATTTCTATAATGAGTCATTATAGTTTTATTAACAAAAAGGCAAACACATCATTTAAACTCCTTAATAGAATCTAATGAGACGGTTTAATTATTTTCGAAACATACAATTCTTGACAGTCCTTCGGTACCTACATAAAGGGAAGAAAACAACATAAAAAATATTATTTAAAACAAGAACGAAAATTCATGCGTCCAGCGCAGATTATGAAAACACTTTCCTACACATTCAGAATATTGTAACCAAACTTTACTGTTTAATACGGCAAAAGCAGATGGTTCAATAAACAATCTAGAAAACGCACTTGAGAACCCAATTTTAGGAATTCCCGTCACGCATCGGAAAAATACCTGAACTGTCTTGTGCAGCCCTGTATAGGATCTATACTTTTGAATGTATACTACATAGTACAGTAAAAGTGAGTTCTATTAAACGGATAGCAGAGTTAAAAATTCTCATTCAGCCATTTCAATAAATAACTCATGTACTTGAAATCTTCCATGCAGCTTGTATAGAATCTTATAGAATTCATACACACCCAGCAATGGATTAAAAATAGTTCCTTATTCAAACAGGTACCTCAGGTCACAGGTTCCTTAGGTACGTCAGGTTCCTTATTCAAACAGGTCACCAGGTAAAGGGGTACGGCGTCCCATTACTTTTTTATTTTATCTCGAGCATCCCCTTACTTTATATTTTCAAGGAAGACGCTAGAGGCAGAGGAGGACGCAGACTTTCCAAACTTATTATTTGTTTTAGAAAATGAGAACCCTAATAAATTAATAATTATAAGAAATAAGGTATTGATTTTTAATACTTTTCAAAAAAGTTTAAAAGCGGTTACTGTGCTGGTTCGCCTATTCACATTTTAACATCTATAAGTTTGCTTGAATTGCATCATAATTTTAAAATGCTATGTATATTTTTGAGGTTCAGTGTAATATAGCACTATTGAAAATGTTGTTGAATTTGTACAGCATCAGTATCTAGTTTACGAGTAAACGAAATGAGTTTTTTATATTACGCTTAACGGACGGAAATTGTTTGAATGCTGAGATATTAATGACGTTCTAATACTTTAACTACAATGAAAATTAAATACTATGGTATAGAAATTCATTAGAACATGTTCCCTATCGGAAGTAGCATTTACCATTCGTTTACAGGGACATTTAAAAAATTCAAACACCATGATCAGTTAACAGTAATTATTTGAAATGCATGCAAACGGTACTATGTAAAACATTGCGTGAAACATTTGTAGTACTTTTACAAGGACACACAAAAGAATCTGGACACATTGTTATCTACTATGGGTTCAGTCACTTAAAAATGTTTTTGATTATATTATCAGTGCTCCCAACACATTTTAATCCTCCAAAAGGGGGAAAGGGAACCATTTTTATTTAAAAAGGGGACTTCAGGGGACCATTTATATTTTAAAAATGGACCATTTGTCTAAAGATACTGCACACAGTATTCCTAAATATACAAGAAAATTTTTAAAAAATACTCCAGACTTTCAATTCAAATTGCTGAGTATTAAAATTAAAAATTAGATTAAGATATATATTGTTAATTATGAACTTTAAAAATAAAATTTAGCTACTTTCTATCCAATAGACGCTGAGATAAGCTATAACGTTGATAAGAAAAAGCATAGTATGACAAAACCAATATTGAATCAACAGTTATTCATAATCATCTTACATATTAGATTTGGTGAAATTCCATTCCAGACATAACGAGATCTGGCTGTCACGGAAATCGTTAAAAATGCAACTCAGTAGCACCACCTCTGTCGGGCGAAATACATGAAAACTAAACAGCATCAATTTATGACAAGGGTTAAGTGAATGTGAAGTTTGACGAAATTTCATCACAGAGATACAGTTATCATGTAAATTGTGAAAAATACAGCATAGCATTACCACCTGTTAGGCCCAAAACTTAATGAACACTTGTATGTGCTAAAGTCTTATTCAATATGGCATTTGAAGAAATCCCATGCTTTAGTTTTTGGAATACAGTTGAAGTGGCTACAAAATTTGTGTCACATACAGAGAGAGAGAGATTTTAAAACATTTCAAATCAGTCCAAACTAAAACATGTAAATCCACCAAAATGATTCTAGTACTTTCTTCTTATAAAAATATATTTAAGAAGTATAAAAATAAGCAGAAACTTTAATTAAGATTTCCTTTAAAAGGTGGGATATACTTCTACATCAAAATCGAAAACGAAACCAAATGTATAATAATAAAGATAGAAGTTTGTTTGTATGTTGAAGAGACTGCTGAGCATACAGATACAAGATGAAGGCCAGGTACATCTATGTTTCAAGTTATGCACCAAGAAGCCAGTTTTTGGATTCTTTCTAATTTTATTTTTTCGCTTTCTAGTATTTTTTCCCCCTGTTTCACGGTGAATTTTTACATTAATAAAAGGAATTCACAAGATTAATTTTAACACAATTATTCTAATTGGTAAATGAATCATATTAGATGTAAATTTCTAACTGGGCGAAAAATGTCCGGACCAGGATTCGAACCAGGGATCTCCTGGCTGAAGCCGCCAGTGCTCTGCCATCTGAGCTATCTCGGGCGAATCTGATTGAACTTTTCCACCCAGCTAACCTTAATGATTATAGCATCTGGTCTGAAACCTGGTTCAGCTCCTGTGATTTATTCTGTTGAGCTGAACCAGGTTTCAGACCAGATGCTATAATCATTAACGTTAGCTGGGTAAAAAAGTTCGATCAGATTCGTCCGGGATAGCTCAGATGACAGAGCACTGGCGGCTTCAGCCAGGAGATCCCTGGTTCGAATCCTGGTCCGAACATTTTTCGCCCAGTTGGAAATTTACATCTAAAAGGAATTCAGTTTCAAATATTTAGCTCAATGTAGTAAATTTTGTCTTTTATTATCTTTAAGTAAAGTTTATTCAAAATTCGTATGGCGATTTTTTATTTTTTTGCGAATTGCAGCCTTTATTCATATTTACTTTCAATTTTTTGACATTTGTAAAAGGAATTCACTTTCAAACTTTTAGCCCTAATACAATAAATTTTGTGATTTCGCGATTGCGTCCTGCAATTTGAATTTTTATTGATTTTTAAAGTTTTTTTTTTCAATCCGTGGCGATTTTTTTGGCATTTTTGAAGGAAAACCTGTTACAATGTTGTAGCCTACTGAAGTAAATTTTGGCATCTATTTTTATTTTTTTTACTTATTTTTATGCGTTTTTTGGTGATTTTTCCACATTAGTCAAATGATTCCGATTTAATATTTTTAGTCTTTTATAGTATATGTTTTCCTCTTATCAATAAAGTTTATTCGGAGTTCTGACTGCGATTTTTTAATTTTTCGCATTTTTTTATGCAATTCTTAGTTTTATCATGTTTTGTGACAACCTTTGGACATTTGTAAAAGGAAACCTGTTCCAATTTCTTAGTCTATTTTAATATACTATGTCCTCTTTCCAATAAAATTGATTGGAAATTCGTACAGTGTTTTTGAATTTTTATTACTTCTGTACACAATTTTTGAGTTTTTTTTTTTTTTTTTGCATTTTGCGGTGATTTTTCCAGATTAGAAATTTTTTACCAGTCACTGAAAGGGGGCTAAATGGGTCAAAAAACACAAAAGTGAACCAAAGGGAACCTTTTTCTAAAAAGGGGGGATGGGAGGTAGATTATTTGGGAGCTCTGTATTATGCATTTTATGCAATACTTTTATATATTATGCTGAATAAAATATTAATTAACTGAATAGTATGTAAATATTTGTACAGCCATGAAAAAAAGTAAACACTCCCTACTAACACTTCAACAAATTATCGTAGACGAAAGTTACTGGTACCGAACGATTGGAAATAGTCTTCTTTTAAATGGTGTATATAAAATTAGCTTAGGGGCCCATCTACATATTGAAACGAACCCAAACCTCATTTTTTTCAATGGCATACTCAATTTTAACGCGATATTTCAAATCTTCGGTTCAAACTATGCCTAGACACCAAATTTCAAGTCATTTGAATGATAAGTTTTTGAATTATAAACATTCAAAATTTGGTGCTTCAATGTTAAATTACATTTTCATATTTTTATTTATATCTCCTGAAATTATGCTCCTAATGTGCTAATCTTTTGTGTAGCAATAATACTAGTGTTTCCAAACATAAATACGCTAAATTTGCAATTTTTATAATTTTGTGATATGAATTATGAAATTAACATTCGAAAAAATTATGAATTGCAGCCTGTAATTTTTTTTGGTGGATTCAGATTTATTAAGTCCTGTTTTATGAAAATCCAAAATTTCACATTTTTCTTCCAAATAGTTTTCAAATTATGCTTAAAAAATGGCAAAATGATGGTTTAAGAGGCCGTCTATGATGGAAGTGAGTAGATATTTTGAAATTTCTTCTGCTATCCTGTTAACTAACAGGCTTCATTGGCTGCTTGAGTGGTTATTAAGGTGCCTTGATCAAGAAGGGGGCTCTCTGGGTTAACAATTGAGTACCGAACTTCAATTTGGATACAGCCCTTAAAATACGCTCGTTTTAAAATAATTAATTTCTCGGAAACTTATGGTACGAATTGCATTAAAATTTGTTTTTAGGCTAATTGAAGGGCGTAGAGTTCATTTATGCTGTCAGAATTGTGTATTGCTATTGAAAAAAAATAATAAAGGTATGGTTCGTTTTAATATGTAGATGGCCCCCTAAACAAATTTTATGTACATCATTTAAAAGTAGACTTTATTTCCAATCTTCGGTACCAGTAACTTTCTTCTGAGATAATTTATTGAGGAGTTAGTAAGGGGTGTTTACTTTTTTTCCCCACGACTGTACCTATGCTAATGATATTTGCAAAATCTATGGTCAGACGAAAACACCAATTAAACAAAACAAACATATATATTGACTCATGGTGAAAAGCGGATTCTGAAAGGAAATACCAACACACGCACATACATAGAGAA
Organism: Maratus speciosus; assembly: GCA_963932465.1. Classification (NCBI taxonomy): domain Eukaryota; kingdom Metazoa; phylum Arthropoda; class Arachnida; order Araneae; family Salticidae; genus Maratus; species Maratus speciosus. The sequence goes on along the minus strand of OZ010794.1, from coordinate 70,144,180 downwards.
TTGCTGTAAAAAAAGTGAAAACGAATTCAGGGTACTTTAAAAAGTAAAGATATACCAAAATTTCAGTCTTTTTTTTTCTTGTCATGATTGTACAACTATGATCGCCCTTGGCGACCAGTTTGGTCTCCCTCAAGGGGATTCTTCACTCACTTGAAAACACACGCTTCGTAATGTTAATCCTATGAGCAAGTTATTTTCAAATTTCTCGTTTCAATTTGAATATTTTTAAACGAGGTTTCGAAACTGAAAGTATCTTTTAAAAAAATCTGCAACCAAAATCGAAAAGGTAAAAAAGAGTTAAATTAAAGATTGAGCTCAACTATCCTATGCGAAAAAAAAAAAACCCGTTTAAATATATTCAAGTTTAAATAAGAAATTCGAAAACAACCTCCCCATTGGTTTAACATTGCGGAGCGGGTGTTTTCAAGTGAGTGAAGAATCCCCTTAAATGTATGCTAAGCAAATGTGTCATGTTACTATTTTTCATAATTCAATTTACTTGCTCAATCTTTTGCCAAATCGGAAGTTTCTGATAGAGAAATCAAGAACTCAGTATTTTAATGTTAGCGGGGCGCAGGTGATAAATCGCCAAACATTGTTCCCGTTGCATGTTTTGTATTTCATTAATTTAATTTACAATATAATCCTATTACTCATTTTATTTAAAATTTAAAACTTTCATTTAAAACTGAAACATTTAAAATTCATGGCTTTCACATCTTTTCTTACTTTCTTGTGTTTATAAACGAAGGGAAAAGAAAAATATTAAATAATGCAACAAACCATGACATTTAATTTCAACTTCAAAGCATTGTTTTAATTTACAACGCAAAAAAAAATAAAAAACTGCTAACTGGCGAGTTAAAAAATTCTATTGGCGAGATTTGCACCCGGCTAACATAAAAGTACCAAGCATTTTTTGCGATCATGATAACTTTTATGTACACTGGTCAAAAATTAAGGAAAACAGCAAAAGTAGCGATTACTCAAAATTTTACAAGTAGATTTTAATAAAACTGAGCCACAATGTAAAACACATATTAAGGTATAAAATAGAGATTGTGGTTTTTCAATAAATTAACACAACTATAAAATAAACAAAATAAATGAGCCAGTTTGGTATAGGAAAAGTACCTTTAATATGGAGTATGATCACCCCTAGAAGCAATACAGCACATACAGGGATATGTGGTACTATCAATTATGCGATCGATAAGTTCGCTGGGAAGTGCGACCCATTGCTCTTGTAAAGCAATTGTAAGCATAGCAAGGCTCTGAAGAGGGGTATTGAAAGCAGCGACACATTTTCCTAAGGCATCCCAAACATGCTCGAAGGGATACACGTCCAGTGATCGAACTGGCCATTCCATGCGCTGAATTGTTTGGTGCTGAAAATAATCTTCTACGATGTGAGCCCTGCGCGGCCTAACGTTATCGTCGTGTAACAGGAAATAATTAACTATTGCACCAGCATAGGTGCGCACATAAGCATAAAGAATGTCATCTTTATAGACGTGGGCATTCACAGTTCCACGTGGAAAGACATGGAGGTCTGTACGTCCGCCCAAAGTGATACCATGCCACACACGCCCTCTTTCATATGAATCTCTCTCACGAATGTTTGATGGATGATAGCGTGTTCCATGTTCTCTCCAAATCGATCAACACCAATTGTCGCTTTGGAGGCTGAAGTGGAACTCATCCGTGAAGAGAACTCACCTCCATTGATCAGCTATCCAGTAGATATGTTGACGTGCCCACCTTAAACGTTCCCTACGGTGACATGAGGTGAGTAGCACACAAATGTCTTGTCGTATCGCATAAAGACCACCTTCATGAAGCTTTCTACGCACAGTAGACTTTCATGCCAACCTTCCAGTGGCTGCAGCAAGAGAGAATCTAAGATGAGAGGGTGTTACTGTTCTATTCCTTCGTGCACATAACCGCAATTATCGTCATCGGTGCTTGTCGTAGCTCTTGCCTGTCCTTGGTTAAACCTTCTGGAGGGCGAATCATTGGTTTGAAATTGTTTCCAAAACCTATGAACAACAGAAAGACTCAGATTTAGCCATCTGGCAACCTCTGTCTGACTTCGACCTACCTCCAATCTCCCAATAGCTCTATATTGCAGTTATGCAGACAAATGATACCTCGAGGTCTTGGCTACCTCAGTTTTCTTATATCATAATCACAGCGACCCCAGCGGCCGTAGCTTGCAGCACCACTAATTTGCATTTTGTAATTTTATTCAGTATCTTTTAGTTAACAACATATGCAAATTTCACATGGATAGGTTAATTTTTGAACGAGTTATCGCTGTTTTTGTGATTTTTCCTTAGTTTTTGGAAACCAGTGTAGTTTTATTCAAAAAAATAATTTAGATTTTTTAATCAGAATGGAAACCTTGCATAATTGTTTATCGCAGTCACATGACTTGGACTATTATAATATAAATAAAATGATAGCGATAGAACAATATATGGCGACTTATCAACTGTGCCTGGCTAACATTAAAGTACCAAAATGGCCGCCTGGAATACTAAAAGCGAAGTGGTCCGCCCGGAACTGTTGATGACAATCACATGACTTAGGCTATTATTATAGAGACACTTTCCTTCACTATACGTGACAATAAAGTAAAAATGTAATAATTTTCAATGTTCTCAGTCGAAAGCATTTATCCTACAACTATTTCCAAAATATTCCAATAAAAATTTCATTGCTTGAATTAGTGTTATTGAATTAGAAATTTTATTCCAAAAAAATTCAGACATGAAATAATGTTTTACATGTTTTAATTCAACAGCAAACCATTTAACACACAACAGATAAACAAAATTTGATTAAATTAACTTCAATTGAATTTACATTTAAAATTTAATTTTTGAATTACTTTTCTCCGCAATTGAGAAAGGAAAAACAAGATTCAAAATCAAGTTTGCCTTATGGGTGATACAGGCCCTAATACATGCTTTTTTTTAGATGACGTCAATTGCATCCACTAAAGCATTCGACTTTTACCGTCCCATCTTAAACAACATCTGTTGAAAGGTATGCATATGACATCATTATCGCGGAATAACACACAAACGCAGAAAAAAGCAATGGCGTCATTTAAAAAGCTCGGCGAAACCAATCGGGTATCTAATAATTTATAACACTTCACTTTTTTGTTTATAATAATTCCATGTTTTATTAGAAGTCATTCATTTATATATTTTTTCAAAACTCGGAAAATGTTATATCACACAGATTAATAAAATTGCATTTTATCTGTTTTTTGATACGAATTTAATAAATGCAGAAAAAATAAGTCACACAAACGTGCTCTAAAATACATTTTTGTAAAGATAAAATGTTTTATCGTTTGTAAAGTTAAATTGCAATAAACTAAAATAAACAGAAACGAAATATAACCAAAACTCACTGGGTTTTATAACGGTCGATATTCTTGACATTTTAATTTTTTTTCAGTTTTTATGAGAAAATGGCAGCAAAAAGATACAGCAATTTATTATTTTTCTTTTTTTCCCTTTACTTTGAACAGAAATGGAGTACTTCAGTTGCCACAATTAAAAAAAGTAATAAAAAATTAAAAAAAAATTAATATCTTAAAATTAAATTGAGACACAGCTTTCAAACAAATTGCATTTAAAAGAACATTTTTTTCCTTATACAACGGTGTAAAAATTTTAAATGTGCGATGCTTAGAAGTTTAAAAATTTGCATTAAATAAAATTTCAAAACCAAAATTTCATTTCAAATAAAGTGTTGCCATTCGCAAAATGACGTATGTGTTACGCACAGATATGTTTGTCCTTTATTATATAGATTTTCAAACCTCATCAGACTATTATTACTTTTTGAAATAACAATCAGTGTATCAAACACACTTAATTATTTTTTATATTATTGGGAATTCGGGGGTCAAACCCCTTTATAAAAAGTATTTTCAGCTTAAACGTTTATCAGAAAATCAGTTTTACAGTTAAAGAACTTTATTGTGAAAAATCATGTTTAACAAAAGTTTATTAACTAAAATATTCTCAATCATTTGAAAATATTACTGGCTTATAAATGAATATTGTATTAAAAATAAATAGAGATTTGAAATTTTTTTTAGATAAACTAGGGGATCGTCCGCGGGCTTCCCGGGTTACAGAATGGAGGTGAACACCTTTTTTTTAAAATTGAAAACTAATAATTTTTTTAGATTGCCCACTAACATTAAAAAAAAATTTATTCATATAAAAAATATCAATTATACAATCAAATAAAGTTTTGAAATTTATCAAAAACTATATTTTCTTCATAGCTGCACATGCTAAGAGTTATTTGACAAAGATTTTGCTACTTACGGCATCCTTTTATATTCTGATAATTTCAGCGCTTTAAGCGCTTAGTTCAATTACATGTCTGTTAAATTTGTGTTTTATTTACATTATTTTTTTTTATTTATTCATAGGGAAGTTTCTTTAATTGATATTAGCCGTATGAAAATGATGAACTCTTTATGTTACTGTAAGGGCAAACGGATTAATCTTTCGTAATCGAGCTCAGCGCGATATAGATAAATTTAAAAATATTTAATGCTTTAAAATTGTTTTTAAAACAATAGACAATTAGTAAACTAAGATGCACTTTGCAAACAAATTCCATTTGAATTTTTTTTCCTATTTGGTGATCTAAAAATTTAAATTGTAGTATTACAAATATGTTAGATTTGTGGGTTTTTTTAGTATTATTCTTTTATTTGTTTATAAAGGAAGTATTAATTTCGTTATACAAAAATAGTCAGGAACAAATGCTGAACAGTGCTTGTTCCTTTATGTGCAAAATGTTTATTATTATTATGTTTTTGAGCCGGCACGTGATAAGACAAACTTAAAAATATCATGCTTAAAAATTATTTTTAAAAAACATAATAAATCAGTCAATTAAGATACAGTTTTTAAACAAATTGCATTTCAAAGTAGATTTTTCCCCTATGCAACGAAAATTGAAAGTGTACGACGGTCAGAAGTTAAAAAATTGCAGTAGCGAAAATTTTAAAACCTAAAGTTGATCGTGAAGTGATGCCATTCGCAAAATGACGTCACGTTACGCACAGATACGTTTGTCTTTTATAATATAGACACGTAATCAGTAAAATATAATAAATATCAGTTATTAGGATGAGGTTATCAGTTGCGGCTTTTATGCTTGGTATTCCGGAATGAAAAACGGCAAAATTTATTCCATTCTGACATGATCGTAGAATTTTTTCCGGATAAAATCTAAACCCGACATCCTTCTCGAAATTTACATACGCACTTTTCCTATCCGTATGCATAATTTCTTTATTGTATTTTGTTTGATCATTTTAAAATAATTTTAACTCAAAACTTGAAGTCAAGATTGTCAGCAATATCTTTCATGTGAACAGACGCACTCTTCACTTGGTATTCTAATCTTAGTTACGGAGAGTAGTAAAAATTTCTGTAATTTATGTTTTTAGGCGTACTTGTGTTAAAATGTTCAGTTTTAAATAAGAAAATGATCGTTTTCTTTTAAATATGACTTCATTTTCACTTAAATAGGCATTTCGTCTAGTGTCTAAAACTTAGTATCAGTACACATGCAGAAGAAAAAACAAAACGGAAAATTTATCAGGAAAAATGCGTGTTTTCAAAAGCAGTATGTCATTTTCCGTTCAAATTATTATGCCTCTAATAGGGATTTTGGGGGAACCCTAAAATGCGCTTGGCTCCACCTAATACGCATGCGCCTGACAGAGGGTCACGTGACGACATCTAGTAACCTCTTGGCATCTTGGCAGCATATCTGGTTTGGCGTAATCGCTTTTTCTACAATACAAGTAACCCTTTGAACGCGTTACCTCTTGGCGATTTGTCATTCTCATTTTCTATTTTTTATCCCTCCGTATGTAGCGTTGCGATCCTCTGTGGATTTCATCTCACTCTGCGTCTGCTGATTAGCTTAGAGATTGTAGTAATTTGAATAAAGTAAGTTTTAAAATATTTATTATTTACGATTGTAGTAAATAAAATGCAGTTCGAAAAGTGCTTTTCGCAAACTTATACATCGGTCGAAATGATCGTAGCATAAGAAAAAAAAATGGCAAACACGACAGAAAATGCGGTATTTATAAATGCTGCTTTTTCTTCTATTAAAAATGTAATTATTATGTTACCCTGATCATTTAGTAGTGTGCAAAGTTTTTTTAAAGCACTTTTCTTACATATAAGAAAATAATTTGTATTATTTATATAATATAATGTTATCCCAACGTCACTTTTTAAATATTCATGGACTGTATTTTTAATAGACTGTAATTTATGAAATCTATGTTTTTTTTTTTTAAATGTTTTTCTATTCTCTTTACAGTGACACTTCCTGCCAACCACCATTACCATTATCAGCACCAGTAACTCGCAGCATATTGATTGAATGTGTATTGTCTTTGCTATATGGTTTGATATTTCACATCATATCACTGACAATACTTTCTCGATTACACTTGATTCTATAGATGTTAGCTGTGAAACGGGAAAAGATGGAATTTCGTGCAGAGATTGGAATAGGCGACTTTATTTCTAATCCAACATCCTACTTCAGCATTATCTCAAGGTATAATTTTATTTCATGATATTGTGGTTTTTAGTATATAGGCTATTGTCATGGTATGTTCTATTGCTCTTTTCTTAAAAAAAAAAAAAAAAAATCCTGAGAGAAATGTTTCCTTAAAAAAAAAAAAAAAATCCTGAGAGAAATGTTTCCTTAAAAAAACCCACCCTAGCATTTCATTTTTAATACTTCATTAATTAATTATTTTTTGTTTTGTCCTGTTTATAAACAATATTTATAATAATAAAAATACCTGAAGAGTTATAATACAGAATTCTGGTAGAACACAAGCTTTTTTTTTTCGGAGATTTCATTATAATACATGTAAATTAAATATTTTTGTGTTAAACCATTTAATATATTAATGAAATGCTTCGTATTTAGCTAATTATGAGTTGCTCTGCTAATAATCTTTACAAAGGTAACATCAGACAAAAAATGCATTTATTATTGATTCTTAATGAATGAATGTGAATAATTAAATAGTTCAAATATAAATACACATTTCAAAAATTCTGAGTATTTTGTTTTCAGTGTCCTTTTAAAAAAATATTTTTTTTTTTCAAAGTAAAATAATTATCTGCCCCTTTTTTTTTTACACATAATAATGCTCTTCTCTTGATTTTATGCATTGTTTCAATGTAGTTTTCAAGCTTTCTTTATTTTATTAAATCTTTTTGACCTTTTATGAAAATTTTATAACTTAAGGCAGGAATAACTATTATAGATGGTAAAGCAATCACTGATAGGATTAGGGTCAAAGACAGTGCAGCATGGCAGTGGGTACTGCAGAGATTAATTTAGCCCTAGCTGAATAATCTTATATGACAACTTTAAAAAGAAGATAAAATTTTCTTTCTTGACTCTAGATTTTCTTTGAGAATGCAATTTTGCTTTTATTTTGGATAGTAAGCTTTGTTCAGCATTGTTGGGTTGCAGAAATTCCTCCAGTGGGGAATCAAATTAAAAAATTGGATTGTTCAGAGGATGGTGTGGTAAATCTTGCATTTCATATGTGTATATAGGTAAGTAGATTCGTGTATTGTTGGATGAAATAGCTATCTTCATTTCTAAAAAAAAAATTATAATAATCCTTGCACTATTATCATAGCATATCTTGCATAATAATCTTTATAATTATTATAATAATAATATCTTGCATATTATCATAGTTGGATTTATTGTAGGCGTTTGACTTTCTCACCACATAATTATAGAAATTATTACATATAAAAATATGAAAACGTAGTTTTATAGTGAAATGTTGATAAACATACAGTTCTTAAATCAAAGAATGCTATTTAATATCAAAATTGATCTGTTAAAGAAGTTTTATAGGATCAAAATCTATGCATAACAAATTTAACCATCTTTCACAAGCTTAATACTTGACCACTGTTGAATGAAAGGGAAAAAGACGTTCCTCCCTGGAACATTGAGATGTACCCTCGCCGGTGAGTTTCAAATTTTATGTTTTTTAATGGGCAAAAGTGCAATTTCTCCACCGGATCTATAAAATATCCCTCCTTGAGAAAAGTGTCTGAATTCAACACTGTACTTGACTATTTTACAGTGGACAGTGTGCGATCATTTTTTAATTTATCTAATTTTTTTGTTTTTAAATTTTTTACTCAAAATTGCACTATTTCATATTTTGAAAAATCATCTTTTCACCTACTGTTGTCACTTATTAAAAAAGCACAAATAATATTTACAAAAGATTTTCAATTGAAAAATACAGTTACACGTGAATATTAAAATAGAAAAGAAACTTTAAAGTAAGTTATTGCATACAAAAAGCAATAAATGGTGAAAATTATAAACATCACATTTAAAACCATTTTCTTAGTGTTTTTAAACACTATTTTTAATTGAATATGTTTACATGTAAATTTTGAAAAAGAAAACTTAAAACTAAATTTTTTTGTGTAAAAAATTTATTTAATTGTAAAAATTACATCATATTTTAAAACTTATTTTCTTATGTACAAGATTCATGTGACGCCACAGGTAGGGTGTCAATGACTTTCATCAGATCACTTAAAGAAAAAAAAAAAAAAAAAAACGATTAAAATCATAAAATTTATGCTTGTAAAAAATTAAGTACTATTGTAAGTTTTTAAAAAGCATGTTTTTATCTGGCATAAAGAGCATTTAATTTTAAAATTAAGTTTAAGTCTAATTTGAAATGTCATAATTTCCTTTAAATAATCAAATTATTCATTCTTTTACATAAAATAAACATTCAAATATAATAATTTTCTGCAATTAAAAGAATACTGTTTATTTTGTTATATTTTTGCAATAATAAATTTATCAAATTCGAGCTAAAGAACAATGAAAGAATGACATCTACTTAAGAGGTATTGTAAAAAAAAATGTGTAAGAGAAAAAGAACTATTGTTTTAAAATAAGCTCAGCAAGAACTTCTGCAGCAGAAGTGGAATAACTGTTTCTTTTACTTTTGAACTTATCAAATTTCAAATAGAGAAATCGTTTAAAGATTTAAAAATGAAAAGGCGGCAATTTTTTTTTTTTTTTTAAGTTGAAATTTAAATGCTAAATATCCCTACCAAGTGATAATAATGCTTCTATTTAAAATTTTGAGGATTTCAGATTTAACTGGCTATTATATTTACTCTGTATGAATGAATGGGTGTAATTTATTCTCATAAGAGGTTTGATTAGCATGCACATACATGTGTGTAAGTTTACATTTAGATGTTTAACAAATTACTTATTTTCAGTTTGTCATTTTTTAAAGGCACAATGTCCTGTCTTTTTAAATTGGCAAAATGCACCTTGCTTGAAAAAAAGAAGACATTTGCATTTAGTTGTACCCAGAAGATTTCTTGAAAAAAAACTTCTTACCACAGTCACCGTCCAAATCAAATATCCAAGATCTTGCAAAAAGTCAACTTTATTACTTTAGATATAAAACAGAAGATTATTAAATCATGTTGTCATTTAATTGTATTTTTACGATTGGCAGTTCATAAAATCATTAAAAATTAATGTGACTATTTATCATATTAAGAAATTTTATGCTTTTTTTCTCCCTTAAATTGTTAAACTTATTACTAATATATTTCCTCATAAAATAATTGCTGAACATGAACAAGTATCCTGCCCCTTTTTTTCATTGGTTGCTTTTAGTATGCCTTTAATTTTTTATACATATTGTGCATGTTCCCTTCTTTAGAGAGGGAAAATCTCCATATTTAATGAGTAATTGCTTATGTGATGTCAATGATTTATAAAACTTCCATATAAATAACATCCTATATCATGACCAAGTATTTATAAAAAAAAATATAACTTGATTTTTACAAAATAATTTGGTTAGGATTTTTTTTTTTTTTTTTTTTTTTTTTTTTTATATATATATATATATATATACAAAAAATAAGTACTAATAAGTAAAAGTACTGGAATTGTGAAAATTTGTGACATGAGTTTTTTTTTTTTAATGTTTTGGTCTGTCTGAATACGATATGATTAATTTATGATTCATTAATAATTTCTGCACAAAATCTGTAGTCTTGTTCAACCATACAAGGTACCATACACTATTTATTTTTAAATGTTAGCCTGCATCTGACAATTTTTACCATATCTCTATCTCAATAACTAATGTAAAAAATTTAATTACAGTTCAAATTCAGTTAGATTTAACATAAATTAGGTTTGAGTGTAAGGTGGCACTGCTTATGATGCATTCTTCCATGATAACTATATTTTAAGACTTAACCCTCACAGTACTAAGATGGTGCCAATTTGAACTTCTTATAAAACGTTATTGTTTTTTAAACTTTTTTCTGCTTGAGTTTTTGTGCTACTTTAAATATTTGTAATACAGTAGACTTCCTCAAATCTGCACAGCTTGGGACTAGAGGTTGTGTGGATTTTAGAATTTTGCAGATTCTGGTCATTGCTTTGTTTACATTTTTTAAACAGTAATTTTGAATGTATTAATGCAATCAAAATTTTAATGAATGCTTGCAATATAGTAAAATATTAAAATAATTAAGTAAAGTAATAAATTAAAATGATAAAAAGTAAGGGGTCAAGTAAAAAATAATGTATAATTAAATATGCATAATAAAGATGAGATACATTTTCCTTGAATTATTTGATGAAACTTTCCTCGTAAAGGTAACCTGTTATTTCACATCAAAATCATAAAGTAAGGAAGTTTTATTTCAAGTTTAGCCAGTCTTAATAACCAAAAAAGCTTGATTAATACATATATATAATATATATCAGTAAAGAGATTGTGATTACCAGTGATATCTTGACTTTTTTCACAAATAAATTTATACTTCCTCCATGAAAAACACATTCAGTCGTATTATCGAGAATTGCATAGGTATTAAAATACATACAGAATGATATAAAACTAAAAAATTTGTAATTTTGCCCCTACATTTGAATCTGTGGTGATGTGTGGATTTTAGAGTCTACTGTATTGTGGAGATTATATTTTCTCCTTTCTAATAAATCTTGATTGCCAGTTCAGTATTATGTCAATATTTTATCTTTTGATCAGTTTTCTGGCCTAAACATTGAAATTACATATGTGGTCAAAATGACCCCATCATATGCATTTAAATAACGTTTTGATCTTAGTACTGCAAGAGTTAATACATAAAATTTCATCAAACTTCAACTTCAGTTAGATCTTGACATAAATTGGTACTGATTAGGTTTGCATAGCTACCAACTTGTTCAACAATACCCTATACATTTTTTTAATGATAGGCTGCATCTGACAAATTTTATCTAAGCTCTGTCTCAATAACTAATGTTCGAAATTTAATTAAACTTCAGATTCAGTTAGACATTGACATAAATTGTTGCTTATTACAACACTTGAGTGCTATGATGCATTTCTCCACGATAACTACATTTCGAGGCTTAGAATTTCATCAAACTTCAAATTCAATTAGACCTTGACATAAATTAGTGCTGATTAAGTTTGCATAACTGCCAACTTGTATAGTTTAGCTGTACAATGTGTGGTTGTACCTTGTATGGGTGAACAATAAAATTTATGGTTTAGTACAAAAATTAGTAATGAATCATAAAATACTGTTATAGATAAGATAAAAGTTCAAATCTGATGCATGCAATTTTTTTTTTCTTTCCAGAAAGAGTGTAATTAATAATATTCCATGATAATATATAATGATACATTTCACCATATCATACTTGCCAACTTTCCCTTAAACTTCCGTAAAATGCGAGTTAAATAGACCCAGGTTAAACTGGTTTCGTACCAGAAATTTACTAAAGAAATTAATTCAAATAGATTTCATAGAGAAATATGATTTTAAATGTATAATGATACATCAAATAAGTTTTCTGGCGTAGAACCTGGGTCAATTTAACTCACATTTTATGGAAGTTTAGTTGAATGTTGGGAAGTATGCCATATTATCCCTTCCATCCTTAATATAATCTATAAAATGTAAAATAGTTTTCTTAAAATAAAAAAAGAGCATCAATTAAATTTGATTACTTTTTCAGATAATTAACACATACCTAATATCATATCTTGATACATCTAAGCATTCAGTTAACTTGTGCTTAAGGCTGATAGTCACTCAGCTTCTGAATTCCCCTCACTAATGCTAAGTCTATGGGGATGGAATGCATTTGTATATTTAAAATATCTCCTCAGGAAATTAATGTTTTTTTAATTGCTTTTTTCTTTGTACTCTTCTTAAAAGATATTTCTTTTTTCCTTAATTTTCAAAAAATTTCTAAAATCTATGCTTAATTTAATATTTTATGAACACTTTATATAAAATTAAGTATATATTTTAGAAATATTTTGAGAACTATGGAAAAAAGAGACAACCTTTAAGAACAATAAAAAAAAGAAGTTAAAAATATTAATTTCAAGTGGAGATATTTCAAATATATGAAGGCATCAAATGCCTAAAACTGCATATTCTTTTGGACCTTGGTATAAATGGATGACATCCAGGGCTTAATATCTAACAAAAAAAAGTACCGGAGCCCTAATATTCTGCGGTACCGGTACTAACAACTGTACCGTCCCTCCCCCTTGTCACTCCAATCTGCATATTTATATTTCGTATATTTAGTTGCAAAATTTAAAGCATTTTATTTTTTTAGCAAAATAAAAATTTTAAATATATCTATCAACATGTACTTAGCTGTCAACTATTCCACTTTTTAGTTATCACTCCTTCCGAATAGTAATCTTTGCCTAACTTTATTGGTAATTAATTTCAGAATTCTGCAATTAAATATGGTAAGGATTATGATTCGGATATAGTGTTAACAAAAAAAAGGGAGATAGTTCGCAGTTATGCATTTTAATGAAATTTACTGAAATTAACATCTATATGCTGAAGAATGGAACAATGTTTTTCAATTTCCTATAAAAGTTGCATATCTTAAACTATAATCGATTCCTTCCGCATAACAGTCTTTTGTGGTAAGTCCCCGAAAATCAGATTAAATTAAAAATTTGACACCGTTATCTGAAAGATTCTATGCTTTTTTTTAAAAGGCGAAACACTGCTTGCGGATTTTTCTATCAGAATAACAATACATGGCAATTATATCTAGGTACAAATGAAAGTGACTTCGTAAATGTGCGGAGCAAAACCTTAACTTAACATGGGCAGCGTTCATGATACGAAATAAATAGAAAAATCACTAATGTGATTTTTGTACTCGTGCGCAATAGTAGACAAAAATCTCAAATAAACAAAACCTCAAGCCGATTCTCGTTGGCTAAAAACAGAAAATATTCTTTTTAGGTTACATATCTAAATAAAAGCCACCAATTAAAAATTATCCTACTGTCACAAAAGAAAATCGAACTGAAAGAAATTCATTGTTAGTCTCTTGAGTAGCGCCGTATCAACACATCGCCAACATAAATTTGCAAATATCGCTAAAATGGAAAAACACTATTTCTGTTTTCCCTTTATTTTGATCAAAATAGCATTAAAATTATTTGAAATAGTAGTTTAAATACATAGTTTTGAAGGAGAAAAAGGTTTTTTTTTTTTTCCTATACATGAATAAATAAAATTTTGAATGTAAGACAGATTGAGCTTGATTGAGTTCAAGCCTAAAAACTGTTATAAAAATTGAGTCTGTTTTATCTCCATTTCCTACGTGTGTTACGTCACATATAAGAGTTTCGGTGAAAAAGAATGCAAAAGTTTGGAGATGGGAATGAAAGGAAAGGGTAATTTTGTCTTTGTTTTTTTGGAAGTGCTTTTGCACTGGGCTCCGGAGCCCTGTATTTGAGCTCCGGTGAATTCCGACCAATATTTAATAAAGACAGAGAAGTTACAGGAGCTGGGCTTCGGCGCAAATTAAGCCCTGATGACAACTTAGTTTTGACTTCGTTCACTCAACAGCATGCACTGCTATTCTGTGGTTGGAAAAAGGTTCATAATGTGGGGTGGGGTACAATCAATTGACGCAAAAGCTTGCAGATTATTCTAACAGCATAAAATAGAAATTGCTATAATTTACTTTGTCTTTAAATTATTGTACATATTGTATTTTCTTTATAAATGCAAAATGTCAACACTATTTATATCAGTGTCAAATGACACCTTCTGAGATTTTGATTTGTGGTTGTATTATTTGTAATTCTTAAACTAAGACAATCATTAGTCAAGCATTCAGAGTATTAAAAAGGATTTGTGATTATTTTAATTTAAAAAGTAACTTATAAAATAACCCTAAATCAAAATTTTAAAAGGTGTTATTTGATGCTGGTTGAAATAATGTTAAATAATAGGTTATTATAATAATAAGATTAAGCTGACATTATTAATATCACCAATAATTTTTGTTTACTGCAAATTGCATGGAAAATTGTACTGTTGGGCAAATGCATAGCAATCAGTAATGGACCAAACAAAACTTTTCACACCATGTAAGTTAAAAAGTTGCAGCAATGTGGACAGAACTGCTTTTATCTTTGCTAGAATTACAACTCTGTGTTGTGTCTCATAAAGTGAATTGTTAATTAACTGTTCCTAAAACTAATACTGTGATTTTATTTATTACCTAATTGTACTATATATATTTTAAATTGCCTTCACAAGATTATTTTCCTGTTCCTTGTCTTAAGGTCCAAATAGACATATTCTTCAACTGTCATTGTCTTTTCTGCGATTAGGCAGTGCTGTTCAATTTTTTTTTGCTTTTGAATGATCCGAACTAGTCAGAAATTTTTCCGTCAAACCCACCTCTGCGTCTTTCTATTGTTGAGACTCCCCTTTCTTTTGTCCATAACCACAGAACAGTTGGAAAAGAACGGCCAGTTATTGCTTTTAACTCCTTCGGGACGAGCGTCTTTTACAGAATTTTTAATCTTTTATCACTGGTTTTTCAAAACAAATTTTTACCTAATTGAATTTGAAAAATGCTCAGATTAAACAAGGCAAAATTTACAATAAAAATTTACTGGTGAGAATAATCATGGATTCTGGGCACCTTACGGGTCGCTCGTCCTCAAGGAGTTAAAGGAGAGGGAGCACTTTTTCCTTCTGAACAGAGGCTTAGATCAATAATTTTGGTAACAATGCATTTGACTGACAGACTGCTGTCATGACATTGAAAGGATGAAGTGGAGAGCAGGCAAGGATCCACGGGAGGGGGGGGGGGATGTAACTCCAACTTTTTTATAGCAGTTTTTACGGAAGCCCAAACGTTTTCGGGTGTCAACAGAAAGCCTCACTGATGCTCCAGTAATTTATGAACAAAAAAGGATTTTGTCCTGTCACCTACGGAGGGGGGAGGATCATCCCCTTCCCCCCAAAGAAAACATCTCGTAAATAAGTGAATTTCTCCAAAGGATCACGAAAAAATGCGAATTTCGTCAAAAGACCGCGAATTTTGTCACAGGATCGCGGAAAAAACGCGAATTTCGTCAAAGGATCGCAAAAAAGGGAATTTCGTTAAATGGCCGCAAGAAAAAACGTGAATTTCGCCAAAGGATACCCCAAAAACGCGAATTTCTTCACAGGATCGCGGAAAAAATGCAAATTTTGCAACGGGATCGCGGATTAAACACTAATTTCGTTTAAAAAATCGTAAAAAAGCGAATTTCGCCAAATGATTACGAAATAAACGCAAATTTTGTCAAAGGATCGCGAAAAGAACGCGAATTTCGTCAAAGGACCGCGAAAAAACATGAATTTTGTCACAGGATCGTGGGATAAACGCGAATTTCGTCAAAAAATCTCGGAAAATGCGAATTTCGTCAAAGGAGATCGGAAAAGCGGAAATTTTGCCAAAGATCACGAAAAAAATGCGAATTTTGTCAAAGGACCACGAAAAACCACGAATTTTGTCACAGGTGTAAGGAAAAACGCGAATTTTATCACAGGATCGCTGAAAAACGCGCATTTTGTAACAGGATCGCGGAAAAAACGCGAATTTCGTTACATGATTTCGGGAAAAAGCGAATTGCGTCAAAGAACCGCGAAAAAGGTAAATTTTGTCACAGGATCGCGGAAGAGACGCGCGTTTTGTCAGGATCGCGAAAAAACCCAAATTTTGTTAAAGTATTGCGGAGAAAACGCAAATTTCATCAAATAATTGCGGAAAACGCGAATTTCGCCCAAAGATACAATGCAAATTTCGTCAAAGGATCTCGTAAAAAATGCGAATTTCGTCAGATAATTGCGAAAAAGTACGAATTTTCGCACAGGATCGCGGATAAAACACTAAATTCGCTAATGGGTCGTAAAAAAGCGAATTTTGTCAAAGGACCACGAAAAAAAACGCGAATTTCGTCAAAATATCGCGAAAAAACGCGAATCTCGTCAAAGTATCGCGAAAAAACGCTAATTTCGTCAAAGGACAAAAAAACGTGAATTTTGTCACAAGATCGCCGAAAAGACACTAACTAATTTTGTCGCAGGATCGCGGAAAAAACGCAAATTCCCTCAAAGAATTGCAGGGAAAACGCGAATTTCGTCAAAGAAGCTCGGAAAAACGCGAATGTCGCAAAAGAATCACTAAAAAAACCCGAATTTCGTCAAAGGACTGCAAAAAAAATGTGAATTTTGTCGCAGGATCGTGGAAAAAACGTGAATTTTGTCGGAGGATCGCGGAAAAAAGCAAATTTTGTCACAGTATCGCGGAAAAAATGCGAATTTCGCCAAAGGATACCGAAAAATTCGAATTTCGTCAAAGGATCGCGAAAAAAACGCGAATTTCGTCAAATAATTACGAAAAAACTCGAAATTTGTCACAGGATCCCGGAAAAAGCTCGAATTTTGCCACAGGATCGCGGATAAAACACTAATTTCGTCAAAGGATCACGAAATAAACGTGAACTTTGTCAAAGGATTGTGAAAAAACGCGAATTGCATCACAGGATCGCGGAATGACGCCTATTTTGTCAAATGACCACGGAAAAACGGGAATTTCGTCAAAGGATTGGTTAAAAACGCAAAATTCGCCAAAGGCCTCGAAAAACAGCATAATTAGAGCTGGTAGAGGATCCCCCGGTCACCCCTCTGTTGTAACCTTTCATAAAATATGCTGTGAGTTTCAGTATTTTTTTTACTCGGATTCATCCTTTCTTTGATTATATGTCACTCGGTCTCCCCCCCCCCCCCCCAAAAAAAACGATTTTCTGGATCCCGCCCTTTTTGGAGAGGGTATCGATGCCTTTGAGAATGCAATTGAAATTATACGGAGTATAGATGGGTCATGAGTCCCCTGCCCTGGATTATCAAATTTAATTACCCAGGTTTTCTTTTTCTCTCATGATTTTGAAAAAAAAATACAAAACTTTTTTTTTTTGGGGGGGGGGGATTTAAAATAATTAACCCAAGTCAATGAGGAACTAAGGATTTTTCCTGAATCCCCTGTGGAAGACGATTTTTAGTGTTTCGTGCATCTCACGAAACCCTTATAGTCTCACTTCTCTGTCTGTTCGTCCGTCACAGCCTCGTACTCGGAAAATACCTAAGTTATGACGTGATTTTTTTTTTTTTTTTTTACATAGCGCTGAATACCCCCTGACATACCCAAATTCATAAAATTTTGAAAAAGTCTTATATATATTTTTAATTAAACGAGTTCATTCTTTTTTTATTTCAAAATATAATCTTAATATCAGCATATATCGCTGAGTGTCCATAGTTTAGATTCGTCTTCTATGCAAAAGATTGTGGGTTCGAATCTCTCTGGCGGAACTTTAATATTTTTATTATTAAACTTTTTTTTTCATATGGATTTAATTAAAGGAAAATTCCTTTTTTTTTGGCCATTTTTAGGCTTATTTTATTTTTTGGCGCAGTGGTAATTTTTAGAGTGTATTTTTTTAAGACACAGAAAATGTGGAATTTCAATATAGAACCAATATTTTTTTGTTTATTGCTGTCATCTACTGGCCATTTTTTTAAATAATATGGAACTTTTTTCATCTTATCATTAGAAGAATTACCCCGCCAGTGGCTGAGAGGTTCTGCTCTCGAAGCTGGTACACGGGAGGTGCTGGGTTCGAACCCAATCGCGTCCGTCGGTCTAACCGTTTCGGAGTTTTCGTGGTTTTCTTCGAAACCGTGGATTCCCATGCGTAAATACGGGTTAGGTTCCCTTAAAAAGACCCCCCACGAAGGGCACCCGGCCCCCCGGGCCTATATCCCACGTGTTGATAATTGGCCGTCGTAAACACAAACCAAACCATTAGAAGAATTATTCAGGAATTGAAAGGTTTTTTTCTTTTTTATTTCAAATTTTAATAAACGTTTACATCTTCTTTTTGGGTGCCATCTAGTGAGTGTTTGGAAAGGGCAAACAGTTAATATGGATTTTTTCTGAATTATTTGAACGTTTAAAATATGTTTTAAACAATTTTTTGCTTTTAAAATTTTTATATTTTATTTATACCTGTGCTAAATTTTTTAAATTGCTGAATTTAAAAATATTCGGACTTTTTAATTTTATCAGTCATGGAACAGTGGCGCAGCAGTTGTGCGATTGCCACCACTAAATTTTAATAGTATTCATCGGGTTAAAAAAAATTCAGAAATTCTGTCCTGAAATAAGACAAAGAATACAGTTAAAATTTAGCGGTGTCAATAGATTCTCTGCTGCTACACTGTTCCATCACTGTTTTATTTAACTAATTTTTCTTGAATATTTTTAATTTGTTTTAAAAATATTTTTCTTATTATTTTAAAATTAAATACAATGGTGCTGCCATTTATGTAAGGATTTAATAATTATAAATTAACAATTTATTAATTTAAGGATAAAGTGTTTTAAAAGAGATATTAAATGAAACCCTCCGTTCTATCTGCGATCACACTTACCCACTTATTAGTTTTGATTTCCTTTATATGTGTTTGTAAATTATCTTAAATGAAAGTTCAGAGTCCCTAATCTTATGAAAAAAATAATAAACTCTTTCAGTTCTTCATTTTAAATAAAGGCCGTACAAGTTTGTTGGATTTTTAATGTGTTATCTGTTAAGTGCGCCACACACCAGGGAGACATGCTACAAAAAGCCTGAGACAAATTCTGATATTTGAACAAGTTTCTGCTTTGTTAACAGGGTGAAATTGTCTTCTGACACATTCCTTTTTCTGTTGCATGTTCGCTGGTGTGTGGCACGCCTTACTCTTCTGATTATGATCATATGCTAAAAAATTGTTTTGCACATGGAGTTCTGGCAAACAATTCTAGTTAAATTTATTTCCCATTTATATTCTTCACTATAAATCAAATTGCTAAGTTGGTAGTGGCTGAAGGTACATATGTTCCAAAATTGTACCTATCCCTGGATTTTGTTTTGCAGGTGTTTGTGCGCTGGGTGGTTCTGAACGAAGATACTGTTTGGTACCTATCTACTATATGGGTCCACAAAGTAGACACAAGCTTTATTCATCTAGACATTCCCGCGTTTCCGAAAAACCCTTATGTTAACTCTCAATCATTCTTTGGTCAAAAGATCGACCTCTAATGTCCTGAGTGATTCTGAGGTATGGTTTTACCTCTCATCCCTTTGAAGTAATATTATTTTGTATATATTCTTTTGGGGAGACATTGAAATTCAAATCTGTTTCTCATTTGTTAGCAGGGGATGACTGCCTCGGGAACTTAGCTTTTGCTTTAAAGTATAAGTGCAATCCCGGATTGGGACTGAAACAGTTCTCTTGTCTCATCCTTTGTGCCACTCCGTTGTGTAGCGTGCGTAACCGTCTTACTCAAAAAATGGGCCATATCAGTTATTTCAAATTGTAAGTGAAAACCATGATTTCTACCCATCATCCTCGGATGGTAATTTACACTAGCACATTCTGTGACGTAACTCTATTCTTTTAAATTAGGTGTGAAATTGGAATATGCAACCACCAACATAGCAGCTGCAGGTCTCTGACGTTAATGAGATATAAGCTTAATGTAAATTATTATTAAATTAATTTTATTTCCTTTATGTATTCTGTTTATCTGTGCATCATTATCTACGTATTTGAGTTATGGACACATTCTCTTATGGGATTAAAATGAGTGAAGTATATAAAAGAAGATTATTTCAAAAGAGGGGCTATTATTGTCCAGTAGAACAAAAATAGTACAATAGCCAGGTATTTATAGGTGAAAAGGAGAGTTGTGAACAAAAGATAATCTCTTGTGATGACCTTTTGGTAGGCGAGTGAGCCAGTAGAACATGTGGGGGTACTCTTGAAAATACAAATGAAAAATTCCAGCGTGACAGCAGCCTCCGCTTACTGACCACGCCACCGGGCGACCCGCTGATGCCGGAAAACGAGTTCTTTCTACCTCTACTACGTCTGCCATATTAGACTTTGGCCGGCAAGACTCGGCTAAATGTGAAGGATGCAGGAGGGGTTTAGAAACAGCTTCAAATAACGACATTTATGTCTACTCCTCTCTGTCATAGCTCCATGGTATTAAGTTACTTTAATTGAAATGTAGGTACGGATAAAAATATTTTATAACTATGTCAGAGAGCGTCAATTGGTGTATTTTACTAAGGGTGGATAGGCACAAAAGAGTGCTCTTTTGTGACAAATTTTATTGTTATTCATATACTTTATATTTTACGTTCTCGGTAATAGAGTGCCTTAATGAATAAGTACTGGCGACATACGCACAGAGCGTATAAGGAAAGGGCGAGGCTAACGAGAAAGACAGGCTACCGTGGTGGGACCGATCTGACTTTTTTTACAGACCGCTAGGGTGACGTGATGCTCTTTTCGCACACCTTCATTGGTGCATTCGACATCACATGACTCCAGCAGTCTGTAAAAAAGACAGATCGGACCCACCGTGGTAGCCTATCTTTTTCGTTAGCCTCGAGGAAAGGGCAGCTGGCGTCATTGTTGGTCGAATTACTGTGGATTAGCGAGAAAGACCTGGCCGTTCTTTATAACTTCTACTGTACACATGAGCTATCGAAATTTGATTGGTCTACGTTTAACAGATCTCTGATATGATTAGCCTACGGCGCCAAGACTATTCCTGCAATGATCGTTATGACAAAAATGTAGTTGGTAGATTGGTTGACGGAAGTGTTTGTTTGTAAACATGCCCTTTCCTTATACCCAGAATGGATGTTTTTTCTTAAAACTACGACAAATTCCAGAATTTCACAGTACTTGCCTAGACAAGTATGATTAAACAAGAGACTTTACCATGCCAAGACAGCTGAGAGTATGTAGAAATAAATATCAATAGGAGTGAAGGGCATTTGAATTCTGTTTTCCTGATGACCAAGTTCCTCTGACTATTTATTCATGGGTGTTGTACAATGAGCCTAGGATACTTCTAAAAGAGTATGTAATATATGAAATATAAAATTCAATTATTCACGATTAATTTTATTGGATTTCAGCCGTGGTTATGTCTAATGAGATTAATGGTGAATAACATGTGACTGTTGGATCGATATGTTCGCGCTAACCGGTACTTGAGGTTGAGGTCGATAGTGAATACAAGTGCAACTTGATTAGACCGATGGTCTAACTGCAATAAGGAAAGACAAAATTGATAAGATCCCCTCCACTAGGGTTCTTTATGGACTGGTGACATTCGAGAATTAAAACGTGATTGGTCTAGACGATTTTGGACAAAACAAATTGCCAAGCATATTTTTGTTGATAACTCGCTTGTCTATCGAACTCGTACTCCTACTCGAACTCGTACAAAGATTATCTCCACCTCCAAGTTCTGGATTGTTGGCTGCCATAATTTGGACAAAATATTCAGTCTGATCATGTGATCAGGGCACTATTTTGTAGAGGCATTTTATCTTCACCACTCGCAACTTTTAGCCAATTGTAGTTAGGGTGCCTCTGCAACATGATGGTCATTAAAAAAAATAAAATTTGATGAGTCAAGATTTTGGACAAAAACAAATTCCCAATGGACTCTATTCCAGTGACGTCAGACGCCAGAGCTGGCGGTATGATGATCTGTTATTCTAGTTACTGCACCGGCAGAATACCAGTATGCGCAGGCGCAAACATCGCTAGCAGACGACTTTAGCCTTGACCCAGGTTGAATGCATACGTTTTAACTGAAAATTTGAAAACTTAGGGAATTTTCTCGCATACAGAACAAAATTTTGAATTTAGATGACAACAGACTGCTATGCTGAACACCGCCAGTAAATACCGCCAGCAGACGAATTTTAGCCTCAACCTCAGGTCGCGTGCATAAGGTCCATTTCTTAGTGCGCGTGCCAATGTCGCCAAGCTAATGTTTATTGGCTTGTCAAACTCGTACTGGCGAGTTTCACCAAGTTCTGAAATACTGTTTACCATAGTTTGGACAAAACATTTAGCGTGAGCATCCGCCTTGTACTTATATCGCCGCTGCTTTATTATAGGTGTTGATGTTGTTTATGATTATCTATACAATGTATATAGACCCAAAGGAAGAGTGCCTTCCGTGGAGTCTTTCTAAGGGAATCTAACCACATTTATGCAAGGTTCGAAGAAAATCACGGAAAACTGAGAGTGATTAGCGAGCGAACCCAGTACCTCATGTCTATCAGTTTTAAGAGCAGAACCTCTTTTTTATAGAGACATCCCAGCTGTGGTTGGGAAAAAACGTTCATATTGGAAACAAGTACCAGGTCCACAAAACATCGTTTCATTCTAAAAGGTTTTTCTTTATTAGGATGTCTTCATGAGAACGGCGATTTACTTACTCACAGGACACATGCTCAGACTGTGCTTAGGCAGGCGTTTTTGTCCAAACTATGAGAAACCTGCATTCCCACTAAGCTCCATATATAACAGGAGATCTTTTTTTTAAATTTCCTAACATGATTTCCAGTGGCCAACGTGGAAGAATACAGTCACGATAATTTTAGTTCGTATTCATGGCATAAAACGTTGTTTATCGCATTCCCTCTACATGATTGGAGAATCCGATATTAGGATAATAGCAAATGCGAACACTAATATCTAACATTGACAACGTGAAGTATGAAAAAGCAGAAAAAACAACGTTTAAAATGCACAAATAATATATGAAAAGCAGCAAACAGCTGTTTCGAATCTACTAGCGAGATTCTTCTTCAGTGCAAGATAGGGAATAAGGAACAGCATGCTAGAAAAAGCAAGGCTGAGCCAATTATATTTGCTTGAGCCAAAAATTATATTGATTATTTTATTGAATTATATTGAGCCAAGCCAGCTTTATTTGCTATTTTTAAGGTGAAGTATGTTTTACCTTTGCCTTGCAAGTTTTTGACCGCCGACTCAGAACTTCTGTTACATGTGGAGCTCAGTGTACATTCCAGAACTTGCTGATACTCAACTGATCGAATAAAACAAGCTCGAACACTAGCTGGTTCCAGGTCGTACATTGGAAGGACGGAAATACAAGGTCGTGTTAAACCCGACCTCTTGTATTAATCTCCAGCCGTTTTTCTTTCCGGACATTGCGAATGTTGCTGCTTTTAGCGATCCAAATGCGGACTTACGGCGTTTTATGCCATGACCCTGGAAGTAAATCTCAGATTGTTCTGGAGGACTGGTGATTATGAACTTAAATCTTGCACTCGTATTGAAAAAAATGGACGACTCGGCAGTTGGAGACTGAGCGACAAGTTTTTGGCTGACTTCTTCAGTGCTTAAGAATAGACTCTGCAAATTAGAGAAATTGAAGAAACCCTGCGTGGGTGATTCGAATGCCTTGCGATACAGCATACAGCTCTATTGTGAGCGAGGTTTGTAAGACTAGACTTTTTGTTACAGCCGTCCGTCTGCCATTTAACAAGCAAAAATCCTCCCCGTTTCGGATAATTACTAGTCGGGAGAACCGAAAGCCGGGTCGAGACTCAGGGACGGAAGTGATGCCATCTCTCGTCATAGATGTCAACCAAATTTCTAGAGTATAAAAAGACTTTAGGAGGACTTCGACTGCATAAATTCACCCCCTATTGATATGGCAATTTTTGTTAATTTTTTTACAAAAAAGCAAAGTTGCCATTAATTTTGATGGAATCGCATTCGCTAACTGCAAATGATAAAGTTAGTACTGCTAATAAACTAAAAAAAAGCAGAATTCAGTCATTCAAAATTATTCCGGAAGACAAATGGCAATTCCTTAATATCGCAATCAAGAAAAATGCTAGAATTGCCATTTCCCAGAGAAGGGCGGGTAATTTAACATAAAATTTGATACTGTTGGAGATTATCGTTAAGTTCAGAAAATTTTGCTTCGGGAGAATGTCCAATTTCAATCATACGTGTTGGAAGATGCAATTGATTTTTAGGGAACTTCCTCTCAACACTGGCGACCAAGACATGAAGGATGCAATAGAAATTGAATCAGCTTTCTTTGGCGTGTTTTCCAAATGTATAAGAGGCCCATGTCAAACTAAAAATGCATCCCCTTTTTCTTTGTTTCGATACCAAAACAACCAGAATTTGACCGCAGCTTCTAACTTACAGAAATTATGGAAACTGAGGTCAGTTTTGAAGATTACCGGGATAAAAAAGGGGCCTCGCAGTATTACGTTCAGTGTTGAATTCAGACATTTTTCGCCGGGAGGGATTTCTGTAGTTCCAGTGGGGAAAATTTACCATTGAAAACACAAAACCTCTTTCGGGGTGGGGGATGTCTTCTCCAGGCCACCCCCTGAATTCAACACTGATTACCTTAATTAGGCTTTTGTTCATTCTGACATGACTTGCAATTTACACACCAGATGTGTAAAGTGAACTCAAGACCAACAGATATGTAAAAGACTTTGTGATGATGTCAAGTAAAGACCCTGTCGGTGCCTGGAGCGAGGAAGTGATCAACCGGCGAACTATTTCTTTGCTCAAAGTTTCCACAAAACAAATCCCCTACCTACTAAAGACAGAAATCCTAAAATTAAGGGTAATAACTCTAAAGGAATAATCAATATGAATTCTAACTGGACACTCTCCCCTAGAAAGATTGGCCCATCCTAGACATATAAGCGGACGTAAAGTTCTAGCCCAACTCCCCCTCTTTGCTCTTAAAATTGCAATAATTCGGTCCCAGTTCAGTATTCTTTTTACGCCACCGAATTCACCAAAAATTTGTTGGAACTTCAATGGACTTTACCCACGAACGGCAACAGTCACGCCTCTGCGGGTATATACCCTCAGACAAAGACTGTTTATTGGACGAAGGGGAAGCAGTTTTAAAATGTTCTTCACGTCTATTGGTGTTTTCTACTATATACCCGCAGCTGACGTGACGTGGGTAAAGTCAGTCCATAAGGAAAGGGCATGTTTACAAACAAACACTTCCGTCAACCAATCTACCAACTATATTTTTGCCATAAAGATCATTGCAGGAATAGTCTTGGTGACGTAGGCCAATCATATCAGAGACGTGTTAAACGTAGACCAATTAAATTTCCCTAGCTCATGCGTAAAGGTAGGAGTCATAAAGAACGGACAGATTTTCTTGCTTAACCAACAGTAATACGACCAACAATGACGTCAGCTGCCCTTTCCTTATAAGCTTTAACACAATTTCCCTAAAAAGCTTAACATCTATTTAGAAATTTTTGCGACGACATTGCCCATGCTTCACAAGCATAGACATCAACACAAAGTATTCTCTAAACTCCCGAGGCTAACGAGAAAGACAGGCTACTGCGGTGGGACCGATCTGTCTTTTTTTACAGACCACTAGAGTGACGTGATGCTCTTTTCGCACATCTTCATTGGTGCATTCGAGCATCACGTGACTCCAGCGGTCTCTAAAAAAAAGATAGATCGGACCCACCGCGGTAGCCTGTCTTTTTCATTAGCCTCGTAGGCTTTCTACGTTGGTCGGGTTCTGCCTTTTTCAAAATTTTATTGGCTGTGGAAACTTGCGCACGGAATTCATAGAAAAATCTATTTAAGGCCTGTTTTCAGCTTTTTTAGCTCGTCTATCGTGTGTGGATCCAACGCCTCCATGATTGGAGATAGCCGTTGGAGACGCTTGCTGTGGCGTCACGAAATATCACACAAAGCAGGCAAAACAAAGAAATAAATTCGAACAACTTGTAAATGGGGTTTGTTAGAGCGCGACCAACGACATACAAGACCAGTGTTATAGTCGTAAAAAAACAGAAGGTATACGCTATAGGAAGAGGGTATACGCTAAATTCATGAACGTCACGCCTAGAATATACGCTATAGATTTATTTGAGAAACAAGGGATATACGGAGCAGTACAAGGCCAGTCTATTACATTTAAAATGTCACACGTAGTGGATAATCTTTAAACGGCGATTGGCGAAAAACTATGGGCGCGCCGCTTTGTACCAATCACTGTGTAAAGATGATCCACTCCATATGACGTTTTAAAATTCATGAGCTGGCCTTGCACCGCCTCCTGAATATTAGGCTTGAGTGCTGACACAAAAATGGCAGCTGCTGAATGCGGATTTTTTTCAGCAGGTGTACGGTCTTTTGAATTTTGGTACTAATATTTTTTGAAAGTGCTTTCCGCCTTAATTTTCTGAGATTTAAGAAATCAAAGAAATCTACTGGTGTGGAAATTTAGGGGACCGTCCATACGTTAGGTGTCTATCTAGTGACATCTAGTGTAGGAGGCAGTGGCCCTACGCTAGACGCTGTACCTACACTGTTAAAAATATCGTGAAAGATGCCTCTGTTTTTAAATACTATCTATTTTCTGACAAAAGATCATATATAGTCTTTATAAACAGAAGTAATTTTTCACGATATTTTTAACAGTGTAATATGTCGCTGGTCGTTGTTAGAGCAGTGCGTTCCGAGCTTACCAGGTGAAACTAGTACGCCTTTATAGACGGCTTGCATTGACGTCCCGTTTCTATTAGCAACGACTGGTACAATCGCATCTGGAGCCCACACGGAACGTCAGAACTCCCCGTTTGCCGTTAAAAGCACGTGTTGCCTTTCTGTTTTATTTAGATTTTTATTATTATAGTGCAAATAAGTCAAATGGAGACACCACATTCGCCTTATATTTGGGAGCCATATGAAGCGATGCCAGATTCTTCTGAAATGTGACGTCATGTGCAAGCCGTCTATATGAAAGTGGCAACATGCGATGCTCAGTCTAAATATGAAAGTAGAAACATATTGTGTTCAAACTGTACTTTGACAGACGCGTTTGACCTAACTATGGCAAACCCACTGCGCTCTACAATAATACGGAGAGCTAACTCACAGATCCACTTTCTGCCGCGACTGCATCACACTTTCAATGCGTGCAAGTAATGAGTCCTGCACTTTTCTTACAAGAATTTTTTCAAACTTTTCCGCATACTTTTTATCCATTTTGGTGCTTTCTATATCTTTTTGATATTTTTATGAGTAATGCTTAACAAATTTTTCATTTTTTTCTCTTTGAGCTTACATAAAATTTTATTTTTAACTAATATCAAACTAAAAAATTGCGTTTAATTTAAATAAAATCTATAGTTTTTTCAATAAAAAATATATATCAGTGAAAATTGTAGTAACTTCGTCAATTTTTTAAAAGAAAATCCAATTTGAAAATATCCACCCCTTACTAACTCTATGGGAGGAATCTATGTATTGCCAAAAATTTTCCTCGGTATATCATGGGCGGACCTCTGGATTCAATTTATCAGAATAGGGAGTTAGCCCTCCGTTCTATTGTTGAGCTCTCTAAGTAATTTTTATTCCATAACTTGACAATACTCGGACGAATTCGATTATGCTAGTAAGACAAGTTAACAAGCATTAGTTTGGCGATAATGGCGGGCTTGCCGATATGGTTGACGATTCGCTTTTGTCCACAGTTGTTCTAACCAATGAACTTTACCCACGAATGGCAACAACCAATCTTCTGAGGGCAGATACCCTCCGAAAATGACTGTTTATTGAATGAAGGCGAAGGAGTGTTAAAATGTTCTTCACGCCTATTGGTGTTTTTCTTCTGTTTACCCGCGGCTGACGTCACGTGGGTACAGTCCATTAAACAGTATACCCAAGGGCGTAATGGAGAGTGTATGGCGTATACATTCTGTTTCTCAAGTAAAGCTATAGTGTATATACCTTTTTACCGTACACGTCTATAGTGTACCCTCTAGTCTTTTTATGACTACAACTACAACACTGGTTATATCTACAACTACAACCCTGGTATGTCACCTCTCTGCTCGCTAGAGGAAACCACAGTAGACGGAACGCTGCCGGTAATGGCCGGAGACATAATTTAGATCTCTCAGCATTTTTAGGATTTCATTTAATCTACCATTTTAACCTCTTCGGTCTCTGGATCCCCATACGGGGACTTCTGTTTTTTACCTATTAAAAACTAAAATGTCCGATTTTTTTACATTTTCACATCACTTCTTAATAGCTGAATGTTTTTTTGCGTTCAAAGCAAACGAATAAATGGCAGCATCTAAGCTGATTACCACATAAAATAAATGTTATTTTCATCTGAGTTTGCAAAATGCCTAAAAATTCCCAAAAGACAGTATGACCAAGAAAGTGAGAAATTTTCATAAGTGTTTAAGGAACTTAAATCTTTTTCAATACAAAATTTTGAGGATTTGTAGATTATTTACTTGTTTAAAGCTCTTAAATTTGTGATTGCATTAATTTAGGTTAATGGTTATTAAATTGACGTTTTTAAGGGATTTTGTAGTTTTAGATCCATATTTTTTAACTTAAATTACTAAGCCCTTAAAGGACCCATTTCAGAAAAGATATTTTTTCTGTCATTTTGTTTGGAAAAAACCAGTGAATAAGCATTTGTGTTATTATTTTAGCTTCGGAACTGAAGAGGTTAAACACCGGTCGGCGACACTTATCTTTTAGCCGTGTGTGGACGGGTACAGCTAGGGCTCCTATAATACAGGCTGAATCGTCAAGCATTTTGTTTCCCACTTAGACCAATGAGCGATTGCTGTACACGTGGCGTGGCCAATCGTTCTTTTCCTACCGGCAATTAAATGGCGGCGTGGGTCAGCCCAGATTACAGGAGCCTTAAGTACAGTAAAGGGCTTTTTCAAGGCTGTTACTATTCGTTGGTAATGTGCAATGAGTCTAGGGTGCCTCGAAATGAGAATGGCTACATACGAAATATAAAATTTGACTGATTGAGATGATTTTGAGTAAAAATGAATCGGCAAGCAACTTCATAATTATAAAACATAGTGTTCTAAGCACAGACTGAGCATGTGCCCTGTACACGCATATGTCGCCAATCTCATTGCTGTACTCTAGGGTGCTTCTATTAGAGAGTGGTGACATACGCACTGAGCCTACAGCACCTATTAGGGCTCCTATAATATAGGCTGAATCGTCAAACAGTTTGTTTCCCACTTTGACCAATGAGCGATTGTTGCCCACGCGGCGTGGCCAATCGTTCTTCTCCTACCGGCAATTAAATGGCGGCGTGAGTCAGCCCGTATTATAGGAGCCTTAGCACCTATAAGGAAAGGGCAGCTGGCGTCACTGTTGGTCGAATTACTGTTGGCCAGCAAGAAAAACATCTTCATTCATTATTACTCCTACTATACACATAAACTCCGGGAATTTGATTGGTCTTTAACAGATCTATGATATGACTGGCCTACGTCGCCAAGTGCGATTCCTGCAATGATCGTTAAGATAAAAATGTAGTAGTAGATTGGTTGACGGAAGTGTTTGTTTGTAAACATGCCCTTTCCTTATAGACAATGACGACGATCTCGATTTCGACTTTTATGTCACAAGAATAGGGTCCAATGAATGATCAGCTAATGGCCGATTTGCCGTGACGTGGTAATCGAGCTCATCGGCATTGTCTGTAGGGCCCGTTGACTGAGCGCGTGCTCAGAATAAGTTTTATTCCAATTATGGTAACCAATAAATCAGAACATAATAATAAACTTCTGTGCGAATTCGAGTGAAAGTACCATGGCACCATATGAAACTGGCGACATAAAATAAAATAGACTTTACTCATGGGACGCCAGCCGTGGCTAAACAGAAGAAAAACATCAACAGGCGTGAAGGGCATTTTAACACTGCTCTCCATTTGTCCAATAAACAGTCTTTTTCGGAGGGTTTTTTCCCGCAGAGGCGTGGCTGTTGCCATTCATGGGTAAAGTCCATTGGATATAAAATGTGATTGATTGAGACGATTTCCTTGCTAAAATGAAATTTGATCGATTGAGACGATTTTCTCGCCAAACATCTTCGCGAGTCTGCCATTATCGCCAAACTAATGCTTGTGAACATGTCTTACTAGGATGCTCCTATAAGGAAGTTGCAATCAGCTGTTGAGATTTTTATCCGCCAATCACAACAGCTTGGTTGACGTTCAACCGCGCCCACAATGCTCTTATCTACCAATCACAACTTC
Source organism: Maratus speciosus (assembly GCA_963932465.1). Classification (NCBI taxonomy): domain Eukaryota; kingdom Metazoa; phylum Arthropoda; class Arachnida; order Araneae; family Salticidae; genus Maratus; species Maratus speciosus. The sequence goes on along the minus strand of OZ010794.1, from coordinate 70,113,706 downwards.
CCTCCAATCGTTGTTTGATCTCCAATGGTCAATTTGTGACGTCATCTGAAATTACCCTGTATGAGATTTCCGACATAAGCAGAAGAAACATACCTAGACAGATGTTTTGTCTAAATTATCGTAAAACAAAACTATATTTCACCCACGTCTGGCAACAGCCATGCTCTTGCGGGTATATACTCTCCGAAAAGGATTGCTTATTGGGCGAACGGGGAACAGTGATAAAATGTTTTTCACGCCTATTGGTCTTTTCTTCTGTGTATCCGCAGCTGATGTGACATGGGTAAAATCCACTGGATGAGTTCTCTAGAAAAGTGGGACAACCTGACAAAATTAATTTGACGATTCATCTTTAATTAAGATTGTCGAAACCAATCCAATGGACTTTACCCACGAATGGCCTTTGCAGGAATTTTCCCTCCGGAAAAGACTGTTTATTGGACGAAGAGGAAGCACTGTTAAAATGTTCTTCACGCCTATTGGTGTTTTTCTTCTGTTTACCCGCGGCTGACGTCACATGGGTAAAGTCCATTTTGTGTCCATACGTCGCACCTCTCATATAGAGGTACCCACGTCTTATTCATTTAGGTACGTATCGCCAAATTTTGGAATGCAGGTTAGGCGCGCCACACACCAGGGAGACATGCAACAAAAAAGCGTGAGGCATGCGACAATTTCACTCTGTTAACAAAGAAAAAACCTGTTTGAACAGCAGAATTTGTTTCCTGTCTCACAACTATTGTCGCATGTCTCTCTGGTGTGTGGTGCGCCGTACCGTACTTCTGCGCTGTGCGTGTGTCGCCACTCTCATAATGTCTCAGTCTTGAAATTCCGTTTCTAAACGTTATCATTTCAAATTCAAGCCCTTTTGCTGGCATAGGCAAAAATATTTAATTTAAAAGATCTGTGGGCGAGAAACGAGAAATTAGGTAAGTTTTGTTATGTTCTAGAAACCGAGGCTAGAAAAAAAGGATAGGCTGCCGCGGTACCTGACGCCTTAGACCGCTAGAGTCATGTGATGCTCTTTTCGTGCACCTGCACTGGTGGATTTTTTTTTGTTAGCATCGCTAGAAACTTGATTGTCATAGTTTGAACAAAGTTTCAATCTCAGCATGTGATACGTCTTTATGTTTTTATTTATAAAGGCTCTCCTTTGGCAGCAACGTAGATTATATTGAATGTGCATATAATTGTCATAAACTGTGCTTTGCAATATTCCACTTGAAAAGTACGCCAAGTGGCATGCAATAAATAAATTAAGAAAAAGGCATTATCAATAACATGAATGTTTCTGAAGAATTGTAATCATACCACAAACTAAGAGCGCTGAACTGCAGTCACCTTTTTCCTTTTAAAAATTACCTATTCGAAAATAAAATCAACAATATGTAGTCGTCAAAAATACGTGAAAATAAAAAGAGTACTTTCAAAACAAATATTTTTTTTCCACCAGACCTCTTACAACGACCGCGGGTAGGTAGAGAAACTTAAAATTTTGATATTAATATTAATATAATTTCCAAACAAAAATTTTTTTCCATACAAGGTTGTGATATTTAACTTTGGGTGGCAAAGATTAGATACCAGATTCTTTAATAAAAGCAGAAACTTCAATTTACTCTAAAGTGATTAAAAAGAAATTGTGCAAAATGGAAAAATCGCTATACGAATTTAGAATAAATTTCATTGAAAAGAAGATCAAAATGTATTATATAGGGCTAAAAGATTTTCTACAGATTGTTTGTACGACTGATTCAAAATCATCTGCGAACTAAGAAAATACCCCACGAAATTTGGGCAAGTGAGATCACAGATCACACATAGGGTTTCGTTTAATATTTTTTTCAACACTTAATCCTGTTGCAAAATCTGCTAGTTCCACATTCACCAATAGGGGACGCATTCTATTCTAAAAAAACCTCTATTCGAACAAAACTCCGTTTTATAATCCATGCGTAGATGTATTAGTCGAGGAGATCAGGCCTATAGAACCAGAGATTAGAAAGCACCCCTGGTGGTAAAAAGAGGAACTTCACTACTATTAATGTAAACATATAAGCAGGGATGAAAGTACACTAAAGCCATTTTGGAGCACCTTTGGAGCAGAAAAAAATCCATTTTTGGAGCAGCAAAAATCTAATTTTGTAGCAATAAAATTAAAATTCTGTTTTTGGTGCAGACGGAAATTCTAATGCTAATAAACTCCTAACTAGTATGTTATGGCCATCACAAAACTTTCTTCTATATAAATCACATAAACAGCACTAATTGATATCAAGGTATACCTGAATCTGAAGTTTGATGAAAATTCGTGCATTAGTTCTTGAGAGCTATAGTGGAAATTCTGAAGAAAGCAGCATAGCAGCGCCAGCTGTTGAGCGTTTTGAACCAAAACATAAACAGCTCTAATTCATATCAAGGTATACCTGAATCTGCAGTTTGATGAAAATCCGCGCATTAGTTCTGGAGATTGGGGTATTGCGGAAATCGTAAAAAATGCTGCATAGCAGCGCCACCTGTTGAGCGATTTACACCAAAAACAAATAAGCACCAATTTATATCAGGGACTAACAATATAAATTTTTATTAAATTCCGTGCATTAGTTCTTGAGATAGAGCGCCCACAAAATTTGTGTCACATACATACACACATACAGGCAGACAGACATTTTGTAAAAACATGTTTTTCGGAATCTCTCACCCCTAAAACGTGTAAATCCGTCGAAAACCGAACATTTTCACGAATCCAATACTTTCTTCTTGTAAAGGTAGAAGAAAGTAAAAATTAAAATTATTGCTATCTCGAAAATATTTTGACATTTGAAAGAATAATTAGATAAAATTTCTCCCCACATTTTGCTAACTATGGCCATTCTAAATGACAATTGGGTACAGTTTGCAATAATGAACAAGTGAGTATGTGTGATCACAGATCGCACAGACGGTTTCGTTTAATATTCCTTTCAAAACACTTTATCCTTTTGAAAATCTGTTAGTTCTAAATTTCGCAACCAGGGGCGCACTCTATTCTAAACAAACCTCTATCAGAACGAAACTCCGTTTTACATACTATCCGTATACATATTAGTCGAAGGGATTGGGCCCATAGCACCCGAGATAAGTAGGCGCCCCTGGCGGTAAAAAATGGAACTAAAATATGTAAGGCTATGGTGCATAATATAAAAGAATGGTCAAAGGGGTGTCGGCAGAAATTGGAAAAGTGCTCCCCGGGTGAAAAGACCGGAGGTTAGAAAAATTGCTTAAAATATACAAGTTAAAGCACGGAGGAGTAAGTAATATAAGACTTTTTGAAAAATTTATGATTTGTTGTGTGGTCTGAGGTATTTAGCTATACGTATGCAAAAATTCATGTCTCCAACTTAATTAGGGGCTCTCTTAGAAATAATTGCTTAAAATATATATGTGGTAGCCCAAAGGGTTAAACGTAAGACTTTTTCAATATTTTATGATTTATCGCCTGACCTCAGGTGTTCTGCTATAAGTATGCAAAATTTCAAATCTCCATATGAATAGTTCAATTAGAATAGCTCAGTTAGAAAGAATTGCTTAAAATACGCATGTGGGATCCCAAAGGGTTAAATGTACGACTTTTTCAAATTTTTATGATTTGTCGCATGATGATATTCAGCTATAAGTATGCAAAATTTCACGCCTCCAACCTAAATAGGGTGTCACTTGGAAAGAATTGTTTAAAATATACATGTAGGAGCCCAAAAGGTTAAATGTACGACTTTTTCAAAATGTTATGATTTGCCCTTTGATGTGAGGTGCTCAGCTATATGTATGCAAAATTTCCCCCCTCCAACCTAATTAGGGTTCACTTAGAAAGAATTGTTTAAAATACACATGTGGGAGCCCAAAGGGTTAAGTGTACGACTTTTTGAAAATTTTATGATTTATCGCTTGATGCGAGGTGCTCAGCTATAAGTATGCAAAATTTCACGCCCCCAACCTAATTAGGGGCTCATTTACAAAGAATTGTTTAAAATACACATGTGGGAGTCCAAAGGGTTAAATGTATGACTTTTTTCAAAATTTTATGGTTTGTCATTTGATGTGAGGTGTTCAGCTATAAGTATGCAAAATTTCACGCCTCCAACCTAATTAGGGTTCACTTAGAAAGAATTGTTTAAAATACACATGCGGGAACCCAAAGGGTTAAATGTATGACTTTTTCAAAATTTTATGATTTGTCGTTTGATGTGAGGTAGTCAGCTATAAGTATGCAAAGTTTCACGCCTCCAACCTAATTAGGGGCTCGCTTATAAAGAATTGTTTAAAATGCACATTTGGGAGCCCAAAGGGTTAAATGTACGACTTTTTCAAAATTTTGTAGTTTGTCGTTTGATGTGAGGTGTTCAGCTATAAGTATGTACAATTTCACGCCTTCAACCTAATTAGAGGCTCATATAGAAAGAATTGTTTAAAATACACATGCGGAGCCCGAAGGGTTAAATGTACGACTTTATCAAAATTTTATGATTTGTCGTTTGATCTGAGGTGTCCGTCTATAAGTACGCGAAATTTCACGCCTGCAACCTAATTAGGGACTCACTTAGAAAGAATTGTTTAAAATACACATGTGGGAGACCAAAGGGTTAAATGTACGATTTTTTCAAAATTTTATGATTTGTCATATGATGTGTGGTGTTCATCTATAAGTATGCAAAATTTCAAGCCTCCAACATCTATAGTTTCTGAGAAAGGGCTCTGTGACGAACAGAGGAGCGAGACGAATAGGGTTTCGTCAGATGAACGAAACCCTAAAAATTAGCAGCAGGAAGAAAAAAAATCAGTTTATTTGGCTTTAAAAAATATTATTTTAGAGCAGTATATTTAACTAATAGATAAAAAGCCCATGAATACAACAAACAGGACTCCCACTCAACTTTTGTAGTAAAAAATGGTAAAAGGGGACTATTTTTTTTCAAAAAAAGGGACCAAAAAAGACCATATATTTCGCATAAAAAGGAACCTTTAGGTACCTAAATTCAGCAAATCACAAAATAAAATAAACACAAAATCTCCGCAACCATTTCACGAAATTAGCGCGTTTTTCGCGATCCTTTGACGAAATTCACGATCCCTTACCAAAATTTGAGTGCTTTTTTTGAGATCTTTAGAAGAAATTCGCATATTTTTGCGATCTTTTGACTAAATTCGCATATTTTTCGGGATCTTTTGGCGAAAATCGCAAGTTTTTCGCGACCTTTGTACGATTTCTCTTATTTTTCGCAATCTTTCGACGAAATTTGCATTTTTCGTGATATTCTGCGAAAACTTGCGCTTTTTTGCGATCTATAGACAAAACTTGCGCTTTTTTGCGAACTTTTGACAAAACTTCGCGTTTTGTTCCTTTTTTCACGAAACTAGCAATCCTTTGAAAAAATTCACGTTTTTTTGCGATCTTTTGACGGAATTCGTGTATTTTTTGTGGTCTTTCGACGAAATTTGCGTATTTCTCCCGGTATTTTGACGAAATTTGCTATTTGTTTCGCGATTTTTTGACGAAATTCGCGATTTTTTGACCGCGTTTTGTCTGTTTTTTTGACAAAATTCCCATTTTTCGTGATCCTTTGACTATTATGGCGCGTTTTTCGCGATCTTTAGATAAAATTCGCATTTTTTTCGCGATTTTTTGACAAAATTCACGTGTTTTTCACGATCTTTTGACTAAATTTGCATATTTTTCGGGATCTTTTGGCGAAATTCGCAAGTTTTTCGCGACCTTTGGGCGAAATTCGCTTATTTTTCGCGATCTTTTGACGAAATTTGCATTTTTCGCGCTATTCTGCGAACTTCTGGCAAAACTTGCGCTTTTTTGTGATCTTTTGAAGAAATTTACAGGATTTTTTTTCTATCTTTTGACCGCGTTTTGTTCTTTTTTTCTAAAAACTAGCGATCCTTTGACAAAATTCACGTTTTTTTGCGATCTTTTGACGGAATTCGTGTATTTTTCCTGATCTTTCGACGAAATTTGCTATTTGTTTCGCGATCTTTTGACGAAATTCGCGTTTTATCGCGATCTTTTGACGAAATCCGCGTTTTTTGCGATCTTTTGACCGCGTTTTGTCTGTTTTTTTGACAAAATTCCCATTTTTCGCGATCCTTTGACTAATATGGCGCGTTTTTCGCGATCTTTTGATAAAATTCGCACGTTTTTCGCAATTTTTTGACAAAATTCACGTGCTTTTCGCGATTTTTTGACGAAATTCGCAATTTTTTGATAGCGATTTTTTCCTTTTTTGACGAAATTGGCGGTCTGAGAAAAGTTAAAAATGGAATTTTTCTTTGTTTCTCGGATCGTTTTGCTAAAACGATCTGCTAAATACGATCTCTGAGCTAAATTTCATTTTGGTACTAAGTACGTTTTGGCGCAAATTTAAGGAAAAACGCTATTTCTGCGCAGCACTTGAAACCCTGTATAAGGCTATGCTGCATAATATGAGAGTGGTCAAATGGCTGTCCAATGATATATAGTGTGCTTAGTAATGTACACACATAATCACATGAGGGGTGTCGGTAAAAGTTAGAAAAGTCGCTCCTTCGGGGGGGGGGGGTATTGGAGAGGAACCGGAAGATGCATAGTATGGAAGAGTGGTCACAGGGCTTTCCACTGATATACAATCACATGAGAGGTTCGGAAAAAGTTTAAAATACCCTCCCCCTCTTCGAGCCTTACTATCCCATCCCCGGAATACACCACCTGTCTTTGAAATTTTTATATTTTATAAATAATATTTATCACAGGGCTCCGTAAAAAAAAATAATCTAAAATGATATTTAGTGTAGAAAATGCTACAATTTTAAAACTTTGTTTGTGCCCCCCCCCCCTCCTTCTCCATGGCCCAAAAAACCGGACTCATATCATGACAAACAAAGGTACTAGCGGTAAAAAAAAAATGAGTTAAGGAAGTGGGTGCTTAGTAATGTATAGGCCAAGAGCCTGAAAACGATATGTTTCATGAAAAAATACATTTCTTGACACCCCCCCCCCTCCAATGGGGATTATTTCCCTTAAGGGTGTTCTCAAATCAAAAAGGGCAACTTTCTGACATAAGTTTTAATTTATTTTTGTTCGAAAATGCATGAAACTTGCTGGTGTTGTTGTTCAGAAACTATGTAATTGAGCTGTTTTTTCCATTTTTTTTGCAAACGCAATAGATCTTTCAGAAAATAATGTCAAAGTAGGCGTTTTGAACAGAATTTCCGCGCGAAGGGAGAAAGAGCACTCAAGAGCGGACGAAAAACGGGTTTGTCACGTGATCGAATTTGCTTATAACTCAATGATCAAAAAATGGAAAAAACAGTTCGATTCCAAATCGCTTCTATGGCAGGGCTTTCAAATTTTATATCTTTCTGTTAGGAAATGAATTTGTAAATATGTCAAAACGTTTTTTGCTTGTTGAGCAGAGCAGTTAAGAACAGCCTTAATTGCCTGGTGTTAACATACACTACACCAATCGAAAGGCCTTGATGAGATGACTCTTTGGTCAAGACTTCAAATGAGGACGAATCTTGCTGTAGCTTAATAAGGGGCTGAGTGAGAAAAATCGCTTCAAAATACACAAGTTAGAGTCCAGAGGAGTCAATGATATAAGATTTTTTGAAAATTTTATGATTTGTCAAGTGACTGCAAGTGTTCAGCTACAAGTATGCAAAATTTCAAGTCTTCAACTTAATTAGGGGTTGAACTAAAAAAAAAACTGGTTAAAATATACATCTTAGAGCATGGAAAGGTCAATAATATGATTGAAAATTTTTATGAGTTGTCGTGGGATCGCAAATGTTCAGCTATAAGTATGCAAAATTTCAAGGCTCCTACTTAATTAGGGGCTGAATAAGAAAACTTGCTTAAAATAGGTTTAATAATAGTAATAGGTTAATGCTTAAAATAATATACAAGTTAGAGCCCAGAAAGGTTAATAATATAAAACTTTATGAAAATTTAATGATTTGCCATGTGATCGCAAGTGTTCAGCTATAAGTATGCAAAATTTCAAGTCTACAACTTAATTTATTGCTACAATTTAAAAAAAATGCTGTCACCACTCCCTCTGGAATTCAAAATCTGGAATTCTTTTTTAAAAACTTTAGGTGTTATCAAATAATCTGAAATTTTAAAATTGATAAAAAAAAATCAGACATAAAATAATGATAATTACTGGGTGAAATGATTAAAATTAAATAATGTGACATTACAAATCATTTGAATTTTGTTAATTCATAAAAATGCATGTAGATGGCAGCATCAAACAAAAAAATTAAAAAGATTTATAGCATATGTCAGAATGTTAGTATTTAAAAGGTTAATTCTTTTTTAAGGTTTTTGCTTCTTATTTAATTTCTTTCGGGGTGGGGGGTGGGGAGTCACGATACTTCACAAACTTATGTTTAAAAAGAAATTCTCCTAAAATAATTACATGTTTTAGTTTTAAAAAAATTCAATGAAATTCCGTTTTTAAAAATATTTATTCTTTTTTTTAGGGTGAGGGAGGAGGTGGAACACGCAATACTTCACAAATTTATTTTAAAATAGGAATTTCACAAATTTTTTTACAAATTTAAGTTTTGAAAATGTTCAACTTTAACCGGCGTTATTTGAACTTACAAACTTCTGTGTACGAAACTCTAACCAACTGCGCTGTAACTTCTACGAATGAAAAGATGAAATTAATATTATGTAATGTTGCAGAAATGGTCGAATTCCTAAAATGCCCTAATAATATAATACTTTTTCAACATTTTATGATTTGTCTTGTGATCTCAGGTGTTCAACTATAAGTATGCAAAATTTTAAGTCTCCAACTTAGCTCCCATAGGTTTAACATTAGCTTGCAAGTTTCTTTGTATTTCATATACAGTCGAACTTTACCGAAGTCCCTATTTAACGAAGTATTCTACTTAACGAAATTCTCTGCTGAATCTTGACTTTAAACACAATTAACATGTAAATCAATCTCTATATTACAAAAAATATATTCTATATAACGAAGTTTATTCTACTTTTGTGCGTGTACAGCAATCAAACGGGGAGGTTGTTGTTGCGACGGATGTATGAATTTATTTCAGTGGATTGTATGAAAATGAAATTATTTATTTAATCATTCCCATTCAAAAGAAGAAATTTAAAAAGTCTTCGATACAAGAAGAAGGGGATTCCAGTTTTACGAAAATGTTACAGATAAATTGTTCGGATACTTAAAAAAGCGGGAACATTTTTAGGAAAAGTGTATTTTATATAAGAAACCTGTAACAAAGAAATATTAAAGACATTTTAAAAGTTAAGGATTTGAAATACTGAGAAAAAGAGAAAAGTTACGCTACGCCCCAGTTTTTATTTACTTCTCTTTATTATGTGATTTTTTAGATATTATTCTAATAAAATTTTTCTCATGTATCTACATTACATAAAAAAAAAGAAAAACAAATACTGCTTGAATTAAAATACATTTTCCCAATATTTCCATTTTATGTGTATTTTTCATGTAATGCATATGTATTTTATTATACAAATTTCATGAATTTGAGTTGATTTCTATTTAATGAATTTTCCTCATAACGAAGTATTTAAGTGTAACGACGAGACTTCGTTAAATGGAAGTTTCACTGTATATGCATTTTTGTATGAAACTACAAACAAAATCTTCATTTGGTGCCTTTTGCTCTGGCACCCAGGCAACATGTCACCTTTGCCCCTTCCTAGTTTCGACCATGGGCCCATAGTACCCAAAATAAGAATGTGTTCCTCTGGTGGTGAAATGGGGAACTAAAAATTGTAGCACAATCAAAACAATTGCCAGAACAAATGATGAAAGAGGTGTCAAATGAAGATTTTGTTGGTCATTTCATACATATATATATCTATATGAAATATAAAGAAACTTGCGAGCTAATGTTAAACCAATGGGAGCATTTTTTTCAAATTATCAGCCAAACAATGTTGAAATCGCGGCCACAAAACCTGAGATAAGAATGCACCCCTTGGCAGTGGAACTAAAAACTGAAATGAAATGAATCAAATGAAAACCAAGTTTAATGAGCCATATCTCATTGAAATCGGGCCTATAGAACCCGAGATCAGAATGTATCCCTTGGTGGTGGAAGGTGGAACTAAAAACTATAAGTGAATGTATTCTAAATTGAATGAATCAATTCCAGTTGAAATCTGTCCCATAGAACTCCAGAAAAGAAGATGATATTACTGTTCGAAAATGGTGGTAACTGAATTCTAAATTTAGGAAAACACTTTTAAATGTAACTAAAGGTCGAATGAAACAATTTTCATTGAATTCAGGCCCATAAAACCCGAGAAAAGAATGTGTCGTTACTGTTTGAAAACAGTAACTGAAGTGTATATTTAGGAAAGCATACTTTTAAATATATTTCACCTATGTAAGATATTTTTCTACTGATGCTTACCACTTCTATATCTTAATTAGAGTGTAAAAGAATGCGTCGAAATTGTTCAAAAATGTTGATAGTTTATCATTAATGCAATTTTTAATTTATGACTGAAATTGAACCCCCTTTACATTAATGCAATTATTAATAAAGAACTATAGTTTTCTGATAATTAGAAGTTATTAAAAGCACAACACAATAATGGCTGACAGATGTTTTTTCTTCTGAACTTTAAATTCAAATCTGAATCTTAATCAATTCTCTTAATTATCGGTCACTACCCCAAAGAAATTTATTTCCTTTTATTATTAATTTCACCCATTGTCAATTTGCTTCCCTTCAGAAAGTAAATGAATGGATGGGCCAGCAAAACAAATTTTATTGAAATTGAAAGATGATCCCTCGTCTGCATAATTCCTTTCATGTCTGATTAAGTTTTCTGCAAAAATTAAGAAAAAATACCAGGCGATTATAAAAAAAAGTTAGATTTTCGGATGCACAAAATTTTTCAACACACATATTATGAATTTCAAATCAATATCTCAAATAGTTATTTTGATATTTGGTGATTAGTGGAAAATAGAAAAATCAGTTGTCTGCAATTTGAAATTAAAGTCGGTGTTATTTGTATTGCTATTCTTCAAATCTAGCCTCGCTGCAAGGGTCCAAATCAAAAACAGTTTACGGTTTTCAGAAAAATTGCTCTTTTTTATTGAGCCGTTTGAGGAGTTATTAATTAATACCTCGTAATAACATGAATTTTGGCGCTCCCCACCTCCTCACGCACAATAAAAGTTATCGACGGCAGGTACCCTATGCAAAAAAAGAAAATACCCTTAAAAAATTCCTTTAATAGTAATTAAAATGCTAGCAAGAAATATGTAAGCAACGCTCCTATAGGATTAACATTAGCATGAGTGTTAAGAGCCTACACTTATCACGTGAAGAAACTGGATCGCTAATGTTAATCCTATGGCAGCGTTCTTTTTAAAATCTCTTCCTTGCATATTGTATTGATAGTTTTAAATGATTTTTTCTTTCTTGCTTAGAATAGCAGAGATTGAATTCTAACCAGGTTAGTGTTTACTTTTTCGATTTTGGTTGCAGATATTTATATATATATATATATATACAGTTACTTTCACTTTCACAAATTTGAAAAGTATGCTCCCATAGGTTTAACATTAGCTTGCGAGTTTCTTTGTATTTCATATACATTTTTGTATGAAACGACAAACAAAAACTTCATTTGACTTTCATTTAACTTCATGAAGCCCCTTTGGCTTTCGTTCTGGCACCCGGGGCACATGCTCCCTCTGCACACCCTAATTTCGGCCCTGCTTCTGAATAAAAATTGTTGCTTAATTTAAATGCAGAATTTCTGCCATAAAGAAGGTAAAAATTACTATTGGAAAAGAGTGGTGAATGTTTGTCATTCCAAAAGTCCCCCCCCCCCTTTTCCACTTCATATTCCTTTCACCATTCTAATTGAAATTCTGGATATCAGAATTGAAATAACAGATAGAGCAAAATGAGTGATATTTCTATATTTGAAATTTCAATATTCAAAATCTCAGCAGCCCCCCCCCCCCTTCCCGTCACCCCTAGACTTTTAAGTGAGATATCTTGACATTGCAACAGGATCAAATTATAATATTAGGGAGCAAATTAGAGCTAAGTATTGACATACTTCAAATTTTGATACTAAAAATAGAAAGGGGGTGGCGGTGCAGTTAGCATTGACTTAGTCATGTGCCTCTCCTCAAATTTATGCCCCACTCTTCCAGTACAGAAAGTTTAAAATTTTCATTAAAAAAAATCTTCTCCCCTATTTGTGCCTCAATAGGAAAAAATAAATAAATCTGTCATATATAAGCCTACTAGCTTGATAGATAGCCCTACCCAGTGAAATTTTATACCCCCCCCCCCCCCCCTCAGCTTAGAGGGTTACATAAGTTTGAAAATTTCAAAAAATCCATTTATTTTTTATTTTCTTTTATCTAATAGTACAATGCGTCTAGAATATATTTCCAAAGTTTCAATTCAATTGAAGTAAAACTCTAGGACAGAGAGCTTTTGGAAATTCCCCTCATTAGGAAAGACCGGCTGGAAGCGATGCAGGTGTATTTATCTAAAAACACTACTGTAGAACCACGATTATCCGAAGTAATTGGGATTGACCATCTTTCAGAAAATCGAAATTTTCTGATAATCAAGAATGCTTCAGTTTTAAGATTAAGGAGAAATATATGCAATATTTCATATTAAAAATAAAGCAATACCAAAATAGAAACAAGAATTAATTACCTGAATTTTAACTTTGAAATTAAGTACCTTTTACATATATCACAAGGGTATGAAAAAAATGTTTTGTTTGTCGCAGTTTCGATTGCCTTTGCTTTGAAGCTCTATCACGGAGAATTTTTAATATTATTAGTTCACCAATATCACAGTCTTTCTGCTGCTCCAGCCATCCCAAACAGTTTGCAAAACATTCAAAAGTTTCAGAATTGCTAATTCGTTCATTTTCTTCATCCCAATCCACAGCTTACGGGAGCTCAAGTTAAATTCAAAGGAACTCTAGGAAAGGGGATCGAAAATATTTATATGTAGGGGAGAGTGGGGTGGAATGGGACAGTGGGAGGAATAGGGCAGCAGGTTTTTCTCTTTATGTATCATTATAAACATTTCACAAATCACACATTAGGTGAAGAAATGGTACACCAATCTTCAGTTGAAAAAAGCAGCTGATCTGCATAAGCTTGCGATTGCATAAGGAAAAATATTATTTCAAGAACTAAAAGTAAATTTGCTTCATATACTTTCTGTATATTAATGACTTATTTATGCGTCAATGTAAGTTTCCCTATTTATGGAACATTATACTGTATATTATCTATGATTTAAACTATGCCTAAAAGCAGCATTTTTGTTTATACAAGAAGTGTAACATAAAAGAAGGTAGAAGGAGGAATGGGATATGCCAGCAAAGGTAGGAATGGGACATGTCAAATTCCTTCTTTTTAATAAGATGAATGTAAATTGCTAGTATGCAAATATTTTTAAAGGGTAGTATGTTAATTACAACATTATAAATATATTAATTTACTTCAAAATGTAAATAAATTACGAACGGATGATTTTTTAATGTCATCTCTCACTGACAATCCTGAATTTTCCTTCCAGTGATGAAGGAACTGTAATTTGATATTGTAGCACAGACATTATCAACCTACAATCTTTGTTAGACTGTATACATAGACAACACTAGACTATTTGTGCCTTACATTGTTTTATAGTTGTCCCGTACCTCCCTGTTAGTGGGGAGGTATGGGACACATTTTGAAATTTACATTTTCTTTATTTATAAAATTTTTCTGCAAATTATGTTTCCATATTGTTCAAGGACATTAGAAAGTGTTTCATTTTGTATTCTATAAGTTGATTTTCTTATTTTTCTAAAAAGTACCCATTCCTCCCCACTCTCCCCTACTCGTAGTTCAGAAAGGACTGCTTGCAAAGCTTTAAAAATGGATTTTGCATACAAGGAATGCAATAGTTAAAAACAAAAAGCTTTAAAAAGGGATTTCGGTTAACCAAGAGTTTTGGTTAAAAGTGTTTCGGATAAAAGAGGTTCTACTGTACTTTTGAAATTGGTGGACACGATTTCTCAAAAAGTAATGCACCAATTTTATTGAAATTTTGCGCACTTCTTCAAAATAGGATTGGCTAGTGATTGAATGAAGGTGTTTCTCTTTTTTTCAAATTAGAACCAATTTTACAAGGCTATACATAGTGTAAATTGCACTGTTTTGCATACAACACTGCCAAAAATTCAAATTTCAATTTTTATTTAAATTCTTCGTTCAATCATGAGCTATACTTATCTACTAACAGAAAAAATTTGTATTTTTAATTTCAGATAAAGCTATCATGAGTTATCCTGACCACCACAAGGACATTTTTTTAGGGGTCTCTGGAAACCAGGTCCCACCAGCTGAATTTTCCAAATTTTTTAATGAAAATTTTAGAAAATATTGTTCAAATGTTGCTCTTTTATATGCTTAAAATTTTGAATAAAATTATTTATTATATATAGAAAAAATCAGAGAAAATATGCTTTTTCTTAACCTTCGAAACCCATTAAGATCTTTAAAACTCTTTATTTTAAAAAAAAAAATAAAAAAATCGGTACTCACTATTGTCTTCCTAAAAATTTAATTTTTTATCAACAAAGTTAATTTTTCATTGTGTTTTACCTTTGCTTTAAGACAGAACCAAAAAAAAAATTTTTTTTTCAGAACTTCTTTGTTAACTGGAAGCAAATATTGAAAAGAAAATGTCGCCAATAGCATATCCCCCCCCCCCTCCCTTTTCAATAGCAGTTTTTGTGTATTGTGTGTGTAAATTAGAAACAATACTTACTTTGATGTTGAAATATCCTTATTTCTAATAAAATGAAAATCAGATTTGAACTTAAATTGTTTTTTTAGTCCCTAAACTAGTAAAAACAATTTCATTTTTAAAAAATAAGAGGAATTAAAATATAAATCACTGACATTAATTACACTGGTCAACAAATTTGAACTTATGCTCAGTCCTATAACAGAAATTAGTTGTTTTTTATGCGTTTTTTTGTGCTGATTCTGGATCTAGTTTTATATTTACTCCAGCACGTCAAGTTTGAGAGATTTTTGCATATTTCAATTTATGCAAATTTAGTAAATTTTATACAATTATTTGCAAATTTAAGGTATAAAGCAATATCAGACAGGGTATTTTGTTTTAAGTTATGATTACTACCTAATTTACTTCGCAAAAACGTTGTTTCTGAGATTATACTGACATGTGATTGTGAAATATTGTACCTAATTTGCATATTTTTCATGTTTTTCTAATAATGTTTCTTGACGTTCAATTATTTCTGCCGCACGAGTACGCTAGTATGTTTCTAAACCAGTTTTTTGAGCTGACTTCAAATCTTGTGTCTGTTTTCTTATATCACGTCTAGTTTTTGAAAAAAGTGAAATTTTAGTTTTTGGTCAAAAAAGCCAGAAATAGCTTTTTATGATACTTTGTATGATAAACTTCAACTAGTCAGGATAGATTCTGCTACTTATATTTTTTTTCGATTATATAAATTTTTGTTTATGTCTTTGATATGAATCTGACCCTGTTCACCTTCTTTTTAGTGAATTGCACACCCCTAAAAAGCATCTTATATCAAACCTGTGTTAATGCCGTGCAAAAGCAGAAATTCATCTCACTCAAAAACTAGACATGACATAAGAAAACAGACTGCAGATTTGAAATCAGCATAAAAATCTAATCTAGAAAAACATTATGTCAATTCTGTGGCAACTATTTTAAAGTTGATAGTGCAACAAACATTAACACCAAACAACAAACATTACACTATTGAAAAATATGCAAATTAGGCTTAATAAGTGATAAATAAATGTTAAGAATATGCAAATCGTGACATTTATCTGAAGCAAATAGTCAAGTAGTCTTTATCTAGAAAATGTAATTAGATGTGAGATATATTGTATCTAAAATTTGCATAAAATAGCACAAAAAAGCTTAAATTTGCATAAATTTAAATGTGCAAATTTCTCAAAACCTAGACCACCTAGAGATAAACGGAAAGCATATTCGGAATCAGCGCCAAAAACTGATCTAGAATCAACTAATTTTAGTTCTAGGACAAAACCATTGTTGTACAGTGTTACTATTGGTAACAAGATATATATATTTTTTTAAACAGAATAATGTATTTTATTTAGATTCTTTTGCAAAAGCATGTTTTCATTACTTAAAAATATAAGAAACAAAAAAAAAAAAAAAAGAAACTCACTTGTATTTAAACAGTATTAATTTTTTTTAAAAAAAGAAATAAAAGTACTTCAGCTAAAAATTACATAGCTCCAAGCTGATAATTAAAAATTTTAAAGCAAAACATTAATTTTATTGATTTGTCTAATCTCATTTGGCTTCTCAATTTAGTTTAAACAAGACAAAATGATTATTACTTATTTTCACTGTTAATGTTACTACATATTTTAGCTACAAAAAAAAAAAAAAAAAATACTGAATCTTTCTAATTACCTTAAAATATGATGATTAAATTATGTTTGTTTCCAAGCATTTTGAAACTTTTTTTAACAGTTTAATATATTTTTCTAATTTTTCAAAAAAAAAAAAAAAATTGAATAACTTTAAATTACTCCCTGTTTAGGAAGAAATTGGGTCTTTTAAAGGACATTTCACATTACAGCACCCTTTACAAAGCTTTTTACTTAAAATAAGACCCTTCATAAAATTATTTGTGTTAAAATAGGCCTTTCGCAAAAATTTTCCATCACCAAACTGAACCTTTCTCAAATTTAATCATTTAAAGGTAAAATCTGACCTGCTACTTTTACATATATAAAGAAAATGTATGTATTTTATATACATGTCTTCTTAAAGATATATAATCAAGAATCTGAATATAACGATAATTTTAAATTCACAAATGTAAAAAGCTGTTTACAATTTCAGAAAAACAGGAAGGAAAGGCTGGACAAACGCCTGAATTGTCAATGCTATACATTACATAATTAAAATAGGGTAGATGCTCCAGTTTTGGCCGCATTGGATCAATTTGTCCAATATTTAGGCTGTGAATTGATGCTAACAAGTAATATGCATTCTTAAACCTTATGCAAACACTCTTTTATCATTTAAAATATCATTTTTTTATTTTTTGATAAAATGTGACTTGCAAAAAAAAAAAAAAAAAATAAGTGTGTGAAACTGTAGTGTGTAGGGGAGAGTGGGGTGGAATGGGACAGTATGTTTTTCTCTTTATGTATCATCTTAATCATTTCATCAATCACACATTAGATGAAGCAATGGTACCCTAAGCTTCAGATGAAAAAAGTAGCTGATCTGCATAAGCTTTCGATTGTATAAAGAAAAAGATTATTTCAAGAATCAAAAGTAAATTTGCTTCATATACTTTTTATGTTTTTTTGTATATTAATGACTTGCTTATGCGTAGATGTAATAGTTTCCCCATTTATGGAACATTATACTGTATATTATCCCTAATTTAAACTATGCTTAAAAGCAGCATTTTTGTTTATACAAGAAGTTTAACATAAAAGAAGGTAGAGGGAGGAATGGGACCTGTCTAATTTCTTCTTTTTATAAGATGAATGTAAATTGCTAATATGCAAATATTTTTTGAGGGTAGCATATTAATTATAACATTATAAATATATTCATTTACTTCAAAATGTAAATAAATTAAACTGATGACTTTTTAATGTCATCTCTGACTGACAATCCTGAATTTTCCTTCCAGTGATGAAGGTAATGGAATTTGATATTGTAGAACAGACATTATCAACCTACAATCTTTGTTAGACTGTATATACATATAGCCAACACTGGACTATTTGTGCCTTATCATACATTATTTTATAGCTGTCCCATACCTCCCTGTTAGTGGGGAGGTATGGGACACATTTTGAAATATTAATTTCTTTATTTATGAAATTGTCCCTGCAAATTATGTTTCTATATTGTTCAAGGACATTAGAAAGTATTTCATTTTGTATTCTATGTATTGAAATTTTTGTTTTTGTGTCAAACAAAGTTGATTTTCTTATTTTTGTAAAAAGTGTCCCATTCCTCCCCACTCTCCCCTACTCACATGTATTAAGATTTTTTGCTTAGCTGACAAGTTTTCAGAATCGTTCAATACTAGGCACTTATTGGGTTCTATTTGTTCTGAAACAAATTACTACATATTAGGTTTTAAGAGGTAAGCTTTCTCTCTATTGCAATTTCACATTTAAATTATTTTAACACTTTAAATAGGGAGTGGCCAAAACTGGTGCTTTAAATTTGCTATATGTACCAGTTATGGACATGGAAGTGGCCATAAAGGGTACAACATATGTTCCACTTTTGGTCACATATTTCATTAAAGTGGGAATTTTAGCCATTAAATAAATTTATGAACATCTGGATAAAACAATCAATTTAGTTTTGTTTTATATAGTATGGCTTCAATAATAATAATAAAAAAGCAAGGCTAATGGCAGTTCTATCAAAGAGGTTTTCTTTTCTCTGCTCAATAGATAATTCACTTTAGAAAGAAGGACACTGTGCTAGTTACTAAAGAATGATATTGCTACAGAAAATATAGTATTGTGTTTAGTATTGATAAAACCAAAGGGGGGGGGGGGGGAGGGTGATATGTGATAAATAAACTAAAACAAATTTTGAAAGATTTTATAAATTATAAATTAAAAAGTTCAATAAAATTACAGCATGATTTCTTGTATTTTTCCTAAAGTAATGAAGAAGTTCCATAATTTTTGCAAGATTTTGGGGACAATGTTTCTCTACTAATAATGGTGAATCTCAAGTAGTAGATCTAGGTACTAGGAATTGAAATTAAAAATCAATTAGACAAATAGATTTTAGATATTGTCAGAATACCACTATTTCCTATAAAAATGGAACAACTGTAAGATTCTGTCCAGAAAATTGGGAAATCCCTAAAATAACTTGCAAAGAAGCAGAATACATAAATAAGGCACAAGGTAATATAAATCAAAACAAAATCAGAAAATGGTTTCAAGAAACATAAGTCTTTGGTGAAGATTCAAGTGTTTTAAAGAATCCACAATCCATAGATAATTATCAAACTGATTAAATATTTAATCTTTATGTCCTATAGGCACTGTTGTCCCTTTTATGAATCAAATTAAATATATTTTTTGTTTTTTAATTGAAATTTTCAGTTAAAATCAACCTAAGTATATTTTATTTGATGTTTTTATCAATTCATAAAGAAATTTGCAAAATTATCTTAATACAGCAAACAAATATAGGGTAGATGTGCCAGTAATGGACACCCTTCCAGTAATGGACGCCCCTTGATATTTGATTCATAAAAAAATAACTAATAAATATTTAGCTTTAATTATTTTTTTTATAATAACCCCTCGTATGTTTTATAAAACTGGGTTATTACTAACACTTTTAATCAAGCCAGTCAGGAAGCAGAAAATAATGTTTCAAAGTTTCCCTGTGAAATCTTAATGAAGAGGCTAAGAGCTGGCTTCGTTTAATTAATTTATATTATTTATTTTCTTGCAAAATTTGAATGTTTTTGTTTGAGTAGCAATAGAAAACTTAGAATTTTATATACTAACGGCCATTTACAAAATTTCATTTATTTTTAAGGTTCTAAGAGGGAGTGTCCATTACTGGGATGATTAATTAGTCATTTTCCAGTAATGGACCCCATGTAGATAGTACTAAAAATGCAATTTCAGTAATGTTTATAGTGCATAAAATATTTTGACTTAACTGCAAACCTAAATAATCAAATTTAATTTTTAAATTATACTTACCAAAATGTAATAACGTATAATGTGATAACCCAAAATGTGATAACTTTTATAAATAGCTGCTTTTAAGTTATTTTATGTGATTAATAAAATTTCAATATTTTATTTTATTTATTTATAATTTAGTAAGTATATGTACCTTTCATATTTTATAATCTGGCAATCAAACCAGCCAGGAAGCAGAAAATATTGTTTAAGAGCATAGTCAAAGAGGGGCTCATAGGGCTTAATCCCTCTCCGTTTAAATAAAAACAATTAAGTTACAGAAGCTATTAAAAATCTACTTTCTGTCTTAAATGTTTCATTATTCACCTCTGACCAAAAAATAAAAATGTAATATTAATGAAAGCTATAGGTAATATTCATGAAACTAGTAAATCTGCAGATCAGTGGCCTCAAGCATCAGTTCTACAGTTTTATTTTGAAATTATTTTATTTAGGATTTAAAATATTTAACTTACAATATCATTTCTTTCATATTTGTAACATTAATTATTATAAATAATACATTAAGTAGTCTCTGGAAGATTAATTGTTAAAAATAGTGAGACAAAACTAAACACTAATATTCCAAAACTTTTTTTTTCTTTAATTATCTTTTAAATCACCCACCATTTCAATACTTTGATAGCTGTAATTGCCTGATATTTAGTATTTTAAACTATCCATCTAAAATAATTAAAACATCGATCTTCTGATAATTACAATAATTGATGCAAACAGTAAATGATTATGACAAATATTTTATTAATTACTGGTATCCTAATTGTTAAATTTATTTGAATATAACTATTTTGTTTCATTAGTATGTATTCATTAAATTCTAGCTCTAAATACAGTCATAAAAACAATTATATTTATTACTTTTTATGGGGTGTCCATTACTGGAACATAGGGTGTCCATTACTAGGCTTTTGATATATTTCTGTTATTTAAAATTAAATTTCCATTCATATTGGGAAATGAGACTATAAGAATGGTTAAATATTGTTGATAGGTTAATATAACATTGAAAAAACTGGAATATAATAATTATAACTATTAATAAAAAAATAATCTTTAAAGAAATTCCTGAAGGGTGTCCATTACTGGCACATCTACCCTATATGTGATAAAATAAATATGGCATGAAAATGCTTTATTTTGACTTATTATCAATTAAAATATTTGTTAAATCTCATGATATTGGAGTGGCCAAAACTGGTGTAGGGGGGGGGGGCAAAACTGGTACAAATTGAAATAAATTACTTAATGAATAATTACTCATAATCTAAAATCTTCTGTAGAAAGTTACTATAATCAACAGAAATACAATTAAATTTACTAAAGAATGATGTTATTATGATTTAATATGCTTCAATCAGCCAATAACTATAAAATTTCTATTTCAATTTTTCTCTAAATGTGGCCAAAACTGGGGCATTTACCCTATAAATTGAAACATGAAAATTAAAAAAAAAATATCTAAATTTTGCTCTAAATTCTCTTTTAATTTTGCTCTAAATTTGATGTTTTTAAACATCACATCAACAGTTATTTGTTTGTTTGTTTTAAATTAAAATAGTTTTTATGCCTCAACAGATGAGCTGCCTATTCATAACTTGATTATCAGACTTTATTAATCATCTTCTGTTATTAAAATTATCTCCATTTTCTAAAAAGGAATTGGAATGCTATATAAATGATTTGCATGCTCATTTTTACTATGCATAAAATGAGAATAGAAAGCATTAAAAATAAAAGCGTTATCTTGGTGTTACATTGATTTTAAAAATTGTAGCTTTTTTTTTTAAATTCACCATTATTACCTTAAATCAATAAATAAGAATTAATAAATGCCAAGTATGTAAAAATAAAATCTAGTAACATAATAAAAAAATTAATTACTATGAAAACAAAACCTATTGCAAATACAGAATTCACAATAAACAACACAAAACTCAATAAATACTATGGGAATTTAATCATTAAATATAAAATTTCTTCAGAATTGCAAGCAAATAATTTTAAATGTATAACCGAAAAGCTTGCATTTTATGTCATATTGTTTGCTTAAATTTAAATCGAAATATTCTGTGAATTCATACCCGTTTTGTAAACAGGACTGAATATTTACGGAAAAGTTCTATGAATATAGTGCTAAGTATACATGAATACAATAGTATACATTGTATCGCTCAGTCTTAATGAAACAATTTATAGACATAAACATAGCAATTCAATTTTCTTTTAAACAGATTTTAGTGCTTTTCTGATCACTTTTCAAATATACGCTAGATGCTTTGAAAAAAAGAAAAATATTTGCTAAATACACTCAAACACTAATTTAATTTCATTAAAATATTTTGAACTCTGCGAAAGTAAACATTAACATTCATTTTAAAATAAAAACAATATACGTAAAAAGCAAAATTGGAACTGAAAGCGATTAACTGCCAAATACTGCAATCCTCATCTTTTCTTTCGAACCGCAAGTATTTCCTAAATTGAGAGCGAGTTATCGCCAACAAAGGTAATCCCTCACTGGATCCTACCCTGAATTCCAAGAAAAGGTAACTTCCGACGCATGCGCATTAGGTGGAGCCACGCTCATTTTAGGCTCTCCTGGGATTTTGCGCCACTAAATCCTACACACTCAGAAATGAATACTCAGATTTCACGAAATTTTCTTTGTTTTTGACGAAACGGTTTCCTGGAATATGCTCCGAGCGAATATTTCGTCAAATTGATGAAATTACTTTCTTCACTTGTTTGACGATATAAATTTCCTCAAAAGTTTCGTCAAAAAACGGCTGGTGGCGCCATCTATTGAACAGTTTGGAAGCTCCTCTACCAAGGGAAGAAAAAAATCACTTCTCGTTTTCCTCGGCGTGATTTGAAACCGCGGGCTTTGAGGTGGGAGACACTTGCTCTACCGACCAGGCTATTGGGGACTTATATGAATGTGCTTTTAGACTGATGTAATGAAAGCTGCCGCGTGATTATATTTTTATAAGATAGATTGTAATTTTATCGGTGCTGAAAGTTTTAAGGAAGGCTAATTTATTATTATGTTTTTCTCATGGTCAATGAATAATTATAGTATGGCTTGATTAAATCATTTATTAGTGAAATTTTCTTTGCTCAATGAATGGTTAGAATATGGTCTGGTTAATTTGTTGCACACAAATAACGAACTGTGAAGTGCATATTGCGTGAGATTTTATCACGTTGAATAGATGGATAAGATTTTAACACTTTATTGTTTATAAAAGGGAGAGGGATCAATTATGTTTATTTTTAATCTGATTGAAAACAGAATATACTTCTTAAATAAATTATAAAAAAAAATCCCGGATCTTTGAAATTTTATTGATTAAATTTTCTTTTTGGATGTTTTTGAACACAGGAAATATATTCTTTTCGAATTAAAACATAACGAACAACAACATAAGTAATAATAATAATAATAATAAGCATTCCTAAAAATTTTAACAGCTAAAAAATAACTTATGAAGAAACAATAACTGCCTATATTTCAGTATTTTCTGAAAAGCACTAAAAAGTGCTCTTTTAAAAATAAATTATTACGGGACTAATACAAACAAGCAAATATCTGCTTGCTAAAATCGCAGGATTTGAGGAGGTACAGCAACGGTTTCCTTAAAATGCATTGAGTCTGACCGTGATTGAGGAAAAACTTTCGTCAAATATCTGAGAGTTTACCTTTCCTTAAAAGTCACGTGATGGTGATAGGAAATGATCGTCAAAAACGACGAAATACAGCTTGAGGATTGCTAAATCGTCAAAAGTGAGAATTCTATTTCTAAGAGTGTATACAACAATTTTTATCAACTATTTTGAATTTTAATCAGAAAATGGCATGAATAAAGATAAATAAACCTCATTATTTCTCTCTTCTCTGAAATAGTGAAAGCTATCTAATTTTCACCATTTTGAAGAAATTTCATAAAATGCTTTTAAAATTAAAATATAAAAGTGGGAATATTAAAAAAAAAACAGCTAGTCCGATTACATGTATAAATGAACAGCTTTCAGTTAAAAAAGGATTAGTAAAATTGGTTCAGCGGAAAGATCAGAGCAACTGACTAAAAAACACAGTTGTGTTCTAAATATATAGATTATATAAAATTATGAAAAATTAAATTAAGCAAATTATGTTACTTTGATAAAATTATAGTAGAATGTCCTAAAGAATAATATTAACATTTTATTAGGCGCAAGAATTTTGGACAAAAACTTGAGGAAGCAGCTGGGGTGAAAGTGACTCACTTCTACAGAATATTTTTCAGTTTTAAGAATTAAATTACACGCTTTTTTGTAAAATGACGACATTTGCATCCGCTAAAGCAATCCACTTTTAAACTTTACCTATAGAAAAGTATGCATATGACGACATTATAACGGAATAACAGACGATATTGTTGACATAGCATGTATTTTAATTTCAACTATTTTTCAGGTTTTATGAGAAAATGGCAAAAAAAAATACAGTAATCTCCTATTGCCGACTATTTTGCGTTTACTTTCAATAGAAATGGAGTACTTTTGTTGTCAGGATTAGGAAAATGGTATTAAGAACTACAAAAAAATTTATATCTCAAAAATAAATTGAGATACAGCTTTCAAACAAATTGCATTTATAAGTACATTTTTTCCCTTATACGACGGTGTAAAAATTGAAGATGTACGATTTTTAAAAGTTTAAAAACTTGCTGTTGCGAAAATTTCAAAACAGAAATTTCATTTCAAATTTCAATTGTTGGCATTCGCAGAATGACATATGCGTTACGCACAGATATGTTTGTCCTTTATAATATAGATATAAAGCGTGATCAAAATAAAACTGTGCTTTATAGAGCTGGTGGTCTTGAGCCATTTAATTTGGCAAAATTTTTGTTTGTAGCTGTTTCATTTTGGTCATTATAATGTTTGGCAAGAAATACTTTTTTAATATTAGAATATGCCAAGGTTAGTTATATGCAATTTTGGGAGCAAAAATGAACACTTAGATAGCACTATTGAGAAATGTTTTTGTATATCTCACGCAAAAGGTTTCTCCCCAGTGTGAATAAAAATATGTTTGTTTAAAGCATACTTCTGAGAAAATTTCTTGTTGCACATCTCACATACAAAATTTTTCTCTCCATTATGAATTAACCGATGGTTGTTTAAATGACTATTTCGAGAGAATTTTTTGTTGCATATCTCACACACAAAAGGCTTCTCACCATTATGAATTAACTGATGACTATTTAAATGACTATTTTGAGAGAATTTCTTGTTGCATATCTCACACGCAAAAGGCTTCTCACCAGTATGAACTAACAAATGCTTGCTTAAATCAGATTTTTGTGAGAATTTATTGTTGCATAACTCACATGCATATGGTTTCTCACCAGTATGAACTAACAGGTGTCTGCTTAAAGCACTCTTTCGGGAGAATTTCTTTTTGCATATCTCGCACGCAAAAGCTTTCGCACTATTATGAATTAACAGATGGCTGTTTAAATGACAATTTTGAGAGAATTTCTTGTTGCATACCTCACACATAAAAGGCTTCTCACCAGTATGAATTAACAGATGTTTGCTTAAATTACTCTTAAGAGAGAATTTCTTCTCACACACAAATGGCTTTTCACCAGAATGAATTAATAGATGGCTGCTTAAAGCACTCTTTTGAGAGAATTCCTTGTTGCATATCTCACACACAAAATGTTTCCCACTAGTACGAATTAAAATATGCCTGCTTAAATCACTCTTTTGAAAAAACCCTTTGTTGCATACCTCACAAACAAATGATTTTCCTTCCTGTGAGTCAGAAGCCGCTTTTCCAAAACACTCTTGTACAGAAATATTTTGCTGCATGTTTCACACTTTAAAGACAGTTTTAAGTTATGTGTTGTGCATCTACATTTATGGCTTTTTGCATCTGTAATAAATAGAAATAAATCACTCTATCACTTTTAAAGATTCCTGAAAAAGAAATTTAAGAAAAAATCAACTCATGAAAAATTAAATAACACAGAAAACTGAAATGAAATAAAATTTCTACCATAGTATGAATATCTACAGTAGACTCCCAATTATCAGAGGCTCGTGGAACCAATGGTGTGTCATATGAATTCCCTAATTTTATAAATATTAAACTGTAGCTAAAATTATAATAAATAAAATACATAGCTACCATTATAAAATAAATAACCTATCATACGGAAAATAGTATAAATAAAAATTATAAATAAAGTAGCTGATCCATCAAGCGTTGGGTCTGTCTATTCTTCCAGACGAATTCAAATAATTAAATTCTCGATTCACATAAAAATTTAAAAAATATCTGAAAAAAAAATTAGTAATATGTCCCCAATGTCTTAGGCAGCGTAGAACATGCTTGCTCCACAGTATGTTCAGAATACATCTCGGGCCCCCCACTGCCTACGGCACAGCATCTTGGTGTGCAGTACATGCACAGGTATATCTTGGTTTTCCACACCAGAGGATGCAATATGGTCTAAATAAACCTCCGACACATTTCCTTACTGCCTGCGACACTGCATAGCAAGCGTGCTGCACACTCCTTCAAAATCTTTTAGTTCCATTTTCCAGTGCCAGGCGTCGCACGATGTTCTAAACAATTCACCTTCCGAATGAAACTCCGACTTCCCTCTGCTTACTTCTCCACTGTATAACAGGCGAGCTGCGCATGCACTGCAAAATCCTTTTTTCCACCTTCAGTGATGGAACGGCACAGACTTCATTTTGGAGCAGCAAAAAGCTATTTTGGAGCTGCAAAAACGCTCATTTTGGAGCAGAAAATAACAATTTTGGAGCATCAAAATGTCATTTTGGTATTGTTCGATGAAATTAGCGTTTTTTCTGCAATCCTTTGACGAAATCGCGTTTTCCTTGGGATTCTTTGATGAAATTTGCGTTTTTCTTGCAATTCTTTGACAAAATTTGCGTTTTTCCTGCGATTCTTTGACGAAATTAGCGTTTTTCTTGCGATTATTTCACAAATTTCGCGTTTTTTCGCAATCCTTTGACGAAATTTGCATTTTTTTCGCGATCTTTTAACCAAATTTGAGTATTGTTCACAATCTTTTGACAAAATTTGCGTATTATTCGGACCCTTTGTTGAAATTAGTGTGCTTTTCGCTATCTTTTGTCGAAATTAATGTGCTTTTCAAAATCTTTCGACCAAATTTGCAGTTTTTCGCGATCTTTTGACAAAAGTTGCGGTTTTTTGCACCCTTTTGATGAAATTAAAGGATTTTTTCACGATCTTTAAACGAAATTCGCGCTTTTTCACAATCTTTTGACCCTCGTTTTGTTCGTTTTTTGACAAAATTAGCGATCCTCTGACAAAATTCACTTTTTTCTCTATCTTTTGACGAAATTCGCATGTTTTTTGCGACCTTTTGATGAAATTTGCGGGGGTTTTCGCGATATTTTAACGAAAGTGCTGTTTTTCACAATTTTTTAACCGTGTTTTGTTCGTTTTTTGACGAAGTTAGCTATCCTTTGGCAAAATTCATGTTTTTTTCCGTCATCCTTTGACGAAATTTGCATATTTTTTGCGATATTTTGACAAAATTTGAGTTTTATTTGCTATCTTTTAAAGAAATCGCGTTTTTTCATGATCTTTTGACCGCGTTTTGTTCGCTTTTTGACGAAGTTAGCGGTCCTTTGACAAAATTCACATTTTTTTCGCGATCCTTTGACGAAATTTGCGTGTTATTTGCGATTTTTTGACGAAATTCGCGTGTTTTTCACGATCCTTTTACGAAATTTGGGAACATTGGATGAAATTTGCGGTTTTTTCTCCATCTTTTAAATAAATTAGCGTTTTTTTCACGCTCTTTTGACCGCGTTTGTTTGTTTTTTGACGAAATTAGCGATCCTTTGGCAAAAATCACGTTTATTTTCGCGATCTTTTGACAAAATTCGCGTATTTTTCGCAATCTTTTGAAAAACATCGCGTGTTTTTCGCAATTTTTTGACAAAATTTGCGTATTTTGGGCGCAATTTTGTTGGAAAATTATCGTTTTGGCGCAGAAATGCGCAGCATTATCAATTTGGCGCAATTCGAGCAGCTGTTCTATCACTGCACCTTTCACTGCCAGGAGGCGCAATATCTTTTTAAACGAATATCGAACACGTTACCCTACAGCCCGCGGCAAAATTTGTTGAATAGTGTTTCATAATCTATGCTGTATGCATGATTTTTCGTTTTTTGCACAGGAATGAAAATTATAGGTTAAAACAATATAGGTGAAAATTATACATGCACATGAAAATTATAGGTGTTACATTATTCAGAAGGTGTTATAACGAGTTTCAGTATCTATGCTGTGCTCAGGATTTTTTGTTCTTGATAATTATGTTTTGTTCTTTCCACGGGGTGATATAATTACTGCAGATGAATGAAAATATAGGTGTTACAGTATTTAGAATGTGTTGGAAAGTGTTTCATAATCTATGCTGTACACATCATTTTCTGTTCTTGATAATTGGTTCGTTCTTTGCACAAGGTGGTAGAATTAATGCAGATGGATTAACATGATTGTTGTTACAGTATTCAGAATGTGTTGGAAAGCGTTTCATAATCTATGCTCTACGCATGACTTTTCAATCTTGATAATTATGTTTTGTTCTTTGCACAGGGTGGTAGAATTGCTGCAGATGGATGAAAATTGAAAATAATAGGTGTTACAGTATTCAGAATGCATTGGAAAGTGTTTATAATGTATGCTGAGTGCATGATTTTTCATTCTTGAGGATGTCAGGAAAGAGTTAGAAACGTGTCCCAAATCGGGAGTCAAATTGGGCAGAGAGGGCACGGGAGGTGCCCTGATGAAAGTGTGGTCAATAATATGAAAGTGTGATCAAAGGGCTGAGAGGGTTGGAAAAAGTTAGAAAATTGCAGTCCCGTGGGCCAACTTTTACATACCCGAAATTCCCTGCATCTTGGAAACTTTTATATGTTATAAATAATATGTATCGGAGGGCTCCATAAAAAAACAGATCCAAAATCATATTTATTGCAGAAGAACCTACAATTATGTTTTCCCCTTCCTCTCCCGTTTTTAACTTTGAGTTTTACATACATATGTTTAACGATTTTCACATCAATATCTTAGTTATATTCATTTTTCCTCAGTAGTTCACAATCATTTCTCATCATTTTTCAGAGCGTAAATCGAGGGATCGACCGGAGGGAGAAAAATTGTTTTCAGTTCAATTTTTAATGAATATGCCAACTCCTGTTCTAGATCATTTTTTAACTGTCTCGTGAGCTTTTTTCAAAAATTAAGAAAAATTAATGACCAATTTTTTCAGAATTAGATATTTGGATGCTGAAAATTTTTCTACTTATGTATACGTAGTTTCAAATTGATACCTCAAGTACTTTTTTAATTTTCTGAAATGGAAAATTCCATCATCTGCCATTTCAAATGGAGCCAGATGCTTTATTTTCAGATAAAAAGGATTACATCGAAGTGAGTATGCGGTGGCTTGCTTCCGATTTTCAGAAAAAATAATGCGTATTTGGTAAATTTATAATTAATAACTCTGCTAATTATTAAAAAATTAAAATTCTGAGCCTCAGCTACACCAGAAGAGTCTTTGAACTACCCTTATGCAAATTTTCCGCCTTGTATACGGTAGATTTCGCTAGCCATTGTGGACTCACACAAAATGGGCGAAACTTTCTTTTATTATTATAGACATTATATATAAAAAATATCTATAAATAAAGCATTTATAAGTAAAAATATATTTTTTAAAACCCTCATAAATATGAAATAAAGCTAATTTAAGGAGAAAAAATTATAATTTCATATCATCTACGTAAACAATGATACATTTTATAAATGAGGTTCAAAGAAATAATTTTCATGGCGATGGGAATTATAATACACAGAAGTGTTTAGTCAGAATTCCTCCAGAGTTACGAATTTTTTCAATCTAATATAAATTATGATTGGGACAAAATTGTGCATGAGTAATGCGATTTACATTGCATTGCAATAATTTAAATTTTTATTAGCTTTTATACTGTGTTTGAAGCTCTATATCACAGATTTTTAAAAATATTTTTTCTTTTTCAATTTTGGAATATATTCTTGTATCTGTCTATGCAAATGTGATGATGAAATGTTTGAAGAGTATCATTAAATAGAGCATCTTATAATAAAGTCTGTAGAGAGTATAACAGTTACAATAGAACATCAGATGGGTGGGAAAAAAGAAATATCTTCAAAAACAAATCAATCAATAAAATGAACATTATGTTAAGTAAAAATTATCAAAACAGCAATATTTAAAATAATGGCATTGCAATTATAATGTATATGTACAAACAGTGTAAAAATGCCTGTTTAAAAGCAAGATACTAGAATTTGTTTATGCTTTGTAAGCCAAGAAATAGTTGTTTTATTCTAAATTTTTTATTTGGTAATTTTTGATCTTGTTATGTATATATATGTATTTTTTTAGTGTAATGTATCAGAGCGCGCAATGATAATTTTATTTATTGCATCTGCCACTCTGAGATATTGGAATTTGTTGTGTTCATCCACTGGTTATAAGATTCTTCATTCAAGCCTGAAGAATCGTCTTTTAGAGAAGGTGTTGTAAAGAAGTGAACTTCGCTGCTTTCATGGTCTGTGGGAAGAATCTGTGGAATCTTCCTAAAGAAAAACTGTATGCAAAACACCCAGGTGCATAGAAGGCTAGTTGACATTTTTCTCACGCGTAGGGCATTCCAAAGTAGACATTTTTATCACGCGTAGGGCATTCCAAGTGATGATGGATCATGCACTTAGGACGTGGCACGCCTTCACAAAGGTTGTGAGACTCCGCTAAGTGTTGATCTACAAGCCACCCTGGTAGGAATCTCTCAAAGGAATTCACTAATGGCTTTAAGGTGACAAAAACGGATGTTTAAATTTTTTTCTCATGGTGTCCAAAAAATGAACATTTTTCGGAGGAAGGAAAGATTAGGGGATCAGTTTCCAGACGGGTATTGGTGTGAGTATTTGCTCGCACGGACGAGTGGAAAAGAGATTTTCCCGGGCAGAAGGCACGAGATGTGCGGCGAGAGTGGAGCCAGGCGCTCGGAACTTACATGAGACGTCAAGAAACTTCCCCGTAATAGCCACCCGACCAAAGAACCCTCAGCTGTACGTGACATTCTATAGTGAACTATATCATAAATTTGAATCTACAAGGACTCTGATTTTCTGCGTTTCACAATAGTCAACGACCCACGTGATTAATGTATATTTTTTGTTGTATCTTTCATAGTCAAGAATTCGATTAAAACTTTTCATTTATTTTCTATGTTAGAGGGATTTGTTTCTCTGCGCTACCGATCAATTAAATTGATCGAGGAGCAATTCTCCACATAATGTACATGTACAAACAGTGTAAAAATGCCTGCTTAAGAGCAAGATACTAGAATTGAATATGAAAGTGAAGAATTAGATTAGGAATAACTAATTTATTATAGTGATTTTAAAGCATTACAAAAGACAGGTGGATCTCAAATATCTTTTGTTAAAATTCCCTCATATTTCCAGATCAGCATTAAAATAATGACATTTTCATAGGCAGTTCCTTTCACAACACTATCCTGATAAATAGCCTTATATAATTAAAGTGGATATGAAAAACGAAAATCACACTACAAATATTAAACATCATATAAACAACGTAAATTCATTTTTCTATGAAATAATTATTTAAAAATCAATTTACTCAGTTTGCGCCTTAGCATCGTTGCCATGTATAACTTACTTTTTATTTATAAAAGACAAGAGTGCTATATCATAACCCTTAAAAATAAACATGTTCATGAAATTGAATGATGAGCCCCCATTACTGGAAATTTCATTTAATGTTTCACTAAAATCGAAAAGATCATTGATAAAAAATATTGAACCGCAAAGTTTGTTTTTTAATTATATATACATATATATATTATCATTGCTTTCATATCTTCTATTAATACACTTAGCACCAGACTTGTATAAAATCAAAAACTTTCTGCGCACACAAATATTGGGTCAAAAACTTTCTGCAAATTAATTTAACGTTTAATAAAATAACGTGTTATATTATTTTGAAAATTTGAATTCAAAACAGTAGTTTTAAAATAATTACCATTTAAATAAAAATTACTTGATATTCATTAAAGAATAATTATTTTAGTTAAAAAAAACCCCTAAAAATCCATGATAAGAAAGGGTGAATTCTTATCAATTATTCTATCAATGCATTTAGAAACAGCCCAATCCTTAATATTAAGACCTCTTCGCACAAAATGCCAGTCACTCTGTTCCCAGGGGCGATTCTGTTCCGAATTTTTCGAAAAATTGAGGCAGTCATTTCCGAAAATTAAAAAATAATCGGTCATAAATCCGAAAATTCGGACATAAAATGTTTCGCGAATATCGGGAATTTCGTCAGAGGATCGCGAAAAAAATGGAAATTTTGTCAAAGGATTGAGAAAAAACCGCAGTTGTCAAAGGATCGCGAAAAAACGAGTAATTGCGTCATAAGATCACGAAAAAACGGCAAATTTCGTCGAAAGATCGCGAAAAAACGGAAAATTTTGTCGAAAGATCGCGAAAACACGACAAGTTTCGTCAAAAGATCGCGAAAAAAATGGCAAATTTCATTAAAAGATCGCGAAAAAATGACAAATTTCATCAAAAGATCGCAAAAACGGCATATTTCGTCAAATGTAGTTAAAAGGGCGCAGAAAAAAACACATAGTTCCGGGAGCGGATTTTAACCCTCCCCCCTTTCTGTTGTAACCTTTCAGAAAATTTGCTGTGAATTTCAGATATTTTTTTTTTATCTCAGAATCTCTCCTGCTGTTTACAGGCATTGCTTCTGAAATAACTGAATCACATTTTATAGGGAGAGGTCCATTCATAGGTATCATCATAAAAGAGACCGATGAGTTTTTACCATGGCCCTTTGACGAAATCCCCATTTCTTCCGCAATCATTTGATGAAATTCCCGTTTTTTTTGCGATCCTTTGACGAAATCCGCCTTTTTTCTGGGATCTTTTGACGAAAATTGCGTTTTTTTTCTCGATTCTTTGACGAAATTAGTTTTTTCCGCGATTCTTTGACGAACTTTGCATTTTTTGCGATTTTTTGACAAGGTTTGCCCTTTTTCAGCTATGCTTTTACGGAATTCGTTTGTTTCCTGTGCTATTTTGACGAAATTTGCGTTTTTTCAAAGATTCTTTGACGAAATTTGCTTTTTTCGCGTTCTTTTTTCGAAATTCGCATTTTTTCAGCGATCTTTTCAAGAAATTAGTGTTTTTTTCACGATCCTTTGACGAAATTCGTGTGGTTTTTTTTCGCGACCCTTTGACGAAATTAGTTTTTTTCTGGATTCTTTTACGAAATTTACGTTTTTTTTCGCGATCCTTCAACAAAACTCGGTCTTTTTCCGCTATGCTTTTTAAAAAATTCGTTTTTTCCTGTGCTCCTTTGACGAAATTTGCTTTTTTTCTACGATTCTTTGACGAAATTCGCTTTTTTCTGCGATTTTTTGACGAAATTAGTATTTTGTTGCGATCCTTCGACGAAATTCCCACTTTTTCCGCGGCCCATTGACGAAATTTGCGCTTTTTCCGCTGCCCTTTGACGAAATTAGTTTTGTTTTCGCGATCTTTTGACAAAATTCGGGCTTTTTGCGCTATACTTTTACGAAATTCCTTTTTTCCTGCGTTCCTTTAATGAAATGCGCTTTTTCCGCAGCCCTTTGACGAAATTAGTTTTGTTTTCGTGATCTTTTGACAAAATTCGGGATTTTTGCGCTATACTTTTACGAAATTCGTTTTTTCCTGCGTTCCTTTAATGAAATGTGTTTTTTCTGCGATTCTTCGACGAAATTATCTTTTTTTTCTTCCCGATTCTTTGAAGAAATTCGCGTTTTTCCGCGGTCTTTTGACAAAATTTGCGTTTTTTTCCGCGATGCTTCAACAAAAGGGGTGATTTTTTCTGCGAACGATTGACAAAATCGGGTTTTTTTCCGCGACCATTTTTTGAAATTTGCAATATTTTTCATTAGTATTTTTTATGTCTAAATTTTCGGACTGATGGCCGATTTTTTAAAATTTTCGGAAAATTTGGAACAGAATCCCCTCTTGGCAAATAATAAATAAATCTTTCATAAAATTGGGGAATATTTTTATTTTTTTGGTATTTAAAAAAAAAAAAAACAAGTTACAAGAATAAAAACTA
Organism: Maratus speciosus; assembly: GCA_963932465.1. Taxonomy (NCBI): domain Eukaryota; kingdom Metazoa; phylum Arthropoda; class Arachnida; order Araneae; family Salticidae; genus Maratus; species Maratus speciosus. Next base: position 70,079,597 of record OZ010794.1, on the reverse strand, counting down.
CGTTTTTTTTCTCTAAAAAATTTTCCGCAAAGTTCCGAATTTTGAGGAAAATTTTCCGCGCATGCGTCTATATTATACAACTCTGCTTAGCACATTGCTTACTTTAAATTTTATTGTTAATTTCTTTAGGTGCTAATATTAGGGGAAAGTGGGTCACATGTGAACATGGAGCAGATGTGATCACAATTTTTCAATAGTTATTTTATGTTTTCCGTTCACACATCTCCCACAGATTCCACTTGATTTTGTCCCATTAGAGTCATCTTCTTTCAGATAAAAGTGTCTTTATACCTGTGTGTTTTCATGACAGTTTTTATACACTCACCATTTACCAAATTTATTAAATATATTTATGGTGTTTAAAAATACTTTACATCAAAGTTCCCTCATAGTGATAAAAAAAATTTCCGATAATGAATATTTTGTTAGTAATAACATCACTCCCAGGATAGTCACAATTTTGTAAAAAGGATATAATAAATAATGCTTCACAATTTAAGATAATCTTAACAGAGTCAGATGCAAATGATTTCGTTTTTGAAGCTTTATAGTTAAAACTATATATTTTTTTAAGTAAATTTTTTTTCTGAATTCGCCGAAAAAGAAACAGATTATGCTGTTGTTATGTCAAGATAAACGGCGTCACGGTCAACGGCTACGTTACGGTGGTCAGTTATAGCCAGGGAGGTGGCTGCACAGACCATCACCTCATTGAGTTGACAATTAAAATCCCAAGAATAGATAGAATAGAATATTATATAAATAGCATGTTACTCTTTTAGCATATTAAAATGCAACTGGTCTGCCAAGTCATATTTTGGTGGAAACTACTTGCAAACCCAATTTTAGTGGTCGAATGGCAGGTTTATCATTGGGTTTTCCTGCATCTAAAGATATGAAAATATGGATGAATGGGAGCAAGAAAACGCAATGGTAAGCCTAGTAGTCAACCACTAAATTCAGGTTTGTAGGAGTTTTCCATGCTGTTGTCTAGAGTTTAAGCTATTTGGAGTGCTTATTTTGTAAAAAAGTAAATAAATTTGCTAAGTAAGCACGTTAAAAAAAATAAGTAACTGCATTCTTTATCTTATAAGAATTTATGCTTTTTATTGGCTGTCTTACTATTGAATTATAGTCATATATAATGTACCAATGTACCATTAAATGGTCCAATCAATTAGTTTATATACTTTTAATTAGGAATCGACCGAAACCGAATTTCCGTAATCTCCCTATTTTCGGCCTAAAACGAAAACGTACAAATTTTTTAAAGTAATTAATACACACAAAAAATATGCATAATTATTAATTAGTTATATTGTTTATTAATTAAACCAAATTATTAATTAATTACACGTGTAGCCCAAGTTTGCTGTCTGTGCTTTTTATTTTCATTAAAAATAAAACGCAATTAATTTATCCACGACACAGAATGATGTTATAATTATACAAATTTCATTTAATTAAAAAATATTTTAGGTATAGATACCTGGATTTAACTTTTATAATGACTTTTGCAAATGATCATCTGTTGTACTAGAACTTTCTCAAAGAGTATTCAAAACACTTCTGCAATTTCAAACTAAAAATTTCCTATTACTGTTTAGTCTGTAGCTTTTAATGAGCACGTAAAAGCGTCTTCAAAGTTTAGTCTTTTATGCATTTCCGCTTTATAATGTGCACTCACGTCTTGAGTCAGTCGTGACTGAAAATTATAAAGAGCGAAGTTCATAACAATAAATAAAGAGTGTCTCATTTGAGACGATAGAGCTCAAATGAATGGAAATTTTCGAAGGAAGATTTTTGGAATACAGATAGTTTCGGTCAAGGTTTGGTCCGGCCGAAATTTCAGTAGCATTTTCACTGGAAACATTTTCGGCGAAACTCAGATTTTGAGCCGAAAATGAAACCGAATTTTTGGTCGTCTAAACTTTTAATTCAAAGGACTTATGCACGTGACGTCTGACGCTAGAGCTGGTGGTATGTTGATCTGTTATTCTAGCCACTGTACCGCCAGAATGTCAGTATGCATAGGGACAAACACCATTAGCAGACGTCTATAGCCTCAACCCAGGTTGAGTGCCTAAATTTTAACCAAAATTTTGCAAATTTACAGATTTTTCTCGCATACAGAACAACATTTTGAATTTATATTGCAATATATTTAGTAAACACTGCTACAACAAAAAAAAAATTTGCAGTATTTTTAACAAACAAGCATTAACAACTCACACTCTACAGGCTGCTCTTCTAATGTTCAACAGTAAATACTGGCAGCAGACGAATTTTAGCCTCCCCCAGGTCGCATGCATACAGGCCCTGATTACCGAATAGGCACGAGAAGCATGTGTTTCCCTTGGAAAACTCTGAAGGGGCCCCAAATTTTATATTGAATTAATTCCATTCCAAAATTTTAATTTCTTTTCAAATTATTAACTCATTTATAGACACATTTTTTAAAAAGTGTTTAACAAAAATACTTTTCATAACAAATTAATTTTTCATCTAATAGATCAGTTTCAACCGCATGATCACAGTTCTTCAGTTTAACCATTATTTTAATGTATGTTTATTTTATACATATTGAATTTGGTTTGTATGCACAACATAAAATATTAATAATTTAAACGATTGAAAAAAATTGATGAAGTATTTCAAAATATCGATATTTTATGTTATGCACATATGCTGAATTCAATCTTTTTATGCTAATAGAATGCAAAATCGTTTTTTCATATTTTTCTTGACTGTATCCAATTTTTGTGCATATGTAGTATAGGGGAACATAAAAAAAAGTTGTTTAATGAAATATATGAGTCTACTCAACTATTCCACACTTTAGTCTACTCTGTAGAATAATATATAGCATTGGTGAGTTTCTAGATATGTCGAATTTAGAAAATACTTCTCCAATGAAAGGGGGCCCCAAAATTACACTATGCTTCCCATAGCTCCAGAGGTTAATCAGGCAACTGCATGCATAAGGTCCATTGCTTATTTTTTTAAAAGGGAAAAACTTGAAATTGTTATAAAATTATTAACAATGCTATTTTGTACAGTACTTTGTTGAAATTTAATAGAAAAAAAAACTAATAAGATAAACTGGCACTTTTAAGGTCGCAAGTGAAATCTCCTGGAAAATATGGGAAACAGCATTTATTTTTTTAACACTTTCCAACATTGTGGAAAAGTCTTTATGAATTCGCCCCATGTTTGTGTGTGTGAATTTTCACCATCAATTTGATGAGATAATGGTTTGTGCAGCTGTCTCCTGGTCTATTAGAGATGTTTAATTTTTTGAGAAAGCTGGCATTTTTTTTCTCAGATTAGACTATGGATAAGCAGACAACAGGTAATGACAGAATTAATTCAAAATTATGCGCCAAAACTTGCATATTACAAAGAAATAAGAAACATGTCTAGCTCTTTTGAAAAAATTCTTTTTGTCTTTCTGGTATTAAAATGAAATACTCTTGCGTTGGCAACAAAATCGTCATCATGTTATCTATTTACAGTCATTACTATAATATTTAATGTAGTGCAGCTTACATCTTTTTCAGGCTGCACCATGCTGATTTCTAGATTTTAAGCAATTTGGAGTGCTCATTTTGTTAAAAATACCAAATAGCAAACAAATTTGCTAAGTAAGTATATCAAAATAAATAAATAACTGCAATCTTTATCATTTAAGAAATTATGCTTTTTATTGATTTTCATATTACTGAATTATAGTCATGTACCATGTGCCAATTCATAATATTAAATGGTCAAATCAATTAATTTATATATTTTTAATGATTATTATTACATTCAATTACTATTTTTTTTTATATATAAAGGGGGAAAACTTGACAATGTTATAAAGTTATTAACGATGCTATTTTGCACAACTCATTGCTGAAATTTAATTTTAAAAGATTAATGATATAAAATAGCATTATTAAGTTTGCAAGTGAAATCTCGTGGAAAATATAGCGAAAAGCATTTATCTTTTTAAACCTTCCCAACACTGTTGAAAAGTGTTGATGAATTCGGTTTGTCTGCCCCTTACTTGTGTAAATATACTCAGATGCAATGCAATTAATGTATAGATAGGTGTACTATGGCAGGTTTGATATCGAAAATGAAGTTTGTAGTATTTATAGAACTCAAAAGAATTCCGTTACATTATGGTATGTGGGGAGAAATCGGTTGCGGTTTATTTCATGATGTTACACTATTTCAAACATATTGAAATTGATATGAATGATTGAGGTACACTACAAGAGGCTTACTATAGAATAAGGTGCGCTTAGCACTGATCGTTCAATTACAGGAGCACACAAAAGAATTTTACAATACTATCTATTAACAAAAATGGCTGAAAGTGCACTTAAAGTTATTGTATGCATTTTTAAATGTAACTAATTTTGTCAACGTTTTTCTTGCTGTGTATAAATTCTATAGATCATAAACAGGGTAACACAATCTCGAGTACATTTCTATTTATTGACAGAAATTGATGTAGAGAAATTCTCAACTGTGTTATGTGTTTTCTAGCTTTAACTAAATTTTAGTATACTATGTAGTATATATACAAATCTATAGATCATATAAAGGGCTTCGCAAAAGAATTTGGATATTTTTCCCGACTGTTGATGGTAATTCCTAAAATATGTTTTCAAATGTTTTATGTGTTTGCCAAATTGTTTACTTAAATATGGGTGGGACTAGTGTAACTTAAGCCCTTGGGGTAGGCCTCCTCACCTAGTTGAACTTTTTATACTTATAGCCCATTTCACCTTATCTTGGCAGTGTTGAATATCCTACAAGAGCCGAATTGCAGCCGTTGCCGTGGAAATCAGGGGTTGCTCGAAGGGAAGAGGATTATAATAAGCAAGGAAAACTGCCATTTTGGTGGTAAAATATAATGCGTGTGTAAACGTGTCAGTACGTTTTGACGTTCCTGTGGAATAAATTTTATTAACCATAAATTGATTTCAGCACTATTATATATTATATTAGCTGACCCGCCCGGCCCACAAAATGCAAAAAAATATCTAAAATTCGCGAAAAATTAAAAAAAGTTACACGAATTCCAGAAACTCTTTATTGAAAAGATGGCAAAAATTACTGTAGTAAGCTAAAAATTTGAAATCGAATTCAATGCACAAATGTCAAAAAATCACATCGGAACACAAAAAATCACATTCAAAAATCTCTAAAAATTTTAAAATTGTGGAAGGCAAAATTTTCTATATTTAAGCTCAAAGTTTGAAACCAAATACCTCTTACAAATATCAAAATATAGCCGCAAAAAGCAAAAAAAACTAATAGTCACATTAAAAAATCAAGAAAATTTCTAAAATCGTTGTATGAATTCCGAATGAATTTTACTGAAAACAGGACAGCATTATCTATATTCAGTTAAAATATTACAACCAAATTATCTGAAAATCTATTTAAAACAGAAAATTTGTTATTTATAACAAACATTGGCAGAAATTTGGAAAAGGCTAGGTCTCACGCCCTCAGACTAAGCCCGTCTCATCTTTAATGAACATATAATAATAGATATTAGGGTGTAAAAGAGTCATGATTTTTTTTAAAAATCAAAATAAGCTGAATTTTTTTCACTAAAATCAGATTTTTTAAAGAATTTAAATCAAATTTTCGTGATTCGCCCCCTTCCCCTGCTTTAAAATACAAAATTGTCACTGAGAATTTTATGTTTCCAAAACAATTACATCTCTAATTGCTAATATAATCTATGTTATCCTTTAAATAATAAAATTCTAATTATTAGTTTGAAATTACAAAAATTATATAAACTGTAAATAAATAATTTCATTAGCTAGTACTATATAATAATGTTATGTACATAAAAATTTTATGATAATTTTGGAAAACTATATTAAATGCTACAGATATTTCCATTTATTAAAACAATTAAAAACTGCATTTAATATTAAATTGTTATCACTGCTTAAAATTAAAGGCTTACTTCAATCATGCAAAATCACCCGCTTGCTAATGTTAATCCTATGGAAGATTTTTTTAAATATCTCGTTTGCATTTCAATATTTTAAATTATTTTTTCTTTTGCATTGGATTGCTGAGGTCGAACTCTAGAAATAGCCTTTTTTTTTTACTTTTTCTGTGTGTGTTGTTGTTTATGTCGGCAAATTACCTACACGAGGAATATGGGCCCGATTGGGGGTGGGGGGTGCTCACCGTGAGGTGTTTTTCTAAGGGAACCTAACCCGTATTTATGCAAGGAAATGCAAGGTTTGAAGAAAATCACAGAAAACTCTGAACGATTAGGCCAACGGGTGTGATTGGGTTCGAACCCAGCACCTCCTATCTACCAGCTTTGAGAATAGAACCTCTCAGCCCCTGGTGGGGCTTGCTACTTTTTTTATTTTGTTTGCAGGTCTTTTTGGGAGGGGGGGTGGGGTGGGGTGGGGGCTTTGATTTTCATAACAAGTTTCGAATGTGAAATTATCCTAGTAAAAAAAGCTTCTAAACAAAATCGAAAATGTAAAAAAAGGGTCTTTGTATCGACCTCAGTTATGAAATGCAGAAAAAAATTAAAATATTGAAATGCGAACAAAATATTGAAAAAATTTCTTCCATAGGATTAAGATTAGCAAGCAGGTGTTTTCATGAGTGAAGTAGCTTCTTAATAAATATTAAACAATTGACTCTCTAATTAGGAACATAATATACAGCTTGAATGAAACTTGCCTCGTCAAGGTACTCTATTATTTCACATCAAAATCATAAAGCAAGGAAGTTTTAACTCAGGTTTAGCCAGATTTAACTAAAAAGACTTTATTAATGCATAAATATATTGGGTAAAAAGATTGCAAATACCAGTGATATCAGCAATGTCTTCATTTTTTTAGCAATAAATTTATACTTGCTTCATGTAAAAGCATGAGTTCAGTCAGATTAATTAGAATTGCACATTAAAATACATACCGAATTGATATAAAAATTAAAAAAAATCTAATTTTGACCCTATATTTGAACTGACTGTTTCATTGTTTTACATCTGCAATGATGTGCAGATTTTAAAGAATTTATTTTAATAATAATAAGGGTTACTGTAACTAATATTTTTCATGCCATCATCGGCATAGTAGTGAATTTGACCTGCACCAGATAATATGCAAGTACCGAAGTTTTCACAAAAAATAAACAATTTTGGAGCATCAGTGAATGTAATCATATTTTTTATAACAATGAGCGAGAGTTGAGTCTCTCAAAGGCACATGAAATCAGTAACACCGATGTGAAAGAAATGAAATCATGTTTATCTATACTCCTATTATAAAAAGGAAAAAATTGTTTATTTGTAGGAGGTAAGCTCAGGAACTACCGAACCGATTCCAAAAGTGTTGGTATCAAAACTAGGACTTCCCTCAGAGGGATTAGTCTGAGCGATATTGCCGAGAACATAGATTTAATAATAACTTGTTGCAAGTAAAGAAAATGAGATACTATCTTTAATTGGCCATATACTGGTTACTAATTCATATGATGAAATATCTAGATTTGTGAACCTGAAAAAAAAAATCCATATCAATTTTAAACCAGCTTTTCTTTCTGTTAAGGGCCCTGGCAAGAGATAGAATAGCCTAGAAAAGAAACACATTTATTTACAAGTACTTTCGGACAACCTATTCGCTGTTTCATACCGACATTTTTTCATTTTTTAAAATACATACATAAACCAGTATAATACTTCTTCCGTTTTATTTTCATAGTCGGTTATATCATTTGACAAAAAATCTCACTTTCTTAAACTCGAATTGCGTCAAGCTTTTTTAAAAAAGCAAAGTCCATATAATAATGAAATTCCAAGAAGGGAATTAAACACATGGTAATAAATCATTTAGGTTAGCGCAATTGATAAATCGTCAAATATTGTTCTTATAGCCATCTTTCGTAATGCATTCTTTTAATTTAAAATACACACATTAAATAAATTTATAAACACGATTTGACTCATTTAATTAAAAATAATAATAAGTAAATAAATAAAAATAATAAGAAGAGATAACAGCATAAGTCAAAACATTTATTTCAACATCAACACAAGTTGCACTTGCGGGGAAAAAAGGCGGCTTTTGACAAAAAATAAAAATAAAATACTCTTCGCAAAATCTGAACCGGGCTAAAAAAAAATGTACTGTGATTAATTCAAATATTATAGGAATATTCCGTAATCTGGTTTTCAACAAATATCGTATTTTAAAAAGCTTCGCTTAACTCCAATTTAATTTCATTGCTGTAACATTTTATTTTATTTTATTTTTTGGAGGGGGGGGGGGATGCAAAATTGCGTATATTTACATTTAAATTTTAAACTTTCGTTTATGTAACAGTTGCTTGTATGAATAATTAGCACCTTGATGATCGAGTTTCACTCGAAACATATGTAAAAAACTACTTGTGTGGTATGTGTGCTTAAAGCCATTATTACTTAGTTATTATAACTCCCGTCCGTTATAACAATGTTGCTGTTAGTATTGCTCTTGTTTGACGTCAACCTTGCCTGTGTATCTGAATACGAATTATTGGCCATTTTTCTAGCACGAAGAGTGGTTATAACATAATTTTTTCATTTTGCATAGCATGTACCAATTGCAATATTGATATTTTTAAATTAGTCAAGCGCAGGTGATAAATTGACAATATTTTTACCATACTATATTCATATTGCATTCATTTCATTTAAAATATAAAGCTTTCATTCACTTCATATAAAATACACGTTTTTAACTAACACTGTACTTTAACAACATTGCTTTGCATTGGCGCTTTTTTTAAAGCTTTATGCAGTTTTGGCTTCAGAAAGTGAGATTTGTTACAAAAAGATACAAACCTGACAATTTATTACAAACTCGATGAACGTTTACATTTATTTTTTACAAATAAATATAATCCTTTTTGGCACAGATGTCCCATACGCACCACGTTGGCGCGATTTTTTTCTGACGGCAATTTGGCGAAAACCTCGTTTTCGAATACCAGTTACATATATATTTTTAAAAAGGGAATAACAATAAATAAAAAAAAAGTTTAATTAATAACTATAGAACAAAACAATTTATATAATTTAAAAAAAAAGAAAATAAAAGTAAATAAACAATTTATTGATAAATAAACAACAACATCTAGGTTACCAACAAGCAAAATAACGACACTTTGGCGCCAGTTAAGTTACCCTGTGCGTATAGGACATTGGCGTAAGAAAAAAAATCGCGCCAACGTGGTGCGCATGTGACATCTGTGCGTAAATGTCTTGTTTACACTAAATTTATTGTTTAAATCTTTAAAAAATTGCTTGGGTACATAAAAAAATGAGTAGGTTACCAGAAAATATGCATGAAAAGATTACTTCCCTCGCCAAACCCATTTTCTTTACCTATAAGACGCCTATTCTGGAAAAGTACAAATTTCGGTACTTGTTAGTTATCCCGTCGACCAAATTACTGTCGCCAAATTGTAAGATTAAATGCCAATAAGGGTTGATCGTAAATGTCACATTCACTTGACAACACGTGTTTACGTCATCAAGTGATTTTAATTTCGACGTTTTATTTGTATTTTTATTAATTTTATACTAATTTATTTGTTCTTTAAAATATTTAAGTTATTTAGTATTAATATTAAGTTATTTTTTAAAAAAGTTATTTAAAATAAAAATTATGTCAATTTGCATAATTTGGAGGGTGGTTTGGCGATTTATATAATTTGGCGAAATTGGTTGACGGATTAACTAACAAGCACCCAAATTTCATTCATTTATTTATTTATTTAACTGAATAACAAACATACGACTTGTGTGCTTGACATAAAGCCCGCTTATAAGTCGGAGACAAGATAGCACAAGGAAATATTACAACACAAGAGAAATACACCCTGGAAGTTCTACACAAAGTGTGTGTGCAATGGAACCAGCAAGAATCGAACCCACAAACTCTTACGCACAAGCGATTAGCTGACTGGTGCTTTGACCACTCAGCCGCAGAGCCCCCCAAATTTCATTTATTTATTTAACTGAATAACAAACATAAGACTTGTGTGCTTGACATAAAGCCCGCTTATAAGTCGGAGACAAGATAGCACAAGGAAATATTACAACACAAGAGAAATATACCCTGGGAGTTCCACACAAAGTGTGTGTGCAATAGAACCAGCGGGAATCGAACCCACAAACTCTTACGCACAATCGATTAGCTGACTGGTGCTTTGACCACTCAGCCGCAGAACTCCCCCAAATTTCATTTAAAATACTTAAAAGACAAAAATAAATAAATTAAGAATAAATGATGCCACAAATAAAAATTGTTTATTTAAACTAGGGGGCTCTGCCCCCTGCAAGCTACGCTCGCCAACCCCCATTCAGACACCGCAGAATCTAAAAGCACGCTAATTTGATCGGTTTTAAAAAGATTAGAGAAGATTGAATTATAATTGAAAAAACCTATAGCGATCTCCCTGTAAACGGGTTTCCATTCAATTCCCTTTGATTGCAAAAATTTAAGGCCGAATCATTTGCTATTAAGACATCCAACGGTTGTTTTCGTGTTTGATTAAAGAAGACCAGTTAAACATTTGAAAGGAAGCTAAAATAAAATGAATTAAGTAAACAGAGTCTTTGCCTCCCGGTATTTTTTAACAGCGTTATAAAACGATTGACATAATACAATTTACTACAATTTACCGCTTTAACCCCTTCAAGGGCGGTAGTTCATTTTTGGACCACTTAATTTTAATTCTTAAATGCACCAGAATATTGGAATGAAAATTTCCCTTTTATTATTAAGTGAACAAAAGCATTTTCGTATTTCGAAATTTGTTTGTAAATTCGGGTGCCATTTACTGATTTCAACATTTTAGGAATAGAAGTACCTTGCCCCTGAAAGAGTTAAACGCATATTAATGTATTTATTATTTTAAAGTTTCCTTTCTCTTTTAATATTCACGTGTAAATACAATTTTCAAGACATAATTTTCAATATTTTCCTGCTTGTAACACGTACTCATTTAATAGTAATTTTAAAGGGGTTTTTTTCTGTTTTTAATAATCACGTGTAAATAAATTTTTAATCGTTAGGAAATATTATTCTTTGCGCTGTTTTTAGAATTGAAAATAATCTCTATAATAATATCCTAAGTCAGGCGGTCATTTTGGTACCTTAATGTTAGCCAGACACAGGCGATAAGTCGCCAAATATTATTCTATCGCCATGATTTCACTTATATTACAATAGTCCAAGTCATGTAACTGCCACAAACAATTACAACACTTCGCTTTTCCTAAGAAAGGTTTCCATTTTGATTAAAGAAAGTTATTTTTTCGAATAAAACTACATAAAAGATGCCATGATCACAAAGAATTCTTGATACTTTTATGTTAGCCGGGTGAAAATCTCGCCAATAGCTTTTTTTAACTCGCCAGTTAGCATTTTTTTATTTTTCGAGTGGTAAATTAAAACGGTACTACTTGGCTATCCCATCGACCAAAAATCTATCGCCAGAATATAAGATTAAATGCCGATAATGGTTGATCGTAAATGTCACATTCACTTGACTGTAAGGAAGTTACACGTGCAGGGCTTGAAATTCAATTTTTCCTAGGAAGGGAATCTCCCTCCCAACATTTGTAAATGGAGGGGAGTTGAGCAGTTTGGGAAAGAGGAAAAAATGTTTAAAACCCATTGTTATTTTACATGTTATTTAAAGAATTACATTCATACAGACATGACAAAGTACCACTGAGTCAATTTAAATCAACAATTCAGAATAATTATGCAAAATGTTCTTTTATTCAAAAAAGGAAGAAAGTCAAGCTTTTATACAGTCTACTTTTCAACTTTCAACCAAATGACATGCGTCGATAATAGTGGGGGTTGTTAAATAAATTTCAGAATTTTTATTTTTTTCGATTTCGGGCCCCGAATCCTCTTTTACAAGGTTACACTTGTGACAGATAGCACAAGCACAACATTTATAACTTGGAAATTACCGGAAATGTATCGTTATGCTCTCTTAAAAAAATTTCAGAAAATTTTGCAATATCTGACGTGTCTTCATTTTTAACTATTAGCATGAACATATTCGGAGATGTCATCATAAATATCTATTTCTGAATGAAACTGTTTTATTATATTTTTAATGGAATTATAGTCAAAACTTAGCTTCCTGATATTTTCTTTGATTGAACAAGCTACTATGCATTCAAATTTTAAACAAAGTCCAAAATTTGAAATGGAAACCGTCAATTCATTTCTTCTATTACAAAAGGAATCTAGGTTAACTTTAAACTGTCAAGTCCTAATTTCTGTGAATTTAAGGGGGAGGCGCGAGGAGGTAATCCTCTCCCGATGCTAATTATTTTTGTTGCAGGTCGAGTAAACTTCGTTTTGGTTTGGGTCGATTTCAGACTGAATGTAGATTAATGCAAGTTGGATTCAGGTTAAACCAAATTTTTCAAAAGTTAGTTGCGTATATTATTTCAGATTAAAAACTATACCTATAATAATAAACATAGATATTTATATTTGTACTTTTTTCTAAAGGCTTCTGCGTTTTTTCCACGACCCTCTGACGAAATTTGCGTTTTTTCACGATCCTTTGAAGAAATTTGCGGGGGGTTTTTTCAGCAGCCCTTAGACGAAATTCGCATTTTTCCTGCGAATTTTTGACGAAATTCGCGGTTTTACGCGTTGTTTAATGACACATTGTTAAATGAAATTTGCGTTTTTCCTGCGATCCTTTGGCGGAAATTGGGTTTTCCTCGCTATCCTCTGACGAAATTTGCGTTTTCCCGCGATCTTTTCACGAAACTTGCGTTTTTTTCGCTACCCTTTGACGAAATTTGCGTTTTTTCCGCGATTATTTGACAAAAATTCAGTTTTTCCACGATTTTTTGAAAAAATTTGCTTTTTTTCGCTATCTTTTGGGGAAATTCGCGTTTTCTCTGCGATCTTTCGACAAAACGCGCGTTTTTTACCGCGATCCTTTGCAGAAAGTCGCGTTATTTCCACGATAATTGACGAAATTTGCATTTTATTTGCGAACCTTTGACGAATTTAGCGTTTTTTTTTTTCGCGTCTATTCGCGGCGAAATTGATTTTTTCGGCGACCATTTGTCGAAATTCCTGATTTTTTTCAATTATATTTTTTATGTTCGAATTTTCGGACTGATGACCGATTTTTGATAAATTTCGGAACCGAATGCCTTAAATTTTCGGAACATTTGGAACAGAATCCCCCCGAAAATAACGTGAAACTTGTTAATCGACCTCGGTAAAAAAAAATCGTGAAATTTCTCTATTAATTGCGATATAAAAACCGCCCAAAATGTGTCAATCGGTCGTGCGAAAAAAATCACAAAATTTGCAAGGCATTCGCGGGTGTTGATCGTAAATTCAAAATGCAAAAATTTTCGGAAAAGGGTGAATATTTTTGGGGGGGAGCATCCCGCCCACGATATTCTTTTGGGCGGTATTTCAAAGTTTTGGGTGCGAATCCCGCCATCCCGCCCTGAAATTCAAGCCCTGACGTGTTTACGCCACCAAGGGATTTTTATTTCGACGTTTTATTTTTATTTTTATCAATGCTAGGCACAGATGACATATACGCCCCATATTGGCGCGACTTTTTTCCGACGGCAATTTGGCGAAAACATCAACAGCATAAACAGCAACGTCCGGGTTACCATATCAAGCAAAATAACAACACTTTGGCGACAGTTAAGTACCCGTTGCATATATGACATTGGCGTCAGAAAAAAATCGCGCCAGTATGGGGCGTATATGACATCTGTGCCCAATGCTATACTAATTTATTTCGGCACAGATGTCATATACGCCGTATTGGCGCGGTTTTTTCCGACGCCATTTTAGTGAAAACATTACCACCATAAACAACAACATCCGGATTACCATATCAAGCAAAATAACTATACTTTGGCGTCAGTTAACCTTTAACCGGAATCGCTAAATTGTTCCACATTAGTGGAATATGTCCAAAAGAACCCTTTAATTAAAATCCAAGTTATTTTATAATATATATGAAATTACCACTTAGATGGGTTATAAGCGCATTGAAAAAAGTTTCATGTACTATATAAATCAACTTTTATTCATATATATCTTGAAATTATACATTTTTTTAAAATTTAGTTCTTTAAGCGTTGATGCGCGCGTTTCGAAATTAAACGGGTTTTTTTTTGTCGTTGTCCGGTCAAAATGGACCCACGATTCCGGTAAAGGGTTAAGTACCTTTGCGTATACGACATTGGCGTCAGAAAAAACCGCGCCAATATGGGGCGTATATGACATCTGTGTCTTTATTTGTTCTTTCGTTATTTAAAATAAAAATTACGTCACTTTGTATAATTTGGCGAGTGCTTTGGCGATTTATATAATTTGGCGAAATTGGTCGACTGGATAACTATGAGTACATTTAAAACATTGCTTTGAATTTGAAATTAAATGTCAGGATTTCTTGCAAAATTTAATCGGGTTTGGCGTGATTTTTTTTTTACGACAATTTGGCGAAAACCTTGTTTTCGAATACCAGTTACGTATGTATATGTATATTTAAATTATTTTCTATTGTTTTTAAAATGAACTAATGATAAATAAAAATAATTAATTAATAACTATAGAACAAAGCAATTTATAACTTTTTTTTTGTTTTAAATAAAAAGAAAATAAAGGTAAATAAACCTTTATTAATAAATAAGCAACAGTAGCCGGGTTACCATGTCAGGCAAAACAACGCCCTTTGGCGCTATTTAGGTAACCCGGTACGTATATGACATATTTTTCGTTTCGTTTCGTTTTAAAAAAAGAAAGAAATTAAAGCTATTGATTTTAAATTTTTCAGTTTGAAATGAAAGCTTTATCTATACTCCTATTATAAAGAGGAAAAAATTGTTTATTTGTAGGAGGTAAGCTCTGGAACTACCGAACCGATTCCAAAATTAATGGTATCAAAAAGATGGTGTTAGTCCAACTTAGAACATAGGCTATATCTTATGTCGGTGCCACTACCGCAAAGGGGATGTAGGAGCAAAAAACGTTCTAAAAATGCGATTTTAGCGTTACTGAAGGGCCTAGAAATATGAAATTTTGAATATTAGTTACTTATAAGATATAAATGATGTCTAAGAACAGTTCTTAAACAATTCTAAATTTAAAAGGGGTGAAAATGCACAAAAAGCGTTCTAAAAAACGTTCTAAATGGTAGTTTCTACAGAATCTCAGGAAATACCAAACCGATTTTAAAAATATTGGTGTCAAAATGATGGTGATAACTCTTGCTCCAAAATAGGCTATGTTTTATGTCGGTGCCACTACCCCAAAGGGGGTGCAGGAGCAAAAAACGTTCTAAAAATGCGATTTACGTGTTACTGAAGGACCTAGAAATATGAAATTTGAAATATTAGCTACTTATTAGATATAAAGGATTTCTAAGAACAGTTCTTAAACAATTCGAAATTTGAAAGGGGTGAAAATGCGCGAAAATCGTTCTAAAACACGTTCTAAATTGTGGTTTCTACACAATCTCAGGAAATACCAAACCGATTTAAAAAATAATGGTGTCAAAATAAGGGTGTCAAAATGACGGTGACAACCCTTGCTCCAACATAGGCTATGTTTTATGTCGGTGCCACTACCCGAAAGTGGGTGCAGGAGCAAAAAACTTTCTAAAAATGCGATTTTTGCGTTGCCGAAGGGCCTAGAAATATGAAATTTGAAATATTAGCTACTTATTAGACATAAAGGATTTCTAAGAACAGTTTTTAAACAATTCGAAATTTAAAAGGGGTGAAAATGCGCGAAAAGCGTTCTAAAAAACGTTATAATGGTGGTTTCTACACAATCTCAGGAAATACCAAACCGACCTAAAAAATAATGGTGACAACCCTTGCTCCAACATAGGCGATGTTTTATGTCGGTGCCACTACCCCAAAGGGAGTGCAGGAGAAAAACGTTCTAAATTGCGGCTTTTGCGTTACGGAAGGGCCTAGAATCGTGAAATTTGGAATGGTAGTTAACTATAAGATATCAATGATCTCTAAGGACATTTCCTAAAAAAATCGAAATTTAAAAGGGGGTCAAAATGCGCAAAAAGCGTTCTAAATTGCGTTTTCTATGCAATCTCAGGAAGTACTGAACCGATTTCAAATATAATGGTGTAAAAATGATGGTGACAGATCTTGCTCCAAGATAGGCTATATTTTATATCTGTTTCCACTACCCCAGAGGAGATGCAGGAGCAAAATGCGAGAAAAGCGTTCTAAAAACGTTCTAAATGCCGATTTGTTGGTAATTTCTCAGGAAGAATGAATCTGATTTCAAACGCAATGGTAGGAAATTGATGATGACAGCCCCTGCTCTAACATAGACGCTATTTTATGTCGGTATCACTATCACCAAGACGTTGCAGGAGCAAAAAAGCATTCTAAATTTCGATTTTTGTGATCGGTAGGGACTAGCAACTTAAATTTAGGCAAGGTACATATTTATTAGATATAAATGATCTTTAAGAACAGTTTCGAAAAAATTGGAAATTTAAAAAGAGGTGAAAATGCGCGAAAAGCGTCCTAAAATCGTTCTAAATTGCGATTTCTACTCTATCTAAGGAAATACCAAAGCTATTTCAAAACTAATGGTTGCAAATCAATGGTGACAG
Organism: Maratus speciosus; assembly: GCA_963932465.1. Classification (NCBI taxonomy): domain Eukaryota; kingdom Metazoa; phylum Arthropoda; class Arachnida; order Araneae; family Salticidae; genus Maratus; species Maratus speciosus. The sequence continues at coordinate 70,062,893 of OZ010794.1, read as the reverse complement.
TCCCTGTTATAACATAGGTTATATTTTATGTTGCTGTCACTACCATCTGAGGGTTGCAAAAGCAAAGCATGTTCTAATTTGCGTTTTTTGCACAACTGAGGGGTCTAACACTTTGAAGTATGGCATGGTATTTACTTACAAGATGCAACTGCTTTCTAAGAACAGTCGAAAGAAAACTCCAAATTAAAAAAAAATGAAAGTGAAAAGCGTTATAAATTACAATTTTTAAGCAAACTTATAAATTATCAAAATGATTAAAAAAATAATGATGGCAAATTTTGTTGATAGAACCTGCTCAAACATAAGCTATATTTTATGTCTGTTCCACTACCACCTGAGGGTTGCAGGAGCTAAAAACTTTCTAAATTGCGAATTCTGTGATACTGAAAAGGCTAGAAACTTTAAATATGACATGGTAGTTACTTATAAAATATAAATGCCCTCGAAGGAACGTCGAAAATAAATTCGAATTAAAAAGGGTTGAAGCGAAGGGGAGGTGCGAAAAGCATTCTAAAAAAGTTCTAAATTACGATTCTATGCAATTTCAGGGAATATAAACCGATTATAAAAGTAATAGTTGCGAATCAATGGTAACAGTCTCTGATCCTACACAGGCTATATTTTATGCAGGTGATTCTACCACCTGGGGTTCACAGGAACAACAAACGTTCTAAAAAAGAGCTTTAAAAGCTTTTTAAATTACGTTTCTGTGGAATATTAGGAAATAACAAACCGATTTGAAAATTATTGTTGGCAAATTAATGGTGACAGTTCCTGTTTCAACATAGCCCTTTATGTTGAGAGAGGTGGTAGGACTTGGAATTTGACATGATAGTTAATTTTAAGATGTAAGAAGATGGTTTCTAAAAAATTCAAAACTTCAAATGAATACTGAAATGAGCGTATTAATTGAGCATAAAAGTTTCAAAATATTTTCTAAATTATCATTTATTTATTTTTATCTCATTTTATTAATTTAAGTCTCATTTCTGCCTAATGCACTGTAATAAGGATGTTTAATCAAACTGTGTTTTAAATTGTAATTTTTGAATTATTCCTAAAAGTAATAAGTACCTTTTAATAAAATAAAAATTTAGTTAGTACCTTTTAATAAAAATTAGACATATAAATATCACTTGGCATATTTGAAATATTACGCGAGCAAAGCCGCGGGGTTTGCTAGTATTAAATAAAATGATAATGAGAAAAAAAAAAAAAAAAAAAAAAAAAACATTGTTCTTAGCATAGATTCAAGTGAGGCCAAACTGGTCACAAATTAATTAAAAATAATAACCCTTTCTGAAATACGAAAAGAAATATCAGTATATCAGTTATGATTAAAATTTGAGTTGCCATCATTAGAAAAATGTATATAAAATTAGAAAAAAAAATTAATATTTCGAAAACTAATTCGAATTTAAAAATTCTAATACCAGTTTTGAAATCTGCGGATCAATATTGATTTTTGGTGTTAATTTCATCGCAAAGTATTCCATATTTTAGGAGAAATCGTCGTGAAACATAATCAGTCGATTCATACTTGCGTTTCATACTTCCGTTTCATAAAATGCGTTTCATTAGGATTTTATATATACGAGGTGGAACCCGTCGAATTTCGACGAAAGAAAATGTTTACTAAGGAACTGTTGCATCAAATTTATAATACATCGACAACAATAATTACAATAAAAAATCCATCTTACACTTGTTAATTTAACTCTCCAAAGACATATTTTAACCTAAGATTAACAAAATACTTTTTTCATAAACTTCAACTGTTAAAATTATTGGAAAATTAAACTTTATTCATATACGTAATCAGTAACATATAGTCAAGGTAAGTATTTTGATTAAGTTATCAATTGATGCTTGGTATTACGGAATGAAAAAATCAGCAAAAAGGATTTCACCTTGACATAATCATAGAATCCCCTCCCCTTTAAATCTAAACAAATCAAGTCATTTTCAACGTTTCACATCAATATTAACCATTTAAAAACATTTTAACGCGCAATAGGTTATTGATAAATATATTTTCAAGCTTTAAGTCACGTTTGTCAACTATTACAACTTGCCATGTTAAAATTCCCACTCGTGATTTGAGGTTTTATAATAATCTCTGTACCTGCGCGTAAAAATTCCAGAAATTTATAACTTTTAGACGTACTCATGGGGAAATATCTCGTTTTATCAAATAAAATTATCGGTTTCTTTTAAATATGACGTCATTTTCAGTCGTTGAAATATTTTGCCTATTGTCTCAAACTCAAAGTCAGCGAAATGAAAAAATAGTGAAATATAACAGCATCATCAGGGAAATTGTGTCTTTTTTAAAGCGTAACGTCATTTTCTGTTCAAATTTTTAAAAAATATATTTTTAATTGTAATGAGAAAATGGCATCAGTAAGAATATAATCAATAAAGATAACTAAACCACTTTTAATAGAAATGAAGTACTTCTGTTGCCACGATTAGAAAATTGGTATTAAAAACTATAAAAAAATTAATATCTCAAAAATAAATTGAGGTACAGCTTTCAAACAAATTGCATTTAAAAGTGCATTTTTTTCTGCATACGACGGTGTAAACATTTAAAACGTGGTATGTTTAGAAGTTTAAAATTTTGCAGTAGCGAAAATTGCAAAACCAAATTTTTATTTCAAATTTCAAAGTGTTGCCATTCGCAGAATGACGTATGCGTTACGCACAGATATGTTTGTCCTTTATAATATAGATAGGGTAGACATAAAATAACTGTTTCAAATTTTCACTCGCAAAATATAAATGTTAATTGCTTTAGGCGATTAAAAAATGCTATTGGGTAGATTATCGTAAAATCTGAAATCCTACGTTATTGTGGCTTTTTTCTTTGAAATAGAAAAAAAAATCCAGATTTATTTGCCTGTTTGATTAATTTTAAATATGTTTTTTTGCACTTTAATATTAGTGCGGGCATATTTTCTTTGCTCCATGTGCTATAATTCGGTTTTCTACGAAAACATCCAGCCGGTGAAAATGACATACACTAAATTTCCTTGACGTATGTAGATAAATTGTGCTTTTTATCAGTTTTTTTAATATAATTTTTAAATGAATTGGAACTTATTTTTCATAGTAGGTGCATTCAGTAGGTTACCCTCATAGGTACCTTCTGGTAAAACCAGAACCGAAATCCGACAAATATTTTTTGAGTTATGCTTGACGAAAGGTTTTACGAAAGGTTTTAATATCCATCGTAGCTGTTTTTAACCGGAAAGTAATACTGCGTTGTATATTAGCCTTCGCTTCGTTCAGGCAACCAAAAGTGTTGGTATCAAAATGATGGTGTTAGTCCAACTTAGAACATAGGCTATATCTTATGTCGGTGCCACTACCCCAAAGGGGGTGCAGGAGCAAAAAACGTTCTAAAAATGCGATTTTTGTGTTACTGAACAGTCTAGAAATATGAAATTTGGAATATTAGTTACTTATAAGATATAAATGATGTCTAAGAACAGTTCTTAAACAATTCGAAATTTAAAAGGGGTGAAAGTGCACAAAAAGCGTTCTAAAAAACGTTCTAAATGGTAGTTTCTACATAATCTCAGAAAATACCAAATTGATTTAAGAAATATTGGTGTCAAAATGATAGTGACAACGTTTTCTCCAAGATAGGCTATGTTTTATGTTGGTGCCACTACCCCAAAGGGGGTTTAGGAGCAAAAAACGTTCTAAAAATGCGATTTATGTGTTACTGAAGGGCCTAGATATACGAAATTTGAAGTATCAGCTACTTATTAGATATAAAGGATTTCTAAGAACAGTTCTTAAACAATTCAAAATTTAAAAGGGGGTGAAAATGCGCGAAAAGCGTTCTAAAAAACGTTCTAAATGGTGATTTCTACACAATCTCAGGAAATATCAAACCGATTAAAAAAATAATGGCGTCAAAATGATGGTGAAAACCCTTGCTCCAATATAGGCTATGTTTTATGTCGGTGCCACTACCCCAAAGGGGGTGCAGGAGAAAAACGTTCTAAATTGCGGTTTTCGCGTGACGGAAGGGCCTTGAATCGTAAAATTTAGAATGGTAGTTAGTTATAAGATATCAATGATCTCTAAGGATGTTTCCTAAAAAAATTGCAAATTTAGAAGGGGGGTCAAAATGGGCAAAAAGCGTTGTAAAAAACGTTCTAAATTGCGATTTCTAGCAATCTCAGAAATACTGAACCGATTTCAAATATAATGGTGTAAAAATAATGGGGGCAGATCTTGCTCTAAGATAGGCTATATTTTATATCTGTTTCCACTACCCCAGAGGAGATGCAGGAGCAAAATGAGTGAAAAGCGTTCTAAAAACGTTCTAAATGCCGATTTATCACCAATATCTCAGGAAAAATCAAACTGATTTCAAAAGTAATGGTAAAAAATTGATGATGACAGCCTCTGCTCTAACATAGACGCTATTTTAAGTCGTATCACTATCACATAGACGTTGCAGGAGCAAAAAAGCGTTACAAATTTCGATTTTTGTGATCGGTAGGGGCTAGCAACTTAAAATTGGGCAAGGTACATATTTATTACATATAAATGATGTTTAAGAAAAGTTTCGAAAAAATTGGAAATTTAAAAAGGAATGAAAATGCGCAAAAAGCGTTCTAAATTGCGATTTCTACTCAATCTCAGGAAATTCCAAAGCTATTCCAAAAGTAATGGTTGCAAATCAATGGTGACAGTCCCTGCTATACATAGGTTATATTTTATGTTGCTGTCACTACCATCTGAGGGTTGCAAAAGCAAAACATGTTCTAATTTGCGATTTTTGTATCACTGAAGGGTCTAACACTTTGATGTATGGCATGGTATTTACTTACAAGATGCAACTCCTTTCTAAGAACTGTTGAAAGAAAATTTCAAATTTAAAAAGATGAAGTGAGCGAAAAGCGTTATAAATTACAATTTTTATGTAATCTTATCAAATACCAAACCGATTAAAAAAATAATGATGACAAATTGTTGGTGATAGAACCTGCTCAAACATAAGCTATATTTTATATCTGTGCCACTACCACCAGAGGGTTGCAGTAGCTAAAAACTTTCTAAATTGCGATTTCTGTGATACTGAAAAGGCTAGAAACTTTAAATATGGCATGGTAGTTACTTATAAAATATAAATGCCCCCTAAGGACTGTCGAAAATAAATTCGAATTAAAAAGGGGTGAAGTGAAGGGGAGGTGCGAAAAGTATTCTAAAAAAGTCCTAAATTACGATTTCTATGCAATTTCAGGGAATATAAACCAAATATAAAAGTAATAGTTGTGAATCAATGGTAACAGTCTCTGATCCTACACAGTCTATATTTTATGCCGATGATTCTACCACCTGGGGTTCACAGGAACAAAAAACGCTCTAAAAAAGGCCTTTAAAAGCTTTCTAAATTACGTTTCTGTGGAATATTAGGAAATAACAAACCAATTTGAAAATTAATGTTGGCAAATTAATAGTGACAGTTCCTATTTCAACATAGCCCTTTATGTTGAGAGAGGTGGTAGGACTTGGAATTTGACATGACGGTTAATTTTAAGATGTAAGAAGATGGTTTCTAAAAAATTCAAAACTTCAAATGAATACTGAAATGAGTGTATTAATTGAGCATAAAAGTTTCAAAATATTTTCTAAATTATTATTTATTTAGTTTTATTAATTTAAATCTCATTTCTGCCTTATGCAGTGTAACAATGATGTTTAATCAAACTGTGTTTTAAATAGAAATTTTTTTAATTATTTCTAAAAGTAATAAGTACCTTTTAATAAAATAAAATATTACCTTTTAATAAAATAAAAATTTAGTTAGTACCTTTTAATAAAAATTAGACATATAAATATCACTTGGCATATTTCAAATATTATGCGAGCAAAGCCGCGGAGTTTGTCTATATCTAAACTTCTAAACTACTATTATAAAGAGGAAAAAATTGTTTATTTGTAGGAGGTAAGCTCAGGAACTACCGAACCGATTCCAAAAGTGTTGGTATCAAAATGATGGTGTTAGACCAACTTAGAACATAGGCTATATCTTATGTCGGTGCCACTACCCCAAAGGGGGTGCAGGAGCAAAACACGTTCTAAAAATGCGATTTTTGCGTTACTGAAGGGCTTAGAAATATGAAATTTGGAATATTAGTTACTTATAAGACATAAATGATGTCTAAGAACAGTTCTTAAACAGTTCGAAATTTAAAAGAGGTGAAAATGCACAAAAAGCGTTCTAAAAAACGTTCTAAATGGTAATTTCTATATAATCTCAGGAAATACCAAACCGATTTAAAAAATATTGGTGTCAAAATGATAGTGACAACGTTTGCTCCAAGATAGGCTATGTTTTATGTCGGTGCCACTACCCCAAAGGGGACGTGTAGGAGCAAAACACGTTCTAAAAATGCGATTTATGTGTTACTGAAGGGCCAAGAAATATGGAATTTGAAGTATCAGCTACTTATTAGATAAAAAGGATTTCTAAGAACAGTTCTTAAACAATTCGAAATTTAAAAAATGTGAAAATGTGCGAAAAGCGTTCTAAATAGTGATTTCTACACAATCTCAGGAAATACCAAACCGATTAAAAAAATAATGGCGTCAAAATGATGGTGAAAACCTTTGCTCCAACACAGGCTATGTTTTATGTCGGTGCCACTACCCCAAAGGGTGTGCAGGAGAAAAACGTTCTAAATTGCGGTTTTTGCGTGACGGAAGGGCCTTGAATCGTAAAATTTAGAATGGTAGTTAGTTATAAGATATCAATGAACTCTAAGGACATTTTCTAAAAAAGTCGAAAATTAAAAGGGGGGTCAAAATGCGCAAAAAGCGTTGTAAAAAGCGTTTTAAATTACGATTTCTAGCAATCTCAGGAAATACTGAACCGATTTCAAATATAATGGTGTAAAAATGGTAGGGACAGATCTTGCTCCAAGATAGGCTATATTTTATATCTGTTTCCACTACCCCAGAGGAGATGCAGGAGCAAAATGAGCGAAAAGCGTTCTAAAAACGTTCTAAATGCAGATTTGTCACCAATATCTCAGGAAGAATCAAACTGATTACAAAAGTAATGGTAAGAAATTGATGATGACAGCCTCTGCTCTGACATAGACGCTATTTTAAGTCGGTATCACTATCACATAGACGTTGCAGGAGCAAAAAAGCGTTACAAATTTCGATTTTTGTGATCGGTAGGGGCTAGCAACTTAAAATTAGGCAAGGCACATATTTATTACATATAAATGATCTTTAAGAACAGTTTCGAAAAAATTGGAAATTTAAAAAGGGGTGAAAATACGCGAAAAGCGTTCTAAAAACGTTCTAAATTGCGATTTCTACTCAATCTCAGGAAATTCCAAAGTTATTTCAAAAGTAATGGTTGCAAATCAATGGTGACATTCCCTGCTATAACATAGGTTATATTTTATGTTGCTGTCACTACCATCTGAGGGTTGCAAAAGCAAAACAAGTTCTAATTTGCGTTTTTTGCATCACTGAAGGGACTAACACTTTGAAGTATGGCATGGTATTTACTTACAAAATGCAACTCCTTTCTAAGAAATGTCGAAAGGAAATTTAAAATTTAAAAAGATGAAGTGAGCGAAAAGCGTTATAAATTACAATTTTTATGTAATCTTATCAAATACCAAACCGATTAAAAAAATAATGATGACAAATTGTTGGTGATAGAACCTGCTCAAACATAAGCTATATTTTATGTCTGTGCCACTACCACCAGAGGGTTGCAGGAGCTAAAAACTTTCTAAATTGCGATTTCTGTGATACTGAAAAGGCTAGAAACTTTAAATATAGCATGGTAGTTACTTATAAAATATAAATGCCCTCGAAGGACTGTCGAAAATAAATTCGAATTGAAAAGGGGTGAAGTGAAGGGGAGGTGCGAAAAGCATTCTAAAAAAGTCCTAAATTACGATTTCTATACAATTTGAGGGAATATAAACCAAATATAAAAGTAATAGTTGTGAATCAATGGTAACAGTCTCTGATCCTACACAGGCTATATTTTATGCCGATGATTCTACCACCTGGGGTTCACAGGAACAAAAAACGCTCTAAAAAAGGCCTTTAAAAGCTTTCTAAATTACGTTTCTGTGGAATATTAGGAAATAACAAACCAATTTTAAAATTAATGTTGGCAAATTAATAGTGACAGTTCCTATTTCAACATAGCCCTTTATGTTGAGAGAGGTGGTAGGACTTGGAATTTGCCATGATGGTTAATTTTAAGATGTAAGAAGATGGTTTCTAAAAAATTCAAAACTTCAAATGAATACTGAAATAAGCGTATTAATTGAGCATAAAAGTTTCAAAATATTTTCTAAATTATTATTCATTTAGTTTTATTTCATTTTATTAATTTACGTCTCATTTCTGCCTTATGCGGTGTAACAATGATGTTTAATCAAACTGTGTTTTAAATAGTTATTTTTTTAATTCTTCCTAAAAGTAATAAGTACCTTTTAATAAAATAAAATATTACCTTTTAATAAAATAAAAATTTAGTTAGTACCTTTTAATAAAAATTAGACACATAAATATCACTTGGCATATTTCAAATATTACGCGAGCAAAGCCGCGGGGCTTGCTAGTTATTAAATAAAGTGAATTTTCTGTTTATGAATGATGAATTTTGTATTTAATGTAATTATTCGATAAAAGTTGTTTATCATTAAAAAAGAAATTAAATAAAACAAATTCAGTATAAAAATGAGATTAGATAACCAATGAACTGCAATATTTAATATTTAGAAATTTAATCCATATTTAGTGGTGCCTTTTCAGATGCACACATTGATAAATGGGTCATTCCACATGAATTCAACCAGTGGGTGTTGCACCATAGTCACAGAATTTTAAAATTTTTATCATAGACAGACATAGTAGTGAAAACCACAAATCTGAAATTTAAAAATAATTTTCGCAATATTGGCTGAGATATAGCCATTTGAAAATGTTTCATTTTTACCAAATCGTGGCCATCTTGGAATCTTATCAATGTTTATAAATGGCCATAACTTGACAATTAATGGCTCAAATTTTACGTTTCTGGTACCAATTTGAAGCTATTTGTACAAAGAATGCATATTTCACATCAAAACAATAGTAAATTTTCCTTTCTTTACTTTTTATTATGTGCAAACTGAAAATATCACCCAAAAAAAAAGGGCTGACTATAATGGCCCATAAAAAAATGAATCATTATGAATTTTTCTAAAACTTGGTAGAAATATTGCTCCATCTGTGTGCTTCAAATTAAAAAAAAATTGAAGAGGTAAAATTTGTTGTTTTAAAATTAATGCTTTTTTTACGAATAGGGTGTCATTAACCAAATAATGATCGTTTTAGAATCTATAAGTATTTCTAATTTAAGAAATAGAGGTTAAAATAAAATTTTCTAACATCTGAATTAATGTAAAAGTATATTGAAAACATTCATATGTATCATTTCTACTAATTTCGTAGGAATCCCCTCCACCACCCCAACAAAAAATGTATACAATTTAAAAAATTTTACACAGAAAAAGATAAGAAAATAATTTAAGGAATATAATGTATAATTAATTATAAAAAAAAACAGATAAATGCAATACATATAAATGAGGATTTACTTTACATATAGGAGAGAGTGGGGTTAAATGGGACAGTAGGTTTTTCTCTTTAGGTATCATTCTAAATATTTCATCAATCACAGATTAGGTGAAGCAATGGTAGCCCAATCTTCAGTTGAAAAAATTAGCTGTTCTATGTAAGCTTGCAATTGTATAAAGAAAAAGATTATTTCAAGAATCAAAAGTAAATTTGCTTCATATACTTTTTATGCCTTCTGTATACAAATGATTTGTTTATACATAGGTGTAATAGTTTCCCTATTTATGGAACGTTATACTATATATTATCCATAATTTAAACTATGCCTAAAAGCAGTATTTCTGTTTATACAAGAAGTTTAATATAAAAGAAGGTAGAGAGAGGAATGGGACATGCCCGCAAAGAGGGGGGGGGGGGGGAATGGGACTAAGTCTAATTCTTACTTTTAACAAGATATGCGTAAATTGCTAATATGCAAATATTTTTAAAGGATAGTATATTAATAATAACATCCAATATATATCCATTTACTTCAAAATATAAATAAATTGAATAGATGATTTCTTAATATCATTTCTGATTAACAATCCTGAATTATCCTTCCAGTGATGAAGATACTGGAATTTGATATTGTATCACAGACATTATAAACCTACAATTTTTGTTATATTGTAAATACAGTATGGAAACATTTATCCGGAAACCAGTTAACCGGAAAACCAGTTATCTGGAATGATATTTCTCATAGACTGATTTCAGAATCTTTGCAGAAAAAAGTGTCATACACTGCCAATTTGACATAGGCTTTGCTTGAAACAATTGTATAATTTGATGACAACATCGAATATTTGAAATGAAAACATATTTAGCTGTATTTTAGAAGTTTTAATTTTTATGCAGAGGAAACAGGAGAATTTTTGTTCCTAAGGGATTTCCATAAATTACCTTCTTTTAAACTCTGGTTAACTTTTGATCTTTCTTGCATTGATTTTTAATCCAAGTAATCTAATAATTTAAAATCAGAAATAATGTCACAACCACACATATTCCACAAAACTTATCAAATGAATGCTGCTTTAATGCACAACCAGTTAACCAGAAAAACCAATTATCCGGAATACATCTGATCCCAAGCATTCCAGATAAACGGTTCTGTACTGTATACCTGACACTAGACTACATTGTTTTATAGTTGTTTCATACCTCCCTGTTAGGGGGGGGGGGGGATATGGGACACATTTTGAAATTTACAATTTCTTTAATTATAAAATTGTTTCTGAAAATTATGTTTTTATATTGTTCAAGGACATTAGAAAGTGTCCCATTTTGTATTCTAAAAATCGAAATTTTTATTTTTGTGTCAAACAAAAATGATTTTCTCACTTTTGTAAAAAGTGTCCCATTCCTCCCCACTCTCCCCTATATGTAGAACCTATTTAAGACCTTTTCCCACTTAAAAAATTACATTTATATGGGCAAATTCTTACTCCTCACTTTACAGATTTTCCACTTATAAAGTTTAATATTAGTGTGTAATCCTTTACAGTAGAAAACTTCTACTGTATATATATATATTTAAATCATTCAGAATGCATTAAATGTTCAGATGTAAATATGTCAGTTTATGTAATTTTTATTTCAGTATATTTAGTATAACTGAACTTACTTATACAACTGATTAAAAAAATTGGTAGTTTAAATCTGAAGAAAAAAACTAGGTATTGTATTATAAAGTTATATGCATGGAAGTAAATATTTTGTTCTTATTTTGTCCAGATTTGTTCCATGTGTAAGTTTAAACTTAGGCTTATTTCGCATCACATTCTATGTTTTGCCCTGGATTTGTATTATATTAATTTTTTTTTGTTGTTTCACTGTATCTAGATTTTTGTTATTTGAACTTAGTGTGAACTAAAATCATCAAATGTGAACTCAATTAACTCATTTATATATTTTTTATTTTATTTTATTTAAATTACACAATGGAATAAATTCTACTATAATTTACAGCTAGTACTTCTCCAACATTTCAGGGGGAATTTTTTTTTTTTCTTTTAAATGTAGTCTATTATAGTAAGGGATTTAATATTTGTGTAAATATTTTTTGAGATTTATATTCTCATATTTTAAATGAAATAAAAAGTACTGTAGAAATGAAAATTTACTAGTATTTTAACACAATATATGAATATTTAGTATAAATAGCTGCAAATTGATATTTCTTTATTTAATTATATAATATACGCACAGCACATTAATTCAGATGTTAGAAAATTTTATTTTAACCATTATTTCTGAAATTAGGAATACTTACAGATTCTAAAATGATCATTATTTGGTTAAGACACCCTATGTGTAAAAAATCATTTATTTTAAAACAAAAACTTTTACCTCTCCAATTTTTTTTTTTTGTTTAAAGCACACAGATGGAGCAATGTTTCTACCAAGTTTCAGAAAAATTCATGATGATTCATATTTTTTATGGACCATTATAGTCAGCCCTTTTTTTTGGTGATATTTTCAGTTTGCCCATAATAAAAAGTAAAGAAATGAAAATTTACTATTATTTTGATGTGAAATATGCATTCTTTGTACAAACAGCTTCAAATTGGTATCACAAACATAGAATTTGAGCCATTAGTTGTCAAGTTATGGCCATTTACAGACATTGATAAGATTCCAAGATGGCCGCCATTTGGTAAAAATGACCAATTTTCAAATGGCTATATCTCAGCCAATATAGCGCAAATAATTTTTAAATTTCAGGTTTGAGGGTTTCATTACCGTGTCTGTCTATGATAAAAATTTAAAAAAAATCTGTGACTATGGTGCAACACTTTTTCTTTAAATTGGTTGATTTCACGTGGAATGACCCAAATATATAAATAAATAGGTAGCACCTATAACCGTAGTCTGCACATAACAGAGTAAAAATGACCAAACCGAATGGTTTGAAATTTAATATATATAATATAATCATTGCAGAATTATGTCAAATCATTTAAAATTTTATGAACATTGAATCAAAACTTGAAAGATATTAGTAAAAGTTTTGGTACTTTTCGGTTAGCCGGGTGCCAGTGTTACACATACATATATATTATATTGTATATATACATACATATATAAATGCATATATATATATCTATATATATGTATATATACATGTATGTATATAATATGTATGTACATATAACACTTGCGCCCGGCTAACTGAAAAGTACCAAGGTTTTCTTCATTCCATTCAATCCTATCCTACATAATTAATTCAATGATATCCCATATGATATGTCATGATTCTAGGTTGCCAGGGTGATGATGTCCTACTTAAAAGATGGTACTATTACTTCTGTACGACTGAATTTAATCTATAGTATTATAATAAATTTTGTATTCATGCCTGTTTGCATAAGAGTGCAACAGCTATTGCACAAAGATCTAACTATTTATAAAATGAGTTAAGAGTATGAACGTACATCATTGGTCACGTTTGACATACAATTTCCAACTTGTTATGTACTATAGAGAAGATTTTTCAAAGATTATTCAAGAAGCATTTAAGACAGCCTATAAGTCTTTGAAGCAATTCAATGTTTAAAAAAAATGTTTAAATGGTTAGGAATTGAATGTTAAGAATCCTTCTCCCTTCCATTTCAAACTCTGACAGAAAAAAAGGTAGGGGATGGGGGGGAATTTGCTCTTATGAAATGAAATTTCACAAAAAATAACAAGCTTGTGAATGGAATTCTTCGAAGGATCCTCCATTTTACCCAGATTGATCCCTCCGATAAATGTTTGAATGAATAAGATAATAAAAATTTCTACAATTCTGGGTTTTAATTTTTCCTACAAAAATTTCAATTTAAAAACAGATATACAACACATTAAATACAGATGGATGGCCGTAAAATAAGAAAAGAGTTATTCAATTATATTAAGTATTGACAAAATAAAAGTAACAGCATGACCTCAATATCCTTTTGTTCATGGTAAGTAAACTGAGATCCCCCCCCCCCAAATGCGTCTTCTAAATATTTTTAGTATTTTTCAAGCATTCGTTTTCACTTGAAAGCCGTATGAATACTTTTACAAATACTTCAATACAAAGAGATTTTTTTTTTCTATTACAATTATAATTAAAAAGCTTTTTCAACTGTAATGCATTTAGTTGCAGGATATTTAATCACAGTAAAAAACAAACGCTATTATTTTCTAAAGTGACTTCGTTTTTGTTCGTTAGTTTGCTTCAATGGGGCGATTTTTGTGAAAAATTACTTTTGAAAACTTGTTAACATCTATGTAATCTGTTAGATTGCATATTGAGTAAGAATGTAATCCGACCCCATATAATTAATAACATAAAAAGATTATTTATTTTCGATAATAAAAAGCTATTTCGAGTTAAATAATATAAAAACTAGAAATATAACATACCACGACAGCGAAATTCAACGAAAACAACCAACATCCGATGATTCGATAGATTGATTTGATTTGATTAAAGGCTCGATTATTCTGAAAGGATTTTGCCAATATTAAGGCTAGTAGATATTTATGCAAAGCTAAGATCTTTGAATTAATAAACCTTGAATTAAACAGATTACAGAGGACGCTGTAAGGAAACGGCAGATAGAGCAAAGTCATACCGCATAGCGGACTCCAGAATGCTTGCCCAAATCTTTGAATGATTCATTGCATCAAATACGAATCATTCAAATCGAATCAATCATTTGGCGTCTCTTAAAAATACATTATATTTTATATTTTTGATACTTTTTACCAGAAGAGTTTTTTAAGGTTAGTTTATTTATCACCTAGCCGACAACATGACGAATTAAAAAATTGTGCAATTATTACGATGTACTTTTACGACGTTCTTAAAGTTTGTAAGCAATGATGATTTCTTATGTTCAATTTATTTAAATGTTTAGTCTGTCAAAATGTTATTGTATATTTTTGTTACCTCCATAAGAAAGATCTCCTCCATGAAATTCTGCTGCACACCAAAATTCTTTGACGTATGATTCTATGAAAAATTTATTATACTGATTCAGTATCTCTTTTCCATTCATTTATTTTCATTGAATCAAGAAATAGTACAATTGAGGGAAATTAGGGTACTTTTGTGTTAGCCAAAATTTTTTTGATCTCGCCAATCTTATAAAATTAGTTTTTAACAAATACTCAATATTTTAACATTGCAGTGACATATATAACTTTGTGTGAATGAATAAATACCCTAAGATATTTTGAAAAAAAATTAATAATAAGATTACTTATAAAAAATCGATAATTTTTATTTTAATATCTTGAAAAACTTAGCTAAAAAGAAACTAAAAAATAATGATCAAATATGCAAACACAATCATACAAACAACAAAATATCATGTAATTTGGTTCTATTTATGATTAGGATTTATGATTAGGCTAGTCAAGAACAGAAATGTTTAAACAAGAGATAACATAATCTAGAAACTTTTTATTCATAATAAAAGTATATATCTAATTTTCTATTCACAAAAAAAACAATAAAAAACACATATTATTTAAAGTCCCAAAATCTTCAAATATCATTTAGAATTTAAAAAATGGTTCATCAGTTCTGCTTCACTTGAATTTGGCCAAGGGTTGCAGTTCAAATTATGCCAAGGGCTGCAATTCCATGATTAATTGAAACAAGGTTTAGTGAGTTATCACTGGTGCCCGGCTAACATTTAAATACCAAAAATCAGTCAGAAGACTGGGGCTCATGGAACAGAATTTCTGAAAAATGTAGTACTTTTTATTAAAAAATAATTACAAAAATAAGGAGTTCAAGAATATTGTTGTATGCAATATTATTTAATGTTTAACAGTTTCTAAAAGCTATGTTCTCTGAGTCTTGGAGAAATTTTAATCCTCATAAATATACAGGGTGATTATAATTAAAATTTAAGTTTCAAAACTCTCTAAAAAATGAATCACGGATTAGAATGACACCAAAATTGAATGGCATATTATTGAAGAAGAGAGAAAGAACATGAACCAAAAAATAAAATAAAAAAGTTATAGATTTCAGTGACAGATGGCGCTGTAAGCATCAGAAGATGTAAATTAAAATGCCTGGCATACGTATGGCCATTTCGGGTGTTATAAAAGTATTGGGTAAATGCCGTTTCCTCATTTCGTGTCTCAGACATTTGCCATGAGTGTCTCAATGAAGGACTGCGCTCTGCTTGTAAAGCTTAATTATAAGAACGGTAATACTGCACCAGTAGCTCTGCAGAAGTTCAGGACCCTCAAGGGTATGAAAAAAGACGTTGGACCGATGACTGTCATGGGTCTGGTGAAAATGATAAAAAAATTCAAAAATACAGGTATATTTGATATGCAGTCTGGTAGAGGAAGGAAAAGATGTGATTTGGCAGTAGTTGAAGAAGTGGCCATAGCAGTTCAAGAAGAGTCGAGTGGTGGTGTGCAACCATGCAGTGTACAGAGAATTGCCCGAACATTGGACAGGCCTGTGAACACGGTGCATAACATTCTAAGAAACATCCTGCAATGCTATCCGTACAAAATTTGACATGTGCAGGAGTTGTTTCCATCTGCCCTGCCAGCAAGAGAGGGTTTTGCTTTGGAATTTCTTGCTCGCATGGAAGTGGACAATGATTGGCCATGGAAAATTCTGTTGGCAAAAGAAGCATTGATGCAGACGACATTTGTAGTCAAAATTCTGATGCTTACAGGGCCATTTGTCACTAAAATTTGGAACTATTTTTTTTGGTTCATGTTCTTTCCCCCTTCTTCAATAATACACCGTTCAATCTTGACGTCATTCTAATCAGTGGCTCATTTTTTAGAGCGTTTTGAAACATAAACTTTAATTATAATCACCCTGTATATGCAACTTGCAATAGCTACAGATTATAGAATATTAAATATTATGTAAAGTAATATCAAAATTAGAATTGCTGACGATGAGTCCTATGGTCTGCAGATTTTCTAGTATTTTATGATTCATTACTAAACTTTGCACAAAACCGTACAGTTTACTATTCACTCTTAAAACCGTACACATGGAACATTGCACAATCAATCTGTACAAGTTGGCAGCTATGAAATGATTATCTGCCGCAGTCTTTGTAATGATTCACTGAAATTAACTTAAGGGTGTTCTCAAATCCAAAAGGGCGACTTTCTGACATAAGTTTAAATTTATTTTTGTTCGAAAATTCATGAAACTAGCTGGTGTTGTTGTTCAGAAACTATGTCATGGAGCTGTTTTTTCCATTTTTTTTGCAAACGCAATAGATCTTTCAGAAAATAGTGTCAAAGTGGACGTTTTTTCCACACGAAGGAAGATAGAGTACTCAAGAGTGGGTGAAAAATGTGTTTGTCACGTGATCCAAATCGATTATAACTCAATAGGTAATTGATTGATCAAAAAATGGAAAAAACAGTTCAATTTCAAACCGCTTCCATGGCCAGGTTTTCCAATTTTATACCTTCCATTAAAAAATGAATTTGTAAATGTATCAACACGTTTTGCACTTGTTAAGCAGAGCAGTTAAGAACAGCCTTAAACTAGCTTTTTTTAGTCATTAGTTCAATTAAAATGAAATTAGCATGGTGCTTTTCCTTCGCTGTCTCAAGATTGGTTAAACTTACCATATTGATTAATTAAGTATATATTAAGAAAGGCATAAGATTTTTTTTATCATGTGCTGAAAATATATTCATATCAACTTTTCAATAATTACCATAAAAGGTGTGGCATATTTTCAAATAAGTAAAGCATCTTTTAGAATGCAAAGTATGAACTAGTACTGTAATGTGTTCATGATTTTAGAAATATGTAGTACCTCAGTATAAAATGACCTGTTTGGTATAATTTATAAATTTTTGAGAATTCCCTGTCCTTTGAGAAGTATTAAACTAATATTTTTGGGAAATTGCTGTTAATTTGGTACTTACATATCATCTGGGCCACATAGATAGATTGTTGAAAGTGGTTGTCAATCCAAAATTTTGTTTGTTGTTGCCAATCATGTTCAAAATGGTAATTCAGTGTAAAACTAATAAAGTCATTACAGCATCAATCATGGTAAATAATATAAAAGCAAATTAAAATATCATAAAACAGTAATTTAGACTACTTTTATATAACATCAAATTGACGGACTTTTCATTAGGGAAGACTAGGGCACCACTTATTGCAGTTTACATATGTTGCTCTTTCACAGAGAGTTTAATCTGTCTGAAAATATTCTTGAATATTCCTTGAACTGTTTTGTATCTCTCAGAATTTTTTCAAAACATTGTTTCCAATACATTTTACAGAAAAAAAAAAATATTTTAATACATCCATAAAGTGAACCAATGTGGCTCAGAAGCAGGTCACACTGGGTCGCAGTAGTCCACTATTAAGTATTACTTGAAATACAATAAGAAATAAAGAAAACAAACAAAGTAGCAATTCTGAAGCTTTTGAATGTTTTTCAAAAGGTTTAGCATGGCAGGAGCAGCAGGAAAACTGTGATACTAGTGAACTAATAACATTAAAAAACTCTGTGATAGAACTTCAAAGCAAAAGGCAATCGAAACTCCGACAAACAAAACATTTTTTCAAATCCTTGTGATCTATGTAAAAGGTACTTAACTTCAAAATTAAAATTCAGGTAATTTATCCTTGTTCCTATTTTGCTATTGGTTTATTTTGATTAAGCCCTTGTTACCATAATAAGAAATATTGCATAAACTTCATCTTAATAAAATGACAAAATTTCAACAAAATAAAAATATATTCATATCAACTTTTCAATAATTACCATAAAAGGTGTAGCATATTTTCAAATAAGTAAAGCATCTTTTAAAATGCAAAGTATGAACTAGTACTGTAATGTGTTCATGATTTTAGAAATATGTACCTCAGTATAAAATGACCTGTTTGGTATAATTTATAAATTTTTGAGAATTCCCTGTCCTTTGAGAAGTATTAAACTAATATTTTTGGGAAATTGTTGTTAATTTGTACTTACATATCATCTGGGGCAGATAGATAGATTGTCGAAAGTGGTTGTCAATCCAAAATTTTGTTTGTTGTTGCCAATCATGTTCAAAATGGTAATTCAGTGTAAAACTAATAAAGTCATTACAGCATCAATCATGGTAAACAATATAAAAGCAAATTAAAATATCATAAAACAGTAATTTAGGCTACTTTTATATAACATCAAATTGACAGTCTTTTCATTAGGGAAGACTAGGGCACCACTTATTGCAGTTTACATATGTTGCTCTTTCACAGAGAGTTTAATCTGTCTGAAAATATTCTTGAATATTCCTTGAAATGTTTTGTATCTCTCAGAATTTTTTCAAAACATTGTTTCCAATACATTTTACAGAAAAAAAAAATATTTTAATACATCCATAAAGTGAACCAATGTGGCTCAGAAGCAGGTCACACTGGGTCGCAGTAGTCCACTATTAAGTATTACTTGAAATACAATAAGAAATAAAGAAAACAAACAAAGTAGCAATTCTGAAGCTTTTGAATGTTTTTCAAAAGGTTTAGCATGGCAGGAGCAGCAGGAAAACTGTGATACTAGTGAACTAATAACATTAAAAAACTCTGTGATAGAACTTCAAAGCAAAAGGCAATCGAAACTCCGACAAACAAAACATTTTTTCAAATCCTTGTGATCTATGTAAAAGGTACTTAATTTCAAAATTAAAATTCAGGTAATTTATCCTTGTTCCTATTTTGCTATTGGTTTATTTTGATTAAGCACTTGTTACCATAATAAGAAATATTGCATAAACTTCATCTTAATAAAATGACAAAATTTCAACAAAATGAAAATATATTCATATCAACTTTTCAATAATTACCATAAAAGGTGTGGCATATTTTCAAATAAGTAAAGCATCTTTTAAAATGCAAAGTATGAACTAGTACTGTAATGTGTTCATGATTTTAGAAATATGTACCTCAGTATAAAATGACCTGTTTGGTATAATTTATAAATTTTTGAGAATTCCCTGTCCTTTGAGAAGTATTAAACTAATATTTTTGGGAAATTGTTGTTAATTTGGTACTTACATATCATCTGGGGCAGATAGATAGATTGTCAAAAGTGGTTGTCAATCCAAAATTTTGTTTGTTGTTGCCAATCATGTTCAAAATGGTAATTCAGTGTAAAACTAATAAAGTCATTACAGCATCAATCATGGTAAACAATATAAAAGCAAATTAAAATATCATAAAACAGTAATTTAGACTACTTTTATATAACATCTAATTGACAGACTTTTCATTAGAGAAGACTAGGGCACCACTTATTGCAGTTTACATATGTTGCTCTTTCACATTGAGTTTAATCTGTCTGAAAATATTCTTGAATATTCCTTGAACTGTTTTGTATCTCTCAGAATTTTTTCAGAACATTGTTTCCAATACATTTTACAGAAAAAAAAAATATTTTAATACATCCATAAAATGAACCAATGTGGCCCAGAAGCAGGTCACACTGGGTCGCAGTAGTCCACTATTAAGTATTACTTGAAATACAATAAGAAATAAAGAAAACAAACAAAGTAGCAATTCTGAAGCTTTTGAATGTTTTCCAAAAGGTTTAGCATGGCAGGAGCAGCAGGAAAACTGTGATACTAGTGAACTAATAACATTAAAAAACTCTGTGATAGAACTTCAAAGCAAAAGGCAATCGAAACTCCGACAAACAAAACATTTTTTCAAATCCTTGTGATCTATGTAAAAGGTACTTAATTTCAAAATTAAAATTCAGGTAATTTATCCTTGTTCCTATTTTGCTATTGGTTTATTTTGATTAAGCACTTGTTACCATAATAAGAAATATTGCATAAACTTCATCTTAATAAAATGACAAAATTTCAACAAAATAAAAATATATTCATATCAACTTTTCAATAATTACCATAAAAGGTGTGGCATATTTTCAAATAAGTAAAGCATCTTTTAAAATGCAAAGTATGAACTAGTACTGTAATGTGTTCATGATTTTAGAAATATGTACCTCAGTATAAAATGACCTGTTTGGTATAATTTATAAATTTTTGAGAATTCCCTGTCCTTTGAGAAGTATTAAACTAATATTTTTGGGAAATTGTTGTTAATTTGGTACTTACAAATCATCTGGGGCAGATAGATAGATTGTCGAAAGTGGTTGTCAATCCAAAATTTTGTTTGTTGTTGCCAATCATGTTCAAAATGGTAATTCAGTGTAAAACTAATAAAGTCATTACAGCATCAATCATGGTAAACAATATAAAAGCAAATTAAAATATCATAAAACAGTAATTTAGACTACTTTTATATAACATCAAATTGACAGACTGTTCATTAGGGAAGACTAGGGCACCACTTATTGCAGTTTACATATGTTGCTCTTTCACAGAGAGTTTAATCTGTCTGAAAATATTCTTGAATATTCCTTGAACTGTTTTGTATCTCTCAGAATTTTTTCAGAACATTGTTTCCAATACATTTTACAGAAAAAAAAAATATTTTAATACATCCATAAAATGAACCAATGTGGCCCAGAAGCAGGTCACACTGGGTCGCAGTAGTCCACTATTAAGTATTACTTGAAATACAATAAGAAATAAAGAAAACAAACAAAGTAGCAATTCTGAAGCTTTTGAATGTTTTTCAAAAAGTTTAGCATGGCAGGAGCAGCAGGAAAACTGTGATACTAGTGTACTAATAACATTAAAAAACTCTGTGATAGAACTTCAAAGCAAAAGGCAATCGAAACTCCGACAAACAAAACATTTTTTCAAATCCTTGTGATCTATGTAAAAAGTACTTAATTTCAAAATTAAAATTCAGGTAATTTATCCTTGTTCCTATTTTGCTATTGGTTTATTTTGATTAAGCACTTGTTACCATAATAAGAAATATTGCATAAACTTCATCTTAATAAAATGACAAAATTTCAACAAAATGAAAATATATTCATATCAACTTTTCAATAATTACCATAAAAGGTATGGCATATTTTCAAATAAGTAAAGCATCTTTTAAAATGCAAAGTATGAACTAGTACTGTAATGTGTTCATGATTTTAGAAATATGTACCTCAGTATAAAATGACCTGTTTGGTATAATTTATAAATTTTTGAGAATTCCCTGTCCTTTGAGAAGTATTAAACTAATATTTTTGGGAAATTGCTGTTAATTTGGTACTTACATATCATCTGGGGCAGATAGATAGATTGTCGAAAGTGGTTGTCAATTCAAAATTTTGTTTGTTGTTGCCAATCATGTTCAAAATGGTAATTCAGTGTAAAACTAATAAAGTCATTACAGCATCAATCATGGTAAATAATATAAAAGCAAATTAAAATATCATAAAACAGTAATTTAGACTACTTTTATATAACATCAAATTGACGGACTTTTCATTAGGGAAGACTAGGGCACCACTTATTGCAGTTTACATATGTTGCTCTTTCACAGAGAGTTTAATCTGTCTGAAAATATTCTTGAATATTCCTTGAACTGTTTTGTATCTCTCAGAATTTTTTCAGAACATTGTTTCCAATACATTTTACAGAAAAAAAAAATATTTTAATACATCCATAAAATGAACCAATGTGGCCCAGAAGCAGGTCACACTGGGTCGCAGTTGTCCACTATTAAGTATTACTTGAAATACAATAAGAAATAAAGAAAACAAACAAAGTAGCAATTCTGAAGCTTTTGAATGTTTTTCAAAAGGTTTAGCATGGCAGGAGCAGCAGGAAAACTGTGATACTAGTGAACTAATAACATTAAAAAACTCTGTGATAGAACTTCAAAGCAAAAGGCAATCGAAACTCCGACAAACAAAACATTTTTTCAAATCCTTGTGATCTATGTAAAAGGTACTTAATTTCAAAATTAAAATTCAGGTAATTTATCCTTGTTCCTATTTTGCTATTGGTTTATTTTGATTAAGCCCTTGTTACTATAATAAGAAATATTGCATAAACTTCATCTTAATAAAATGACAAAATTTCAACAAAATGAAAATATATTCATATCAACTTTTCAATAATTACCATAAAAGGTGTGGCATATTTTCAAATAAGTAAAGCATCTTTTAAAATGCAAAGTATGAACTAGTACTGTAATGTGTTCATGATTTTAGAAATATGTACCTCAGTATAAAATGACCTGTTTGGTGTAATTTATAAATTTTTGAAAATTCCCTGTCCTTTGAGAAGTATTAAACTAATATTTTTGGGAAATTGTTGTTAATTTGGTACTTACATATCATCTGGGGCAGATAGATAGATTGTCGAAAGTGGTTGTCAATCCAAAATTTTGTTTGTTGTTGCCAATCATGTTCAAAATGGTAATTCAGTGTAAAACTAATAAAGTCATTACAGCATCAATCATGGTAAACAATATAAAAGCAAATTAAAATATCATAAAACAGTAATTTAGACTACTTTTATATAACATCAAATTGACAGACTGTTCATTAGGGAAGACTAGGGCACCACTTATTGCAGTTTACATATGTTGCTCTTTCACAGAGAGTTTAATCTGTCTGAAAATATTCTTGAATATTCCTTGAACTGTTTTGTATCTCTCAGAATTTTTTCAGAACATTGTTTCCAATACATTTTACAGAAAAAAAAAATCTTTTAATACATCCATAAAATGAACCAATGTGGCCCAGAAGCAGGTCACACTGGGTCGCAGTAGTCCATTATTAAGTATTACTTGAAATACAATAAGAAATAAAGAAAACAAACAAAGTAGCAATTCTGAAGCTTTTGAATGTTTTTCAAAAGGTTTAGCATGGCAGGAGCAGCAGGAAAACTGTGATACTAGTGAACTAATAACATTAAAAAACTCTGTGATAGAACTTCAAAGCAAAAGGCAATCGAAACTCCGACAAACAAAACATTTTTTCAAATCCTTGTGATCTATGTAAAAGGTACTTAATTTCAAAATTAAAATTCAGGTAATTTATCCTTGTTCCTATTTTGCTATTGGTTTATTTTGATTAAGCACTTGTTACCATAATAAGAAATATTGCATAAACTTCATCTTAATAAAATGACAAAATTTCAACAAAATAAAAATATATTCATATCAACTTTTCAATAATTACCATAAAAGGTGTGGCATATTTTCAAATAAGTAAAGCATCTTTTAAAATGCAAAGTATGAACTAGTACTGTAATGTGTTCATGATTTTAGAAATATGTACCTCAGTATAAAATGACCTGTTTGGTATAATTTATAAATTTTTGAGAATTCCCTGTCCTTTGAGAAGTATTAAACTAATATTTTTGGGAAATTGTTGTTAATTTGGTACTTACAAATCATCTGGGGCAGATAGATAGATTGTCGAAAGTGGTTGTCAATCCAAAATTTTGTTTGTTGTTGCCAATCATGTTCAAAATGGTAATTCAGTGTAAAACTAATAAAGTCATTACAGCATCAATCATGGTAAACAATATAAAAGCAAATTAAAATATCATAAAACAGTAATTTAGACTACTTTTATATAACATCAAATTGACAGACTGTTCATTAGGGAAGACTAGGGCACCACTTATTGCAGTTTACATATGTTGCTCTTTCACAGAGAGTTTAATCTGTCTGAAAATATTCTTGAATATTCCTTGAACTGTTTTGTATCTCTCAGAATTTTTTCAGAACATTGTTTCCAATACATTTTACAGAAAAAAAAAATATTTTAATACATCCATAAAATGAACCAATGTGGCCCAGAAGCAGGTCACACTGGGTCGCAGTAGTCCACTATTAAGTATTACTTGAAATACAATAAGAAATAAAGAAAACAAACAAAGTAGCAATTCTGAAGCTTTTGAATGTTTTTCAAAAAGTTTAGCATGGCAGGAGCAGCAGGAAAACTGTGATACTAGTGTACTAATAACATTAAAAAACTCTGTGATAGAACTTCAAAGCAAAAGGCAATCGAAACTCCGACAAACAAAACATTTTTTCAAATCCTTGTGATCTATGTAAAAAGTACTTAATTTCAAAATTAAAATTCAGGTAATTTATCCTTGTTCCTATTTTGCTATTGGTTTATTTTGATTAAGCACTTGTTACCATAATAAGAAATATTGCATAAACTTCATCTTAATAAAATGACAAAATTTCAACAAAATGAAAATATATTCATATCAACTTTTCAATAATTACCATAAAAGGTATGGCATATTTTCAAATAAGTAAAGCATCTTTTAAAATGCAAAGTATGAACTAGTACTGTAATGTGTTCATGATTTTAGAAATATGTACCTCAGTATAAAATGACCTGTTTGGTATAATTTATAAATTTTTGAGAATTCCCTGTCCTTTGAGAAGTATTAAACTAATATTTTTGGGAAATTGCTGTTAATTTGGTACTTACATATCATCTGGGGCAGATAGATAGATTGTCGAAAGTGGTTGTCAATCCAAAATTTTGTTTGTTGTTGCCAATCATGTTCAAAATGGTAATTCAGTGTAAAACTAATAAAGTCATTACAGCATCAATCATGGTAAATAATATAAAAGCAAATTAAAATATCATAAAACAGTAATTTAGACTACTTTTATATAACATCAAATTGACGGACTTTTCATTAGGGAAGACTAGGGCACCACTTATTGCAGTTTACATATGTTGCTCTTTCACAGAGAGTTTAATCTGTCTGAAAATATTCTTGAATATTCCTTGAACTGTTTTGTATCTCTCAGAATTTTTTCAGAACATTGTTTCCAATACATTTTACAGAAAAAAAAAATCTTTTAATACATCCATAAAATGAACCAATGTGGCCCAGAAGCAGGTCACACTGGGTCGCAGTTGTCCACTATTAAGTATTACTTGAAATACAATAAGAAATAAAGAAAACAAACAAAGTAGCAATTCTGAAGCTTTTGAATGTTTTTCAAAAGGTTTAGCATGGCAGGAGCAGCAGGAAAACTGTGATACTAGTGAACTAATAACATTAAAAAACTCTGTGATAGAACTTCAAAGCAAAAGGCAATCGAAACTCCGACAAACAAAACATTTTTTCAAATCCTTGTGATCTATGTAAAAGGTACTTAATTTCAAAATTAAAATTCAGGTAATTTATCCTTGTTCCTATTTTGCTATTGGTTTATTTTGATTAAGCCCTTGTTACTATAATAAGAAATATTGCATAAACTTCATCTTAATAAAATGACAAAATTTCAACAAAATGAAAATATATTCATATCAACTTTTCAATAATTACCATAAAAGGTGTGGCATATTTTCAAATAAGTAAAGCATCTTTTAAAATGCAAAGTATGAACTAGTACTGTAATGTGTTCATGATTTTAGAAATATGTACCTCAGTATAAAATGACCTGTTTGGTGTAATTTATAAATTTTTGAAAATTCCCTGTCCTTTGAGAAGTATTAAACTAATATTTTTGGGAAATTGTTGTTAATTTGGTACTTACATATCATCTGGGGCAGATAGATAGATTGTCGAAAGTGGTTGTCAATCCAAAATTTTGTTTGTTGTTGCCAATCATGTTCAAAATGGTAATTCAGTGTAAAACTAATAAAGTCATTACAGCATCAATCATGGTAAACAATATAAAAGCAAATTAAAATATCATAAAACAGTAATTTAGACTACTTTTATATAACATCAAATTGACAGACTTTTCATTAGGGAAGACTAGGGCACCACTTATTGCAGTTTACATATGTTGCTCTTTCACAGAGAGTTTAATCTGTCTGAAAATATTCTTGAATATTCCTTGAACTGTTTTGTATCTCTCAGAATTTTTTCAGAACATTGTTTCCAATACATTTTACAGAAAAAAAAAATCTTTTAATACATCCATAAAATGAACCAATGTGGCCCAGAAGCAGGTCACACTGGGTCGCAGTAGTCCATTATTAAGTATTACTTGAAATACAATAAGAAATAAAGAAAACAAACAAAGTAGCAATTCTGAAGCTTTTGAATGTTTTTCAAAAGGTTTAGCATGGCAGGAGCAGCAGGAAAACTGTGATACTAGTGAACTAATAACATTAAAAAACTCTGTGATAGAACTTCAAAGCAAAAGGCAATCGAAACTCCGACAAACAAAACATTTTTTCAAATCCTTGTGATCTATGTAAAAGGTACTTAATTTCAAAATTAAAATTCAGGTAATTTATCCTTGTTCCTATTTTGCTATTGGTTTATTTTGATTAAGCACTTGTTACCATAATAAGAAATATTGCATAAACTTCATCTTAATAAAATGACAAAATTTCAACAAAATGAAAATATATTCATATCAACTTTTCAATAATTACCATAAAAGGTGTGGCATATTTTCAAATAAGTAAAGCATCTTTTAAAATGCAAAGTATGAACTAGTACTGTAATGTGTTCATGATTTTAGAAATATGTACCTCAGTATAAAATGACCTGTTTGGTATAATTTATAAATTTTTGAGAATTCCCTGTCCTTTGAGAAGTATTAAACTAATATTTTTGGGAAATTGTTGTTAATTTGGTACTTACAAATCATCTGGGGCAGATAGATAGATTGTCGAAAGTGGTTGTCAATCCAAAATTTTGTTTGTTGTTGCCAATCATGTTCAAAATGGTAATTCAGTGTAAAATTAATAAAGTCATTACAGCATCAATCATGGTAAACAATATAAAAGCAAATTAAAATATCATAAAACAGTAATTTAGACTACTTTTATATAACATCAAATTGACAGACTGTTCATTAGGGAAGACTAGGGCACCACTTATTGCAGTTTACATATGTTGCTCTTTCACAGAGAGTTTAATCTGTCTGAAAATATTCTTGAATATTCCTTGAACTGTTTTGTATCTCTCAGAATTTTTTCAGAACATTGTTTCCAATACATTTTACAGAAAAAAAAAATATTTTAATACATCCATAAAATGAACCAATGTGGCCCAGAAGCAGGTCACACTGGGTCGCAGTAGTCCACTATTAAGTATTACTTGAAATACAATAAGAAATAAAGAAAACAAACAAAGTAGCAATTCTGAAGCTTTTGAATGTTTTTCAAAAGGTTTAGCATGGCAGGAGCAGCAGGAAAACTGTGATACTAGTGTACTAATAACATTAAAAAACTCTGTGATAGAACTTCAAAGCAAAAGGCAATCGAAACTCCGACAAACAAAACATTTTTTCAAATCCTTGTGATCTATGTAAAAAGTACTTAATTTCAAAATTAAAATTCAGGTAATTTATCCTTGTTCCTATTTTGCTATTGGTTTATTTTGATTAAGCACTTGTTACCATAATAAGAAATATTGCATAAACTTCATCTTAATAAAATGACAAAATTTCAACAAAATGAAAATATATTCATATCAACTTTTCAATAATTACCATAAAAGGTGTGGCATATTTTCAAATAAGTAAAGCATCTTTTAAAATGCAAAGTATGAACTAGTACTGTAATGTGTTCATGATTTTAGAAATATGTACCTCAGTATAAAATGACCTGTTTGGTATAATTTATAAATTTTTGAGAATTCCCTGTCCTTTGAGAAGTATTAAACTAATATTTTTGGGAAATTGCTGTTAATTTGGTACTTACATATCATCTGGGGCAGATAGATAGATTGTCGAAAGTGGTTGTCAATCCAAAATTTTGTTTGTTGTTGCCAATCATGTTCAAAATGGTAATTCAGTGTAAAACTAATAAAGTCATTACAGCATCAATCATGGTAAATAATATAAAAGCAAATTAAAATATCATAAAACAGTAATTTAGACTACTTTTATATAACATCAAATTGACGGACTTTTCATTAGGGAAGACTAGGGCACCACTTATTGCGGTTTACATATGTTGCTCTTTCACAGAGAGTTTAATCTGTCTGAAAATATTCTTGAATATTCCTTGAACTGTTTTGTATCTCTCAGAATTTTTTCAAAACATTGTTTCCAATACATTTTACAGAAAAAAAAAATATTTTAATACATCCATAAAGTGAACCAATGTGGCTCAGAAGCAGGTCACACTGGGTCGCAGTAGTCCACTATTAAGTATTACTTGAAATACAATAAGAAATAAAGAAAACAAACAAAGTAGCAATTCTGAAGCTTTTGAATGTTTTTCAAAAGGTTTAGCATGGCAGGAGCAGCAGGAAAACTGTGATACTAGTGAACTAATAACATTAAAAAACTCTGTGATAGAACTTCAAAGCAAAAGGCAATCGAAACTCCGACAAACAAAACATTTTTTCAAATCCTTGTGATCTATGTAAAAGGTACTTAATTTCAAAATTAAAATTCAGGTAATTTATCCTTGTTCCTATTTTGCTATTGGTTTATTTTGATTAAGCCCTTGTTACCATAATAAGAAATATTGCATAAACTTCATCTTAATAAAATGACAAAATTTCAACAAAATGAAAATATATTCATATCAACTTTTCAATAATTACCATAAAAGGTGTGGCATATTTTCAAATAAGTAAAGCATCTTTTAAAATGCAAAGTATGAACTAGTACTGTAATGTGTTCATGATTTTAGAAATATGTACCTCAGTATAAAATGACCTGTTTGGTGTAATTTATAAATTTTTGAGAATTCCCTGTCCTTTGAGAAGTATTAAACTAATATTTTTGGGAAATTGTTGTTAATTTGGTACTTACATATCAT
Organism: Maratus speciosus; assembly: GCA_963932465.1. NCBI lineage: Eukaryota > Metazoa > Arthropoda > Arachnida > Araneae > Salticidae > Maratus > Maratus speciosus. The sequence continues at coordinate 70,033,602 of OZ010794.1, read as the reverse complement.
CTGGGGCAGATAGATAGATTGTCGAAAGTGGTTGTCAATCCAAAATTTTGTTTGTTGTTGCCAATCATGTTCAAAATGGTAATTCAGTGTAAAACTAATAAAGTCATTACAGCATCAATCATGGTAAACAATATAAAAGCAAATTAAAATATCATAAAACAGTAATTTAGACTACTTTTATATAACATCAAATTGACAGACTTTTCATTAGAGAAGACTAGGGCACCACTTATTGCAGTTTACATATGTTGCTCTTTCACATTGAGTTTAATCTGTCTGAAAATATTCTTGAATATTCCTTGAACTGTTTTGTATCTCTCAGAATTTTTTCAGAACATTGTTTCCAATACATTTTACAGAAAAAAAAATCTTTTAATACATCCATAAAATGAACCAATGTGGCCCAGAAGCAGGTCACACTGGGTCGCAGTAGTCCACTATTAAGTATTACTTGAAATACAATAAGAAATAAAGAAAACAAACAAAGTAGCAATTCTGAAGCTTTTGAATGTTTTCCAAAAGGTTTAGCATGGCAGGAGCAGCAGGAAAACTGTGATACTAGTGAACTAATAACATTAAAAAACTCTGTGATAGAACTTCAAAGCAAAAGGCAATCGAAACTCCGACAAACAAAACATTTTTTCAAATCCTTGTGATCTATGTAAAAGGTACTTAATTTCAAAATTAAAATTCAGGTAATTTATCCTTGTTCCTATTTTGCTATTGGTTTATTTTGATTAAGCACTTGTTACCATAATAAGAAATATTGCATAAACTTCATCTTAATAAAATGACAAAATTTCAACAAAATAAAAATATATTCATATCAACTTTTCAATAATTACCATAAAAGGTGTGGCATATTTTCAAATAAGTAAAGCATCTTTTAAAATGCAAAGTATGAACTAGTACTGTAATGTGTTCATGATTTTAGAAATATGTACTTCAGTATAAAATGACCTGTTTGGTATAATTTATAAATTTTTGAGAATTCCCTGTCCTTTGAGAAGTATTAAACTAATATTTTTGGGAAATTGTTGTTAATTTGGTACTTACAAATCATCTGGGGCAGATAGATAGATTGTCGAAAGTGGTTGTCAATCCAAAATTTTGTTTGTTGTTGCCAATCATGTTCAAAATGGTAATTCAGTGTAAAACTAATAAAGTCATTACAGCATCAATCATGGTAAACAATATAAAAGCAAATTAAAATATCATAAAACAGTAATTTAGACTACTTTTATATAACATCAAATTGACAGACTGTTCATTAGGGAAGACTAGGGCACCACTTATTGCAGTTTACATATGTTGCTCTTTCACAGAGAGTTTAATCTGTCTGAAAATATTCTTGAATATTCCTTGAACTGTTTTGTATCTCTCAGAATTTTTTCAGAACATTGTTTCCAATACATTTTACAGAAAAAAAAATATTTTAATACATCCATAAAATGAACCAATGTGGCCCAGAAGCAGGTCACACTGGGTCGCAGTAGTCCACTATTAAGTATTACTTGAAATACAATAAGAAATAAAGAAAACAAACAAAGTAGCAATTCTGAAGCTTTTGAATGTTTTTCAAAAAGTTTAGCATGGCAGGAGCAGCAGGAAAACTGTGATACTAGTGTACTAATAACATTAAAAAACTCTGTGATAGAACTTCAAAGCAAAAGGCAATCGAAACTCCGACAAACAAAACATTTTTTCAAATCCTTGTGATCTATGTAAAAAGTACTTAATTTCAAAATTAAAATTCAGGTAATTTATCCTTGTTCCTATTTTGCTATTGGTTTATTTTGATTAAGCACTTGTTACCATAATAAGAAATATTGCATAAACTTCATCTTAATAAAATGACAAAATTTCAACAAAATAAAAATATATTCATATCAACTTTTCAATAATTACCATAAAAGGTGTGGCATATTTTCAAATAAGTAAAGCATCTTTTAAAATGCAAAGTATGAACTAGTACTGTAATGTGTTCATGATTTTAGAAATATGTACCTCAGTATAAAATGACCTGTTTGGTATAATTTATAAATTTTTGAGAATTCCCTGTCCTTTGAGAAGTATTAAACTAATATTTTTGGGAAATTGTTGTTAATTTGGTACTTACAAATCATCTGGGGCAGATAGATAGATTGTCGAAAGTGGTTGTCAATCCAAAATTTTGTTTGTTGTTGCCAATCATGTTCAAAATGGTAATTCAGTGTAAAATTAATAAAGTCATTACAGCATCAATCATGGTAAACAATATAAAAGCAAATTAAAATATCATAAAACAGTAATTTAGACTACTTTTATATAACATCAAATTGACAGACTGTTCATTAGGGAAGACTAGGGCACCACTTATTGCAGTTTACATATGTTGCTCTTTCACAGAGAGTTTAATCTGTCTGAAAATATTCTTGAATATTCCTTGAACTGTTTTGTATCTCTCAGAATTTTTTCAGAACATTGTTTCCAATACATTTTACAGAAAAAAAAAATATTTTAATACATCCATAAAATGAACCAATGTGGCCCAGAAGCAGGTCACACTGGGTCGCAGTAGTCCACTATTAAGTATTACTTGAAATACAATAAGAAATAAAGAAAACAAACAAAGTAGCAATTCTGAAGCTTTTGAATGTTTTTCAAAAGGTTTAGCATGGCAGGAGCAGCAGGAAAACTGTGATACTAGTGTACTAATAACATTAAAAAACTCTGTGATAGAACTTCAAAGCAAAAGGCAATCGAAACTCCGACAAACAAAACATTTTTTCAAATCCTTGTGATCTATGTAAAAAGTACTTAATTTCAAAATTAAAATTCAGGTAATTTATCCTTGTTCCTATTTTGCTATTGGTTTATTTTGATTAAGCACTTGTTACCATAATAAGAAATATTGCATAAACTTCATCTTAATAAAATGACAAAATTTCAACAAAATGAAAATATATTCATATCAACTTTTCAATAATTACCATAAAAGGTGTGGCATATTTTCAAATAAGTAAAGCATCTTTTAAAATGCAAAGTATGAACTAGTACTGTAATGTGTTCATGATTTTAGAAATATGTACCTCAGTATAAAATGACCTGTTTGGTATAATTTATAAATTTTTGAGAATTCCCTGTCCTTTGAGAAGTATTAAACTAATATTTTTGGGAAATTGCTGTTAATTTGGTACTTACATATCATCTGGGGCAGATAGATAGATTGTCGAAAGTGGTTGTCAATCCAAAATTTTGTTTGTTGTTGCCAATCATGTTCAAAATGGTAATTCAGTGTAAAACTAATAAAGTCATTACAGCATCAATCATGGTAAATAATATAAAAGCAAATTAAAATATCATAAAACAGTAATTTAGACTACTTTTATATAACATCAAATTGACGGACTTTTCATTAGGGAAGACTAGGGCACCACTTATTGTGGTTTACATATGTTGCTCTTTCACAGAGAGTTTAATCTGTCTGAAAATATTCTTGAATATTCCTTGAACTGTTTTGTATCTCTCAGAATTTTTTCAAAACATTGTTTCCAATACATTTTACAGAAAAAAAAAATATTTTAATACATCCATAAAGTGAACCAATGTGGCTCAGAAGCAGGTCACACTGGGTCGCAGTAGTCCACTATTAAGTATTACTTGAAATACAATAAGAAATAAAGAAAACAAACAAAGTAGCAATTCTGAAGCTTTTGAATGTTTTTCAAAAGGTTTAGCATGGCAGGAGCAGCAGGAAAACTGTGATACTAGTGAACTAATAACATTAAAAAACTCTGTGATAGAACTTCAAAGCAAAAGGCAATCGAAACTCCGACAAACAAAACATTTTTTCAAATCCTTGTGATCTATGTAAAAGGTACTTAATTTCAAAATTAAAATTCAGGTAATTTATCCTTGTTCCTATTTTGCTATTGGTTTATTTTGATTAAGCCCTTGTTACCATAATAAGAAATATTGCATAAACTTCATCTTAATAAAATGACAAAATTTCAACAAAATGAAAATATATTCATATCAACTTTTCAATAATTACCATAAAAGGTGTGGCATATTTTCAAATAAGTAAAGCATCTTTTAAAATGCAAAGTATGAACTAGTACTGTAATGTGTTCATGATTTTAGAAATATGTACCTCAGTATAAAATGACCTGTTTGGTGTAATTTATAAATTTTTGAGAATTCCCTGTCCTTTGAGAAGTATTAAACTAATATTTTTGGGAAATTGTTGTTAATTTGGTACTTACATATCATCTGGGGCAGATAGATAGATTGTCGAAAGTGGTTGTCAATCCAAAATTTTGTTTGTTGTTGCCAATCATGTTCAAAATGGTAATTCAGTGTAAAACTAATAAAGTCATTACAGCATCAATCATGGTAAACAATATAAAAGCAAATTAAAATATCATAAAACAGTAATTTAGACTACTTTTATATAACATCAAATTGACAGACTTTTCATTAGGGAAGACTAGGGCACCACTTATTGCAGTTTACATATGTTGCTCTTTCACAGAGAGTTTAATCTGTCTGAAAATATTCTTGAATATTCCTTGAACTGTTTTGTATCTCTCAGAATTTTTTCAGAACATTGTTTCCAATACATTTTACAGAAAAAAAAAATCTTTTAATACATCCATAAAATGAACCAATGTGGCCCAGAAGCAGGTCACACTGGGTCGCAGTAGTCCACTATTAAGTATTACTTGAAATACAATAAGAAATAAAGAAAACAAACAAAGTAGCAATTCTGAAGCTTTTGAATGTTTTTCAAAAGGTTTAGCATGGCAGGAGCAGCAGGAAAACTGTGATACTAGTGAACTAATAACATTAAAAAACTCTGTGATAGAACTTCAAAGCAAAAGGCAATCGAAACTCCGACAAACAAAACATTTTTTCAAATCCTTGTGATCTATGTAAAAGGTACTTAATTTCAAAATTAAAATTCAGGTAATTTATCCTTGTTCCTATTTTGCTATTGGTTTATTTTGATTAAGCACTTGTTACCATAATAAGAAATATTGCATAAACTTCATCTTAATAAAATGACAAAATTTCAACAAAATGAAAATATATTCATATCAACTTTTCAATAATTACCATAAAAGGTGTGGCATATTTTCAAATAAGTAAAGCATCTTTTAAAATGCAAAGTATGAACTAGTACTGTAATGTGTTCATGATTTTAGAAATATGTACCTCAGTATAAAATGACCTGTTTGGTATAATTTATAAATTTTTGAGAATTCCCTGTCCTTTGAGAAGTATTAAACTAATATTTTTGGGAAATTGTTGTTAATTTGGTACTTACAAATCATCTGGGACAGATAGATAGATTGTCGAAAGTGGTTGTCAATCCAAAATTTTGTTTGTTGTTGCCAATCATGTTCAAAATGGTAATTCAGTTTAAAACTAATAAAGTCATTACAGCATCAATCATGGTAAACAATATAAAAGCAAATTAAAATATCATAAAACAGTAAATTAGACTACTTTTATATAACATCAAATTGACAGACTTTTCATTAGGGAAGACTAGGGCACCACTTATTGCAGTTTACATATGTTGCTCTTTCACAGAGAGTTTAATCTGTCTGAAAATATTCTTGAATATTCCTTGAACTGTTTTGTATCTCTCAGAATTTTTTCAGAACATTGTTTCCAATACATTTTACAGAAAAAAAAAATCTTTTAATACATCCATAAAACGAACCAATGTGGCCCAGAAGCAGGTCACACTGGGTCGCAGTTGTCCACTATTAAGTATTACTTGAAATACAATAAGAAATAAAGAAAACAAACAAAGTAGCAATTCTGAAGCTTTTGAATGTTTTTCAAAAGGTTTAGCATGGCAGGAGCAGCAGGAAAACTGTGATACTAGTGAACTAATAACATTAAAAAACTCTGTGATAGAACTTCAAAGCAAAAGGCAATCGAAACTCCGACAAACAAAACATTTTTTCAAATCCTTGTGATCTATGTAAAAGGTACTTAATTTCAAAATTAAAATTCAGGTAATTTATCCTTGTTCCTATTTTGCTATTGGTTTATTTTGATTAAGCACTTGTTACCATAATAAGAAATATTGCATAAACTTCATCTTAATAAAATGACAAAATTTCAACAAAATGAAAATATATTCATATCAACTTTTCAATAATTACCATAAAAGGTGTGGCATATTTTCAAATAAGTAAAGCATCTTTTAAAATGCAAAGTATGAACTAGTACTGTAATGTGTTCATGATTTTAGAAATATGTACATCAGTATAAAATGACCTGTTTGGTATAATTTATAAATTTTTGAGAATTCCCTGTCCTTTGAGAAGTATTAAACTAATATTTTTGGGAAATTACTGTTAATTTGGTACTTACATATCATCTGGGGCAGATAGATAGATTGTCGAAAGTGGTTGTCAATCCAAAATTTTGTTTGTTGTTGCCAATCATGTTCAAAATGGTAATTCAGTGTAAAACTAATAAAGTCATTACAGCATCAATCATGGTAAATAATATAAAAGCAAATTAAAATATCATAAAACAGTAATTTAGACTACTTTTATATAACATCAAATTGACGGACTTTTCATTAGGGAAGACTAGGGCACCACTTATTGCAGTTTACATATGTTGCTCTTTCACAGAGAGTTTAATCTGTCTGAAAATATTCTTGAATATTCCTTGAAATGTTTTGTATCTCTCAGAATTTTTTCAAAACATTGTTTCCAATACATTTTACAGAAAAAAAAAATATTTTAATACATCCATAAAGTGAACCAATGTGGCTCAGAAGCAGGTCACACTGGGTCGCAGTAGTCCACTATTAAGTATTACTTGAAATACAATATAAATTAATTTTTGTTAATCTACCCCTTTAACAGAGAGTTCAATCTGTCTCTCGGTTAACCAAAATCCATTTTTAAAGCTTTTTTTTTTTTTTTTTAACTATCACGTTCCTTGTGTGCAAAATCCATTTTGAAACCTTTTTTTCAAATATCATATTCCTTGTGTGCAAGTGGTTCTTTTCAAACTACGATTACATATAAATATTTTCGATCCCCTTTCTTAGAGTTCCTTCGAATTTAACTTGAGCTCCCATAAGCTGCGGAGTGGAATGAAGAAAACAAACAAAGTAGCAATTCTGAAGCTTTTGAATGTTTTTCAAAAGGTTTAGCATGGCAGGAGCAGCAGTAAAACTGTGATACTAGTGAACTAATAACATTAAAAAACTCTGTGATAGAACTTCAAAGCAAAAGGCAATCGAAACTCCAACAAACAAAACATTTTTTCAAATCCTTGTGATCCATGTAAAAGGTACTTAATTTCAAAATTAAAATTCAGGTAATTTATCCTTGTTCCTATTTTGCTATTGGTTTATTTTGATTAAGCACTTGTTACCATAATAAGAAATATTGCATAAACTTCATCTTAATAATCTTAAAATTGAAGCATTCTTGATTTTCCGAAAGATGGTCGGTCCCAATTACTTTGGATAATCAAGGTTCTACTGTATACATTTAAACAAGAAAGAAAAAATGATGCATCAACATAGATTATGAAATTTCAACAAATTCAGGATAATGTAACAAAACTGCACCGGTTAATATATAGAAGCTAAAGCATTTAATTTTTTTATTGTTATTATTTTTTATGACATTTTGTGTTTCTTTGCAATGATTATAATCTCATAAATTTTCCCTTATCCATAAAACTTAAAACATTTAAAATGATTTTTTTTTTATTCCTATTTGTTAAGTTGTATAAATATATAACTTACCTCCCCCCCCCTCCCCCCCCCAAAAAAATTAAATTTTCAGAAGTTCCAACATTTTTATATTATTATACTCTATTTTTTATTTCGAATCATTGGTATTAAATATACCCCCCCCCCCTCCACCCCGTCCGGAGCCAAAAGTTAGGAATACATGGAAATAATGCAAAAAAATCCATTTTAACCGTTTTAGTAATCTTAAAACAGAACATAATTTTTTGCATTTAACTTTCAAAACATTGTTTAAAATTAAACATTAGTTAATAATTTTTACATGCTTTTAAATATGTAAGTATGCAGTCAATTTTTGCTTATTAACTTATTTGCTTAAAATTTAAATAGCAAGAATTTTTTCCCTAAACATAAATAAATCAATACCTGCATTAATAATGCACATTTTAAGGTTTTTTTTAGTCATGCATCATTCAACAAAGGTAGATGAAAACATTAATTGCTTTACCAAGGTCAATATTCTTAATAAATATTTATTTATTAAACTGGTTAGCAAATAATTATTGGAAAATGACAATTTCAATAGTATTCACAAAAGTAAAATGCTTTAAATGCTTAAATATATATATATATACAGTGAAATCTCCTACAACGGTCACTCCGAACAACAGTAACCTCCGAATACCGGCCATGTTTTAGCATTAACGAATCTCTTCCATAGCACATTAGCATAGCTTCACATTACACTAAAGCTTCACATTACACTAAACCTCCTAACAACGAATTCTGAATAACGGTCACCCCACAACTTTTTTTTTTTTTTTTTTTTTTTTTTTTACCGTTATGTTTTAACTATAACTGACATTGAAAAGAATGTGGAGGTGGATTTTCTTATTTGACGTCCTTATAATTTCCTTATTAATCTCTAGTGGTTGCTTAGCAAAATCTCGTTTGTAAATAGGTGTGGCGAGAGGGGGGGGGGGTGACGAAATTTAAGTTTACGTGTGAGGAAGCAGTAGTCAAGTGACTACCGTCAAATGTACTCTTTTTGAATCGCGTGATAATATTTCTTGTCTATGTGTAGCACGTGTTTTTCACTAAAAGAATGAGTTCAAAGTGAAAAATTTTTAACTGTAAGTGATAAGTTTAAAGTTATCCAGGACAGCAAAAAAGGTGTAAGTGCACGAAAATTAGCTGAAATGACATTTGCGGAAGGACCCAAACAGATGACATTTTGAAAAAAAAAAGTGGCTTTTATTTAGAAAAAACATTTCAAGGGGTAAATTTGGAATCTAAAACTAAGCGTCAAAAGAACTAGTTATGAGGAGAATGATAAGTTGCTTTTGGAATGGCTTTGGAACTCTCGAAAGAAAAATCTCCCAATTTTTGGACTACTGTTGCATGAAAGTGCCCGAGACATTGCAGAGAAACTGGGAAATTAAAAATTTTGCACTCACTCAAAATGATAACGAATTCTACAACAAATCTGTGGAAATGATTAAGCATTTAGAGAGAGATACGGTTGAAAATTTTAAAAAAAGTGCAAATAACTAGAGTAAAACCTCCCTAAAGCGGCCACGTTCCGTTTCAATAAAAATTGGTTGCTCCGAGAGGTGGTTTCTTAATGGAGATCATGTTTAAATCTAGATACGAATTATTGAAAAAGGCTAACAATTAATGTTACTAAAATTGATTTTCCATATTAGGAAAAAATATGAAAATTTAAATTTCAGAACAACAGTTAATTACATAAGTTAATTATTGCAGTATTTAAAAAACTGACATCTGCTTTGATTTTACGGATTTATCTCCTTTATTTCCAAGTCCTTTCGAAGTTCAGTAAATAAATGCATTTTTTTTGGATGGGAACAAATAATGACGATTTCATTAATTTATCTATTTCTTTGAGAGTTTCCTGATAGAATAGAGCAGGAGAGTTTATTGACCATCATCCTTTGTCATCAGAGTTAAATTCATTGCATAAAAATGCACAAAGGGTTTAAAAACTTTAAAGTTACTGGAATAAATAAAAATTCTAAACTTAGTTTAGAAGTTTGATGAATAATGTGCTCTCCGGAATTATTATTCTAATAAAACCTTCTTCAAGCGACCAGGAAAAAATTGAATTTGTTTCATGTTCTTCAAAGAAATGGGTCGCTCACGGAGGGAGTTCAACTGAGGTAGTCTCTGAATAGAGGTAAAATTAGTATTGAGCTTATGGGAATAAATTTCGCTCCTTGAAAAAATGGTCATTCAGGGTAGTGGTCGCTTAGGGAGGTTTCACTGTAATTTCTTTAGTGTAAAATAATAGTATGTATTTTTTAACTGTAAAAATAAAATAATTTTTGTCAGTTATTATTATTTTAATGTAATGTAATTTTGAGGTTTTAAAATGTGGAACCTCTGAATAACAGCTACCTCCGAAGTATGGTCACTTTACCGTGTTCCCAGTGGTGGCCGCTATTCAGAGGTTTTACTGTATATATATATTAATTTTTTTCTTATTTTATGTTTTAAACAAATCTTAACTGCTTTTTTCGTATAATTTGCATAATAATATCTTTTCACAATAATATATATTTTCATAATAATATTGGGTATTAAGTGGGTATGCACTCAACGTTTTAATAAAAAACATAAATACTAAAAAAGAAAAATCTTTACTAAATGAACTAAACATTATATCAAAGTTACACTAAATTGTTTTAAAAGTATCTAACAAATTACAAATATGGATGTAAATGTATATATACAGTATTTCACTGTCTTTCCAGACAATTCTGAGCAATCATATGCATATATTTAATTAAAACAAGCAGAATTAAAACATCACAATGCTTGGATATCCACTATGTATTCATACTGTAGCATCACACGAGCCGTTAATTCCCAAATTGGCTCAGCCGAACTCAGCAATCTGATTGGCTAAAACTGATATTTATATAGTAGAAAATTATATTTATTTTCTTACGAAGTAGTGTAATGTAAAATGGAATGCAATTATAATGACTAAAATTGATTTATTTTGTTAAATTTGATCAAAATCACAGTAAAGTAATCCAAAATATTAATATTAACGAACAATCAGATTGCTGAGTTCGGCTGAGCCAATTTGGGAATTAACGGCTCGTTAGCAACGAAAGTTCCAATCTTTTCTGCCATTCTAATGAATGTTGCCACCGAGCCGCTGCAGAATTAAAAAGTAATGGCGGAATAACACTGAGTACTCAATCTAGTTATTTTACTATATCTATGGATCTAACAGATTATTAGCACAATGTTAACAAGTTATTTTCATAGTATTTCTTCACAAAAATTGCCCCATTGAACCAAACTAATGAACAAAAAAACAGTTATTTTGTTTTTTGCTGATGTGTTTTTGTGATAAGAAATGCGTTACAGTTTAAAGGCTTTTTAATTATATCTGTAATAGAAAAAAATCGCTTTTTATTGAAGTATTTGTAAAAAGTATTCATACACACATATATGGCTTTCAAGTTTGGTGTGCTGAAAACCAATGCTTGTAAAATACTCAAAATATTTAAAAGACTGATTCATAGTGGCACTAGGGGGGGGGGGGGATTTCAGTTTACTTATCATGAACAAAAGAATATTCAGATCATGCTGATACTTTTATTCTATCAATACGTAATATAATTGAATAACCCTTTTCATTAGGGATGCACCGGATATTGATTTTGCCGGATATCGGATACCGGATATCCGAAGCTCCTTTGATGCCAGATTTGTATATCCAGCACTAGATATGTTTTTAGTTATATAGTGAATTATTTCTCTATATAATGTCATCTCAGAACAATAAATTACAAACATGTTTCACACATCATTAAAACATTTTAAATGTATTGAAATATAATTTACAAAAACTATATCTCTTTGAATATCAGGGCTTGTAATTCAAGTTTTCCCAGGAGGGGAGTTTCATACCCAAAATTTATAAATGCAGGGGAGTTGAACTGTTAGAAAGGGGAAAAAAAAAATCTTTAAACCCCGTTATTTGTTATGTGCTACTTAAAGAATTACATTTATACAGACATGATAAAATACCATTGAAACAATTTAAATTAACAATTCAAGATAATTATTCAAAATTTTTATTTTATTAAAACAAAGGAACAGAATCAAGTTTTATAAATATCATGTCTATTTTTCAACTTTCACTTAATGTTATGGGCAATTAACAATCGGGTTGCTAAATGAATTTCTTAATTTAGATTTTATTGCATTTTGCGTACTTTAGCCTCTTTCACAAGTTACACGTTTAACAAACAGCACAGAGCGACTTTTATAACTTTAGCAATTATCGGAAACACATGGTTATGCTCTCTTAAAAAGTTTTAGAAAATTTTGCAAAATCTGATGTGCATTAAATTTTAACTTACATGAATAATACATATCGGTGATGGTATGTCACTTCTACAAATTTGTTTTATTATATCCTTAATGGAATTATATTCAAAACTGTAATCCCTGATATTTTCGTTAATTGAACTATGTTCTATGCATTGGAATTTTAAATCTATATCCAAAGTTTGAAAAGGGAATAGTCAATTGATTTCTTCTATTGCACGAGAAAAGGTTGATTTCAAAAAGTCATGTCCTAATTTCTGTTAATTGCCAGAAACAACTAGTTTGCTGTTTCTAAATATGTTTTTTTGAAGTTCATCAAAGTTTTTTTTTCATGTGCACCACAAGTGTAATTTCATTTTGTTTAGTGCTGACTATTGTCAAATTTGGTAGAGCTTAGTCTCCGGTGGCCGTTGCTGTCCTTTTAGTTATTTCCAATTTTGGGCATACAGGAAAAAACATCGCAAAATATCTAAAACGGTCATAGAAAAAAACATTGCTGATATCGTCAATCATGGTGAAAATAAATAAAATAATTTGTCGATTGGTTGCGGGAAAAAAACTGAAGTTCATGGGAAAACGAAAGTGGGAAAATATCACAAAATTCGTCAATCGATCATGGAAAAGTATCGTGAAATTTGCCAGCCCGTCACGAGCAAATGCCGTGAAATTCCTCAGCCGGTCGCAGAGAAAAAATGCGAAAATTTTCAATCAGATGCAGAAAAACAATCGTTACTTTCATCAGTATGTCACAAGAACAAACAGGGAAATTTGCCAATCGGTCACAGAATAAAATTTCTAAATTTGTCAATTGATTGCGAAAATTTTTATGAAATTCACTAATCGGTCTCCAGAAAAAAATCAAGAAACTCGTCAGTTGGTCGAGGAGAAAAATCGCAAACTTTTTTGGTCAGATGCAGAAAATCAAACACTAATTTTGTCAATTTGTTGTAAGAAGAAACTGTGAAAACTGCAAATCGATAGTGGAAAATATCATGAAATTTGTCAATCGGTGCCGACAGAAACATTTTCGGAAAATGATTTTTTGGAAACAGGAGCTTCCCGCCCCCAATATTCTTTAGGGCACGAATTCTGCCATCCCATCCCTAAATTCAAGACATGTATCCAGTGGCGCAGTCAGAATTCGGCTCTAGGGGGGGGGGGGGGTTGAGTTTTTTGATAAAGGTGCTCGCCTGTTATTTGAATCACCTGTTAATATAATCTGTCTTTTTAATGAATCAAATCATAATGCTTTTTACCCGCAGTTACATTGGTTGTGTTTCATTTAAACAGCGTTTACAGTATTAGAGTTAGAAAACATAAAATGCACCAATGAAATAACTCCAAACTAGGTTAGATTTATAAAAAGTGTTTAAAGATGATGAGGCAAACTTTAAGAGTTGTAAGTGTACAGTCCATTAAATAATTTTTGCATAGAAAATAACAGAATTCCAATCCACTTGTTCAACCAAACATACACAGGATTTCATTCCAAGACAATATCGAATTCTTGTTTTTAACCTTAATAATAATGAAGCCATTTTAACAAAATTTTCAATATACTTACCGTGTTTTTGTCAAATGTAACAACATCACGAAAATTGGTGGAATTTATCATCATTTACGTCCATGTAGTGCTCAGTTAGGTAATCCATATTTTGGAATGTAGTTGATATTAAACATGGTATTTTACTGTTTTTTTTTTTTTATTGTGCACTTCCAGTATTTTACATGACATCGAATTTGACATTAAGTAACGTAAATCTGTTGAAAATTTCGTTAAAACACCTTTATTATTGTTAAAGTTCTCTAAAAATATCCGGGTTCAAATTGAAGTTGTACCTGTACTATAATATTATAAAGAAGTAACCTTTTTTTGTAGGGGTTACTTTTGGAACTACCGAACGGATTTAAAAAGATAATAGGTCGTGTGCGACCTTAACTCGCATACAAAGGGTTCCATACAAAATATCAGAACTGTTCAAAGATAATATTTACTTGCGTACATATAACAATACCACATGCCATAATTTAATTCTACTGGAATGAAAACCGATGAATATTTCTCCCTCTAAAACACAGACTTTGTACAAAGTTTAAACTTGGTAGAGAACCAACCACGCTTCGGAAAGAGGTCGCAGAGATTCTTACGAAAAGTCACTTGTAAATCATATTTCATGTAATAGTGGACAATTTTAAAGGAATAAAAAAAAGTACGCTTAATAACGTGAAACTTTTCTATTCATTTTTAAAAATAAAAGCATATTCAGACATAATTATTGAAATGATTTCTAATCGAAAAGTTTTTTCCTTATAAATGAATTATTTATTGAATTATAAGCAATTTTTGTCTCAAAATTACTGACTTTCAATGTCTTGGAATTATTATACGAATTATCTTTTTAATATTTGCCTTCAATAATTGAATTCAGTTGGAATAAAAAGTGCTGATCACTATGTTTCACCTAACCTAATACAAAGATTTCATACAAAGTTTAAACTTGGCACTGTGCCAAGCAGGCTTCGAAAGGAGGTCACAAAATATCAACACTGTTTTGATCCGTACCGTTGTTTTCTACATCGGTTTTTAATTAATATCTCGGCAAATTACAGACACATTTTTTCGAAAATCATTACGACAATCCTTGGAAGATTCTACGTCGCTTAAGTACACCAAGTGCCCTCAACTCCCCCGCTGACCGCCAGAAAAATAAGACGCACGAATGATCTTATAATAATTCCGATTTTACTTTTTAAGCGTAGAGTGGAAGCTTAATAATAATGGCAAAATGATGGTGACTATCTCCGTTTCAACATAAGCTATATTTTACATCGGTAAAACAATAGCTAGAAACATGGAATTTGGCATGGTTGCTAATTTAGAGACTTAAATGCATGCCCTGAACAGTTTTTTTAAAAATTCGAAATTTTAAAAGGTGCAAGAGCAAAAAAACACTTTCTAAAATTACGATTTGTGTGATACATTTTGTATAGAAGGTTAGAATCTGGCATGGTGATAACTTTTGGGATGCATAAATGCTCAAGAACGGTTCCTAAAAAAAAAAAAAAAAAAAAAAATCAATTTAAAAAGGATGAAATGAGCGGAAAACGGTCTGAAAACGATCTAAGGCTAATGTCAGACGGACGTCTTTTTGCACACTTTTTTACTTATGTTTTATCCCTACACAATGCTAGCAGCATTATATAGCCTTAATTATTATTTATTAGGAATTGTTAGAGCTAGATAATTAAGTTTGGCATGGCTGTTACTCTAGAAATGTAAATGATCGCCAAGAACAGTTTTCCAAAAATTCGAAATTAAAAGGATGCAAGAGCAAAAAAGTTCTAAAACTGCAGTTTCAGCGACATACACTATATGGCTAAAGGTGACTGGTCACTTGCGATTTTAGACGTTTTGTTAAATATCTAGAAAAATGCATGAGGAATTAACCTGAAACTGCAGGTGTGTAAACAGTATAGTATAGGTCATATATTTCCGCGAAGATTTTTTTCCCGAAACCCCATAGGGGACCGTCAACAAATTGAAAAGGAACCAATATCTTTTGGATAACCCTGTAAAAACTTATGTAGCAAAAACCTTCAAACTCGAGATTATTAATAAATGGCTTATTGTAATATACTGTGTTCATTTTTATGATGATAGCATGTATACTCGTAGAGAAATTAAGGTTTTTATAAAAACAGTCCCATATTTCGCCAAGTTTTTTGCTTAAAATTTGCAGAGTTCTTAATATAAAAAAAAAGTTATTTTCAGAAAATATGACAAACAACATTGTTCATAATACTCTGCAATCAGAATTGAAAAATAATAAAAATTGGATGAAAAATGAGGAGGTTTATTAAAAAATGTTTCACTGCGCATGCGCGAATGCAATCAAAATATAATGTGCATAATGTATTAGCTAATTATATAGAGCAAGTTTTGTGATAGTCTAAAAATCATAGAATGAAAATTCTGAAAATTATCGTCGATAGAATAAGCTCGAAATCCATTGTTCCCAAAAAGAAGCAAAAAGATGAAGGGTTGTATCAAATATCTGTTGATTAGTGCCAAGATAGCGTACACAATATTACACGTACTACTATATTTGGATACAACCACTCATCTTTTTGCTTCCTTTTGGGAACAACGGATTTCGAGCTTATTCTATTGACGATAATTTTCAGAATTTCCAAGCTATGATTTTGAGACTTTCACAAAACTTGCTCTATGTAATTAGCTAATACATTATGCACATTATATTTTGATTGCATTCGCGCATACACAGTGAAACATTTTTTAGTAAACCTACTCATTTTTCATTCATTTTTTATTATTTTTCAATTCTGATTGCAGGGTATTATGTACAATAGTGCTTGTCATATTTTCTGAAAAGAACTTTTTTTTATAATAAGAACTCTGCAAATTATAAGCAAAAAACTTGGCGAAATTTAGGACTGTTTTTATAAAAACATTAATTTCTCTACGAGTATACATGCTATCCCCATAAAAATGAACACAGTGTATTACAATAAGCCACTTTTTAATAAACTCGAGTTTGTACGCTTTTGCTACATTAGTTTTTACAGGGTTATCCAAAAGATATTCGTTCTTTTTCAATTTGTTGACGGTCCCCTATGGAGTTTCCGGAAAAAAAATCTTCGCGGAAATATATGACCTATACTATACTATTTACGCACCTGCAGTTTCAGGTAAATTCCTCATGTATTTTTCTAGATTTTAATAAAACGTCTAAAATTGCAAGTGACCGGTCACCTTCGGCCATATAGTGTAGTTGGTATAAAAGCTTTGTTTTTGACATGGTGGTTACTTTTAAGGTATAATGAGAATGAGAATAATAAAAAATAATGAGAATATTCCACAATATATTCAAGTAACCGTTTTCTATTATAGCGAGTGACTATAAAGCTAAAACAGCAGATTTTTAACAATGTACTTATTAATTTAAATTAATGCATGATTAGCATAAAATTGTGTATAATTATATTTTATACAATCTAAGAAAATGTTTTACATTTAACCCCTCTCTTTTCAAAATCCATACTCACAGACATATTATCTATAACTCAATGAAATTACAATAAATGCTTCTTTCCTACGTGACACGGGTGGCAATGCTTCTCCGAGAGAAAGCACCATTACTCGTTGCTACATTGCTAACTAATTGAATACATTCTTTAAATTGGTGTACAGATCTCCTAAGGAACAAATGGTTCGAAAGACACACTGATTGTGATAATTTGTTCAATCACAATCAAAAACAGCTTTTTACAACTTTATAGTTACTACTTTTTTAATTCTTATTTTACAAAGATTTTTACTTGTGTACGTAAAAAGCTTGGTCTTAGATATAATTGGGAGCAAAAAGCGTAAAACAGGGCGTTTGAAACTGAGAGAGATCTGCAAAGTGTATGTTTCGTGTTTTTTCTGAAATTCGGTGGTCTATTATTGTTTCGAACATGGAAGAAAGACACAAGTGCAATTAAGAAATGGCCCATTGCATAATACTTAAACTCACAGCGTCTGTGTGGCAGGAAATTGCCATTCTTTTAGCATAAGCCGTCTCGAAAAAGTGACTTAGTCCAAATAACCAATTTTCAAAAAACCAATGCATGTAATATGCGCTTTCACAGTTTTAAGTAGAATTTTTGCCGTTTAATTGAATCACTTTGCTGATTAGAATTTAATTTCTCAAAGCGGCGGATTTCGCAAAACGCTTAAATATTAATTTTGGTTTGGATTCATATAAGAGGCAATTATAGTAATTTTTCTTAGCTCTGGGGAGTGTTTTAACCCCCAAACCCCTCCCGTGGCTGCGCCACTGGGGGTGATTCTTATCCGAATTTTCAGAAAATTTAAAGCATTAAGTTCAAAAAATTATGAAAAATCAGTCATCAGTCTGGAAATTCAGACATAAAAAATATATAACTGAAAAAGCGACAAATGGTCACAAAAAAAATTGATTTTGTCAGTTGTTCGCAGAAAAAATTGCCAATTTTGCCGCAAGAATCGCAGAAAAAAACATTTTAATCAAAGCATCATGAATAAAACGCAAATTTCATCAAAGAATCACAGAAAAAACATGAATCTCATTAAAGGATTGCGAAAACCTAAATTTTGTCTAAAGATCGCGAAAACTCAAATTTTGTCAAAGGATCGCAAAAAATCAAATTTTGTCAGAGGATCGAGGAAACTCAAATTTCTTCGAAGGATCACGGAAACTCAAATTTCTTCGAAGGATCGAGGAAACTCAAATCTCTTCGAAGTATACTGAAAACTCAAATTTCTTCGAAGGATGTCGAAAACTCAAATTTCTTCGAAGGATGCCGAAAACTCAAATTTCTTCGAAGGATGCCGAAAACTCAAATTTCTTCGAAGGATGAGGAAAACTCAAATTTCTTCGAAGGATGCCGAAAAATCAAATTTCTTCGAAGGATGCCGAAAACTCAAATTTCTTCGAAGGATGCCGAAAACTCAAATTTCTTCGAAGGATGTCGAAAACTCAAATTTCTTCGAAGGATGCCGAAAACTCAAATTTCTTCGAAGGACGCCGAAAACTCAAATTTCTTCGTAGGATGCCAAAAACTTGAATTTAGTAGTCAAAGGTCCTCTTAAAAAATGCAAATTTCATCAAAGGGCATCGGGAAAAAACGCAAATTTTGTGAATGGTTTGCAGAAAAAAGTAGCGGTTTCTTTAGAAAACAGCACACACACACATACAAATATTTGTTTATTATTATAGGTATAGTTTTTCACCCCTTGGTGATGAGAGCCCTTTGCTTAATTTTAATCTTTTACCACCGGTTTTTAAAAACAGAAAATTTTCTTTAGTTGAATCGCGAAAATGCTCTGATTAAATAAGGTAAATTTTACATTAAAAAATAACTGGTGAGAATAATGAAGGATTCTGAGTACCTTAAGTGGCACATATACCGATCGCTCGTCCCCAAGGGGTTAAGGACGCCGCCCTCGAAATTGTTAAAAGTAGGCGTGTGTACATTTTTCTTGTACAGAAAGTAAAATTATTACAAGACTCATAATGTGTGATTTTTTTTTTTAATTTTGTATTTACTGTGTTTTAAAATATGTATTTTTGCTTTATTTTTATTGTCGCCTTCTTAAAATGAACTTTTTTTGTGATGTCTCCTAGAGTTTGGAAATTCTGGGAGACAAAA
Source organism: Maratus speciosus (assembly GCA_963932465.1). Taxonomy (NCBI): domain Eukaryota; kingdom Metazoa; phylum Arthropoda; class Arachnida; order Araneae; family Salticidae; genus Maratus; species Maratus speciosus. Next base: position 70,014,314 of record OZ010794.1, on the reverse strand, counting down.
CGCAAAAACGTGCCGATTTGGTGATTTTTTGGGAAAACACCAAGAAGGGGATCAAAGTGCAGTTTAATTTGGGTACTCTAACTCTGTAGCAGAACGGCACCAGGCACTGCATTTTCTTATGCCTGGTAAACAATGGCGGATCCAAGAGGGGGGGGGATAATGACACCCCCCCCTGAACAACAGAAAAATGCAAAAAATTATTTAAAAAATAAAATATATTTTTAACTAGTTTTGAATTTTAATGTTATTTAATTATGTATTAAAAGAAAAAAGGGATTAATTGCTGTCAAAGCTTAATATATATACATATATATATATTTAACTGAAAAAGGGTTGTTTTGTATTTAAAAGTAGGTGTTTGTAGTATAAACAGAGATTCCCTTAGATAGTTTCAGGAGGGTGCTGCACCCTGCCTGCCCTCACGTTTACAAAATAGCACCCCTCTTGCCCCTGATGAAAAACATTAGCACCCTTGTTGCCACCAGCTGAAAAAGTGCCTTTACTCCTTTGTTTATTAAAAAATGTACTTGCATAGTAAAAACTGACTCATTGCTGTCTTTAAAACAACGTCCTGTCTATTAAATATGAAAAGTAGTTTTAAAAATCAAAAGAATGCCTTTAAAATTTTTTTTAAAGTGCCCTTAAGAATCCAAAACATGCCCTTCGGAATCCAAAAGTGCCCTTTTCCCAGAAGAAGCACCCTGCCCTTTTTAAACTTGGGGGAAACTGTCTGTACATTTTCTTGTACAGAAAATAAAATTATTACAGGGCGGATAATGATTTTTTTTTTCAAAATTTGTGTATTTTCTGTGTTTTAAAATATGTATTTTTGCTTTATTTTGATTGTCGCCATCTTAAAATGCATACTTTTGTGTGGTGTCTCCTAGAGTTTGAAAATCTGGGAGACAAAACGCAAAAACATGCCAATTTGGGGATTTTTTTTTTTTTTTTTGAAACACACCAAGAAGGGGATTAAAGTTTATTTAGAATATTTTTGTTGGTGTTCAGAGGGGGGGGGGGGGTCATGACGCCAGTCATCTCCCCTTGTATCCGCCATTGTAGGTTACTTAGTTCAGTATTACATATTTTATGATTACATATTTTAAATTTTAAAGTAAGTCTAATATTAGAAAATTAGTAAAATCCTCTTTCTAAATATACTTTGCAGAAGAGGGGGGGGGGGGGGGGGTCAAAATCCATGTTTGCCCCGGGTGCAAAAAAGGCTAGTTTCGACCTGATCCAAGAGGGGGGGGGGGTAATCCCCCCCCCCCCTTGAACAATAGAAAAATGCTAAAAATTATTTAAAAATGAAATATATTTTAAATTCTTTTTGAATTTTAATGTTATTTAATTACTATGTATTAAAGGAAAAAAAATGATTAATTGCAGTCAAAGCTTAATATATACAGTAGACTCCCTCAAATCCGTAAACCTAAAATCCACACATCATTACAGATGTAAACAATGAAAGTTTTAGTTCAGATGCCAGAACACAATTACAGAATTTTTTAGTTTTATATAATTCTGCATGTATTTTAATATGTAATTATAGATAATATGACTGAACTCATGGTTTTTCATGAGATAAGTATAAATTTATTTCTGGTAAAAATCAAGATATTGCCAATATCATTGGTAATAATCACAATCTTTTGACTAAATATATATGTATCAATCAAACTTTTTTGCATATTAAATCTGACTAAACCTTAAATACAACTTCCTTACTTTATTATTTTTATGTGAAATTATTAACATGGTAATTTTAAGAGGAAAGTTTCATTCAATAATTCATCTTTATTATGCATATTTAATTATACATTAATTATTTAATTTTTAATAATTTAACTTTATTTTTATTTAAAAATATTAATCATTTTTAAAATTATCTTACTGTTTATTATTTTAGTTTAATACTTTACTATTTTATTATTTTGCTATATTGCAAGCACTCATATAATTTCGATTACATCATTACATTCAAATTACTGTTTAAAAAATGTAAACAAAACAATAACCAGAAATCTGCAAAATTATAAAATCCGCACAACCTCCACAAGCTGCAATCCACACAAGCTGTGCGGATTTGAGGCAGTCTACTGTATATATTTTTTAACTAAAAAAGTGTTTTGCATTTAAAAGTAGGTGTGTATACATTTTTCTTGTACAGAAAGTAAAATGATTACCAGGCGGATAATGTATGATTTTTTTTTTTTCAAAATTTGTGTATTTTCTGTGTTTTAAAATATGTATTTTTGCTTTATTTTTATTGTTGCCATGTTTAAATGCGTGCTTTTGCATGATGTCTCCTAGAGTTTGGGATTCTAGGAGACAAAACGCAAAAACGCGCCAATTTGGCGATTTTTTTGGAAACGCACCGAGAAGGGGATCAAAGTGCAGTTTCATTTGGGTACTCTGCCACTCAGTAGCAGAACGGTAGCAGGTACTGCAATTTTTTTTTATGCCTGGTAAACAATGGTGGATCCAAGAGGTGGTTCATGAGCATGACCCCCCCCCCCCCCCCCCAACACCACCATCACCTGAACAACAGAATAATGCTAAACATTATTTAAAAAATGAAATTTTAAATTCTTTTTGAATTTTAATGTTATTTAATTATGTATTAAAGGGAAAAAATGATTAATTTCTGTCAAAGCTTAATATTATATATACTTTTTAAACTGAAAAAGGGTTGTTTTGTATTTAAAAGTAGGTGTGTGTACTACATTTTTCTTGTACAGGTAGTAAAATTATTAAGGAGCGGTTAATGTATGATTTTGTCTTCAAAATTTGTGTATTTTCTGTGTTTTAAAATATGTATTTTTGCTTTATTTTGATTGTCGCCATCTTAAAATGCGCACTTATGCGTGGTGTCTCCAAGAGTTTGGAAATCTGGGAGACAAAACGCTAAAACGTGCCAATTTGGTGATTTTTGTTTGGAAACGCACCAAGAAGGGGATCAAAGTTTATTTAGAATATTTTTGTTGGCCATCGCCCCACCCTGGGATCTGCCATTGTAGATTACGTAGTTCAGTATTACATATTTTATGATTTCATATTTTAAATTTTAAAATAAGTCGGATATTAGAAAATTAGTAAAATTCTCTTCGTAAATATACTTTGCAGAAGAGGGGGGGAGGTGCGCCAAAATCCATGTTTGCCCCGGGTGTAAAAAAAGGCTAGTTTCAGCCCTGATCCAAGAAGGTGGATAATGACTTCCCCCCCCCCCACCCCCCCTCTGAACAACAGAAAAATGCTAAAAATTATTTGAGTGCAAATTAGTGATATTTTTGCACAACCGATTGACACATTTGCAAGTTTTTTACTATGAAAGGTTGTTGAAATTAGATTTTTTTCCCCTTGACCGATCAACAAATTTTGTGGGGTTTTTCCCCCAAGATCGATTGACAAGTTTTGTGTTATTTTTCATGGCCAATTAATGAATTCGTGTGTGTGTGTGTGGGGGGGGGGGTGATTCTTATCCGAATTTTCAGAAAATTTAAGGCATTAAGTTAAAAAAATTATGAAAAATCAGTCATCAGTCTGGAAATTCAGACATAAAAAATATATAACTGAAAAAGTGACAAATGGTCACCAAAGAAATTGATTTTGTCAGTTGTTCGCAGAAAAAATTGCCAATTTTGCCGCAAGAATCGCAGAAAAAACATTTTAATCAAAGCATCATGAATAAAACGCAAATTTCATCAAAGAATCACAGAAAAAACATGAATCTCATTAAAGGATTGCGAAAACTTAAATTTTGTCTAAAGATCGCGAAAACTCAAATTTTGTCAAAGGATCGCAAAAAATCAAATTTTGTCAGAGGATCGAGGAAACTCAAATTTCTTCGAAGGATCACGGAAACTCAAATTTCTTCGAAGGATCGCGGAAACTCAAATCTCTCCGAAGTATGCTGAAAACTCAAATTTCTTCGAAGGATGTCGAAAACTCAAATTTCTTCGAAGGATGTCGAAAACTCAAATTTCTTCGAAAGATGTCGAAAACTCAAATATCTTCGAAGGATGCCGAAAACTCAAATTTCTTCGAAGGACGCCGAAAACTCAAATTTCTTCGTAGGATGCCAAAAACTTGAATTTAGTAGTCAAAGGTCCTCTTAAAAAATGCAAATTTCATCAAAGGTCATCGGGAAAAAACGCAAATTTTGTGAATGGTTTGCAGAAAAAAGTAGCGGTTTCTTTAGAAAACAGCACACACACACATACAAATATTTGTTTATTATTATAGGTATAGTTTTTCACCCCTTGGTGATGAGAGCCCTTTGCTTAATTTTAATCTTTTACCACCGGTTTTTAAAAACAGAAAATTTTCTTTAGTTGAATCGCGAAAATGCTCTGATTAAATAAGGTAAATTTTACATTAAAAAATAACTGGTGAGAATAATGAAGGATTCTGAGTACCTTAAGTGGCACATATACCGATCGCTCGTCCCCTAGGGGTTAATCTGAAATAATAGACTGAACTAACTTTTGAAAAATTGGTTTTAACCTGAACCCAACTTGCAGGAATGTACGCTCAGCCTGAAATCGACCCGAACCAAAAACAAAGTTTACTCAACTTGCAACAAAAATAATTAGCTCCAGAAGAGGATTGATTGCTCTCCCTTCCCCCCCTCACTTATCTGCTGTAACCTTTCAGAAAATTTATTGTAAATTTCAGATTTTGATTTTTTTTTTATTCTGAATCAACTGCAAATTTAACGGTTACTTTTTGCCATAGATTGGACGAAATTCTGTTTTTTCAACAGTCAGTTTGTTAATGAAAGAAAATGCCAGGGAGTTCTGTTTTGACTATAATTTCGTTAAGGATATAATAAAACAATTTCATTCTGAAATGGATATTCATGATGCCATCAGCGAATATACATTGTTCATGCAAGTAGTTAAAAATGGAGGCACGTTAAATATTGCAAAGTTTCCTGAAATTTTTTAAAGCGAGCATAATCATACGTTTTCAATAATTTCCAAAGTTATAAATGTTGAGCTTGGGCTGTCTGTCACAATTTTACCTTCTGAAAGGAAATTCAGGACACTAAATCGAATAAAAACTAATTTCTGAACTACATTTAACAACCCCATTGTAAGAACTCTTGACATTTGTTAAAAAGCCCTTTCAAGGCATGAATTCTAAATAAGAAAAAATGTAGCAATTTATCCCTATGAATTTTTTGTGATCACGTTGCAGATGCATGCGTGACATGGGAATGTGCAGTCAATTAAGGAATGTAGGTGAGTAGCTCGCAACAGCTGCTGCAAGGGGAAAGCTTCAGTAAACCTCGGAATGGGAACAAAAATTATGTACCTGCTAGCAGCGTCATGTAACCATAAAGTTCTAGTCAGACAACCAGTTGTAGTAAGATGTATATTGTTCAATTATCTTTGAAAGTCAATGGCAACGGCTACTATCAATGAAAAGCAAATGGATTTAAGTGTTTTAAAAAAAATTAGATTTTACATCGTTATATTTTACCTCAAATGAGCCAACACAATGCTGCAGTTCAATTAAAAATTATTCAGCCTCTTATGTGCAAAATCTTTAAAAATCGAAAGTTTTTTAATAAAAAAAGAAAAGAATGGTAATGCAGAATATTACAAACTGAAGTGGAAAAGATACTGACATTTTTGTTTTCAAACAATCGGCAAAAAAGATGCAAGAGTCAGTGGTCTACTCATGTGACAAAAAGCAGATGATTTAGCAGAGAAAATGGGAGAAAAGTGGATTTATTGCAGTTGATGGCTGGTTTCAGCATTGGCCGAAAGAGAAAACATAGATTAAAGCAGATGGCTTAGTAAAAAATAGGAAAAAGTAGATTTGTTGCTAATGACGACTAACTTCGGTATTGGAAAAAATGTGAAAGCATTGTTTAAAGCAGTTAGTATAGAAAAATGGATTTGTTGCAAGTAATGCTAGCTTCAGCATTGGAGAAAACATGAAAAATAATATTTTAAGAGTCCATAGAAAACAAAAAGATGCTAATATGACAGCTACAGAAAAATTGGTGAAAGGGGAGTGGCCAAAACTTATGTTTTCATATATAGCGTTTAACCCTTTCGAGGGTGGTGTCCTTAAAAAAGGACACCTAATTTTGGTTGAGTTGGAAATTTTGAAATGCGGTTTACAACATTGGTCGGACAATTTTCAAACATGGTACAGATATGAAAAATTCATTATTAAAATTTTCAGGGAGAATTGTAAAAAGCAAAAATTACTGAAACCCTTCAATATATTTTATCCCTTTTAAAGTCATAATTTCAACAAGGATGAGTAATACTTTTCTACATAGTAGTATTACTGGACATAGTATTATCTTAAATCACTTATTCTTATCAATTGGAAGGTTTGCGAGCAGGCCCACTTGAAAAAATCCACTGTCGTTTTTTTTTAAATTCTCCCATGCTTTCACAACTGTATCATTATTTAATCTAAGTAAAATAATGAACATAATTTTAACAAGAGTTTATTAAAAGTAATTTATTTGATTTTTAATTAATTAAAGAATATTTTTAATTAATCAATTCTTGATTGAATTAAAGTTTTAGAAAATGCAAAGATAAATGCCAATTTGGGGGTGGGGTGGGGGGCTAGCTTTTTGAAGTTTTTCTCTGAATGGCATTATTTCCACTTAGAAATATTGATTTTGAAATATATTTTAAATTTTATAACACAAATTGTGAAAATTTGGCTTTTTTTTTTTCTCCTCAGGTTTGCAAGAATAAAATTATACAAAATTGTAGATTTTTTTTTGTTTGTTTGTTTGGTTTCTGCACATGGGGCCTGAAATAAAACAGATATTGTAAAATTTTAATCTGTGTGACTGAAAATAAAGCCAAAAATGTAAAATTTTCGCTTCAAACTGTCTGCAGTCTGTCTCGAATTGAAAGGTCTGTGTGACATAAAATAACGATGGTGGTGTAAACTTTTTACAAATTTTACAGGAGCTCATTGAAATTTAATTTTTTGGGGTGTGTGTGTGGGGGGGGGGGGGGGAATTGTTTTTAGAAAAAAAGTGTCATCTTTTCCAACCTTTTTTCTCTAACTGCAGTGTAGCTCAAAGAATATATTATTATTACAACAAAATATTCTGCTATTTCCAAAACGGAAAAACGTGATTGGTTGATCCATTTAAACTGTATATTTTACATGTCAAGCTAAAAATGTTGTATATGCAACTGACAATATCTCTATCAGTTGTAATAGTTGTTGTTGTATAATAAAAATATCTGTTATACTACAAACTATGAATAATAACTGGGTAAATTCAGTTTTTATGTTACTTTATTCTTTCTATATAAAAAAAGAAAAGAAATTGACCAACTTTTCGACACAATGAATGGTATACTGCCTTTAAAGAAAATTATAGAAAATCCAATGAAATCATAAAACCACCTTTTCTTCATAGCAAAAAGCTGTTTTTTTTTGTTGTTGTTTGAAATAATATTTTGGGTAAAATCTGTAGGGTACATTGATATAAGTACCAGGTTTCAATATGGAGAAAATCTCCAAAATTGCTTCTTTGTAAAATGGTTAATAACGCTGAAACTGTTTGTAGAAACAAAGAATTTTGTATATGAAGTCTTAATTTTTTTTTCTTTGTAAATTTGCAGGTTGCTATTGGAAAGTTTTATCTTTGTTAATTTTAGCTTCTATATAGAAAAATTAACAGATGTTAAATAACAGTAGGCATTAAAGGTCTGCACAGACCAAAATTTTTACAATTATTTCAAATTGTACAGACCCAAAAAATCCAAGATAAATAAAAAAAAATGCTAAGCTGGGGCCAAAATCATAAATTCACCTTCAGTTTCTATTTTTGAATTAGTATTCAACCATCTCAAAAGATATTTTTTCTTTCTTAAAAATTTCAAAATGGACTTTTTTTTTTTTTTAGAATGACCCCATATCTCTCCCATTGAAATAAAATACTACAAGTGTACTTAATAAAGCTAACTGAAATAAACCACACTTTTATATGTATATACATACACATGATTATGCATAAAAATTTACTATTTTGTTCTCTTTTTGTCTAGCTTTGTGAACTGCATTTTACATCTACTGACATTCATGAGTTCCCCCTCTACACTGCAGAGATATGTTACCTACGCTTAAGAAAAGGTGGCATTCCGTCCTGTTTGATACTTTGACCAGAACACTTCTAAAACAAGATACTTCATGTAATTCTCCAGATTCAAAATAAAGATCAATTTCTCTTGAGAATTTTTTTTCCAAAGTTATTTTAAACGCATTAGTTTTTGTTTGTTCCTGTTGGAACATATATTTATAAATAAAAACAGTGTAATTGATGCACTTATATATTTAAACTTACTTTGAATTTCTTTTGATGTGTATGTTATGTGTTATTTAAAAATAAATAAATCTTAAATTTATATCAAATGAGTTAATTCAAGTTTGATTTGGAAATTATTAGCTATATTTGAGTATGTGAGTTTCAAAATTTGCCTTATCCAGTAAATCAAATTTTGGGAAATCGTGAAAAACCTCTGATCGCGTCCATTGGTTTTCATCGTAAACCAAGATTTTACAATGCCAGAAATACACAATAAAGCTAGTGTTTTGCAGATGGTATTGTTTTCCAGATTCATGTCCACCGGTACCAGTAGAATGGAATGACAGAGAAAACTCTATTTTTTAACTTTTAGATAAGGAGGTTTGAAACTGGTGTCCTCATTAAATTCTTATGCATGAATATTCAATAAATATTTTATTATTTCTACTTTTTATGGGATGTGAATGTACAAAGCAACATTTGAATCATCTGTGACAATTAATTGCTTCAGAAACTTTTTAGAAGATTTTTGTTTCGATTTATATGAAGGGTTACAGGAAGAAGCAACAACAATTTTTTTTTTTTTTCTGTCATTGTTTAACCTTAATAAAACTTTCAAATAATACATTTATATTAAATGAGTAAGTTAATTGAACAGAATTTAAGTACTTTTTGTGTACGCTAATTTCAGATGTACATAGTTTGCATCCAATCAAATAAGTTTTAGACCAATAAAGTTTATTTAAATATGTTGCATAATATGTAAAAAAAAAGAAATAACATACATCTTATTTATTAAAATTTCTCAGCAGATTATGCACTAGAAATTAGGGTATTTTATTCATTTAGTAATTAAAAAATGCAGATAGTATATGTAGATTCTTAAAACAACACTTCAAGTTTAGAAACAATAAGATAAAATAGCTAACATTAATGTGATATTTTATATAGGCATAGAGATATAAAACTGAAAAAAAAATGAATTAAGATAATGTATTTTTTCAGTCATCTGCCCTAATATCTAAATAGAAACTAACAGGAGATGGATGTTGCTATTAAACAACAAAAAGTACATTCAAACCTCATTAACATGTACAGAATTAACCTGGTGTACTTTTAATATGAATTTTTCCTACAATGCCTGTCAAAATTAATACAACGGTTTTATACCCTAACGGCAGTTACGTTTATAATGCACCATCTACAAAAAACCTCTAAAAATGCCTGTCTAAGTGCAACGTTGTAGAATTCACTATGAAAGTGCAGAAATATTAGATATGGAATAACTAATATATTATGCTAACTTCGAAGCATTCAAACAGGTTGGTCTCAAATATCTTACGTTAAAATTCCCTCTTTTTTTCAGGTGAGTATTATAATAATTGCAATTTCCACACATAATTCACTACTCCGATGCACATTTATTATTTAATTAAAGTGGATATGAAAATCAATTCTACAAAAAAGCGATTTAAATAGGAATCATATAAAAAACTTAATAAGTTAAACTTAATTTTTCTACTAATACTTTAAAAACCAATTTATTAAATTTATTGTACCCAATAAAAAAATCTTACTTTTTTAGACGCACATTGTGAAAAAAATGAGGTCATCTATTCAGAAGGTGCATAAATAATGTTTTATGTACTCCCACAGTGAACCAAGCTTGTTTTCACATACTTTCGCATATATGGAAGCTATTTACAGGCTTCGTTTAGTGTGGGAGTGAATAAAACTGACTTTATGCACCTTCGAAATGGACTATCTCAATTTTTTATGGACTTGGTGGTCTGCTATGGTTGTGAGCCCCTCATATATTACTTACCTGTTATTAATGAGAGACAAGTGTAGTGTAACATCAAACTTAAAGCATAGACATCTGCTTGGAGTCCGCAATACAGGACACTAAAGTCAAAATGGTAATGGATAAAAAAAATAATAAAAACACAAACTTTGTTTTTTAGTTTAACCTCTTCAGGGACAATTTTTAATTTTGAGGAAAAAAAGAGTTAATTATTTTTTTTACAATTTATTCATTTTATATTAATAGGAATTCAAAGAGAAAAAAAAATGAGGAAAACAATAAAAAATCACAAAAATACTGTCCACATTTGTGGCCAGTGAACGTTAACGGTAATTTATGAGTGAAATGATTTGTTATAAAATAAAAAAGTAATAGTAAATTTCGTTCTTACATTTCTACGAATAATTAAAACTTAATATATTGAATATATCCGATATTATTTTTACCAAATATTAACGATTAGTTCAAATAATCGTTCACACTGTCGAAAAATTACTTCATAATCCAAGAAATGTTAAATATTTTAGGGTAAGTATTTGAGGCACCCTGAAAATTTGTGTAACACTTCCTTTGTAATGTCTGAATATAAAATCGAAGACCCGGGTGAAGAATCGTGGCACTTAGCAAACCGTGAATTTTTAAATTTCCAAAATTTCAATTCAAAAAAAAAAATCCTTGAGGCATTTTGATATTTTAATACCTTCAAATTTAGTATTTAATGAAATAAAAAAAGCAGATTATTTAGTCGGGTCTAAAACTGTGCCAGTCGGTTTCAAGTGGTATTTTTTACTATCGAAAAACAGGATTTGAGGCATGCTGCGATTAAGACAGAATAATATTTATACCTTGAAAAAGATATTCTGAAAAGGACAGACGATTTTGGTGGAACTTTATACTTGCCAGGTGATAGAGAACGTTAAGAACGAGTGCCAGTAAAGCTCGGCTTGCAATGCCTCGCTGAAGATCCATTTACTGACTTACGATACAAACAAAGCATAAACCTCATTGCAGTGCCTCGCAAAAGATTAATTTCAACTGGATGCACGTGCAATCACAACAAAATTAACTGCAATGGGCTCTCGCAAGACCACATGACTCATAGCAAGTGTGCAGTTGTTCGGAAAAATTTGGAGTAGTTAAAAAATTCTTATTCATATTCAAAGTTGGAGTAGCACAGTTGACGTTTATTCCAACAGAGCGAAAAATGTCCAAACCAGGAATCGAACCTGGATACTTGGCGTGCCGTGCCAATGCCTTACCTGTTAGGCTATCCGGACGATACATGGCTGATATAATTCACTCTTATTTGTTGGACTTGGCTGCGAACTGCAGCGCTAGTTTCATTCATCCGAGCTATAACTATAGCATTTACATAATGAAAGTGTGTTTTTAACACGAAACTCCTGTAAACCATGTAATTAGGCCATAATGAAGGGGACGAATATTTTTTTCCAACTGGATTAAATCATATTCAAAGTTGGAGTAGCACAGTTGACGTTTATTCCAACAGAGCGAAAAATGTCCAGACCAAGAACCGAACCTGGATACTTGGCGTGCCGTGCCAATGCCTTACCTATCCGGACGATACCTGGCTGACATAATTTACTCTTATTTGTTGGACTTGGCTGCGAACTGCAACGCTAGTTTCATTCATCCGAGCTCTTAAATACTTAGAGAAAAATTCTTATTTGTAGTGAAAAATAGGAGGCGTGCAATTGACTTTATTTAGTCAACCAAAAACAGCCATCAGCTATTACAACAAAGGTAGGGTGTAAAAAATCATGTTTTAATTTTTTTTTTTTTAAACAATCAGATTTTTAAAAATTTAAATCAGATTTTTATGATTTTTTCCCATGTGTTAAATATGGAGTAGCTACCAATAATTTTAGGTTTCCAAAACAATTAAACCTATAATTTCTAACATAATCTAAGTTTTTAAGCTTTAATTAATTTTAATTATTAGTTAGTAAACAGAATAATTATAAAAACTGCATTTATTTTCATTAGTAGTATACAATAACATTATATACATATTTTTTAAGGATTATGTAAAACAATATTAACTATTACTGATATTTACAGTTATTAAAATTATTAATAACTGCATTTCATATTAAATTGTTAACACTGTTTTAAATTAATATTAACTATAACTCTCTAATGAGAAAAAATAATATATTTGTATGCTTTAATGCCTAAAATGATAATTAATAATTTCATATTCATTCTATAAAGAAAAAGGGGCAAGGTGCTAGTTCCCAAAAAAGGCACTATTTCAGTAAAAAAAAGAGCATTACTTTATATATATCAGTAATGTAGTAACAATATGAAAAAAATGTATAATTTGTTAATATAATAAATAAAGTGACAATTTTTAAGGATCTTATGAATTACAAATTGAAAAATACAATTACATAATGACATGATTTAATAATATACCATTTTTTTCTTAAGAAATAAAGTTCTATAATTTTTGCAATGTATTGGGCACATGGATTTAGAAATTCTGTGGTATGAGGAGGTTTTTTTTACAAGAAATCTCTGTGTAAAACTAAAAGTAGATTCTTTTTTTTTTTTTTTTTTTTTTTTTTTTGAAAAAAAAGCAGGGCACATTTTGTTAATTTTAAAAAGCAATGCAAGGTGCTGTGACTTTAAAAAATGGCCTAGATGGAACAGTAAGAAATTACAGAAATAACAAAAACTGCAAATAAGTATAATTTCGTTAGTTAGTAGCACAATTAATAAAACAAGGAAATATCATTTGCAGCTCGCTTTGCATTTGCATAAATTACTGTTAAATGTCTAAATCTAAACTTACACATATAAAAATTATGGAAATCAGTTACATCAATCATACACACATGCACAGTAAATATAAGAATAGAACTATATCTAATCTATTCCATATATAATATTCTATATCTAAAATCCTCAAAATATTAAATAGCAGCATTATCACTCAGTAAAATTACCATTTCAAATTAAAAAAGTAAAGTTTTGCAACTTTTTCAATCCCACACTAATCTCTTTATTTGGTGTTTATGAGTTCAAAAGCAAAAAAATAAAAACATTTATTCAACCTCTACCGAAGAAGCTCTTTTTGAGTTTAACATTTTTATACCAATTATTTCTTTTTCCCTTATTCTTAATTTTATAACAGTTTTTCAGAATGTCATTTTTTTTTTCATTCTTCTGTAGCTCCAATTTTCCCTAAATTTATTATTGAAAAAGTAGAATGAGAAAATAACATGCTGGCTACTTATTCATTTACTTAATATGTTTGCTATGTTTATTTTATATAAAAGAATGAATAATTTGATTAGTTCAAGGAAATTATGATATTTCAAATCATATTAGATTTAAGTATCATTTTTAAAAATGCTTTTTATGATAGAAAAAAGCTTGCTTTTTACAAACTTTGTATTTAATTTTTTACAAAGTCTAAGGAAATAGTCTAAGCTCAGTAAAAATATTTAGGGTCACCCGGGGTAATTCCTGGTCAAAAAGCATCAACATCTAATTATTATAAAAACTATTAAAGGTATTGTTCCCAATTTTTTTGTGGAAAAAGATGCATCTGCTGGCTATATTATAAAATGCTTATTTAAATATATATGCACTTATAATTAAAATAATTATAATTTTTAAATAACCAAGAATTACCCCGGAAATGGGGTAATTCTTGGTCACTTCTGAGGTAATTACCAGTCAGAATCCTTTTTCATGTAAATGAAGTAGTACAGTTAATTTTCTTATGACTGAGTAATAAAATAAGTAGAATCAATCTTCTAAAAGTTCAAAAGCTTGGTCATCTCATAATTGTAAAATAATAAAGCATAGACTGTGTTTTGGGAGTAAATACAAAGTTATTTGATGTGCAAAAGACTATTGTACATTTTACAAAACTTTAATTAGCCAAAGAATTTTTATGCATTTTTACAACATTTATAAGCAGTATTTATTACTTCATTAGTAACCATTGTGAATGGATTTATTAATAACTTTCAAATTTACTGGTTCATAAAAAATATAACTGAATGTTTGTTACAAATTTTATTTTGCTCATGCCATCTGAAGTTTTCGGCTCCCTTTTCAGGAATTTTTCAATAGACTTTTAATATGATACAAAGCATAATAATTAGGTTCCTTTGTTGCATTATGTATATTTTTATGCATCATTTTGGCATTTTGCAATGAGATAGTATTTCTACTTAAATTATTCAGTCACAGAGTGTGTCTTATTCTCTAAGCACTTACTGTTTTCTTCTTTTAAAAGTGTTTAATATAGTAGAGGAAAATTTTAAAATCTTTTAAAGACTGTGATATGTCATTAGTTGAAATAAAATAATTAAAACTTCAAGAATGACAATGATCTGTTGTAAAATGTGTAAAAATCAAGATCGATGTTTTGCAGAAATTTAAGTAGCAGTTTTGAATATAATTTTTAGAGCATTTAATTTCAACTAAATGAATAATTAATGCATATATTTCAAAGCAAAGGATTCAAAGTACATTTGAGATTTTTTACAGTTTCATAAATTGTTATTTTTATAACAAAAGCGAAAATGATCAAGAATTATCTCAGAAACTCAGTGACCAGGAATTACCATGGGTGACTCTACTTTATTAAGAACTACAATTAACTAAAATGTTGTGAACAGTGTGGTTGCAGTTAATTTTCAAAGGGTTTGTGACAATTAAAATCACTAAATATGACAATAAAAAAGAATTAAATGATGATAAAAACATTGATCAGGAATTACCCCAAACCCCAAGATTTAGCCTAGATACATGGGGCAATATCTGACCAACTTCTGTAAATTATTTAAAATAGTATAAAAATTTTCAAGACTACTTTTTAACAGCTAAAGTATAGTTAATAATTGAACCAAAAGGAAAGAAAAGAAAAATATTTAAAATTTGAGTTGTGACAAAGAACTTTGTAAAAATGTATCATAACTAAGGCCAATGTTATTTTACAGAAATTTAACAAGCCATTTCAATTTTTTTTCAAAATAAATAAATAACTAGAGAACAGGAATTCTGCTTTTTCAGAATTTAGTGTCACCCCGGCATTTCCATTACTTCATTTTCGTCTGGTGGACTGGTGGCTTCTATTATTATGAAACAGCCATTATAAATGAAGCGTTAAAAAAATTATGGCCATTTTTTTTCCCATTTTGACCAGAAAATCGGAGTTTTAACTTTTTACGGCAGCTCTTTAATCTTCACCTAACGCTTCATTTATAATGGCTGTTTCATAATAATAGAAGCCACCAGTCCATCAGAAGAAAATAACTCGGTTAAGCGTGACTCGGATAATCAGGACTGTACTGCAAAACATATTTCAGTTTTAAGACTTAAAGCACACGCTTTTATTTTATGTAAAATGACGTCATTTGCATTACTATAGAAACTTAAAATTAAATATAGTTTATAATAGCTCCCTGTTGTATCATAAATCCTTCATTTATATTTTTCTCAAAGTAGCACGTATTTTAATTTTTTTTTTCAATTTAATTTTTTTAACTATTTTTTTTCCATTTTATGAGAAAATGCAACAAAAAGATATAATTGCTATTTTCCAGCAATTTTTTCTTTACTTTCTACAGAAATGGCGTACTTGAGTTGCCAAAATGAAACAAATGTCGCTAAAAACTACAAAAAAATTAATATTTCAAAAACAAATAGAGATGCAGTTTTCAAACAAATTGTATTAAAAAGTACTTTTTTTTTTCCAAATATGATGGTATAAAAACTGAAAATGTGCGATGTTTAGAAATTTAAAAAAATGCTATAGAGCATTTAATTGTACAATGATACATCTACTTTGTTTATTGCTAGCGTCTGTAAGCTAACGCTATTTTTTGGACACAAAATAAGCTGGGAGAAAGCATACCGTACCGGGGCTAATAAAAACTCACAATTAAGTAATAAATTCCAATCAGGATAGTTCAGAGTACCGCTATGATTTTTTTCATTTTGGTGAAGCGTTCTTAAAATATAAAAAGGACTGTGACAAGGAATTAACCCAGGTGACCCTAAAGATTTTTTTTGTTTATTCATAAGGCAAAATACCAATAGAAACTTTCCAAATTACGTTAATCTTAGATTTCAATAATTTTTTATGTAATTTTAAACATTTAGAAAACTTATGATTTTAATCAATGATTGTTTTAAAAAAATCAGTTGATTAAAATCCCGATTTAATCATTAATTTAAATCATTTGATTAAAATCCCGATTTAATCATTAATTTAAATCATTTGATTAAAATTGTAGACACCCTAAGCAAAGACTAGACAATATATCGAAATATCAACAAATATACATTTTAAAAACATGTCTTCTCAATTTACTTTCGTTAACTATTGATACATCAACTCTAGTTATAGACATTCATTAGTCAATGCAATTATTATTCTCCAATAATACTAGCAAACAAACAATGGAACTGGCAAAATAAGGGGCAAAATTTTTCCTTTATGTCCGCTTCGCATATTTAGAGATCCACCATTTGTTTGTGCAGGGTGTAGGAGATGGGCAAAGGGTAAAGAGAAATTTCAGACAATTAATTATTTATTCATCATTACTACAAATTAGAACAACAAATGGAGGAGAAAAATCAAAGTGCTAAATTTTGTGTGCTGGCAATGAAAAAGCAGAAGAAAATTTTTTGAGAGAAGAAGGGGATTCATAATTTTTTTAGTGAAAGCAGAAATTAGTCAAAATTCAAAAAATTCTCATCTCATCTACTTTGTAGCACATACATTAGAAAAAGGGTCTAAAAGGCTAGTAAAAAATACATTTTTAAAATTCTAAATTATTTAAAATTAAATTCTTACATTTAAGACACATTTTTTTTTTTTAAAGTGCTTTTCTATGCGAAACTTTCTAATGCATTCATGTATATTTTCTTTAATGTGAAAATAAGATATTAATTGCATGACTATTGAAATTATTAGGATGAATGAAGCGAATCCTCTACTAGACTACACAAATTACATTTTGTCGTACACTTTACGAAAAAACTATTCAGTATTTTCACTTGAAATTAAACATAAAAATAAATTATGATCTGTAGATTTGTACAATATTTTTTTTTTACATAATAACCTTAAAAAGTTTATTATTTTAATCAATTTATTTTATGTATTTTTCCATTATGGACGCATTTTTGCAAATAAAAAATGAAACATGTATATTTTCAGAAGAAAAAATAAATCATGAAATAATTATAGATAGAATCATGATTAATTAAACAGTTTCATGAGTACTTTTAGGAAATTTTTCAAATAACTTTTTTGTGAATATTATATCATATTTTTAATGAATTAAAATTTGTGAAAATTCAATTATTAACATTCAGTTATAAAAGTATTTTTCAGTGTTAAGAATTCAAATACACAGTTTATTCTTATTATGTGAAATCATTTACGCATTTTAAAAGAATTATATTATGTTTTTTTTTTGTGAAGTGGCAACAAAAGAATTGTAAATAAATAAAATTAATTGTTAAATTCGTTATATCATAAATAAAAAATTCCGAGGAAATTCTTAGTTATTAGGCTGAATATTAGCCATTTCTAAAAAAAAAAAAAAAAAAAAAAAATGGGCGAAAACACAAAATAAAGTTTTTGCTTAATAAAGAGCAAAAATAATATAAAAAAATATTGTTACTTTCAAATATTTATCTTATTAAATAATGCTTTGCGAATCCAAACAAAGTATGGCTTTTGTTAGTTTTGAAATGAGTAGCATTTTTTGTTTTTTGGTTATAAGCTATTGTTGCCTCATGATGACAATTTTCAAAATGTCGACGTTCACACCCATTTTGAAAGATCTTTTTGCTTAATTAAAAAATGAAAAATGCAATTCAAGTTCTAATATTTTTAGCAAGCGCACCTTGCAATTTGATATGTAGGCTAAAAATTGACTTTGTAAATGTGTAAAAAAATTACCGTATTTTCTGAGAATAATGCCGCAGTTACTTAAAAAAAAAAAAAAAAAAAAAAAAAAAAAAAAAAAAAAAAAAATTAGTTTAATGCCACACCCATTATAATGCCGCATCGGGTATATCGCCACACTGTGTATAATATCACATACGTTATAAAAAACATAGCAAGTCCAATAAATTAAAATTATAAATTAGTGAACATAAAATTAAACATTTTGAACTTAAATAAATAATTTATCTTTTAAGTAATTGAACAATTAATTCCACAATCAACGTTATTTATTTTACCAATGGCAAAAAATAATAATACAGTAGCACGGAATAATTAATGTTATACATTTGAAAATCCATCAAAATCTTCGTCCTCAGTATCACTGTGGAACAATTTTTAAATTTCAGATGAGAAACTTTGATCGATGTTTATGAAATCATCTGCATCATTCGTGTCATTATCAAAAAAGCAAGCCGGCAGATTGGATCTCAGATGTCACGGATCGGGCTTGCATGCTTCATTTGTTTAAGATTAATCGAGCTGTTGCCAAATGTGACTATACATATCATTTAATGCTGAAAGTAATTACGAACATAGAGTAAAACAGTTTTCCTGCAGCTTTATCGGCACTGGTAAAGAATGAATGAGGGAGAAAATGGGAGGACTTATTCCTTATGTAGCATGCAAGATGCTAGACGAACTTGAGGAGAACCATTATGATTGGATGCGATGTCCGTGACAAAGTTCAATTTTCTGCTTATAAAAATTCCATTGTTTGTAAACACGCTGACACCTTTCTGCCATGCGAGACATTGTTTTTTCTTTTCAGAAGTACAACGTAAGATCATGGCTTTTCTTTTCTTTTTTTTTTTTTTTTTTTTTTTTGTAACCAGATTTTTAAATTTTTAAATAAAGATCGGCAGTAAATTTGGTACTATTTACAAGCTGCACCTAGTTATTAGCCACATTTTTGTTTTCAAACCAGAAAAATCTAGTTTAACACCGCGGCATTATTCCCGGAAAATACAGTAAGAGTTTTGATTTGTAACTGCCGTAATATATATATATACTTCAATTTCTAAAACTAATACATATTTCAAGATGAGATTGTACAAGGTGCTTAAATAAAAAATATTGATGCCTTCTGGACCGAAAATAAAGAACTATAAACTGTGGTGGACAAATTGGTTACTTTGTGAATTGTTATTTCCCATACAACATACAATAACAGATCATTTATGAAGGTTTCGTGTTACCATAGAATAAAAAACTCAAAAGGACTTCCAAAACTTCCCTTTCACTCCATCAACAAGGTGTACTGAAATTCCATGTACGTGAAATTCCAAAGCATCAGATGTACAGTCGTGGAAAAAAAAAAGTAAACACCCCTACTAACTCCTCAACAAATTATTGTAGAAGAAAGTTACTGATACCGAACGATTGGGAATAAAGTCTATTTTTAAATGATGTATATAAAATTTGCTCAGGGGACATCTACTTATTAAAACGAACCCAAACTTTATTTTTTTCAATGGAAATACACAATTTTGACAGCATAAATGAACTGTACACCTTTCAATTAGCCCAAAAACAACGTTTTATGCAATTAATACCATAGTATAATAGTACAAAAGTTTCTGAGATATAAATTATTTTAAAACGAGCGTATTTTAAAGGCTGTATCCAAATTGAAATTCGGTACTAAATTGTTAACCGAGAGAGCCCCCTTGTTGATCAAGGCACCTTAAGTGCCACTCAAGGAGTCAATGAAGCCTGCTAGATTACAGGAGAGTAGAAGAAATTTCAAAATATCTAGTCACTTCTATCATAGACGGCCCTTTAAACCATCATTTTGCCATTTTTTAAGCATAATTTGAAAAATACTTGGAAGAAAAATGTGAAATTTTGGATTTCCATAAAGCAGGACTTAATAAATCTAATTCCATCAAAAAAATTGTAGGTTGCAATTCATAATTTTTTCGAATAATAATTTCATAATTCATATCATAAAATTATAAAAATTTCAAATTCAACGTATTTATGTTTGGGTATATCAGTATTATTGCTACACAAAATATTAGCACATTAGGAGCATAATTTCAGGAGATATAAATAAAAATATGAAAATGTAATTATATCTCCACATTAGATTATCTGACATCTGACATTAGAAGCACTAAATTTTGAATTCTTATAATTCAAAAACTTATCATTCAAATGACTTGAAATTTGGTGTCTAGGCATAGTTTGAACTGAAGTTTTGAAATATCTGGTTAAAATTGGGTATTGCTATTGAAAAAAATCAAGCTTGGATTCGTTTTAATATGTAGATGGCCCCCTAAGCAAATTTTATATACATCATTTAAAAGTAAACTTTATTTCCAATCTTTCGGTACCAGTAACTTTTGTCTACGATAATTTGTTGAGGAGTTAGCAGGGGGTATTTACTTTTTTTTTCCATGACTGTACATACAATTTTTGAGGGAAGTAAAGGCACACTAAAATAAACAAGTTTCCTGTCAAAAACTACGATTAGAATCCATCTACTCAGTCAAAAAATAAAGCATCTCTCTCCATGAACAACAAAATATTTTTTTTTATAATGTAGTTCTGTACTTACTACTATCCAATTTTCATATACAATTGCAACAGCAGATTCTTTTTATAAGAAGGCATTAGTTTACACTTTATATCATTTTCATTATAAACAACCAAAAGAAATCGTTTTCAAATACTTATTAATGAAATTTACACTTGTAATCTATTTCTATTTTCATTAGTAATCCAGACAATCTGTTTTAACTTAGAGATTTTTAATAAAATAATTGATTTTCAAAATAAAATGTATGTTACAAACAGTGGTGTAGTCCTGGAAAAAAAAGTGGGGGGACGCTCACAGTTTCGAATATTAGGGTCTGTATCACTCATAGGCAAACTTTATTTTGAATCTTGCTTTTCATTTTCAATCGCAGAGAAAAGTAATTGGAAAAAAATTTAAATTTAAATTCATTTAATTAAAGTTTCTTTATCTGTTGGACATTAAAAAGCTTGCTATAGAATTCAAAATTTTAAAACCTTATTTCATGACTGATTTTTTTTAGAATAGAAGCCGTAATTAAGTAACACTAATTCAAACAACAAAAATTTTATTAGAATTTGTTTTGCATTATTTATTTTGGAAATATAGTTATAAAATAACTGCTTTCTACTGAGAATATTGAAAATTATTACATTTTTAGTTTATGGTCAGATGCAGTGTAAGGAATTTACTGTAATTATGCCAAGGGAAAAAAAAGACTGAAAATTTGGTATATCTTTACTTTTTGAAGCCTGTTGAATCCATTATGCCTATTTTGACAACAAAATTCTCTACGCATGTTCGCATACATATGTCTATTTTGGTATTTACTTTCAGACCCAAAGTCTGTTTTTTTGCCCAGTCAATATGTGTGTTGACCGTTTGAACACGATAGCGTTCAAACGCTGTTTTCGACTGAGCTCAAATTTTGCAAGTAGTATGTTATACATGATGAATGGACTATTTAATATTCTGAGACTATATGCCACTACCCAAACTCTAATTTTAGAGAAATTCGGCACGTTTTTCGCATCAGGTCATTTTAAAACCATTTTTTGACCAGAAGTAGCAAATAAGTACTGTTTATGTCAGAAAAATTTTCAAAAAATGTGACCAAGGCCGAAGATAATCGATAAATAATTTTTATTGGCCCAAAGAATACATTTAGTACGCAAATTCTGACCCAAATCAGATTTTTTTTTAAGAATATGAATTTTAAAGAGGGGAAATAAATAAATATCCTACCATAGAACATTTCCGAAAATTGCGTTCAGTCAAGATTCCTGTAAAAAAAACTTGTGATAGAAACTTTAAATTAATAACAAGATTACTTCTAATATGTAAATGTAATACCTGATTATTTTTTTTTTCAAAAATTAGAATTTCACGGTGTGAAATGCAGAAAGAACATTCTAAAATTTCAGTTTCATCCCGATTTCTCAAGAAACTTAAAACATGGCACTTATGTAGATTTTGAAGAATGACATGCTTGCTTAAAACGTTTTTTTTAATTCAAATTTTGAAAAGGTGAAATGATGGGTAAATCCTCTAAAATCACGATTTATCTGAAGCTGATTTTACAAGAAACTTGAAAATAAATACAGTAGTAACTTTTAACTAGAAGATGCTCACGAAGAATTGTTTTTAAAAATTTCGAAATTTTAAGGGATGAAATGAACTGAAAACCTTCTAAAATTGCTATTCTTCTGAAACTGTCAGAGCTAGAAATTTTAAATTTGACATAGAAGTTATTTTTAACGAGTAGATATTCTGTTTGAAAGAATGAGATAGGATTAAATTTTGAACGTGTGAATAAGTGCAATGAATGTTATACCACATTATTAACAGGAATAGAATCTACTCTAATTATACATTTATTTGAACTGATGACATTCTATAAAGGATTTAAAGAGCAGAAATTTTTTAAAGATAGTTTTTTTAAGTAGAGTTTCTATAGCAAATAACACTTATATTTGTACCAGATGAGTTATTTAAGAAGCACTTTCCTAATATATTATTTTGAAGTTAATAAAATAAAAGTGTTTCAAATTAATTTCTTTTATTTATTAAATATTTAAATAAAAGTTAAAAATCGGTTTAAATAACAGCAATACATTTAACTTTGTCACAGTTTAATTATATGAATTACGTTTCCTTTCTCAGAGAACTTTTCAGAAATACTTGCTTTCATAAAATTTCTCAACTCTTTATAAATTTTCTAGATTTTGTGTCAGTAGCCAATCTATGATTTTCCATTTTCCAAATTTTGAGTAAGCCTGTGGTTTTCGCTTAGATAAGGGTGAAAACCGTTAATGATTAGCATTAGACGATTAAACAGATTATTCATTAAAATTAAATTATAAATTAAAAGTACCAGATTTTTTTACTAAAAATACAATGTCTGGCAATGTTTTAGATGAAGTCTTTAAGTTTTAGCTAAGGTCGGCCTATGCAGTGGTTCGAAAAAAATTAAATAAGCTTTAGTTTTTTACTTGTTGAAGATAAGTAGGCAAATGCAAGATGCAAAAACGTTTAAAATGAGGTACGGAGTATGCAGAAAGGGTACAGGGACGATGACTATAATAATAAATTCGAAAAGCTATGCGATATTACAAGAAAGAGGTAACGGAAGGTAATAAAGCATATGCAGTTGACCTTAAGTAAAAGATAATCGATGCTCTCAATAATATTAGTGACAAAGAAATCTAAAATATTTACAAATGCGCTTTTAGAAGAGCTCCAGTTTTTGGAGCTGACCGTAAACACTTAGAGAATGCTTAGCTAGTCATTAATTTTTTTCATTATGTTTCTAAGTTTTAAAACTACATTGTCTCTTTACATGATCGCTGTCCACGTAGCTTTTTATTTAAACATTCTTGCAATGCATTTTTCTTCTTTTTATGCTTGTTAATATTTAATTTTGTTCTGAAAATGGTATCACCATTATATATTTACTGCTGGAATAATATTTAAGTGGTTCAAAAAAGTTATATAAGTCAATTTCCTTTCTTTATTTTTTAATTTATTTTAAAGATTAGGTAAGTAGTTTTTTAATGAATTTATTGCAGCAAAAATAAAAATTTTCTAACTGGCAAATTTTGAATAGAAGATTCGAATAAAAGTATTAAAAATTCTACGCTTTTTTTTTTATTATTATTAACGAGATTGTTATTTTACTGTCATAATATTTCAATATTATTTTATTATCTTATTTTGAGTAGTTTTCTAATTTGCATTACCTTCGAGTACTTATCTCCAACAGGTAAAGAATTAAAGCGCATTTCAACCTTTAATCCCGTATACCAGCCAATGTATTAATTATTCACAAATGTATGTAAAATTAATTTTAGAGCAATAATGTGGGAGAGAAAAGTATGTGTAGCATTTTTTATCAAAAATAAAATTTCCTTCAGTTTAAACACACATCAAGCAATAATAGCTTATATGGTAATGTAATTCATTCGAATTATTTGGAGTTAGTCATATATAGAAATTAATAATCATGTCCACATCACATAACACACTAAAATTGAAATAAGCTACAAAACGCATTTCAAGAAATATCCGGCATGGTTGTGTATTTGAAATTTTTTTTTTTTTTTTTTTTTTGTCTGACTCTGTATACTAATTTCATTTACGTACCACTCAGCTAATTAATATTTTGTTAAAATATAAAAATAATACACAAAATGCATAATGCAAAGCTCCCTAATGGTGCCCTTTCCCTCCTAAAATTCCCTTTTTAGAAAAAGGTCCCCTTTGGTCCACTTAGTCCTTTTTCGTTGACTGAAAAAAAATTACTATATGTGGAAAAATCACTAAAAAAAGTTAAAAGTTCTAAAATCGTAGAGGACAAAATTTACTATACTGGGCTAAAGCATTCTAACCGAAATCCTTTTACGAATGTAAAGAATCGCCACGGAATACGAAAAAACGTTAAACTCATTGAAAATCGGATTTAAAATCACCAAAAATTGCAGAGGACAAAATTTTCTATATTAAATTACTAGAAGATTGAAACCGAGTGACAAAAAATCGCCGCAAAACACAAAAAACTGAAAAATTGTATAAAAAATTAGCAAAAAATTAAAAAACCACGGTACGAATTCCAAAAAAAATATTGAAAAGATGACAAAACATATTAAACTGCACTAAAAGATTGGAAGAGGATTCGTTTACGAATGTCAAAAAATTGTCGCAGAACCCGAAAAAAAAAAATGAAAATCGCATAAAAAATTGCGAAAGATTCAAAATTCTCTGTGCGAATTTCGAATAAACTTTATTGAAAAGAGGACAACACTTAGTATAATGGGTCTAAAAAATTTAAACAGGATTCCTTTTACTAATGTGAAAAAATCACCGCGAAATTGCTAAAGAATCGCTAAAAATTCAAAAAATCGCAGAAGACAAAATTTACTATAGTAGGTTTTAAGATTGTTACCAGAATTCTTCCATAAATGTCAAAAAATCGCCGTGGAATATAAAAAGTTAAAAATCGGAAAAAATTCAAAACTCAGGATGCAATCGTGAAAGGACAAAATCTGTTACATTACGGTTGAGAGTTTGAAACCGATTTCCTTTTTCAAATGTCATAAAATTGAAACGAAACCTCGAAAAAATTCGCCGAAAATAAATCGCTGTACAAATTCTGAATAAATTTTATTGAAAAAGTTCAAAACAGGACAAAATTTACCACTATCCGGCTAAAAAATCGAAACTTTCATCAATGTTTAAAAAAATCACCGTAAAAGATAAAAAAAAAAAAAAAGCAATTTAACAAACTACAACGACCATTTGGAAAATGATTTTTTCAAAGACTAAAATTTAAGACATAAAAAATCGCACGGAGTTGATCATACATTACGTACGCCATGAATTAAACATTAATAGTGTTTTTACATGTAAAAATTGCAAGCGACAAAAATCGCCTGCGACTCCTCAGATTTCTTGAAACTTACGTATTATCCAAGTATTTCATTGGTGACAATAGTGAAATATTACATTGAACCTACAAAATATACATAAAATTTTGCCGCAATTCAAACAAACTTATGGAAGTTTAGTGAATAGGCGAACCAGCACAGTAAGCACTTATCAACTTCGCTGAAAAGTATTAAAAATCAATACCTTATTTCTAAAATTGTTAATTTATTGGTGTCTTCATAAAAGAAAAAAAAAATTCTTTGGGAAAGTCTGCATCCTTCCGCGTCTCTAGCGACCTCCTTGAAAATAAAAAGTAAGGGGACGCCCGAGATAAAATAAAAAAGTGAGGGGACGCCGTCCCCCCGCGTCCCCCTCGACTACACCACTGGTTACAAAATGTTAGATTTTTAACTGCCAATTAAATCTAAATAAATTACACATGAAACAAATTGAGATTATTAAAAATAACATTCTGAAAGAGTACAATACTTATTGGATAAATAATAAATCATTTAAATTTTTATCATAGTAGAAAACTAAAATCTGCAACAAATAATGATTATTAAACAGAACAAAACACATAAGGAATTCAGGGTTCTTTTTTGATATTTGTATAAAGTTATAAAAATATGTAAAACTGAAAAAAAGAAACTTTCAATCTTTATTCAATTGAAATTGAATCTCTTTATCGTTATGTTATAAAAAAACAAGTAAATACTGCTGCTATTGTAGCCACAGTAATTGAATTTATTCTGACCTCTTGACTTTCGTGACTGATAAAAAACTATTACCTACATACAAAAACATGAAAAATGGTGTTTTTATACAGAAATGTATGATAAACCCACTGAAGTAGACAGATTTTATATAAAGATTTTATTTTAAGTGTTGTTCTATGTTGAAATCAATCAAAAAAGTTTTATACAATTAAAAACTACACATAGCAATATAATCATCTTTCGGAGGCACAAACCTGGAAATAGATAGTTAGAAATACCTTTTTTTATTCTGCATGAAGATTGATTTTGATTTGAACTGGAATATTGAAGTTTAGAATTTTTTTTTTTTTTTTTTCTGGCAACCAATTCATAAGTATAGATAACCTTGAAAAACTCAAACGCTAAAGAGCTGCTATTCGGCTTTAATCAAGATACATTTTTTAAATAAATGGAACAGATGTATTATAATCCACCATCTTTGATTTTTTTTTTTTCTTGGCTTGAAAACTCCTTTTTTGCCAAATAGTAAATGTCGCCAATGGTTAAATTTTCTTGATAGATTAATATAATATTGAAAAAACTGGAATATAATAATTATAACTATCAATTAAAAAACAATTTTTAATTCATGGCAAGAAAAAAATCGAAGATGGCAGATGCAGGATTATAATACATCTGTTCCTAAATACTTCTGCAATGTAGTCTTTCACATGGCAACTATAGATTAACTATGCAGTTACAAAGTAGAAAGAAAAAAAGACAAAGGTTATATAAATCTGTATTAGTGACATCATTGTCCGTATCGCACATCTTCCTCGCATGGGTAATATGAAAGTACCCTTCTCCAAAATATATCTAATAAGTACAACAACAAAAAAAAAATGCTTTGGTACTTTTATGTTAGCTGGACGCAAAATATCACTAAATACTGCTTCTATCTCGAACATAGAGGTCTGCACAGGCCCGGGCTTGGCCCAAGGCCCATACCCGGCAGAATGAAGGCGAATTTTCCAACGGGCCGGGCCGTCAGAATTAGGACAATTTTTTCAACGGCCCGGGCCGACAGACAAAATAAACGGGCCGGGCCGGCAAAAAAATTGAACGGGCCTGCAGGGCCGGGCCGATAAAAAAAATTAATAGGGCCTGGCGGCCCGATATAAGAATTCAAGCGAAGCAGATAAAATACGAGCCATTTTCAAATAATATGATTTTCTCGAGAAGTATAAATGTGCGTCACGAGCCAATGCGAGTTTAACAACATCAATACAGATATGTAACATGTCCATCGTAGAGATCGGCATCGTAGTTACAAGATGTCTGATTAAGGGTTTAATTTTTTTTTCAGCAGCCTCGTGCCAAGACAGAACTAAATCGATCTCAGGATGTGTAGGACAGGCATTATGTTTTGTAAAAGTATTAATAGTGATAATGAACTTCTGTTAACAGTATCTTTGGAAATATACCTTAAGGTGTTCTCATATTCACTGCTCAACAATGCGAAACTTTCAAACACCTTTTTTGACTCATTTTTAACTATAAAGGCATAAAATTCACAGGCCTGACTATTGAAGGCATTTGGAAACGAATAGCTTTCTCCATATTTGATAAATTACTTACAGAGATAACAGAGATTCTTGTCATGTGACTGTATGTTTTTCTCCTTTCCTGTGCCATCGTTTCAGGAAATTCGATTCATAACGCTAACTTTGGCAGTATTTTCAGAGAAAGTTATATTGCTTTTATCTATGAAAAAGACGGCATTTATATAGTTTCTGAATAAGAATACCTGCCAATCTTACGCGTTTCCAAAAAGAAATGAATTCTCAAATGTGTTGAAATGTAACTTCTTTCAATTTGAGAAAAGCCTTAAAAATCAGAGAAATATTTTCGCAAATCTACTTTTTATCATACAGCTTCAAAAGGTATCATGTTTTTAATCCTTTATTCTGAACTACATTAACTTTTTAATGAATCCTTATTGGAATTTCGAAATGTCTGTAGAGACGATGACTAAAACACTGTGTAATCGTTAATGTTTACTATTGTGTGTTTTCTGCTTTGCGAACACATAGTAATCTAAAATATACTGTAAAATTTTCCAATAAATATGTACGTAGTATTCATTAAAAGAATCTTAATCGTATGTCGAGAAAAAACGGATTTTTTTTTGTAGAAATTGAATCGGGCCGTGCCGGGCCTGTTTTCACTAATTTTTTTACGGGTCGGGCCAAACTTTCAATTTTTACACCGGGCCAGGCCAAGATAGCTCTCTTTCGGGTCGGGCCGGGCTCGTGCAGACTTCTACCCCAACATTCGTACTGCATATATTTAATTTAAAATACAAATAAAGATGATAGTAATAATAATAATTATAATAAATCAAAACATTTTATTTTGATATCAAAGCAGTGTTTCTAATTTGCACACACAAAATTTACAAGATGCTATTTGTGAGTTTTGCGTCTGACTAACATAAAAGTACACACTTTTTTTTTTTTCAACCAGCAAAGTACAGCACTTCTGGCTAACTATCAAACATTAATTTATATTTTAGGTGAATTCCGATAAACATTATATATAATCCGATAAACATTATATATAATCCGATAAACATTATATATATAAGTACATTGGTATGCGATCAATTATAAACATAAAATAGTACTAGCTTACTTTCAACTGAGCTGCACACAGCCAAATTCAGCCTGTATATGAGCAATACAATGTTTTAAAATGAAACGCTTAAAGAAAAAAGCAAATCAATTTCTTATTTTTCACATAAAAACTGAATAATAATCTCCAAATTACATACAAATAAATAAATAAATAAAATTATCTGCTACATAAAACATTTTAATAAATGGGGATGCATGAAATTTCCTGCCATTGTATGATCAAATCACAAATTGTAGAATTTTTAATACAAGAGTTGCCGAAGAAACATATTTTAAATCGGAGACTACATTCGGAGCTTAAATATTCCCGTTAACTTATTTTATTAAAGAGAGTGGGGTGAGGTCAAAAAATTTCTATTTGAAATCCAAGATTACAGTGAGAGCAGGATTGCAAGACAGGACGCACAGACGCCTAAACATAGCGGTTAGCATTGTTTTGATTGGTTTTTCTGATTCACATATCGTGACCATACTGATTTTTAAGGTCTAGAAATGGTTGTGATTAAATCATGCAACGCGCATGCGCTAGCGGTTTAAAGATAGATTTTTTTTTTTTTTTTGTATTGTGATCAAAGAAACGAAACGAAGGTGGAGTGAAAAGGCAACTCTTGTTTGCCGAGCAGGCATGAAATAAAGCTGTTTGTATTTAAATTATACACTATTATAGTTAGTTATGAATATGCTTGTAATAATTTACCAAAAAAAAAAAAAAAAAAAAAAAAAAAAACAGTTGTATCAAAAGGAACTTTTAAATAGGCATTGTATTAAATATTAGACAGCATACTATCAACCTTTGCTATCAATTTCTTCATGAAACCCTCTTTACTTTGTAATCACTTAATAATAAGTGCCATTACTTTTAAAAATTTATTATTTATTATACCTTTTAATCAAGGGTGCTATGGCAGGTGCACTTGCCCTCTATTTCTGTCTGTATCTGTTTATTATCAAATGGCTTATTTATTTATTATTAAAGAGGTAGAAAAGGGATAAGACATTAACTAACCCCAGGCAAAAATTTTCAAGGTCATCTGACTTATTATGGCCCTGGATTAATCCAGTAACATATTTTAATCATTACTAGATTTTTTAAATCATTTAATTGTCATGCATAACTTTCATGTTTTTTTTTTGGGGGGGGGGGGGAGGGGGTGCAAGTATACTTTTAACAAAATAAACTAATTTTGTTATCAATTTTGATGTGGTAATAGCTGATTAGAGACAGAGTCGCTAGCCTCATGGCCTAAGAATTTCAAACATATCCAATTTCCAAATAATAAATAGATTTCTCATTAACGTGTTGTTATTTTAATAGCAATATTTATTGAACAAAGCTTTGTGCTATCTACTGAGTGAGTGTATAATTTAATAAACACATTCAATTTAGATAAGTTTTGAATAATTGTTATAGCTTTATTACAATACTAAAATCTGTTTTGAAAAAAGACAATGTGATTTAAAATACATATATATTTTTTGTGAAGATAGTATTTTATCGGTACTTCTTAGTTATCCTGTCGACCAAATTACTGTTGCCAAATTGTAAGATTAAATGCCATTAAGGGCCAATAAAACCATTAATTTGACGTTTTATTTGTATTTTTATCAGTGATTTACTAATTTATTTGTTCTTTCGTTATTTAAAATAAAAATTATGTCAATTTGTATAATTTGGCAAAATTGGTCGACGGGATAACTAAGAAGTACAATTTTATCATTATTGATTTTGAGAATGTCATCAATTTTGTGTAGTATATGAAATTAGTATAAAAAGTTTTTAAAAGATCATTATTCGGCACAGATGTCATATATGCACCACAATGGCATGATTTTTTTCTGAGCCAATTTGGCAAAAACCTCTTTTTCGAATACCAGTTACATATATATATTTAAAAAGGGAATAACAATAAATAAAAAAAGTTTAATTAATAACTATACAGCAAAACAATTTACGTAATTTTAGAAAGAAAATAAAAGTAAATAAACAACAACATCTGGGTTATCATACAAAGCAAAATAATGACATTTTGGTGCCAGTTAAGTACCCTGGTGCGTATGTGACATTGTGTCAGGAAAAAAATCAAGCCAACGTGGTGCATATGTGACATCTGTGCCCATTAGTGTAGTACTGTTATCATTTTTAGCTTTACATATTTTAATTTTAATGATATAGGGGAGAGCGGGGTACAGTGGACCACCCCTTATATTTTACTTATTTTTAAAGCTTTTCTTTTAGACTAATTGATAACAGCACTGAATTGATTACTTATAGCCTTTAGAACACATTGTTAGCTCAGAATGAACCCTTTTATCCTGGCTGGTTGTTTTGAGCTCCTAAAAGTAAAATTTTTTATCATCATACTTTTCTTTATTGAGTAATTAAAGGTTATGGATAAATAAGAAAAAACAACTTTTTTGAAAAGGTAAGACACTGGTCTTTATTTAATTTAAAAGTTTATAAGCTTAAAAGAAAACTTTAAATAATATTTTTACGAGCATGTATTGAACTTCAACATAAGGCACAGTGGTCCGCAGTGAATACTGCTCCTGTAATGAAGAATTTTCAAAATATTTAGTAATTGCTTATTCTCTATAAAGAAATATTGTTTTAAAATAGTTATTTAACTATAAAATAAAGTAAACAAAGAAAAATGACAATTTATTTAATCGTACAATGCATAGAGTAGCCATTTGGCACACTTTAAATTTCATGTTATATGTTGTTCAGAGTATAATATAGCCATCTGACACTTTCGTTTCCTCCTAAATTATGGATATCAGTTCACGTGTGATTTTTAAAATAAGTTTTATTGTTCAATATAGCAGTTGTTTTTTTTTTTTGGGGGGGGGGGGAGAGAAGGAGAGAAATGAAAATCATGCATTATAGGGTTAACATAGTAAGAAATATTTTGTTTTGTATTTATTGCCTTTGAAAAATATAACTGTAGCCTACTAAGTAATAGATGACCTCACTGGATTGGTTATTTATAGCTTCAGAGCACATGGTTAGCTCATAATGAACTATTTTATCCTGACTATTTTGAGCCTCTAATAAATTTTTCATCATCATATTTGTCTTAATGTTTGCTTATTTTTTTTGTACTTAATTAATAACTTATTTGCAATCACTCCAGTATCTTATATTGTTATTTTCAAAATATAATAATTTTTTTGATAATTCTTTAGTTTTTTGTTTCAAAATGCTATTTGCAAATTTGTATTATTATATTGTTTTGGAGGAAAAGGGGAAATAAAAAAGAATTAGATTAATTATAAATAGATTTATATTGTATTTTAGACAATAACTAATAGTGGACCACCGTGCCACAGTGGTCCCTGCATCCAGGCACACTGGTCCACTTTACAGGTGTATATAATTTTTTTTTTTTTTTTTTTTGAAAAATGTATGGGAACTATGTTCTGCGAAAATTATGAGGCATGTAGAAAGGTTTAAAGAATATTCAAAAATATTTTCAGGTAGATTGGTCTCACCGTTAAAGCGAAAAAAAATGTTAACTGCAAAAGTTGTCCACTGTACCCCGGTCTCCCCTAAGTGATTTTGCTTATATAATTGTATCATTATTTATTATAAAACAATAAAACTCATTCAAGTTTTATGTATTTAAATTTGAATTATTTTTACCTGTCATAAGGTAAAGTGCCCTAAAGCTGACATCTTAAAATAAAACAAATATTTAAAGCATTACCTATTTTCCAAATCCAGGATATCTTGGGTTTAAAAAGTATTGCCATTCAAGAAAAAAAAAATCATTCTAAATTATTTTAGAAAATTGGTAATGCTTTAAGTATTTGTTTTATTTAAAGATGTCAGCTTTAGGGCACTTTACTTTATAGCACAAAGCATTAATGTTAACATGAAATCTGAAATTGTGTAAAAAAAAAAAATAATCATCATTACGAATATGTTAAAAATACATGTAAATGCAATGTGCTTGAATGAGATTTTCTTAAAGCGAGGACTTTCATCTTTTCTACACCAGATGTTATATTCAAGTGTTTGAATTGCCAATTGTTGAATCTAAAATATCTTATCAATCTGAAATAAATTAATTTAATTTGTAAGATTAAATTTCTGTTTTTTCTATTAAAATAATACTTATACGGCAAACATCTTGGTATTCTATAATTTTTTGGTCATAGCCAGAATTTTTTTTTCCAAGAGAGAGATTTTAACTTATAATGCCTTACTTTTAAGTAGGGGAGAGGGGGGTACCTTTGAACACTGTAAATATTTTCCCTTAAATAAATTAAATTTTTTAAATATATATGGCAGCACAGTACTACTGCTTCAATGTAACAAGAATACAAAGCTTTACTAATTTGCATGGACACTACTGTCTAAGCAAGATATGTATATTTTGCTTTCTTGAATCTAAACTTATCAAAATAAAGTTGTAAGCTTTTTGTTGATAATCTTGTATCCTTAAAATTATAATTTACTATTTAATACCTAAATAGAGATGTTAGCTTTAACTTATGTTATGAGGTTTGTTTTATTCAAATTCTCAAACCTAATTGAGTAAATAATTGTAATGCTAAACTCCATGTGATGGGGCACCATTGAACGGAAAAGTTGGGGCACCATTAAACGGAAAAGTTGGGGCACCATTAAAACTATGAAAGATACATTATATATGTATCTAGATATTATTATTGTTTAAATTTTTTTTAAACATGGAATTTAAGAGATTAATTAAGTGTTATTATACTTACTAATATGAAAGATGTACTCATGCAGGGCTTCAACTGCAGGCAAATTCAGAACACACAACAATAATTCATGATTTACAAACCCTAAACCCTGTTTCAT
Organism: Maratus speciosus; assembly: GCA_963932465.1. NCBI lineage: Eukaryota > Metazoa > Arthropoda > Arachnida > Araneae > Salticidae > Maratus > Maratus speciosus. The sequence goes on along the minus strand of OZ010794.1, from coordinate 69,980,531 downwards.
TTACAATGGTAAACATTATTTCTGGATTTCATAAAACAGGGTTTTATCCATTTTCTATAACAATTTGAATGTAAATGATTTCATTTTAGTTCAATTTCATGCAAAAGGAACTCTTGATTACGTTGGTCACATTAAATTGCTTAATATCAGGTTTCTTCGTAAAAAAGAACATACGATATATTTTACAGAGGCATCCGATATTAATTTGGTGGATTTTAAGGATATTATATAAAAAAGTTGCCACAATTAAACATAATTGGGGGGATATTCTGTTCTGTCTCAATAATGTACTTTGATGGATACAAATTTGGTTAAATAAAAAAATAGTAATTTCAGTTAAATGTAATTGTGTAATTTTACTCTTATTATTTTATATTTTGGAAAGATACAGTTTTTAATAAAAACTTACAATATTTTCATATTTTGTTTATTTGTTCAAAGGTGCCCCTAGCTTGTTCAAAGATACCCCTACATGGGGCAGGTTTGAACAGAAAACTTTCAGCTTTTTAAAGTCTCACAACATATTTAATTTATCTGAAAAACTGTAATCTTTTATTTCATATCATGCAGAATTACATTCTCTCTCTCACGAAATATTTAAAATTCAATAAATATAATTCATGAAATATGTGGATTTTTTAAAAAAATGTTCAAAGGTGCCCCCCTCTCCCCTACATGAATGGATCTTTCTCAGTTTATTTTGGGGGTGCGGAAGGATGCTCAAGGTTTTGAGGTTACTAATCTGGCTGCAGGCCACATAATTTTTTTTTTGCATGTTTCGGTTAGCTGGGCGCCAGTGTTATATGTACACACACATAGTGTTATATATACACATATATGTGTATATATAACACTGGCGCCTGGCTAACCAAAAAATATCTTTTTTTTATTAACTTCAATAGAGATGTGGGATTCATCTGATGTAGATAAATGTATGTTTATGATAACTTTTGAATAGATTTTCTTATTTTCTCTGTTTGTACTCATTTTTATTAAAATAGAATGATTATTTGTTTCCCTATTTTCTGCACACCTTAACTACTGTAAAATCTCACCTCACGAAATATAAATATGTCATTGACATTCAACAAGTTAAATGCATTTAATCATACTCTATAAAAAAAGGGCACAATGCTGTGGTTGCTAGGATCAAGAAAGCTGCTATGGGTAGGTGGTCTGTCATTGGTGAAGATCAAGTTGTCGGGACTGCCAATCTTTGACCTGACATTGTCCTTAAAAAGAATAAGGACATTCTTGCACTTGATATTACTGTTCCTTTTGAAAATGGACTTGAGACCTTATCTGAGGCAAGAAAGAAAAAAGAAGAGAAGTACAAGGACCTCGCTATTGAACTTTCTATTACCAACTGCATTGCTAAGGTCAAAGCTATTGTTGTTGGCTCCCTGGTATCCCAAGAATGATTGAATAGTTAGAAGACTCTGCTCCGACAAGTATGCGAAAATTATGAGATGCATTATTGTTAGTGAGACCACCTCATATTCCCAAAATGTTTATTCTAAGCATACTAGACTTGTTCCCCAGGATTTGTGGGGCTGACATTGGCAGCCATGCTATATTCTTTTTTCTGTATTTTTATTGTATGTTCAACCCCATCATTTTTTGATGCAGTTTGTAATTTTTATACTTTTTTTTATATATGTAAATAGAATAAATATATTGATAAGGTTCTGAGATAAAGAACCATAGATTGACTTAGGCCACATGGACACACACTCTTATCTATAGGTTACTTTTAATTGTAAATTCCAGACTCGTACTTTTTAACATTTTCCATAGTAATCCATAATTTTAACTAAGCCTAAAAGCAGCATTTTTGTTTATACAAGAAGTTTAACATAAAAGAAGATAGTGAGAGGAATGGGACAAGTCCAATTCCTTCTTTTTAATAAAAGGAATGCAAGTTGCTAATTCAGAAATATTTTTAGAGGATAATATATTAATTATAAAATTGATAATACTTAAAATACTTACATTTACTTAAAAAAGTAAATAAATTGAACTGACAATTTTTTAATGTCATCTGTGACTGGCAATTCTGAATTTTCCTTCCAGTGAAGCAGATACTGGAATTTCATATATTGTAGCATAGACATTAGCAACCTACAATCTTTGTTAGATTATATGTAGCCGACACTAGACTATTTGTGCATTATCATACTTAGTTTTATAGCTGTCCCATGCCTCCCTGTTAGTTTGGAACACATTTTGAAACTTAAATTTTTTTTAATTATGAAACTGTGTCTGCAAATTTTGTTTCTATATTGTTCAAGGACATTAGAAAATGTTTCATTTTGAATTCGATAAATTGAAATTTTTGAGTCAAAGTAGATATCTTATTTTTGTAAAAAGTGTCCCAATCCTCCCCACTTCCCCCCCAACTACTGATGCAGATAGAGGGATTTGTTTTAAATACTGGAAAACACTGAAAATACTTCATTGGTGTGCTAGGAATTTACATGATTTTTGTTTTTTTCACTTTGTGGGTGTCCCACTATATAAAGAAATATGGATGGTAAATTTTTTATACATGTTTTTTACCATCACTTTGAAATTAAAGCATTCATAACAAAATGAATAGCTTATAATGATATTCATTAAAAGGATAACGATAATTACGATTGACGATATTATAGGCCTGCAGGAAAAAAGTAAGGTTTAAAATGTGAAAAAAAAGGAAAATTTTGACGATGAACCAGGGCTCGAAATGTACTGGAGCAAACCGGAACGATGTTCCAGTTCATGAAATTGTGACAAATATTGCTCCGGTTCGGGAAAGCATGAAAAATATGGTTCAGGTTTGTCTAATTGTTAAAAAATATTATTAGTTTCATATATGTAGCTTAAAATGCTCTCCTTAACTTTTTTTTTCTAATTACTTAGCAGATTATAAGAATCTTGAATGCATTTTTTTAAATTGTTTTTTCTACGGTTAAACATAAATTTGCTATACAGTAAAGTCTCGATTATCCGAGTTAATATGGACTAAGCTCACCTCGGATAAGCAAAAAACTGGTATAAACCGGATTTACACAAACCGTCACCAATTAGGAGATTAAATTATAAATTTTCACTTAATTCATTAATTTTTATGGTACTAGTAACATTTCTTTGATGTACATTTCTGTTACTTTTAAGAAAAATGGGTAATGAAATTGTTTATTTGAGAAAGCCCTTGATAGTTTTTTGTTTGCTGAATGTCAATTTTGCTGCAGTATTACACTACTGCATAGCTACCAATTTCTAAGATTTTTTTTCTTACCCCTAAATCTTAACAGTAAATTTTGCTTAATTCAATCGCCGAAATCTAACAATTCTCAACGATTAAATATGGCAAAAATTTGTATTCAATTTTAGAGATAACAAAACCGTACAAATTGGCAGCTATATGATTCTATAGTGTCATGAAAATTGCAGGTGTAGCCTCTTCTTTTTCTCAAAGTATTAAACAGTTTTTTTCAATAGAGCTTATACCTTTGGAATGGATCATTTTCTTCTGATGGACTGATGACTTCCATTATTATGAAACAGCCGTTATAATTGAAGTGTTATGTGAAGATGAAAGAGCAGTCGTAAAAAGTTAGAACTCTGATTTTCTGGTCAGAATGGGGAAAAAATGGCCTATGAAATTACGAAACTTGAAACTACGAGGAAATGCTATTGAAATTGATCGTAATTATGAAACTATGAGGAATTATATTGTTACTGAAATTACAGATTGAGTGAAAATTCGATTTTGTTTTCTTCCCAAAATCTGAATTTTGGCGAAAATGCTGCCAAAAATTCGGCCAGACTGAAACTATCTGTATTAAAAAAATGTCGTTTGCTCTTTGGAAAATTTCAACATTATTCATTGATTTGAGCTCCATCGGCTCAAACGAGAGACACTTTATTTATTGCTATGAACTTTACTATTTATAATTATCAGTCATGACTAGTGTTATCAGGTGCTCAAAGACCTATTCCGTGGAATCCCCTGCACAGGACGCCAAATGTCCTAATTTTTCATGATGCATAAATTCTTCTAAATTCCTTTTAGTACCATGCTATTCATTAGTCTATATAGGTGATATCACCCATCCTGGGAACACGTTTTGTGGCATATGGTTAGGGCAAACCCCCAAGCCTAGGGTAATATAGGTGAAACTAAATAATCCTGTGTATAAAGGAACATTTTTATGGTTCTTCTGAAAGGAATAGTGTACAAATCTACTTGCTAAAACCTAGCCCCTAGCCATTTTGTTTTTATAGATATATATAAAACCAATGCATTTTGATTAACAGAACTTGTGAAAACAGAAAATGTGTATAACGGAATCTTACCTGAAACGTAAAAAGTATGTTTCCTTGCAGAAGCAATACCATACAGTTATAATTACTCAATCGGAACCCCCCCCCCCCCCAACGGATGTGTGTTTCGATCTCTAGCGATGACACTTTCACAAATTTTAATATACAGTCGAACCTCGTTATCCCGACACTCTAATGACCAGAAAAAAAAGTGTCGTCATAAGCAGAGTGTTGCGGTAACTGGAGCTAGAGAAAAATACGTTTTTAAAAAGTTGTATTTTTAAGTAATTTAAAACAATTTTAAATTAATAACTGTTCTTGCAGTTTTAAGCAAAAAGAAACATTATTATTAAACAAAATAAAAACAAAATTGAAAGTAATAAGAATCAGATTTATGATGACTTGTTTTTTATTGTGTACATGAAATATTGATGAATTATAGTTTGCTTATCTCTAGATGTGCTTCCTACAATTCTTTTTTCACTATTATACATTGAATTGTAATCTATATTCGTTGTTTCAGAAATGGATGTTAAATAATTCCCGATCGTTTCAATGCAATGCTTCGGTTTTAGTCAGATGAAAAACGGCATGTAACCACAAGAAAGCGCCGACTGACAAGAACAAAAAGACCGCAAGTTGACTGATACTGGTCTATCTGGAGCTTAAGTGGGTCATTCATAGTGTGTGGTTTTATTTATTCAGATAAAAGATTGAAAAAAAAATTTCTCATTTATCTCAATGGGTATTTTAGACATTTTGCGAAAAGTTTGGCTAAGCCATTTTTTACCGCTTAATTTCCGTGCTTATAAGATGGGTTATGAAAAATGGACAATTTTCTTAAACCGTTGGGATATCCGGAGTTGAAAATTATTCAACGACGCAAAATATGGAGTTTATTTACAATAAAATCATATACAGAAAATCCGGGCTTTGAAAAACTGTCATGATCAGCGGAGTGACATGAAAACCGGGTGTCGGGATAACAAGGTCCGATTGTATAAGATTATTGTGTTTATTTAACAGAGTAAAATGTTCCAGATGAAATTTTAAGTGACTAAAGAAAGGTATTTTTGTTTAATTTTCCTTCTATAAGGAACATGATTATTTTCCGTTACAGACAGGTACAGTTTTTATAGGGTTTACTGAATTTTTATGTGCCAATTTAGAAGCCACTATCCCACTTTTTGTGACAGTGACCGGGCAACACTAGTCATGAGACAAACTCAAGACGTGAGAGCAATTTATAAAGCAAGGAATGCATATATGACTAAACTCTGAAGATGCTTTTCATGTGCTCATTAAGAACTGCCGACTCAACAGTAATATTCTACTATTTTTACAATCTATTTTCAAAGGTCCTCTGTTATATAGTCTTGCCAGAGCTGTAGTTGATGTCTGGTATAAGTTCTTTTATCCTAGTTTTGAACTTTCTATTTCTCATTCCTACATAAAATTGCACTGTTCCATCTTCTTTGGTGAAAGGTTTTTCGGTTAGCTGAAGGCCAGTGTTATATATGTATATACATACATATATGTAAATATACATATATATATACATATGCACATATTGTATATATGCACACATATATATATGTAAATATATATGTATATATACATATATATGTATACGTAACACTGGCGCCCGGCTAACCGAAAAGTACTGGTATTTCATATACCCCTGACAATTGATTCGTGTCTATTTTCTGACATATTATGTTTTTTAATTTTGCAGATGGTTTTGCAACCTTGGATTTTTGTATTTTGAAATTACTTTTCTTTTTATTCTATAAACGCTTAATTTATTTATTGTGCTTTCTTTATAGCCATTGCTTCTTGCGATGTTATATATCTTACTTATTTCGTTATTAAAACTAGGATCAAAGAACCAGACTTGCGAACCTCTGAAAATGAGAAATCGTAGCACACAAAATTTAAATTAATCTGGAGGTTGGTTTTTCGTGTTACACAGCCATCTTTTGACATTCGTAAAACGAATAAGGTTTCAGTCTTTCAATTCAATATAGTAAATTTTTTCCTTTGAAAATGTTTATATGGTTTTTAGAGTTTCTGTTCGTTTCACAGCGTTTTTTTTTTATTTATAAGAGGAGCCTGGTTCCAATTTTTTAGCCCAGTGCAGTAAATTGACGAAATTCGGGACTTTTTCCTGCAGTCATTTCAGGATATTCACAATTTTTCTGCAATCGTAATTCACATTTTTCTATCACGATTCTTTGTTGAAATACACACTTTTACCATGAACTTTTGACGAAATTCGCATCTTTCTTTTTTACCATGAACCTTTGTCGAATTTTGCTTTTTTTCAGCGAACCTTTTGACGAAGTTAATGTTTTCTTTCTGCGATCTTTCGGTGAAAATTTGCGTTTTCTTACCGATCTTTCGATGAAATTTGCATTTTCTTACTGACCTTTTGACGAAATTCGAGTTTTCTTTCTGCGATATTTTGACAAAATTCGCACCATGGAAAACAAAATCTCAAATCTTCCTCGGAGGGGGGGTTGGGGGTGATTTTTCTATGCGGGCATTTGTCCAAATTTGCGGTAGTTTATCGCAAATCGTGCGATTTTGCACACTGTTTTAAACCTTGCCCCTCAAAGAACCCCTTTCCAGAAATCTCCTTCCCCGCTCTTTTCCAGAAATTCTTAAAATGGCACCTTGTTTCTAAGGAAGCGAATTCCTGAATAAATATTTACAGAAACACGATTCACTCGTGGTTAATATACATATAGTGTTTTATGTTAAGAAGTTTGTTTTGCAGCCCAGATTTTTTTTTTTTTTTATGAGCATTTTTTAATGTCTGAATTTTCGGACTAATGGCCAATTTTTTAAAACTTTCGGAAATGAATACTTTGAAATTTTGGAAATTTCGCAACAGAATCACTCCTGAAAAGTATGCTGTGCGGGATAAAAATCGCATTTGTGTCTTTTGCAAAAAATCATAGTTTAAGACCGATTTTCGTAGCATCGTAGTTTATAGGTCCAAATCGTAGCAACTACGATTTTTTGGTAGCAGTTGGCAGGTCTGAAAGAACATATAGCAGGCATCAAACACAGCAAGAAAACTACAGCTTTGGCCAGACTATATAACAGAGAACCTTTGAAAATAGATTTTAAAAATAGTAGAAAATTTATCCATCAAGATCTTATTTGCCATCTATCATCAGAGGAACCCTGTAGCAAAAAATTCTCCAAGTGTCTGCAACAGATACTTCAGGGGCAGAAAATAATCTGCCAGTAAAATATTATAGAATTGAAGCATTAATTAATCAAGCGATCACTTACCTTTGTTATTATGCATTTTATTAATTTTACTAATAATAATCTTAAGTTTTTGTATTAAGTAATAAAGAGCTAAGCATAATATAAAGCGAAATAAAGGTTCGATAGAAAAATAATCTGCAAGCAAGAAAAGAAAATCTGCGACACCCGTCTCGAACTTTCTGCTACCGGGCAGAGGAATAAACTTAATTTTTCTCAAAGTTTTTATTATTTAAATAAAGAGAAACATAGTAGAGTACTGCTAATTTGCAAGCGCCTGTAATCTGTATATTGTACATATGAGGACGTGAGTTTCAAAACTTGCTTTATCTAAAATTAAAAAAATCAAGTTTTCTCTATCAATCTGAGAAGAAAAAAAAAAAAAAAGAAAAGAAAACTAGTTTCATCATCTATTTATGCCATTGTAAAATCTTGGTTTACAATAAAAGCCAATGGATGCAGTCAAGAGGTTTTTCACTATTTCCCAAAATTTGATTTTCTGGATAAGGCGACTTTTGAAACTTACATCCTCATATGAATATAAACAAAAAGTTTAATTCTGTAAAAAAAAAAAAAAATTAACGGCAACAGTTTTTAAATTTTCTTCTCCAGCTTTAATCTTATTTCAGATACCTACTTATTATAAATAATCTACTTTTGTTTTTATAATTTAAAATGATTACATAAAAATATTTATTTGAATTACAGTAAATTTAAGAAATTCTATCTGTTAAAAAATTTATTCGGTACTTACATATTATCCAGGCCAGGTCATATTCACTGTGCCAACACTGGTGGCAAACATATTAATTCACTAACTATTACTTTATTTACTTTCAACATTTGAATGCACAGTTAATATTATAGAGTTGCCATATTAAAGGTAATGGCAGAAATATTTAAATAAATGCGTATAACTATATCATATGATATAGCATAGATATATCATTGATATACAATAGACTCCCTCAAATCCGCACAGCTTGGAACCACAGGTTGTGCGGATTTTAGAATTTTGTGAATTTCCAGTCATTGCTTTGTTTACAATTTTTAAACAATAATTTGAATGTAATAATGCAATTAAAATTATAATGAATGCTTGCAACATAGTAAAATATTGAAATACTTAAGTAATAAACTAAAATGATAAAAAGAAAGATAATTTTAAAATTGATTAACTTATTAAAAGTAAAAGTCAAATAAATAATTAATGTATAATTAAATATGCTTAATAAATATGAGATACATTTTCCTTGAATTATTCAATGAAACTTGCCTCATAAAGGTAACCTATTAATTCACATCAATATCATAAAGTAAGGGAGTTTTATTTCAGGTTTAACCAGTCCTAATAACCAAAAATGCTTGATTGATATATAAATATATTCAGTAACAAGATTGTAATTACCAGTGATATCTTCATTTTTTTCACAAATTTATACTTGCTTCATGAAAAACCATGAGTTAAGTCATATTACCGAGAATTACATATTAAAATACATGCGTAATGATGTAAAACTGAACAATTGTGTAATTTTGCTCGTCAATCTGAACTGGAAGTTTCATTGTTTACATCTGTGATGATGTGCGGATTTGAGGGAGCCTACTGTACTAAGTATATTTATAATATTCATTCTTGTGAGCATAACAAACCACTGGAAATAAAAATTACCATCATTAATATAGTTTATTGCTAAAAGCCATCAAATTGGTGCTATATATTTAATAAATGTAGGGTAGATGTGCCAGTAATGGACACCCTTAAGGAATTTCTTTAAAAATTATTTTTTTATTAATAGTTATAATTATTCCAGTTTTTTCAATATTATATTAATCTATCAACAATATTTAACCATTTTTATAGCCTCATTTCCCCATTTGGATAGAAATTTAATTTTAAATAACAGAAATATATCAAAACACCCAAAAGCCCAGTAATGGACACCCTCTGGCCCAGTAATGGACACCCCATAAAAAGTAATAAACATAATTATTTTTATGACTGTATTTAGAACCAGAATTTAATGAATACTTACTAATGAAACAAAATAGTTATTTTTAAATAAATTTAACAATTAGGATACCAGTAATTAATAAAATATTTGTGATAATCATTTACTGTTTACATCAATTATTGTAATTATCAGAAGATCGATGTTTTAATTGTTTTAGATGGATAGTTTAAAATACTACATATCAGACAATTACAGCTATCAAATTATTGAAACAGTGGTGGATTTGATTTAAAAGGTAATAATAATAACAATAAAAAAAAAAAGTTTTGTAATATTAATGTTTAGTTTTGTGTCACTATTTTTAACAATCTTCCAGAGATTACTTGATATACCATTTATAATAATTAATATTACAAGTATGAAAGAAATGATATTGTGAGTTAAATATTTTAAATACTAAATAAAATAATTTCAAAATAAAACTGTAGAACTGATGTTTGAGGCCACTGATCTGCAGATTTACTAGTTTCATGAATATTACCTATAACTTTCATTAATAGTATTACATTTTTTTTAATAAGGAAACATTTAAGACAGAAAAAGGATTTTTAATAGCTTCTGTAACTTAATTGTTTTTATTTAAACGGAGAGGGGTTAAGCCCCATGAGCCCCTCTTTGACCGTGCTCTTAAACAGTATTTTCTGCTTCCTGGCTGGTTTGATTGGCAGATTATAAAATATGTGAGTTATATATATATGTATATATTATGTAATAAATAAAATAAAATATCAAAATTTTATTAATCACATAAAATAACTTAAAAGCAGCTACAGTAAACTCTGCCTAAGGCGGAATCGGTTGGGACTGAGAAAAATTTCCGTGGTAGACAATATTTCGGCTTATGCAAAAAAAAACTCCCCCCCCCCCCCCAAAAAAAAAAAAAAGAAAAAAAAACTCGATCTTTGACTATCTTTCATTGATTTTTCTGACTCAAAAATCGATTGAAAACTGAAATTCTAAAAGATTCTTTGTCTTTATAGATAAATGAGAAATGCTATTCAATTTCTTAGTACTGCTGTAATACATGCGAATTGGAAGTTTACACTCACACACACACACAAAAAAAAAGTTAATAATAATAATATTAACAATAACAAACTTCGAGAATGAGACAGAATGTTTTTATTTTGAATTTGAGTACAATCATAAAGTATAATATATTGTACTTTAGAAAATATATATTTTCATAAATTTGTATTCTACTAGAAATAACTTTTAAATGCAATTTTTTATAGGAAAAAATGACATTAGTAAGAATTATTTAAAATTTAAACAGTTTCTGTTCTTTTGAATTAACTTTTTCAGAGTGTTACGGAATTTAACTAACATCCTCGACATTGAGTATTTGACTTAACAATTTTAAAGTTTGATAAACGAAATGCCTTTTTTAAAATATACTTTTTTCCACCTTATGCAAAATTTTGGTTTCGGTGGGACCTTAAAATCCTTTCCGTTTCCACGTTAGATAGATTCCGCCTTATGCAGCATGAATTAATGTAATTTTCTATGGGTTCGCCGGGACTTCAAGAATTTTCTGCGGTAGACAGATTTCCGGCTTACACAGAGTCCGCCATAGGGAGAATTTACTGTATTTATAAAAGTTTTGGTGTTATTACATTTTGGTAAGTATAATTTAAAAATTAAATTTGATTATTTAGGTTTGCAGTTAAGCAAAAGTATTTTATGCATCATAAACATTACTAAAATTGCATTTTTAGCAATGTCTACATGGGGCGTCCATTACTGGAAAATGACTAATTAACCATCCCAGTAATGGACACCCCCTCTTAAAACCTTAAAAAGAAATGAAATTTTGTAATTAGCCATTAGTATATAAAATTCAAAGTTTTCTATTGCTACTCAAACAAAAACATTCAAATTTTGCAAGAAAATAAATAATATATAAATTAATTAAACGAAGCCAGCTCTTAACCTCTTCATTAAGATTTTCACAGAAAAACAGCAAAACTTTGAAACATTATTTTCTGCTTCCTGATTGGTTTGATTAAAAGTGTCAACGATAACATAGATTTATAAAACATACAAGGGAGAATTATAAAAAAAATAATTAAAGCTAAATATTTATTAGTTATTTTTTTATGAACCAAAAACATCAAGGGGTGTCCATTACTGGCACATCTACCCTATATACTAAATTGTTATTTTGTATCATATCAGTTTGCTTAAATATTATTTATCATTTTAAACAATGATTTGTATATTAAATTACCATTTTGATTATGATTGACAAACCTTTTTGGCAATCTATCTATCTGCTCCGGATATGCAAGTATACCATTTATTCTTTCAAAAATATATTTGTGCTGAAGAATGATTGATTACTCACGCAATAAATGTAATCTCTCATCTAGAAACAGTTACAATTTATATAATAGAATTTAAAGTAAAACAATTATTTAAATAAAGACCAACAATTAATTTCTTAATGTTTATAAATATAAAAATCAATGAGTTCTTATTTAATCTTTACACAGCTATTTAAAATATTTGGCAAAGAATATTTAAATTTCTAAAAGCAAAATTTTGAGGTTTAGCATACAATAAATAGATACTTTTATGTTAACTAAGCACAAATCTTGTCAGGGAGAGAGAGAGAAAATAAAAAAAAGATTGAGCTATTGGTGAACCAAAAATAAAAAGTATATATATATATATAACCATTACAAAACAACACAAATCTTATATATATTATTATTACTATTAGGTTTGGCTCACCAACAGCAGCTTCTATTTTCTTTGTTGATGTGAAAATTAGAAACAATACTTTTATCATGTTTTACAAATTTCTCCGATACTCTCACCTTAAAATAAATAAAAATACTTTACAGTTAGCAAGACTGCAATCATTCCAGATTAAGATTTAAAACAGTTTAATATTACAAAAAAGCAACAACCAATAAGCAAAGCAAAAATATAAACAAATACATTTTATTAATTACAAACACATGAAATATGCAAAAAAATGTTCACAATCTTATATTAGCTTCCGATATTGCTAAAATTCGCATTACTATTATAAATAATAATAGTATCATCGTGAGTGAAAGCCAGAAACATTTTAGATTAACAAGTTTGATAATAATTAGTTATAATACGCACGCTACAACTAAAATCACTTGATACATTTATTGAGTTGTTAAAATAGGACTTGTCTCTCAGCAATAAATGAGAAAATGATCATTATGTAATGTTATATCTCTTATATTTGCACATCTTCTGATTAAATTAAGAGCTATTCTGTGCCGTTTCAAATTCAGTCCTTATTTGAGTCAACATCAAATTGTTTGGTAACAGATTTTGTTGAATATCTCCACATAAACGAGGTGACTTCTTTTTAATAAACGGAAGCCTCAAAAGATCAATTTTATGGTTGCGCCAATGCACTAAAATTTTGAACGAAGAAATTTGACAAAACTTTTTTCGATATCAATAAAATCCGTTTACGAACGACGCTTTAAACCACTTTAAACTTAACGACTTGATTTACCGTTAGATATACAAACATCGTCGTGTCACGTGACTTTTTAAGCTTACCGTTAGATATGCAAACGTCACATCTTTCCTGTCAGAAAAACTTGATCTGAAGAGCCAATCAGAGCAATGCTAACCGCTATATCTAGCCGCCTGTGGTGTAGTTGACTAATTACTTTTATTATTTATTTATTAAACTACTGCAGTGGTGATATGACTAGTTCTCTTTTATCCGTTGTTGCAATACTAGCTATCAGACAGCCATTAACAGAAACAGAAACCAAAGAATCTATGCTAAATTTTTGTGAATTATTCCAAAATCAAAATGCGTCAAATTTTACTTAATAAATTTGTTAATTTTTAATCATATTTAAGTGCTAGATTTTCGAATTTTGAATAATGATTTCTGTTGCTTTATTTTTTTATATAAAGAAATGTCTTGTTTTGTTAGTTGAAATTTTTCTGTTGCTGCAGGTTTATTGAATGATTCATTATTAATGAATGAATTATTCTAACGTGATTCGTTCATTGTGTTGGCGTCTCTTTACTTTTGCGATAACCTGGACGAAATAGAAATTAGTGTACTCTGATTCTAACAATAGCTATTTTTTTAAATCAGTTTACTGATCCATACTCTTTACTAAAATGAATTAATGGTAAGATATGTTTCTTTGGTTATTCTTCTACTTAAAATTCTACAGCTTGCGATTTGATCGTATCATGGCACAGCATTTTGTGTCCAACTTTCATTTTTGCTGCCATTTATAGACATTTAAAATATTCGGCACACAGATGAATAAATATTTAACAAGCCGAATAGTAACTATCATGCCCAATACTGTAATATTTTAGAATTTAAAGATGTTAAAATTTGATAAACAATAATTTTTTTTACAAGTAAACTTTACACTATAAAAACTATATTTTGAATTATTATTTAAGTAAACTTTTTTAGTTAATAAATTTTTAAATTTCATGGTTGTGAACATAGTTTTCTTATATTCTAAAACAAATTTTTTAAAATCAAGGATAAATTTTGAAGGATTTGGAAGAAAAATTTTACCATCATATACTGTTTATTAGTCAGAAAAGCACTAAAGTAAAAAATATATGAATACAGTACAGAACCATTTATCCGGAATGGTTGGGGTCAGATGTATTCCGGATAACTGGTTTTCCCGGTTAACTGGTTGGGCATTAAAGCAGCATCCATTTGATAAGTTTTATGGAATATATCTGGTTGTGGCATTATTTCTGATTTTAAATTATTAGATTACATGGATTAAAAATCAGATGTAAGAAAGATCAAAAGTTACCCAGAGTTTGAAAGGAGGTAATTTATGGGAATCCCAATTACCAATACCTGGTACCTTATACAACTTGAACTAAAAAAATTAATTAAAAAATATCAGAATGTTTGTTAAATAAAATGAGGAAAAGTAACAGTCGCAATTCTTTAAAAAATAACACATATTTTAAAATGCTATTAGATTATCTAATCTAAAATTAATACAAATTAAAGTTATCTTAAAACATGCTCGAAGTGACTTCCTTCGACTTCCCTGGTACCAATTTAAAGCTATTTATATAAAGAATGCATGTATGATATTAAAACAATGGTAAATTTTTATTTTAATACTGTTTATTATATTTAAACAGAAAATATCACCCTCAAAAATTGGCTTACTGTAATGGGCCATAAAAAAAATGGCCCATCATAATTTTTTTTCAAACTTGCTAAAAACATTGCTCCATATGTATACTTTAAACAGAAAAAAAATTGGAGAGGTAAAATTTTTCATTAAAGAAAAATAGCTTTTTACACATAGGATGTCATTTACCTAACAGTGACTATCTTAAAACACGTAAGTATCTTTGGTTTAACAAATAATGTTTAAAAATATTTTTTTCTGGCATATGAATTAATGTATGAGCATCAATATATAAATAATTCAATTTAGAAATACCAATCAGCAGTTAATTATACTAAAAACACATACATATTAAAATAACAGTAAATTTTCATTTCAATACTTTTTATTTCATATAAAATGATAATATGTATAATTCTCAAAAAAATATATATAATGGAAAATATTTAGAAGGAAAAAGAGCCATAAAACATATTTTTTTGAAATATGGCAGAAATACTAGCTGTAAATCAGTTGAATTCAAATAAAAGATTAAAAATTAATATTAATGAGTTGATTGAGTTGATATTAGTTATTCAGTTCACTGCCAATTTCAATTTAAATGAACAAATCTTGACAAAATGAGTACACAAATCTTGTGTGATACAAATGTACAACAAAAACATCAAATATGTTTAAAAATAAGACTTAGATAAAACTTATATGAAACAAATTTACATAAAATAAGAACAGGATACTTACATGGATATAACTTTATAATATATTGTTGAAAGGAACTTGATAATATGTTGTTGAAAATTACCAAGGATTTAATCTGTCTTGAAGTTTAAGAATAAGAGTTGAATTGCTGTATGCTCCTCTGGAGCATATAGCTGCATATGTTCTTCCTGTAGCAGTCATTGGGGTAGACATTACTTTCATTATATGCTCATATGGAATCCAACAAACATCTGAAGATTTTGGCCATGAATATGATGAACTAGGACCATGAGGATGCATGAACATAATTTTATAGTCATTGAATTCCTCGCAGTAATCTGAAATCTTACCAATCCACCAATTAACACCATATACACATGCAACATATTGTTCACTTTTAAATGTTTGTGGTTTGTCAGTTTCACTAAATCTCACAGTAGCAATAAAATTTGTTGAGGAGCCTGATACCCTGGAAACCAGTTTTTGGCCTTTATTTATTGGCACAAAGCTGTGATTAACCCTTGTTCCTACGATTGTATCTGCCTTTGCATACCTATCTGCTAACTGACTATTTGCAATTTCAATTTCAGATTTTGTTATAAAAAAACTTTCAATTCCTTTAACATATTCTTTTGCAAATGTATACAGATCAAATGCATTTAAGATACCATCTTTGAATGGACGCTGAAGACTTGCTTTGGTGGCCATGCGTTTTATGGTGCCGCCTATTCCATCACAAGCTCCTTTTCCGTGGCAAGAGGCAAAAAAATGCCATTCAGCTTTCACACCATGGTCTTCTTCATGATGGCAGAGATTAATAAAATTTTTATAATTTTTGTATTGGGCTGATGATCCATCACTAAAATATTTTATGTATTTAATCTGCGGAATTTGTGAAATTAAATAATTGACAATTACTTTTTGAAAAGCCCAAAATGTAGTAGTGTCATGAAGTAAATGTTCGCTTATTGCACACATAGGAATAGGTTTCACAGTATCAGTGATACTGTCCCTTATATAAGCAAGAAAGGGGTGAACTGTAACCTGTTCTTTTTGCCAATGGATATTTTGAATAGCATCTTGCACAATGCAAGTATAGTTTTCAGAAAAATCAGCTGAAATAATAGCAGTTTCTGTATTCAATTCATCCTTTGTTTTCTTGAAATATAAACTTTGTGATTTTGCAAAAAAGTGGTGTGAACATAAAGCAAGGAGTTTTGTAATTAAATCATCAACAAATTCATCAACAGGCATAATCACTTTTTTTAATTCTGCTCCATCAGTCTTTACCCACTGTTTATAAATAATATCATTACTCATTTCCAATTCATCTGAGCCTATTAAATCTTTCTTTAAAATATCAGGAGATGGACATTTATCACACCTGTGCAACATGCATTCTTCAGATTCAATGCAACAAACAAGTTTTTTAGCAGTGATATGTAGTCATTGATATGAATAGCATGAAGCATAAGTTTAATATTTTGATGGTATACACACACACAGACAGAATGAATACCTTTGCTTCCAGCAGTAACACATTCTCTTGGACGTAATGAGCAAAACTTAGACAATCCAATTTTTAAGTCATGTTGTTCTTTAAATGCAATATATAAGTCCTTTAAATTGTGCAAAATCAATCTCTTTTGTTTTAATATTCTGCCGTTTTCAGTTGGAACAGATATGAAATCTTTTTTTCCAGGACACATGCGGCTGTTATTATCATCATAATAAAAATTAATAACTTTTTCTATAACGTCTGGACTCAGTTTAACACTTTTTCTTCCACTAGGCATCGATAACATCCCTTCTGTTGTTTTAAACTTCCTTGCCTTTTTTACAAGATACTGTGTAGTATTAAAATAAGTCATTGTTTGCTGTATTGTCCATGAATCTGGAACTAGTGTTAGAATTTGAACTTTTTCTTTAAAACATGCGTTTGTAAACTTCTCCAATAATTTATCCATCATAGATGTGCAGTCAGGACAAGTTGTGTCTTTACTATTTTGAGGCTTATTTATGGTTTCAACACCTAATACTGTAGCTGCTTTAGTTGCAACACACTTAGTTATTTTTGAAACTTTCTTTTGCATGTAATTAAGTTTTCTCTTTGAGGTACGCCTACTTACCTTTATTGGCGATAACAATTCACAACTTTTGTTTAATTGTTCTATTACTACTGTGGGTTCATTAAAATCTGAATCAGAGGGGCTTTCTGTTCCTGAGGTGGTTATCCTGTCAACAATAGACATTTTTTTCATATTTACTGATGAATAACAGGAAACACACAATTTTTTTCCTGGAATGAGGATATCTGGATTTGTTTTAGACATATCTAATGATATTGTTTTTAGTGATTTTGCTCTGATGCTATTTGGATGTTTATTAAATGGATCACAACACTGTCTCTGTCTTAAAATATACCATTTTAGATATTTATCCTTGTGAACCTTGCATATACTATTTCCATGGACAAAGCATTTTTCATCTGGGATTACATAATGCAATCTTTTTTTTTAATAATTGCAAATCACATGAAGACAATTGAAGAACAGGAATCATATCAGTACTCAATGAAACACCAAGTTTCTTGCATACAAAACACTCCATGTCCACTGTAGAATCTTAAGCACAAAATAACTATTCTATGCCAGTGCGTACTACATTGAAAACATCAACAGAAATGATGTTTAAAAGGGATAGTCAAATTTTTTTGTACATTATGATGTAATATTTCATCATACTTTAATTACAACCAATTAGAAAACAGATGACGATACAGCAGCAATCTTTTCCCAAAATTGCATCAGCATACAACATGATGCAATAATTCATAAATTATGTCAAATATTTTTTTTATTTAAAATTTTATATATAATGCAGTTTATAATAAGCTTGCCTACAAAAGGTTTCAAAAATTTTCAACAAAAGATTTGTTGGATACATTATGATAAAATTGCATAAACATATAACATGATGCAATATTACATCAGGATAGAAGATGATGCATTATTACATCATGTTTTGAATTCAAATAATAAGGAAAATAGATTATGCAAGATTAGCATTCATTTCATGAATTCTGTCATTCTTAGTATGTAAATTTATTGAAATAGAAAATACGTAAACAGACATATTTATATCTGAATATTTAATGCAACTTGAATGATGTAAATACATGCATACAGCAGAATTTTTCTATAAAGTCACATACAAATGTAAAACTTTTTAAGTGAGCAATTTTTAAAGTAAGAAATAGAAATTTAGGTATAAAAATTGAATTTCTTGCATGAAAAACGTTTTGAATAGATTCCACATATACCCATGCCATGCAGTAAAATCTCATTTATATATATTGCATTTAAAGGTTTTTCACAATTATACATTATATTCTTTATTTATTTTCTTATTTTCTTCAGTGTTAAATTTTTTCAATTATACATTTTTAGCAATGACTTCTTTTTTTTTGGCCATTATTTCTTAAATCAGGGATACAGTACCGGACCTCAAATCCGGACTTGTCGGGACCGCGGTCGTTCCGGATTTCGGAATTTTCCGGATTTTAGGTCCTCAACCAAAACAATAAATAAACAGATACAGTACATATCCTTGGCAAAATTTTACATGCCAAGTAATCTATACCGCGAATTGCCATGTTAAGCTTAGTGTAAATAAAGCCAAAAATACAAATTACAAAAAGTAATTCAAAATAAAAATAAGTTTAAAAAAAATACTATTACTGCATATTCTTAGAAATATTAAAGCATTTTTTAGAAAATGGAAATGCGTTGTTGCTCGCGAGTTAGGCCTAGGAATCTATATCGCGGATTGCCATATGAGGTATAAGTAAACAAAAATAAATTAAAAAAAAATAATTTAAAATAAGGATAAGAATTTTTTTAATCCTGCACATCACATTATCAGAGTTGTATAATATAGACGCACGCCGTGCGCGGAAAATTTTCCGCAAAGTTCGGAACTTTACGGAAAATTTCTTTGGAAAAAAAAAAAGTAAATTTTGTTCTTTAATACCGAAAAATTAAAAATGTCCCCCAATTTTATGTACGATTTATTTATTGTTTGACAGGGGTGATTCTGTTCCGAATTTTCCGAAAATTTAAAGCATTCGGTCCCGAAAATTAAAACAAATCGGCCGTCAGTCCAAAAATTCAGATATAAAAAATATCACTGAAATATATTGTGGATTTCAACAAATGGTCGCCGAAAATAAACGAATTCCGTCAATCGTTCGCAGAAAAAATAGCCACTTTTGTCAAAACATAGCGGAATAAACGCGAATATCATTAAAGGACCGCGGAAAAAACGCGAATTTCTTTAAAGGATCGTGGGAAAAAAATATTCTTTTATCAAAGAATCGCAGAAAAAATACAAATTACGTCAAGGAAGAGCAGGATAAAAAACGAATTTCGTAAAAGCATAGCGGAAAAAGCACGAATTTTGTCAAAGGTTCGTGAAAAAAAACGCAAATTTCGTAAAAGAATCGCGGATAAAAACTAATTTCGTTAAAGAATCGCGAAAGAAACACAGATTTCGTAAAAAGGTCGCGGAAACAGCGCGCGTTTCGTCAAAGAATCGCGAAAGAAACACGAATTTCCTCAAAAGGCCACAGAAAAAACGCGAATATCGTCAAAGGATCGCGAAAAAACAAATTTTATCCAAAAATACGTAAAAGAAAAAACAAATTTCGCAAAAGCATAGCGGAAAAAGTTCGAACTTTGTCAAAAGATCGCGAAAAAATGCAAACTTCGTCAAAGAACCGCGGAAAAAAAATTAATTTCGTTAAAGTATCGCGAAAAAACGCGAATTTCGTCAAAAGATCGCGAAAAATCCCAAATTTCGTCAAAGGATAAGAGAAAAAAAGCGCAAATTTCGACAAAGAATTGCGAAAAAACCCGCGGAAAATCGGAAATTTCGCTAAATGATCGTGGAAAAAATGAGAATTTCGTCAAAGTACCGCAATAAAAAATCATCTGTCTCTTTAATGATGATACCTATGGATGGACCTCTCCTTACAAAATGTGATTCAATTGTTTCAGAAGCAATGTCCATTATTGCATTTTGTGAGAAGAGGTCAAAATATTAAGGATTGGGCTGTTTCTAAATGCATTGACAAAATAACTGATAAGAATTCACCCTTTCTTATCATGGATTTTTAGCTTTATAATTTTTTAGCCAACATAATTATTCTGTAATTAATATTAATGCATTTTAAATTTAATTAAATTATTTATTACATTTAATTATAATATTTTCGTAATTATTTTGAAACTACTGTTTAAAATCCATACCGTCAAAGTAGCATAACACGTTATTTTATTAAACATTAAATTAATTTGCAGAAATTTTTGACCAATATTTATGTGCGCAGAAAGTTTTTGGTTTTATACAAGTCTGCACATTATTAGGAACATAAAAACATTTTTTAGAAAATGAAAATACATCGTTGTTTGCGAGAACCGAATTAGGCTAATTGACGAATTTCTTTCAAATTTTCAGCAAATTACAATAATAGTGAATTAGCTTGTGTAACAAATTTTTATTAAATTTTGATAAGTTATTTGAAAGCTAGGGTACCTCTAAAAAAAAAGGCCACTAGATGAAAAGAAAGTAAAGAAAAACGACATATCTATCCGTTGTTTGTTTTGCTTATTCAACATGTTTATTTAACTGCGTGAAGTGGAAAGTCAACGTTATCAGAATGTGATCATTAGCTTTCGATGAACAGCTTGTTTTGTTATGGAGAAAGGAACTTTGCATAGATTTTTTTTTCTCTTTGAGTTAAAGAAAAGAATTTTTTGGTACGGTGCTTACAAACAGAATTTTTTCGAAAAATGAAATTTGTTGAACATATTAAAAGTGGGGGGAGGGCGTTGTAAAATATTTTTACATATAAATTTTATAAATATATTCTACGAACCTTTTTAAAAAATAATTCTTTCTTGTGGTTATTTATTTATTCTTTTTACATTTTCTATATAAATGAAGAAAAGGGTTTCTTTTTAAAATAAATTTAAAATGTGTGCACACACTAACTACGATAATTCTGTTAGAAAATTTGGATTAAAACTGATGAATGAAAAACATTGCAATAAAATAAAATTGCCGAGTCTAGTTTGGCTCGGCACTGTGTTACTCGCGCAAGTAGCGCCATCTATGGACGTTTTTATGAAATATTTATTCGAGATCATCGCGGAATTTCAGTTTTCTTTTTTCCATTCCGGATTTTGGGTCGTCCGGATTTTAGGATTCCGGATTTGAGGTCCGGTACTGTATTTACATGTTTTAAGATAGTCACTGCTTAGTAAGTGACATCCTTTGTGTAAAAAGCTATTTTTTTTAAACGAAAAATTTTACCTCTCCAATTTTTTTTCTATTTAAAGTACACATATGGAGCAATGTTTTTAGCAAGTTTGAAAAAAAATTATGATGGGTCATTTTTTTTTATGGCCCATTACAGTAAGTCATTTTTTGAGGGTGATATTTTCAGTTTGAATGTAATAAACAATATTAAAATAAAAAATTACTATTGTTTTAATATCATATATACATTCTTTATACAAATAGCTTTAAATTGGTACCAGAAATATAAAATTTGAGTCATTAGTTGTCAAGTTATGGACATTTATAGACATAGGGATAGCATCCAAGATGGCCGCCATTTGGTAAAAATGATCAATTTTCAAAAGGCTATATCTCAGTCAATATTGCACAAATTATCTTAAAATTTTAGATTTGATGGTTTCACTACTACATCTGTCTGTAATAAAAATTTTAAAAAAATCTGTGACTATGGTGCAACAACTTTTCATTAAATTGGTTGATTTCACATGGAATGACCCACCAGCGGATTCAGGCAAGACAGGGTATTTAACATGTTAGACGACTGTAGTAGCTTCCAGATCAGTATGCTCTTAAGAATATTATTACCAGTGATTTTACATCTTAACACTGGTCTCAACTCACTTTTTGTCTCAATTTCTACTGTAACTTGATTTAAGGTGTACTGCATGCACACATATGTATGTGAAAACAAAACAATAATTTGCTATCCAACGTACACTTTTTTCCGAGTTTTTCAACAAAGATCTAAAAATTAAAATCAGAAAAATAAAAATGACCCTCGACATTTCGATTTGTCTTTAAAACCATCTTCAGGATTAAAATTTTAAAATACAAAATGGTTAAAATTATTTACATGTTCCATTATCGAAGTTATATTCAAACTCAAAGGGATCAAGAAGTAACAGAAATTTCACAGAAACATTTAAAATAAAAAACTCAATAATGCCATCTCTTATCCAATAATAAATTAAAACAATATTATTGGCAATATTATGCAAAAGTTCTTTCAAAATACCGATCCAAAAATCTGAAAGTGAAAATGAAACCTTCTCATTACAGATTTCTTTTCTTCTTGATTCTCGAATTATTGCTTTAAATGGATGGTCTTGTTTTGAAAGAATCTTGGCATTGTCAAAGTCAATAAACTAAATACTTCCTTTAAGGAAAGTTCTTGATTGCAATTGAGAGTTTATTGTATTTTAAATCACACTTATGTTCTTTCAACCTTTCAAAGAGGCAAGTCTTTGTCATCCTAATATAGGATGCATCTGTACTGTCAGTAAATTCAAAGGGTTTGGGACTGTATATATGTAACGTTGTCAACTTTTTGGCAATTTTTGACCCCCTTCCCCCATACAACATCATTTCTTGAGCTCCCTCTCCCCCAAAGGACATTGATATCAGTGTCTATTTTTTTTTTCTTTCTTTTTCTTTTTATATGTTTGCAATGATGTACAGGTAGGGTTATACATTTATTATTTCCATACTTTACTGATTTAAATGAAGAGAAAAGTTAATAAAATATCCCTATTATATATAAAATAACTACAGTAGAAGATCTTTATAACGCAATTCTCCATATAACGCACAATTTCTCAGATGTAAACAAGGATTTTTGCAGTTAAAAAGCACCTGCAATTTCACATTGTAAAATATTGCTACTCTCTAGAGGACTAAATTTAATATGTTAGTTCAACTTTACCTTCTAATTTAAGACATTTTTACTGAAAAAAATGCTATTATTACAATAAACATTTTTGAAAATGTCTAATATAAGGGATGGTTGTATCAGTTATATTTGGATCATGTTTATAAAGTAAATTTAAAAATGTCTGACCTATATTATGCAAAAATTTATACTTTTAATAAACCTTCGTAACAAGGAATGCAGTATAAAGGTATTCTAATGTATTTTTATATATTTCAGACATATCTGGCCATGTTTACAAGGTGAATTTAATGATGTGATCCATATAACGCAAAATTCTATATAACGCACTAACTTGCGTTTTTAGGTTTGCGTTATAAAGATCTTTTACTGTATATATCAAATAAAACTACGAAATAGTTACTACTTAAAAGTATTTATTAATAGCTTTTTGTTACATTATTGATTCAACCAGTGGTGGCTCGTCCATTGGCTGACGATGATGAGCACATGAACCCCCAAAGGAAATTTAAGAAATAATTAAAAAATAATTGTAATATTTTGTCAGTCTCCAATATGAGTGTCATACATTCACCCCCCCCCCTTCTCGTTCTTTAGATACATCCATAACAAACCCTTACTGAAGAAAATTGGAAAGTTCTCAACACCGAGTGCTCCCAGTCTTTTCTTGATAGCTGATGCGAGCGGAGAAATGCTCTTCAAAATAAGCTTATGCAGACGGAACGAGAGAGATGAAGGCCGGGGGGGGGGGGGTCTCGCTTAGAGCCTTCAGTTCGCTCACCCTCCAACGTGCGGTAGCATTGCATTTTTAGCAGTAATTTTCTTGTATGTTTTGATTTCTCTTGTGATTTGAATATTAAGTTGGATATTTATTTTAATAATTCTTAATCTGTCTATTTCTATTGCTTGTAGTTTTATTATTATATGTAAGAAGTAGTTACAAACAGTTAATATGGAAGTTGGAAAAATTAATATTTCTGAACTAAAGGTACTGCTTACATTTAATTTACGAAAATTGTACTTGAATAACATTCAAAAGTAAATTGTTAACAATATTGTGATTCTACGTTCTTTTGTAGAAAATAAAATGGTCCAGTTTTCCATCTATGGATGCTTTTTTATTTCTTTCAGTTGCAAATTTTTAAACTAGGGTAAACAAAAATTCAGTGGTGAATACAGGGGATGCCATAGGAAAAACTCCCCAGGAAAGTGGAAAATTGCCCCTTGAAAGCACCCCTCCCCACGAAATCCATATTGTCTTTCTTGGAACAGTAAATTTCATCCAGAGAAAAGCAACTCTGAATTCAATATTGCACAAATGTATTTAAACCTTTATGTTATGTCCTTCCTACAAATTATATTTTCGTATTTTTTACATTCTGATTGTGAACTCCTTTAAATAGAATTCACGAGCCGCCACTGGATTCAACAGTAATTTGGTCTTTTTGCATTTGCCCCTTACACAGAGGTAAGCAGTACTTCTTATAAACAAAAAAGATGGACAATATTATTCCCCATTTTTTGCCAGTAAACATAACAAGTATCATTGTGGTCGAACGTGGTTTCTCTAACAACGAATTATGCATGTAGTAGAAGAATAGGAATGGTAAACAATGAATGGAATATTCCGTATTTTGAAATGAAATGTTTTTATAATGATTTAATAGATTTAATAATAACTTTGTATTTACATAAAAAAGTAACAGACAAAAAAAATTACAGACTAATAATAAAAGACTATACTGATGTAAAAAAAATACCAAAAAAGGAAAAATTTGGTTGGATCAAAAATGATAATGATATCAAAACAAAAAATCCCCCCCACCCTCCCTCTAGAGATATTGTACAATATCAAGTGCCAGACCCTCCTCCTTCTTAAAGTGATAAAATTGTCTATGTTCAGCCCCTACCACATAAACTAGAGAAAAATGTAGGTGGAACTGTATCAATATTTCTATATATAAACACATGTGTCTGTATCCATACTCAAGTTAAATCATACTTAAGAATATGTAATGTGATAACTTAATGGGTGAATTTTGTACTGTTTAGGAACATGTTTATTGTAAAATTGGCTGTTTAATTCAGAGTTAAAATTTAGTGCCATTTTAAAAGAAGTGTGTTGTTTATTATTTTACTTTCTATTTTTAGAATCAAAGGTAGATAAAACTTTTTCACTGAAGTTCAATAAGTGATTTCCTTGGATGAAAATGGCAACAATCTCTTCATACTGATACTTTAAAGAAGCTTCTGTTATCATCTGAAACAAACCTTTTTCACTTAAGAAAATGTCATCGATTACAGAAGAAAATTCTTCCTCTGGTGAACAGTACTTTGTTCCTCGAAATGGTGATAAAGAAAAGCATTCCTCAACTGCTAAAAAAGAAAAACCTGTTATTTGTGAAGTATGTTCCAAAACATTTTCTAAGAATAGTGATCTCAGAAGCCACCTCTTGACTCACACTGGAGAGAAATCCTTTGTTTGTAAAATATGTTTCAAAGAATTTTCTCAGATTTATAATCTAAGAAGACATCTAAGAAACATTCATACAGGGGGAAAACCCTTTCTTTGTGACATATGTTCCAAAGGATATAATCAGAATAGTAATCTAAGAAGACATCTAAGAGACATTCACACAGATGACAAGCCCTTTTTTTGTGGAATATGTTCCAAAGGATTTTCTGATAAGAGTACTCTAAGAAGCCATCTCTTGTTTCATACAGGTGAAAAATTGTTTGCTTGTGAAATATGTTCCAAGGGATTTTCTAGGAGTTGTGATCTAAGAAGACACCTGTTGACTCATACTGGAGAGAAACCCAATGTTTGTGAAATATGTTCCAAAGCATTTTCTCGAAATACAAGTTTAAGAACACATCTCTTGATTCATACAGGTGAAAAACCCTTTGTTTGTGAAGTATGCTCCAAAAATTTTTCTCAAAATAGCTCTCTAAGAAGGCATCTCTTGATTCATACAGGTGAAAAACCCTTTGTTTGTGAAGTATGCTCCAAAAATTTTTCTCAAAATAGCTCTCTAAGAAGCCATCTCTTGATACACATAGGTGAAAAATCCTTTGTTTGTGAAATATGTTCCAAGGGGTTTTCTAAGAATAGTGATCTAAGACGCCATCTCTTGACTCACACTGGAGTGAAACCCTATGTTTGTGAAATATGTTCCAAAGCATTTTCTCAAAATAGTAGTCTAAGAACACATCTCTTGATTCATACGGGTGAAAAACCCTTTGTTTGTGAAATATGTTCCAAAAAATTTTCTCAAAATGGTTCTCTAAGAAGCCATCTCTTGACTCATACAGGTGAAAAATCCTTTGTTTGTGAAATATGTTCCAAGGGGTTTTCTCAGAATACTAAACTAAGACAACATCTTTTGGGGCATACAGGTGAATAACATGTTATTTGTGAAATATGTTCCAAGGGGTTTACTCAGAACAGGATCTAAGAAAGCTTTTTTTTTTATCTCATACCAAATAGACATCTCCTGAAAATCTCTTATATATATTTTTTTTTTTTTGTCGAAATTGAGTATGATCTCTATTATATGTTGTTGCATTTACTATTATCACATCTCTTATGTGTTACCATTTAGTAATAAAATAAAAAAATGTAAAATTCTTCCATAATTGTCACAGTTATCGTTTTGATAATAAGCAAATAACTTCAGACCTATTCATTAGATTTCAGTAAACCTTTATGTAAAGTCTTTTTGGTAGTTACTTTTCATTTTTTTTTTTTGTTGCACTATTAAAGTAATTTCTCCCTAATATAAGAAATTAATCTGACCTGAACGGATAATTTTTACCTCACTATTTTATGTGATAGGAAAGGCTTCATTGAAGTAACACTTTTTAAAAAAATATGAGAAATGTGCTAAAAATATATTTTTGTGTAAAAAAAAATCGTACTTATTTGTTAAATTTTCTTTAAAAAAATTCCTAAGCATTTAAATGAAACATATCTCATTATCATGTGTTCTTTGCACCCATCATGAGCTAAGTATTTTTCTAAAAATATATAAATAATTAATTCGATATTTATTTGGCATGTTTACTCAATTCAAAAATAACAGTTGTATAGGCTAATCAGCTGTGTACTTTGTTTCTAAGACCTTTTTTTTTTTGCTTCTTGTTTGTGTCTTGTATTATTGAATTCAGAAATTTTTGCAGCATGGCCATCTTGTCTTCTTTCTTCATATAATATAATGCGACCAAATCTTCATGTTTGAAAATTTTATCTGAAAAATGCCTCTGATGATCTTGACTCAATTTTGTATCCAACCATTTTGAGGTATGAGAAGACCATTGGGATAGGTCACATGGTTGAGAAAATTCGATGATTGAGTCATTTTGGTGTCACTATGGGATGTTGTATTTTAATGGGAATGAAGATTCAAACAGTTATTAAATTGTTGAAGTAATGGCAGCAAATGAAGTCACAAAGCTGGTTACCAGTACCAATAGGTGTGCGCTTGGCATCAAATGAAGCAATGTCACCAAATTTGTAACAGGTATTTTAATTTGTCACAATTATATATAATTGTTAATCTGCAATTAACAATTATATATCAATTGTTAATTGTCTGCAATTGCAATTAACAACTGAATTTAACAATTACGATCAACATTCTCGACAGAGTGTATATTTTTATCGAGTTGAACTCACGGCTAATTTTGACGTAACTACGCCTAGTTTTTCCTGCTGTTATGTTATAATACGAGCAAATGTTTGTTTGTGTGTATGTGTATGCGAATCTTATCTAAAAAATGACTAATTATTTTGACTAAATTTTGTATCCTACCGTTTTGGAGTATGAGAAGACCCAAATGTTTGAGAAATTTTGATGAGTAGATCATTTAGGCGTCGCTGCAGGTTAATGTAGTTATTAAGTTGTTGAACATTTTTTTAAAAGCTGCTTCTTACAAAATTGAAATGAACAGTCGTTAGTATACTGTGATTAAAAAGGGGGGTGGAGAATGATTGCTTGTTTTTATGCTTTCATGAGCTGAAAGTAGGATTTGCAGGAAGGAATTGTAACTTATCCATTTCTTCATCTTCTCCAAATGTAATTTTTTTTCTCTTGTTACGTATCTCTGTACATGATGTATTGTAATTTTTTTAGACTATTTTTCTTTTTTATGATGTTAGAGGTTTTTGAAAGTGAATAGAGTTTTATACAAATGTTAAGATTCATAAGTTTGTTAGCATTTATCTTTTTTTCTGCAAAGTTGCTTTGTTGTGGGTTCGTGAACCTGTTGCAGCACTGTGTCTGCAGAAAAAAACATATTTTAAGGAACTCACAGCTGAATGATTATTATTAGGGTCGAGCAAGGGGAGAACCCAAAATATAGCTTTTAAGCATTATTTTTTAGAAACATAGATACAATATAAGTCTTGTCAGTGTTGGTATAACTCTGTATGCCCCCATGATACTTAAAAGTACCATTAAAAGAACTTGTTATAAAATTTGTTTAATACATCGATTAGTAGCAATACAGTTTAGAATGAGTTATAGATACATTACTTCATCTTGTTCCAAAAGAATTATGGTTTGCACAAAACAAAAGTATTTTTAGAATAATGATTTATTTTGCCTTTTCATCTTTTCAGCTTTCTTAACGTTGAAATATTGGGGGAGAAAAGTTTCAATTTGGAAATATTTCTATTGTATTTGTGTGTTTTCTAATTCTACAAAATACAAAAAAAAAAAAAAGTTTTAAATAAAAGATTTGAGTGGAGTTATAAATATGGCTATAAATTCAAACTTAATTTTAGTTGGCAAAATCCTTCTAAAATTTATTAAATGATTCTGTATATCTTCTAATGTAATTTCAAAAATTCCTGAAAAATGCTATAGAAAATGAAAGAAGATTTCATAATTTGGGACATAAAGGGTTAAGAAAAAAGGCATCGATCATTTAAAAAAAAAATTAATTTACACAAAATGCACTGCACAATGTTGTTAACTGTATAATGATTATATCTCAATCGATTTAAAAAAAAATTATTTGTGTCTAATTCTGAATGTTTTGAGGGCAGTCTGTTGCCATTCTGTCTTTGTCTATAATCATCAGAAAATCAATGTCTCAGGGGAGTTTTCATTTGTGTCCATTAAGTGCATCTCTTTTAAAGACAAAGATTTAAATAGGGTGGAGAAATCATGATAAGCATGTACAAAAAAACATTTTTTGAAAAAAAAAATGCTCTTAGTTTTCCTGTGTCATGTACACCAATGGAAAATGCATTTTGGTAAAATTTTGTGAAGAAAGAACAATTGATTTTTTAAATCTGCCACCCAGTTGTTCCCCATTGTAGGTGTTACTAGGCTGTAAAATTTGTTTTTAAATTTTAAAAGAATGATTTCACATGTTAAATAAAAGCTCTGATTGCGTTATGAAATATTTGAACTGTACTCTCCTGTTTTTTTATGTTTTGCCAGTACTTGCGAAAAAAAAATTTTAATCCTAACAACTGAAGCTTGAGCTTAATTGATGTATGAATTCTTTTAAAATGTGTTATTAATATTGTATTTTTCTCTTTTATGATTTCTGAGAAATCATAATGAATCATTCTGAGAAATTTTCTTGTTTATACATACAATCTTCTTTTTTTTAACGAAATTTAAATTGTTTTAGATTAACATTAGATATTGAAATTAAAAAATAAAAGTTGTTGTTGATCAAGTGAAAAGGTGTGTTTAATTTTTTTTTCTATTTGTTTGAATCAAAGGCAATGGAAATTTTTTGAGCAATTTTTTTTTTTCTCCAAGGATTATTTTTTTTTTGCTGGATAGCTGAGGGTTGATCTCAACATAGGTCGTTTTTTACTTTTTCAATTTTGTTAAAAGTTTTTTCATGGGGATACTTTTACTTTCTAAACATAGTTCTGAATGTGAAAGTATCCTCATAAAAACAACCTTCAAACAAAATCGAAAAAGTAAAGAACCGGTCAAGTGCGAGTATTACTCGCGCATAGAGTGTTCCATTACAATAATCATATGAATTAGTAACTGGGCATTGCATTACACAAATTTCTTTTTAAAAGTTGTTTTCAAGGCTTTAAGAGCCGATGACACATAGAGTACGCCACCCATGTCTTTATGTATCTCCAAACCATCCATGTCTTTAAGAGTTGATACCTCGGCTAATGACCGACAGATTTACTTTCTTCTATCTTTACAGTAATAAAGTATTGGATTCGTTATAATTTTTGACTTCTGGTTCTCGACGGATTTACACGTTTTAGGGATCAGAGATACCGAAAAACATGTTTTTTAGAAAATATCTGTCTATCTGTATGTGACACAAATTTTGTGAGCGTTGTACCTCAATAACTAATGCACGGAATTTAATAAAAATTTATATTCAGTTAGACCCTGATATAAATTGTCGCTGAATAATTTTTGGTGTAAATAGCTCAACAGGTGGCGCTGCTATGCAGCATTTTCACGATTTCCGCAATAGCTCAATCTCCAGAACTAATGCACGTTTTCATCAAACTTCAGATTCAGTTAGTCCTTGACATAAATTGACGTATTTTACATTTTAGTGTAAATCACTCAACAGGTGGTGCTGGCATACTGAATTTTTTACGATTCCTGCAATAGCTGTGTCTCAAGAACTAATGCATGAATTTTGATCAAACTTCAGATTCAGTTATACCTTGATAAATATTGATGCTGCTTACATTTTGGTGTAAATTGCCCGTGGCGCAGCGTTGGTGCATTTTTCACGATTTCCGCAATAGCTCTATCTCAAGAACTAACGCACGAGTTTTCATCTAACTTAGGTTTCAGTTAGACGTTGACACAAATTTTTGCTGATTACGTCTTGCTACTAATAGGCCAATAAGTGGCGCTGTTATGCTGCATTTTGCAGGATTTACATGACTTTAGAGACATTCATATCTCAAGAACTAATGCACGGAATTTCATATATTTAGAATCCTCATGATCAGCATAGATTGCCATTTAATTTTGGCACTGTGATGACGAATTTTAAACTATCAACATGTATGAGATAAAAGAAAGTTTTGGTATGGCCACGTCCGACTAGTTTTCGAAAATCATTACACTGTACAACAGTGGTTTTGTCCTAGAACTAAAATTAGTTGATTCTAGATTAGTTTTTGGCGCTGATTCCGAATATGCTTTCCGTTTATCTCTAGGTGGTCCAGGTTTTGAGAAATTTGCTTATTTAAATTTATGCAAATTTAAGCTTTTTTGTGCTATTTAATGCAAATTTTAGAAACAATATATGCCACATCTAATTACGTTTTCTAGATAATGACTACTTGACTATTTGCTTCAGATAAATGTCACGATTTACATATTCTTAACATTTATTTATCAGTTATTAAGCCTAATTTGCATATTTTTCACAGAGTGTAATGTTTACATCACTATCAACTTTAAAATAGTTGCCACAGAATTGACATAATGTTTTTCTAGACTAGATTTTTATGCTGATTTAAAATCTGCAGTCTGTTTTCTTATGTCATGTCTAGTTTTTGAGTAAGATGGATTTCTACTTTTGCACGGCATTGAGATAGGTTTGATATAAGATGCTTTTTAGGGGTGTGTAATTCATTGACAAGAAGGTGAACAGGGTCAGATTCATATAAGAGACATAAACAAAAATTTATATAATCGAAAAACAATAAGTAATAGAATCTATCCCAACTAGTTGAAGTTTATCATAAAAAGTATCATAAAAAGCTATTTCTGTCTTTTTTGACCAAAAACTAAAATTTCATTTTTTTCAAAAACTAGACGTGATAGAAGAAAACAGATACAAGATTTGAAATCAGCTCAAAAAACTGTTTTAGAAACATATTAGCATACTCGTGCGGCAGAAATATCTGAACATCAAGAAACATTATTAGAAAAACATGAAAAATATGCAAATTAGGTACAATATTTCACAGTCACATGTCAGTATAATCTCAGAAACAACGTTTTTGGGAAGTAAATTAGGTAGTATCCATAACATAAAACAAAAAACCCTGTCTGATATTGCTTTATACCTTAAATTTGCAAATAATTGTATAAAATTTACTAAATTTGCATAAATTGAAATATGCAAATATCTCTCAAACTTGACGTGCTGGAGTAAATCTAAAACTAGACTCGGAATCAGCACAAAAAACCGCATAAAAACAATTAATTTCTGTTTTAGGACAGAGCAAAAGTTCAAATTTGTTGACCAGTGATTATCAACAATCCTTTTATACGTCTCTGATGATAAGTAGTTATTCTCGAAAGTGACTTGAGTTCTCAGATAGTGATTTTTGCTTTTTAAAACCTTTTTTTAACTAGAATGTGTAAATGATTAAATACTTTTTAAAGGCTTCTAATGAAAAGTTTGTAAATTCTTTGAAAAGGACTAGAACAGGTTGATAGTTGATGCAATCCGAGGTACTTTGTATGTGTTTTAGCATAAGCATAAGAAAAGGTAGAAATCTAAGGATAGTAGTAGGATTTCATATAGGCACTGTGACAAAATGTACAATTAAAGCTAGATGATAAGCCTTTTATTGTAAGCATTTATAAAGGACATTAAAGGAGGTTTTCATTAATCTTTTAGTTTTAAATCTTATTTGATAGAAACATGAGATTTGCATCAAAATAACTCGGCATAGGATTTTTCTGGACTGTGTATATTTTGTTTTGTTTCTGTGATAAACTAAATTCAGCCTAATATTCATATATTTAAAAATAATTATTTTTATTAGCATTACATATTTATCAAGTTACTAATTTTTACTAATGTATTGCTATTTTTTCCTTTTAAAGTAATTAATAAAA
This sequence comes from Maratus speciosus, assembly GCA_963932465.1. Classification (NCBI taxonomy): domain Eukaryota; kingdom Metazoa; phylum Arthropoda; class Arachnida; order Araneae; family Salticidae; genus Maratus; species Maratus speciosus. The sequence goes on along the minus strand of OZ010794.1, from coordinate 69,947,239 downwards.
TTAAAAAATATCTTATTTTTTAAGCTGTACTTATAAAATTATAAAGAATTATTCTGTTTTATCGATGTATCTACTCATGAGTGTTAAACATTGTACTTAGGGGTGCTACATCAAACTCTTTTGAGAAAGAAGGGGGAAGCTTTTGATCTTGCTCAGAAGCAACAGATAATTTTTCTTTCTTCATATTTCTAAAACTAAACAAAGCACCTACTGATTATGTATCTCACTTTGAGAGTCTCGCAATAGCAAGGATAAATACTTATAATTAATTTTTATGCTTAAACTGTTTTATGGAAATGTTTCTATTTTAATCAAATAATATATATATAATTTTTAATCAATTCACTGTATTACTACACCATATTTTTATAGTAAAAATATTCTAAATACTTCACTCATGCTGAAACACCTGCTTGTTAACGTTAATCCTATGGGAGAGTTTTTATAAATATCTTATTTGCATTTCTTTTATTTTTTAGGCATTGGATAGCTGAGGTCGATCTGTACAGTGACTGTTTTTATATTTTGTTTACAGGTTTTTTGTTCATTAGGATACTTTTATTTTAAGAACCAGTTTCGAAAGAGATAATGTCCCCATAAAAGAAGCATGCAAACAAAATAAAAAAAGTAAAAAACAAAAATGTCTTTATAGAGATTGACCCCAGCTATCTAATACAAAAATAGTAATCAAATAAAATAACTTAAAAATATGGAAATGCAAACAAAATATTTAAAAAAAATTCACATATGATTAACATCAGCGAACAGATGTTTTCGTGCGAGTGAAGTATCCTGTTTAGGAATCTTTAGGAAAAATACTTTAATTGCAATAAAAGTCATTCTTATGCACATAGGTCTAGATTCAAGAAAATTGCTGGTGGGGAACTTAATCTTTTCCACACAAATATGTAAAAAAAGAAATTGCTTACAGATTTGTTTTTGCTTTTTCTTTTAAAAAGAATTAAATAGGATTGTATACCAATTAATAAATTACATTAAGAAAATGTAAAAATTTGAATGTACAGACCTATTTATAAAATGCTACACTCGCTGTTATTCATTTTTGTCTTTCATCTACAAAATGTCAAATAAGAGACACATAAGATTTTTTTCAGTGCAATTTATCCTTTAAAAAAAGAGGGGCAGGGGATTTCTGTAACTAAAATAATAGAAAGTCAAAACACAACACTTTCCGTTACTTACCTTTTAAATGCAGTTCACCTATGCAGGATCAGGTAATTAATGTATTGCAATAGAAAGAAAAAAATGTGTTTACCAACAAGTAACACATCAAACGTGTAGTATTCCAATGTAACGTATATTTTACGTTGCTGCAGATTACAAAGTCTTTGTATTATTTCTACACTAGATTCTTAATTCTTTCATTTATTCGAATTTTCAATTATTAATTAAAGAATATAGGCAGAGTATAAAAAATCAACTAAGTGATTCTGATTAGTGTCCACAGAAGTTATTTAGTCTTTTATCAAGAAATGAATTGTTTAGTGATGCAAAATATGCTTTTTTTTTTTACAAAATCAATGATGCTATTTCCAAAACATTTTTATATTAATGTAATAGTTTTTTTTTCTTGTTTAACAACTTAATTAGTTTTACATATTACAATATGAAAAATATATATTAATATAATTTTCAAATCTACACCCAGACTACTTTTTAACTAATCATATTTAAATTAATATTGCAATCTTTCGATTTCTTCATCCAGTATTCCACAATTCTTCTATTGTTAAATGAAATATTAATAAACCTAAGAATAATTAAATTTAAAAAAATTTCTATGCAGTCATGTATTTTTTTCCCATATTTTTTTTTACAAGAGAAATATTTTCTTATGTGCGACAGAGCAAATGCTTAAATTAATGTTAATTATATATACTATATATATTAATTTAACTCACTTAAATTATTGTTTTTCCATTATAATAATTTTTAATAACTTAGTCTGAAGCAAGCAAAGGTATTTCTCAGTATCTAACCCAGGGGCAATATTTTTTAAAACAAATGAAACATCATTCAGTTTATAAAATTCTATTTATTTACATAAAAAGAATTAATATTATAACAAATACAGTATTACACAGTCTCTATTTTCTTCTTGATTCTTTCTTTTCTCCCTGGAAAAAAAAAATGTATAAACACACATATCAAATAAGCATAGTAAAAGAAATAATGCATACAATGGCACACACAGAATGTTCATCTGGGATTGTTATTCGTAAATCGAACAATTTTTATTTTATGACACATACACGCACACATAAAAAAATCCCAGCATAATGAAAAGCACAAGTAACAATAATAAATTTAACTTTTATTTGTTTAAAGGTTTCACAAAAGAACATCTTTTATAATCTGAAGAGCCTACGCCAATCATAGAAAGAAAAGCTCAAACTAATGTTAATCTTACGGGAGCACTGTTCACAGATTTATTGCTCGCATTTTATTATTTATAAATGACTTTTTGCTAAGGGTAGCTGAAGTCAATAAGCTTTATTGTGAGTTTACATTTTTTAGATTTTAGTTACTATTTTTTACATACAAATACTTTTTCTTTTGGCATAGATTAGAAGAGATTCTGAAAGTAAAACTACCCTCTATTTAAAAAAAAGAAAGAAAGAAAAATCATAAAACATTTTAAAAATTGATTTCAGCAGTTACCGTCCGCAGCCAATAGTACCTTTATTATACGCCACTATTTATCTAAAATTTAATTTAAACTAAAACACTCTTAAAATTACTGAAATCACATTTCCAGGTATTATCATCCATAGACGGTTATGTATCGTGACCCTGTATATCATTCTATCTATATTTTGCAAACGTTTCTTAGTCAACTGTAGTTCAGCGTAAAAATGCATAACTCATTTCAAAACCACCTTTAAGCAATTTACGCTCATACTCAGTAACCCTTGCGAATTCTTTTGTGTATTCCTATATATGAACTATAGCATTCATACACACCATATAATATGCATAAATATAGTGAAACATAAAAGCACATATCATAATTAAAAATGCATTTCTAGCAATCAGCACTCATGTACAGTACCTCAGAAACAATATAGTATCTGAAATATTTTGTGTGTCCCTGTAAATGCTATGGACTTTGTATTATACATGAAACATGAAATAACTTACAGTAAATCTCAGCGACACATATCGATTTCATTATATATGAAATAGTTTAACTTAATTAAAATACGCCACAAATAACCCCCCCCCCCCATATCATTATGTAACAAAATTATTTTGAGTGGCCCTGTAAATGAATAATAAGTCTTCTTTGCACCGCATGTCCTTTAGAATGCTTATCGCAGTGCACTTCATAAATGCATATCAATTATTTTATGTTTTAAAGTGTGTAACATCATAAAAAATCATTTGAAACGATTTTTTCCAATGGTCGTAATGTAATGGAATACTTTTGACTGTCCCAGTAAATGAACTAAGCATGCTACAAATTTCACTTGAAATAGGGATCGTGCTATGATGAACCTTAATAACATTCAAAAGTTTCAGGACAGTCCGAGTATATTTACGAGAGTGAGAGCGCGGACAAACGGACTGACAAACCGAAATCATAAACATTTTTCAACTTTTTTGGAAAGTGTTAAAAAGAGCCAAAATTGAGCACAAACACAGAATAAAACTTATTAACAATTCACGATACCTTATGATAAAAAAAAAACATTTAAAAATATTAAAATGCAAGTAAGAAATCTGTAAACAAGCCCCATAGTTCTGTGCAAGCAGTTTCAACGCCTAGGATCAAATAGATGATTTTATGATGAGAGCGCATTGCAATATTTAACTAATTACTCAGCTAATTATTAGAAATTTAAAATTCTGAGTTTCAGGTGCACCAGGAAAGGCCTTAGGGTATAGCCTCACCTAAACTTTCAGCCATGTACAAGCAGTAGATTTCCCTAACCATAGTAGACAGGTCGATTCAAGCTATATACAAAAACAAAGATCTTATGTGGCCGATTATTGGTGCTTTTACCCTATATGCAAGAAATAGGATACAGTTTCTTTTAGGTTTTATATATTAATAAAATAAGCTGATACAAATGCTAACATTAATATATATTATAAATGAAGAAGGAATAAACAGTGTAAGTGGTACTGTAATATTTAGTGCAGCTGTCGAATTTCATATTTTGTGACCAACAGTTTTTTTTTTTTACTTTCAGAATTAAGTCATAAAAATAGCTTATATTTTAAGATAAACTCTAAAATTGAGAGGAGTGAAAGTTCACTCTTTGAAAGAGTGACAGGCATTTTCACTCTTTTTGGAGCGAATTTTATAAACATACACTCCTTAAAGAGTGGAATTTTCCACTCCCTAGAAAGGAATGAAATACTTCACTCCATTGTTGAGAGTGAAATATGTCACTCTGTTGTCAAGTGTGAAATACCTCACTCCGCTGACGAGAGTGAAAGCCTGACATTAAACCCTTTTAAAAAAATTCCGTTCAACTTTGAATCAATATATGGAGTAAAATAATAAAAAGCCCCAAAATATGTCACTTCTTAATTTTCAAAAACTCCATTTCATAATGTAACCTTGGAATTTACGCTAATTTGGTACTAAAACGCATTCCTTTTTAAGAGTGAATAGTCACGCCTCTGAAAGAGTGGCTATTCGCTCCTGCTTAGAGTGAATATTCACCCTAAGCAGGAGTAAGTATTGTATGGGTATTACTCATCAGCCAATCAGAACAATCTTGTCTACAACGCTTTTTTAAGATAAGAGAAATCCGACATTTTAGAATTAAAATATATGGATATTATTAAATTGATTATTTATGGAACTTTTTATTTTCATATAAAATTAAATATAATTAATTCATAAAGAATACAGAATGATAAAACATTCTTAAAGAGCATTCGAAACACTTTTGCGGTTTCAAACTAAAATTTTTCTATTACTGTTAAGGCTTCAGTTTTTACCGAGCGCGTGAAAAGTTTCTTCACAGTTGAGTCATATATGCATTACTTGTATATAATTTTTACTCTCGGCTTCAGTCTGTCATGACTGATAACTATACGCAGAGAAGTTCATAGTATTAAATAAAAAGTGACTTATTTGAGCCGATACAGCTCAAATCAATGGGTATTATTGAAAATTTCCAAAGGAAAAAACGAGATTTCTGGAATATAGATAATTTTGATAGAGTTTCGGTCCGGACGAATTTTTGGCAGCATTTTCGCCGAAAACGAATTTTCGGCGCAACTCATATTTTGGGAGGAAAACGAATTTTCTGTCGATCTCAAATTGCATGTGTTGAGTTTTAAAAGCAAGGATAATATAGAGATTTTATTTCAAGATATCATAATAAATTTGAATGAAAATACATTTGTTTCTCATTGTAGAATCTCAGCCGTGTTGCGAAAGCTTTATTGCAAAATCACTGAATTAATCACTAAATTTCAGGAACCTTTGTATACTTATGTTGATGAATTAAGGTTAAATTACTTAAATAAATAAGGTTTGTGACTCAAAATGAATCCAATGAACTTGGTCTTTCATATTTTTAACTGAACAGAATCAGAGTGAGCTTTCATGAGCTTCGAAATTACGAATCATAAACATTGAATAATTCGATCATAGTCTCGCAGAAAAATGCGAAAAGACTGAGGCATAAAAATATCTAATAAAGAAAAAAGACAATGATTAATATACACATAATACAGAAAAAATATAATAAGAATTTTGAAATTCGAAATGAATTAAAAATAATGTGATTTAGAATTAATTAAAGTCTTATTTAAAAAGCACTCAATTGTTCTTACTGTCAGATTTATGCAGTGCTACCATCTGTTGGGAGTTAGGACTACTAAAAAGTTCTTGAGAATTATACATCCTCCGCCCCCGGCAGGAGAGGGGACACCTTTGAAATGGGATGCTTGATGTCACCGTGAGCTGTTTTAATCAGAACGACTCGTACAAGATTGCCCTATCCAGGAATATCTTTAGAATGCGGCCCAACTTCCATCTCATGGGCTGAAATCGATCGTGAACAATCACCAAGTCTCCTTCTCATCAATTAATTAGCTCGTGGAGCAGTCCATTTTGGACGCTGTTGGAGATGTTGAAGATATTCACGAGACAAACTGCACCAAAATTGATTCTTTGCTTGTTATATCAAGCGCCACCGAGCATTTAATGTTAGAGTTCGAGTATTCGAAGATTCTGGAATATCAAGGAGGGGCGCTCCTATCAAAAAATGACCAGGAGTATGCACGTGGATCAGATGGATCCGAAGACATAGGTGTTAAGTGTCTTGAATTTATGCATCTTCCAATTTGACATAGCGAAGTGGTTAACTCTTCAAAATTCAAGACACTAGATTTACAGGCTTTTGTAGATGATTTTTAGTCAGCTTTGCCATAGTCCACCAACGTGTGGCGCATATGGAGGGATGAAATGCCAATTGATTTTTGGACTCGAGAAATTCTCTAACTTCACTTTCCCTTAAATACTGAAATATCTGCTTTAACTGATTAGCCAGATCTGTGAATTTTTTTGTATTATCCGAATATATATTGGACGGTAGACCTCTACGTGCGATGAATCGCTTCAAAGCTGCTAGCAAGGCTTGCACAGACAAATCTGATACTAATTCAAGATGTACCGCCTTAGTGCACATGCAGGCAAATACGGATAAAGATTTTATTTTGGTATTATTTCTCGGCAAATTTGGCTTAGTTAAAGAGGGTCCTGGAAAATCTAGACCCACCTTGGAAAAGGGACAGATTGGGACGATTCTGTCAACGGGAAGATCTCTCATCATTTGTTGACAAGCTTGAGCCTTAAGGCGTTTCCAAAGCACACACTTGTGGAGCTTTTGTCGTACAGTAGAACGACCGTTCACAAACAGTACTGTTGGCGTATTATAGCAAGTACTAGCTGTGTACCTGCATGTAGATGTTGCCCACGGACATATTTTATCAATAACATAGTAATAATGTGATTTTTCGGAAGTAGCATAGGATATCCAACGCTGGAGTAGCATAGTTGAAGTTTATTCCAACAGAGCGAAAAAAGTCCAGACCAGGAATCGAACCTGGATACTTAGCGTGCTGTGCCAATGCCTTACCTATTAGGCTATCCGGACGATACCTGGTTGACATAATTCACTCTTATTTGTTGGACTTGGCTGCGAACTACAGCGCCAATTTCATTCATCCGAGCTATAACTATAGCATTTACATGATGAAAGTGTGTTCTAACACGGAAACTCCTGTATACCATGTAATTAGGTCATAATGAAGAGAACGAATATTTTTTCCCAACTGGATTAAATCATATCCAAGGCTGGAGTAGCACAGTTGAAGTTTATTCCAATAGAGCGAAAAATGTCCAGACCAGGAATCGAACCTGGATACTTGACACCGAGTATAGGTACTCTTTCGAATTATCTGAGAGGCTTTTTTATAATTTTGTTCATTATCAATTACCAATTGGTGTAATGTCCTAATGGCCAAAAACGGCGCGCAAGAAGTACAGTAGGTAACGGTCAACAGCATGTATGCTTTAATATTTTCGTCTGAATTGAATCTCTAAAGAATACGTTGATAGTCTACATGATTTTGATTAAGAGAATTTGCCTAATTTTTTTTCTCGATGTCAGAGCTAAAGGCGATTGGATGCATTCTGAACCTTAATAGTAAAGGAAAGATTTCTGACTGCAATGGACCTATCTCTAGATAATCATTCAAGGAGTGGCTTGCTGAATCAACTGCAGATGTGTCAAATACCACCCTGAGCCGAGTTGTAGAACTTTCTTCTTTTAACGCTCCGAGATGTGGGAGATAAAAATTATCAGGATTTGGAGTATCTTAATCTGGTACAAGTTCTATGTGCCCAAAGTCTATATGCTCGCGCATGAAGGATAAATACTGCTCTTTTGGAGCAATTTGCAAGCAATGGATTTTCTTGAAGTTTTTCTCCAAGAAATAGAAACGCTTTAAAGCTTGTGGTTTAGAATATCAGAGAATAGGTTTAGATTTAAAGGGCAGATTTACTATATATCTTCCAGATTCTGAACGTGAAACTGTTTTCAAATAATTATCTTCGAGAAGAGAAATTGGTTCAGAAGTAGGAAATGATTCAAGCTCCCAAAATTTCTGTAGTTGAGAATTTTCTGTGTAGTAACATGACAACTAACTGATGAATTTTGATTTGAATCATTCGAATAAAAGATCCTTGAAAGTATCCAACTTAATCTAGAATTAACAGCAGTCGGTGATCCTTTGGGTCCTAGAACAAATTCCCCTATATCAATAAATCTGCACCCATGAGTCTATTGCTAGGACTGGACAAATGAAAATTAGGATCCGCAAGATTCAATCATTCAATACGCGGCCAATATTTAGTTGTAATAAAAAAAATTGGTAAACTGGTTGTAATCTGATTAACAACTTATGCATCTAACTGAAAAGTTTCATTATTGAAATGAGGAGAGAATGCCAAGGAAACTTCTTTAAGAGCCGTTTCTGCGACTAAATTATTGATTCCTGAAATTTTTGATTTGTAGGCCTTGATGGAAGATTTAGCTTTTTACAACAAACTTTAGAAAGTAAACTCTTTTGAGAAGCACTATCGATCATTGCTCTGCAAGGAATGAATTTACTCGATTTAGATTTATCATGTATAATGGCAGTAGCTAACAATGTTTGAGAATTTTCCCTGAAAGATTGAGAACTGAAACAATTAGATACATTAGAAATAACAACAGCACTTGGGGTTGTAACACGATCTTGTTGTCTAATTGTATGCTATGATGAAGGAATAGATTGATCCCTATGAAGGAGTGTATGATGCTTACAGTTACAATACTTACAAGTGGTAGTAATAAGACAATTAGCAACAAAATGGTTTTGAACGTAAACGGTGCATAACTTTTTCGCTTTTACCAATCGCCAACGTTGATCAATAGATATATTTGTAATTTCTGGGCATTTATGACGTGCATGAGATTCATTACAATTTGGACATGGAAGTTTTAGCGATTTATTTACACTGCATTCGCGACAGGTTTTTTTGAAAAATGTTGAGATTTAAAATCAAATTTATGATTAGTTTTAGGTTCCACTTTAATAAATTCAGCATTACAGCTCTGCAAACTACAAGCTTGTTTTTCCAAAAATGCAATTTACATTTCATAACTTGGAAACGAATCATTATTTAATGATAATTCCCATTGCTTTTTTAAAGATTCAACAAACTTCGTTTGCACTATAAAAACTAAAATCAAATCAACAAATTCATTAAATTTAAATTTCAAAGATTTTAAACTTTGAATAGCTTCATTGCAAGTATCTAACAACTCTACAATAGTTTTCTGCGTGGGCGATTTCAATGGTTTTGTATTAACAAATTTAGACAGCAATGAATATGTTAAATTTTTACGATTACCCTATCGATTAACTAATGTTTCCCAAGCTTCTATATAATTATCACCAGAAATGGAAAAACCCGAGATTAATTTCGAAGGATAATGTTTTACACGTGCTATCAGGCAAGAAAATTTTAATTGATCGGAAAGAGCTTCATTACTGTGAATTGCAGTTAAAAATGTCTCTTTAAAGGGATCCAGTTAGTGACATATCATAAAATATGTGTAGTTCGAATTTCGGTTATTTTAATGCGTTATTATTAACACATATTTATGAGCTATTATTAGCTGCATCTGTATGTTCATGCATTTTTACTCCTTGATTTACGAACAGCTATTCAATTTTCACTAAATCGTCAACAACAATATCTTTAGCTTCAGTAAAGTTATAATATAGAGAATTTACGCTTTCTTCAGCTACGCCAAAATAAGATTTTTTTCAAATCATCTTCTAAACTTATCAATTCAGATTTAAGCTTATCAATTAATTTTAAGCTTTTATTTTCAATTGGGTCAGTAACTTGAGTGCTAAATCTCTTTATTTCTTTAATTGTAAAGAGAAATTTATTTTCACTAGCTATTTCAGCTTTCGTTTTAGTCATAATTATATCTAATTAAGATTTACACTAGCTATCACTGGCTAAATACAACGGACCAAAAACTTTATTTATGTTGAGCTTTAAAAGACTTAGAATATAGATTTATCTTTATGAATCAGAATTAAACAGTACCTATTTTTGACTACGTGCCTTCCTTTGTCGTCGAATAATTTGTTCCGAGATCGCGACTTTCAAATTAGACGAATTAAAGTAATCTAGAACCTTTCACAACTTGAATTGATGAATGAAGATTAAAAATTACTTAAATACTGAAGATTTCCCTCAATAACTATGATTCAGTTGGTCTTTTTTCATACTTTAATTGTACAGAATCAGATTTTGAATTTTTACTGACTTCAGACTTTCGAGTGAAAACATTCGATTCGATGATTCGATTACAGTCTCGCAGAACAGTACAAAAATACAGAATAAAATTATCTAATAAAGGAAAAAAAACAGTGATTAATATACACATAATAAAGAAAAATGATAATAAGAATTTTGAAATTAGAATGAATTAAAAATAATATGATTTACAATGAATTGAAAGTCGAATCTATCAGCAGTCATTAGCTCGTCATAAAGAAATTTTTCAGCTTTTTTAGTGCGGCCATCTAGTAGGTAATTCCACAGCTAAAAAGTCTTTCTTGTTTTAAAAAAGGTCTTGACAATTATACAATGGTATATAAAATAGATGAACAAGCCTCATTGGCAAGATGAAAATGCAAATATTTTCACACATAGACAAATTTGCTTGATTTTCGAGTATTTTTACAAAATTCCCTGAATTTTTCTTGATTTCCAGATTATGTAAACACTTTGCATTTGCTTTATTATAACATAACAGCAGAAAAGATCGAGCGCAACTTTGTCAAAATTAGCCTTGAGTTCAACTCGATAAAACAATACATTCTCGGCAGGTTAACAATTATTTATCGATGCCAAATTCAGCGATATTATTTCATTTGAGGCCAAGCCCGCATTTTGCCATTGGTAATCTTGAAAACCAATTTTCATGCCAACTCTGGCAAAATGTTGCCAGCTTTGCGACTTCGTTTACTGCAGACATTTCAACAAGTTAATAACTGTTTGACTCTTCTTTCCCATTAAAATACATTGACCCATTGTGACACCAAAATGACCCACTCATCAAATTTTCTCAACCGCGTGGCCTATCCCAATGGTCTTCTCGAACCTCAAAATGATAGGATACAAGATTTAGTCAAGATCAACAGAGATGTTTTTTAGATGAGAATTTCCAAACACACAAGATTTGCTCGTATAATAATATATGATGATAGGAGAAAATATTGCTATTCCGAAAAAATTTCTAAATTCGATGATACAAAACACAAACAAGAAGCAAAAAAAAAAAAAAAAAAATAAATAAATAAATAAATCTTACAAACAAAGGGCACTACTGATAAACCTATACAACCGTTATTTATGAATCGAGTGAACATGCCGAATAAATATTGAATTCGTCGTTTATATATATATTTTAAAATACTTAGCTCATGATGGGTGCAAAGATTACATGATAATGAGATATGTTTCATTTAAATCCTTGGGAAATTCTTTAACCCTTTGAGGGCAAGCAATTGCGTTTGTGTAATGCTGAATTTCCACCGGAAATTTAGATTTTTTTTTAATTTCAAATTAAGTAAAACCAATTTTTCAATTAAATTCCCCCAAACTTATAAAAATAAAACTTAACTGAAATTTTCTGGTGCCGATCTTAATGAAACTTAGGTGGGATATAATATACCCCACTGCCCCTCAAGGGGTTAAGAAGAAAATTTAACAAATAAGTAAGATTTTTTTCGTACAAAAAATATTTGTAGCCTACTTCTCATATTTTTAAAAAGTGTTACTTGAATAAAGATTTTCCTATCGCATAAGATAGTGAGGTACATTTAACCTTTCAGGTCAAATAAAGTTTTTATTTTGGGGCAAAATTAGTCTTCAGTGATATAACAAAAATTAAAAGTAACTACTAAAAAAGCTGTACACTGTAAAACATTTTGCAGCATTCTGGCAGGTCATTCGACCGTTTTTTGAAAAAACGGTTTCATAACCATAATTTAACTGTATTCTGACCATAAAATGGCCAATAATATGGTCAGAATAGTGTTAAATTACGGTTGTGTTACCGTTTTCGGAAAAAACGGTCAAATGACCTGCCAGAATGCTGCAAATTTTTAACAGTGTACATAAAGGTTTACTGAAACATTTAATAAAAACTTTGCAACTCAGTTTCATCTACCATAAAAAGTGTTAAAAAACAAAAAGTAAATTTCGGTCCTTCTTGGGCCATTTTCAATTTCGCACTAAGCCAGACTTGTTTTCCGCTGGGCTTCGGAATCATTTTCCGTCTTCTTAATAGTAAATTATCGAAAAATGTCTAAAAATAACCGGAAGCGAGGCCCAACAAGGAACAATTCTGGCTCAGTGCGAAATTGAAAATGGTCCGGGGAGGACCGAAATATATTTTTTGTTTTTTAACACCTTTTATGGTAGATGAAACTCAGAGTTTCAAAGTATTTATTAATTGTAACTGAATACTGGTATTTTACGAAAGAATTATATAAAAGGTTTACTGAAATCTAATGAATATATCCGGAGTTATTTGCTTATTATTAAATTGACAACTGTGACAATTATGGAAGAATTATACAATTTTTTATTTAATTACTACATGCTAAAACATAAGAGATGTGATAATAGTAAATGCAACGACATATACAACGTCCATACTCAATCTTGAGGATAAAATAATAGGAGATTTTCAGTAGGTGTCTATTTGGTATGAGACAAATAATGCTTTCTTAGATTACTTTTCTTAGAAAATCCTTTAGAACATATTTTACAAACAAAGGGTTTTTCACCTGTATGAATCAAGATGTGTCTTCTTAGATTGCTATTAACAGAAAATGCTTTGGAACATATTTCACAAGTAAAGAGTTTTTCTCCTGTATGAATTACGAGATGTCTTTCAAGATGACTATTTTTAGCAAATTTTTTGGAACATACATCACAAGCAAACGGTTTTTCTCCTGTATGAATCGAAAGATGCTTTCTTAGAAGATGATTCTGAGAGAATCCTTTGGAACATGTTTCACAAACAAAAGGTTTTTCATCTGTATGTACCGAGAGATGTTTTGTTAAATTACTATTCTGAGAAAATCTTTTAAAACATATTTCACAAACAAAGGGTTTCTCTCCAGTGTGAGTCAAGAGATGGCTTCTTAGACTATGATTATAAGAAAATGCTTTGGAACATATTTCACAAACAAAGAGTTTTTCACCTGTATGTACCAAAAGGTGTTGTCTTAGACTACTCTTAGTAGAAAATCCTTTGGAACATGTTTCACAAACAAAGGGTATTTGTATTTCATTTGTATGAGTTAAGAGAGGTCTTCTTAGATGATGATTCTGAGAAAATACTTTAGAACATATTTCACAAACAAAGCGTTTTTCACCTGTATGCGTAAAGAGATGTCTTCTTAGACTACTATTCTTAGAAAATGTTTTGGAACATACTTCACAAATAAAAGGTTTTTCTTCTTTATCATTGGAGGTCTTTTCTTTATCACCATTTTGAGGAACAAAGTGCTGTTCCTTAGAGGAAGAATTTTCTTCTAAAATGGATGACATTTTCTTAAGTGAAATGTTTTGTTTCGGATGATAACAGAAAACTTCTTTAAAGTATCAGTATGAAGAGATTGTTGCCATTTCATCCAAGGAAATGACTTATTGAACTTCAGTAAAAAAGTTATCTAATTTTGAATCTAAAAACAGAAAGAAAAATAATAAACAACACATTTTTCAATAAACTGCGTTAAACATTAATTCTGAATTAAATATAAAATTTGACAAGTTTCATTACTACTTTAGTACAAACTTCATACATTACAAGTTGTAGGGGATAGCTCAACTCTCTTGAACTGTATTATATATAATGGTATACTAAGCTTCAAGAATGATTCAATTTAATACGTAACAAACACATTTATTTACAAGAACAATGCGTTTGTAAAGCAACTGGCAATGATTAGCTCATTCTGCTTACATCTCAACTCATCTGGTGAGAGAGGTGTCCCGCTCTTCATTATAGCCATGAAGATAGAGGAGAACAATGAAGATACGCTTTTCATCCCCGAACTTAGCCCTGAAATTAGTACTCGATTCGTGGCGCTGGTGCTTCCGACCCTGCAGTCACGTGACCCGTTGATGACAGATAGTCGTCTGCTCGTCTTCGTGTATTTCACAGGAGAAGGAGAATTTGGATTCCGCGTCTAGTCTAGCGCATAATGTCTAAAGTTAGGATTTTTTTCTAATCTTTTTAATGTTAACTAATTCTGATTAAATTAACATGGTTGGCAGAAATAGCTGCAGCATTCCGGGATGTCGGAGTGTAAGGAAAAGACAGAAGACTGACAATGACACAAAGGTTTCTTTGTTCATGCCGCCTAAACTAAGTTTTTACTATCTTTTTTAATCTGGTCTTTAGGGATTATTAATGCTGATATAGTTGTTTTTAAAAGTATTTTAAGTAATTCTGTGTTCTGTGATAAACATTTTTGCATTGCATTTTTTATTTAAACGTTTTTAATTAGAGGGGTGGAAAATCCATGAGCACAATGCAATGAAAATTCTGCAGTGATATTGTTTTCATGATACTGGAAAATATTTTTTAATTAATGCTCAATGTTTAATTTTTATAAATTATGTGAAAGATATTAAATTTTTTTATGACTGAATACTTTGTTTAATAATTTCAAACCATAAGATCGCACATTTATGTTTTCAAAACTATCTTCGCATGCACATTAAAGAGCATAAACTTTTAATTTAAAGAGCGCAGCTAAATTTAAAGCCGCCAAATGTGGTAATCTTCCTCTCTTTAAAATTTTAATTTGTCATCTATTTCAACGAAATTTTCATTGCTCCTTCAGTCGCATACAGGTTATTTATTATTTTAATTTTTATTGTGAAGTCAAAAATGTTAAACACTCATAAATCTTATAAAAATGTCATTTCTACACATAAAAATTATTTTCATGAATGTGATTTTTACTTCATTAAAAGTGAGTGGTTTCTATATGCCTTCCTTTCTATATTTTTCTTTTATGGTAGTTTTATTTTTTGATAAAAAAATTAAATATATTGGTATATTAAGATTGATTTCTAGAATTGATGGGGCCAGACAAAATACCCAAGTTAAAAAAAAAAAGAAATCCCTGTGTTTGTGATTGCAATTATGAACAAATAAGCTATAACATAAACAATCTTATATTTTTTCAAACAGATTACATTTGAGCTGTATTATTATTATATCAGATTTTGAATCGGTGAGGTTCCATCTCAAATAAAGTCCACTAAGTATGCATAAAAACTTGATACATTTTGAACTTAAAGCAAAAATATAAATGTTGGTTTACCTAATATCTTCAACTTTCTATTATTTGATTTTGACATAGATTATTAAGACATTTAAAAATATATTTGCTTTAATTTGTCCAAAGACATTCCATACTTGACATGGTAGATAACATCTGCTTTTTCATCTCTAAAGTAGATTTAATTTATAGTAATACTAAAAACTTATTCCTGGATGTCATTTGCAATAATGTCTGTTTTTAAAGGAGAAAAAATATTACACCTATAAGAAATATTTTATACCAAACCTTAGATAGATATATATTTTTCCTTTTAAGAATTATTTGATAATTGTAAATATACTAACAAACTAGGAAAAAAGTATATTTTCTACTACTTAATCCACTGAAGAAAAAACTGTTTTTGACGTAATAAATTAGTAAAAACATTTTTTAAATTGTTTGAAATGTCTCATAAAAAAGGTCGCTGTTTTCTTTCCTTTTTCTACTCTGGGATATAATGAAATCAACTATCTAAATCCCCTATAATCTCTAAAATATGAATGAATAATTAATATTCTAAATTCCTCTCATGCTGTAAAAAGTTCTGCTTCTCTTTAAAAAAAATTATTTTATAATTCAATAGTTTATAGGTCTGTAAATTTTTTAGGTTTAGGTCCTTGATTTTTATTTAAAGAAAAGTGTGCAGACTCTGTTTACTCATTATGTTCTTTAATAATAATAATTTTTTGGTCAGTTATGAATTCAGTGTGTTCTGTACGAAACACAAAAATAATTTTACTGTTTACTATAATTAAAAATGTAACTTAAAGAACAACATATATCAGACCATTTCTTGGTTCCAATTATAATTTTAAATAAAAAATAGAAATTGTTGTAACTGATGAACATTTCATAAATGGACTAATAAAGGAGTGGTCCACTATGCATCTATTACAGCGGTTTCCAACCTATGGGTCGCAAAACAATCAAGGTTTGCCACAAAAATGTCTTTTATTTCGTCTATTTTTAAAAATATATAACATAGGTACAATATATTTTACAACCGCAGTAATCATGAAAGTTATTAGCTTTAAACTAAAACTTTGTGAGAAGACTGTTTTCTTAACACTTTCAAGGGCAGTGGTCACACGGTCTGGCTTTTTCTACTTTACTGTATTTGAATATATCATATGCATAACTTAAAATTTAGACATTTAATCTTAAGAGAATTCTTTGGTATGATTATTATTTTTTTAATTACCACAATCGTACTGATTGTTAATGTTATAACATGAATTGAATTTTTCCAACTGAGCAGAATATGTACAGTACAGTCGTGGAAATAAAAGTAAACACCCCTTACTAACTACTCAACAAATTATTGTAGACGAAAGTTACTGGTACCAAACGATTGGAAATAAAGTCTACTTTTAAATGACGCATATAAAATTTGCTTAGGGGACCATCTACATATTAAAACGAATCCAAACTTCATTTTTTTCAATGGTAATACCCTATTTCAAATCTTTGGTTCAAACTATGCCTAGACACGAAATTTCAAGTCATTTGAATGATAAGTTTTTGAATTATAAACATTCAAAATTTAGTGCTTCTAATGTTAAATTACATTTTCATATTTTTATTTATAACTTCTGAAATTATGATCCTAATGTTTTATTTTTTTGTGTAGAAATAATACTAATATACCCAAACATAAATACGTTGAATTTGCAATTTTTATAATTTTCTGATATGAATTATGAAATTAATATTTAAAAAAATTATGAATTGCAACCTACAATTTTTTTGATGAATTCAGATTTATTAAGTCATGCTTTATGGAAATCCAAGATTTCACATTTTTCTTCCAAGTAGTTTTCAAATTATGCTTAAAAAACGGCAAAATGATGGTTTAAAGGGCCATCTATGATAGAAGTGACTAAATATTTTGAAATTTCTTATGTTATCCTGTAATCTAACAGGCTTAATTGACTGCTTAAGGTGCCTTGATCAAGAAGGGAGCTCTCTCGGTTAACAATCTAGTACCGAACTTCAATTTGGATACAGCCCTTAAAATATGTTCGTTATAAAATAATTAATTTCTCGGAAACTTATGGTACGAATTGCATAAAAAATTGTTTTTAGACTAATTGAAGGGTGTAGAGTTCATTTATGCTGTCAGAATTGTGTACTGCTATTGAAAAAAACAAAGTTATGGTTCGTTTTAATATGTAGATGGCCCCCAAAGCAAATTTTATACACATCATTTAAAAGTAGACTTTATTTCCAATCTTTCGGTACCAGTAACTTTCTTGTAAGGTAATTTAATTTGTTGAGGAGTTAGTAGGGGTGTGTTTACTTTTTTTCCCCACGACTGTACAAGTCTGGATCCTTAGCATACATTGCCAATGCTCTACCAATTAAGCTACCTGGGCTGACAAACCGGCGATCATATTTCGCTCCTATAATCTTATTGGTAACATCTGGTCTGCCATGTTAACAGTGTTAACATGTTAATAAACCACAGGTAAAGGAACTCCATGTAAACAATGGCGAATTTAGCGTCAGAATATATCATGCCTTTTTTTTTTTGAGGCGGGGTATTAACTTCCAAGACAAATTTATGTTATATCACTCACCCGCAAGAAAAGTGACACATTTCGACAAAAGTAAATTTCACAGGAGAGGCAAAAGAAAATTTGCATGATTTTTCTGTGATATGAAATTATAGCACTTAGCTCTGCATGCAGGAATAAAAACGTGCATAAAAGCATAAAATCCTTGAGAATGAAGATGTAGAATGAGGTTTGGAGGATTAAGTAATTTTATCTCCTCACACAATCCACTTCTCTTCTGTGGTCGCAGATAGACGTATAACGTAATAAAGGGAGTTTATGTATAACTACACTTATGAAACTGTGTAGCAAGACACACCTATGACAAACCTATTAGTGGAACAAAACGCAAAATGAATTTTTGCAAGATGTGTCACTTTTCTTGTGGGTGAGCGATATTATTGTTACCAAATCAATGATAATACTGCAAAACTGTAATGTCCTGTTATGTTGTCCTAAATTCTGACTTTATCTGGAATGAACTGTAGTAAAATTGCCTTTATATTAAAATCTACATAAATTATCTGAATTATTTTAATTTCCAGCTGACTTGATGTTTTAACTTTTAATGTCCATGAAATTTTATTTTTACATGTGCTTTTTAATAATTTGTTAATTGTGTTAATAAACTTAACATTTGTGATTTTAAAAAATTACAGTATTTTGGTTACATGTTAAACTTTTCCATGCTAATTCTTTTTTTTAAATTCTGGTATTTTGAGTTTTCCAGCACATAAGACCTCATTTAAAAATAGCATGTAGGTTGCATTCAGCCTCAAGCTTTTTCCTCATCATCCGGAAAAAAAAATGCTATATCAGAGAAGAAAATCCTGCAGCTGTGGATTAATGGACCATAGCGTCCTTTTCTATGGATCACTAAAAATGTGAGGGGGAGGAAAACAGAAAAAGAAGCACTATAGAAGAAGGAAATCCCTACTGTGATGGACTAATGGCCACCGAGGCCCCTTTTCTATAATGCACCAAAAATGAAAAAAAAAAAAATAAATAAATAAATAAATAAAAAAAATGCACTATAGAAGAAAGATTTTATTGGCTGTACTTCTATAAGGCAATAAAAATTTGAAAAAAAAATGCTATAGGGGATGGAAATCCTTGTGTGATGGACTAATGGCTTATGGCTCCATTCCTATAGTGTACTAAAAATGTAAGAAAAAATTACAAAATTTTTTTTAAAAAAGACAAAAAAAGACATGTAAGAAAGTGTGGTATTCTTCATAAACCACTGAATGTACGAGCAGATCCACAAACCACCAATTTAAACTAAGCAAGTCACAGTTGCAGAACATTCAATACTTTATACTGCATAATAGGCATAATGACAAAATTCATAGAGGGCTAGCAACTGACATAGTATGTAATAAAGTCGAAAAAGGAAATGAGTTCTTATAACTTTATTATTTAATCACCTAGTATTATGAAGAAAGGCTGATTTGTATAAAAATGAGAGTTGAGTCGCTCCTGGGGGGGGGGGGGGATGCCCTTAGGAAAAAGAAATGCAGGATTCACATGGTGACAAGTTTAAAAGAAAGTCCTTTTTTTTTTCTTTTTTAAAGGTACTTTTCCATTAGCCAAACACCAGTCATAATTTTTTTTGCTAGAGTTCAAAATGTAGCAAATTGCTCATTTCATAATAACAAATGCAGCAATTTAATTAGTCTTCTTTTTTAAAGGAATTTTTTTTAACATTTTTATTTAATGAAATAGTGTACTTAATTTATATTTTTCACTATACAATGTCATCAGATTACCATTCTTATCTACCTAACTTAGCCTCCACCTATATTTTTCATAATATTTTATGAGTGATTTCCTCATAAAAGCTTTGCTCCATATTATTTTGTAATACTTCAATATGGTTTATTAAACTTGGCAATTGCCAAATGAATATTGTGTTTAAAAATTTTCCAAAATAAAATGATAATTCAAATTCTGAGATTTGGGTTCATAAGATTCCATTTTTAGATATAATAAAATGTATTGCTGAATCCAAAGAACCAAAATAGTACTGTGATCAAATAAATAAAAAGTGTATGAAAAATCTATCTACAGGTTACTGCTTTCTTTTGATGTACGACTTTATCTTTGTCATTGGGAAAAAATAAGAATATATTTTCAACAATTTTAAATGTTATCAAACATTCCTAGCAATATTTTACTTGAAAATTTCCTTTACATTTAATGTAGTAGTCTAACAAATTATACTTTTCATTAATCAATGACATCAGATTATCATTCTTATCTTCTACCTAATTTAGCTTCCACATGTATTTTCCATAATGTATTTTTAATTTTGTATTTTAGATAGTGCTCCAACCTTTCCACTTGGCGCCAATGTAAAGGGCTAATGGAAAAGTACCAAAAAGATGTGTGTGTTTATTTACAAATTTAAGTGTATGGTTTTTATGCAAGATGCAACAAGATTCTAAGTCAAAAATGCATCAAAATTGGGTGACTTTGAGCTTTTTCTTTAAAGACCCCTTTTGCATATTGCACTTTATCCTTTTGACATGTTTATCTACTAACTATACTCTATCATTGCACAAAGTGTCTCCAGATTCTGTGTGTCCAACCTCGTTTCCATTCCTTGTTTGTACGATAGCCGTGTTAAGATATTGTAGGGTTACCATTTGCATCTGAAATTCTACTAAAAGGGACTATTGTCAATACAAGGTGATTATGATTATTACTTTAGCTTTATTCAAAAGACTGTTTTTAATTTCCACCAGGATTGTCTGCATAAAGTTTAATAAAAACATTGAAAACTTAACGAATGGTCTTTGATAAAGAACATTTTGAATTTATTTTACAATGTTTTTACATATCTATTGTCACAACACTGAATTGTGTGCATAAAGTCTGTTGTCCCTGTTTCAGAAGTTTTATTTTTGCTCCTTTTTTTTAAAGTAAGCATGCAACTATTTTTGTGCAAACGGCACTTTTATTTAATTATTTTCACCATAGGCTATTGAAGTGCATATTTCCAGTGTCATTAAGCAATGTCAGCCTTGTATTGAGTTTGGAAAGGAAAGTTTATAATTTTGATACTTATTTCTAAGAACAGTCCAAGTATATAGTTAATTTATAAACACACACATATATATATATATATATATATATGCATTCATATACATAAACATATATTTGCTGCTTTCCAGCAGAAAAAGATATTTATGTGTATAAATTATATATATATATATATGGGGAGTAGTGTAGATCGCCTCCTCGTGGTGCTCCCTGGATGATGCTAAATGATCTACAATTCAGCTATTCTAGCTAAACTCTTAATCCTTTGTGACTAAACTCTAAATTAAAAAATATTTACTAATATGATGCATTTTAAGAGTGTTAAAAATAATTTAAGAAACTTAGAATATAAAAGTAAGATTGGCTAAAAAGTACTTTTTTCAGACAACGGAAAATGACGTTTTTTTTATAAATATTTACAATTTTCTAACATAAAAATTTAAGGTATACAAACTTGTCATTGTACAAAATATTTTTTAAAACAGGTTTCTAGCTTTTTAAATTATGTTAAATTTACGAAGTTCATTTTAGCAATAGTGCTGTGATACTGTTGAAATGGTAAATAAAACTTCAGTATGAAAAGTTAAATTAGTGTCACCATCTGTACAAAATTCTATAAATAATTTATATTAACTGCTGTGTTGGAAGATAGCAGTGATTTATAAAATCTCCTTTTTAAGCTCTCTCAGAGTCAATGCAGTTTTTTTTTCTTGGGCCCATTTTGTGAAAAATAAAGGTTATTTTTGTGAGTTTTCTTATATTTTTGTGAAAATTAACATTTTATAATGAACATTGAAATTGAGTTACTCTTAATTCGAGTTGAGCATTTATTAACAAAAACTTCTTTAAACCGTTTTTCTAAAGTTTTCGTTTCTAGTGAACTGGCTTTATTTACAAATCACACATTTAAAAACCTAACAGATTAAAAATAATAAATAGTAGCAAGTTTATATGAAAAGGAATTTTGTGAAGAGTCTTATTTTATTACAAAGAATTTTGTGAAGGGACCTGTTTTATTAAAATGAATTTTGTTAAAGGGCTATTTTATTAAATTCATTTTTGTGAAGGGGCCTTAAAAAGGTCCCAAATTTTGCCTGGATGGATCCCTGCCACTGCAAACATTGCATTGGGATATGTTGCAGATATGCAACACGGCGATGCAAAGGGTTAATATTACACTCTTTGAACTACTCTTCATTATGTTAATGTTTAATGCAATATATTGGTAGGTATAGTAACTAACAGTAATAAGCATATATGAGATTGCTGAACAACAACAACAAAAAAATATGATGTTACTACTTTTAAATATTATTGCCAATGTCATGTACTATGTTTCAATATGTGGACTTTTTGTTAAATAAAGTAATTATATAACTATGTGTGATGTTTAAAATATTTGAAAGCATTTGAATTTACTCATTTTATTATTCAATTTTCTAAGAGTGCCAGTAGCAGAAATTTCTCAAAGTGTCTGTGATAGATACTTCGGGGACAAATAATAATCTGCAGGTAAGATTTTTACTACTGAAGCATTAATTAATCAATCACTTACCTGTAGCATTTTCAGGCATTTTATAAATTGTTATTAATAATAATCTTAAATTTTTGAATTGAGTAATAAAGAATAAATATAATATGAAGCAAAATAAAGGTTTGATGAAAGAGAATCTGCAAAAGAGAAAAGAAAAATCTGCAACGGTTGTCTCCAATCTCGAACTTTCTGCTACCGGGCTAAAAGTTAACCTGTAACATGAGAGGTGCGGTCTGTGAGATTGCACTGTTCAGATTAAGTCTAGTGCATTTTTTTTAAATAGACACTGTGCTTAAAAATTGGAATCTTTTTTTTTTTCTCATAAGTTAATTGTTCAATGTACACATTTGTACAAATTCATACTAATATTTAAGTAAGGGAGCTTAAGTCTAATCTCACATATCCCCCCGTTTTTATTTTTTTCACCACTTCGTCCTGTTGCACGTTTAAATATGCTTTAAAGCTACTACTTTTTTTTTTTCGTGCCATTATCTAGCTCACATAACTAGATGCTATAACTTTTAAAAAAGAGAATTTAAAATGCTGAAATTGGAAAGAAAGATTATTATATTCTTTATTTTACAACATGAAAGGATAATTCAGGTAAAAACTTCATAGTCATTGTTCTAAATCAGGAAATATTTACAAGTAAATCTCATTTTATTTTTTATTTTCAATTAATTTTGTATATATTTTTAGTAATATAAAAAATAATTATGTATGCTTCAATACGAAATTTCGTTACTTTTCAGTTAGTCAGACATCAGTGTTATATATGTATATATGCATTATATAAGTGCATATGTTTTATTTATATTTATGTATATATAATACCGGTGCCCGGCTAACTGAAAAGTACCGAAATTTCTATACTAATACAGATTTTGTTTTAGCCAGGGTTGCGTACTTTTACCCAGACTGCTCCTCATTCTCTCCCCCCCCCCAAAAAAAACATAAAAAAAACTACCTTGTAGAAATTGACCTGTTTCCTTAACACCACAAAAAAAAGACATTTAAAAATATTAATTTATGCAAACGAGATATTTAAAAAAAAAATTTCCCATAGGATTAACATTAGCGAGCAGATGTTTCCATGTAAGTGAAGTAGCCTCTTAATGTCTTCATTATTAAGAAATTAGGCTATTTATAAAATTTGAACTCAATTAAACATCTTTAAAATTAATTAAAGTCTGACAAAGAAATATATTAACAAAATTTGGTACTACTTGGCTATCCCATCGACCAAAAATCTATCGCCATACTATAAGATTAAATGCCAATAATGGTTGATCATAAATGTCACATTCACTTGACTTTAAATAAGTTGCATGTGTTTACATCATCAAGTGATTTTTATTTTGACATATTATTTATTTTTGTATTAATGTTATACTAATTTATTTGTTCTTTCATTATTTAAAATAAAAATTATGTCAATTTGTATAGTTTGGTGATTTATATAATTTGGCGAAATTGTTCGATGGGATAACTAAGTAGTTCCCAAAATTTTTACCATGATAATGATTGATTAAATATGAATGAAAATAACAAAACCTGCTGTTTATAATGAAGCCCCCCCCCCCTTCCTCTAAATTTAAGTTTCATGGCAAAGCACATTTCTATCATAACATTTACTCTTAACTCCTGGTAAGATCTGATCATGAAAGATTGCACATTAAAAATCTTTCTTTCTTTTTTATATATTTTTAAGATTAATCATTTTAAAATTTTCATTTTGTATATCAAAATTGTACTTTGAATGGAACTGCAAAATTGTTTTTTATTATGAACTGAACAAATTTTGTAATAGTAGAATCATCTTAACTTATTAGATGACGAGCTAAGATACACTTGTGATTTTTCTGCAGGGTCTTATTTTTCTCCTAATAAAAGACTAGAAAAAAGAAATTATGTAAACTATAATTTAAACAGTACAAATTTGAACTGAAAAATGCCTGTTTTAAACTGCATCCCATTAAATATTACAGCACAGAACAGGAAAAGATTAAAGATGATTACATTTTGAACTAGAAAAATATATCATAAGAAAGAAAATTTTATATAAATCTTGTGATGCTAAAATCATCTTAATTAACTCGTTATCAGGGCTCGAAATGTACCGGAATGATGTTCCGGTTCGTGAAATTGTGACAAATATGGTTTTTGTTCGTGAAAGTATGGAAAATACTGTTCCAGTTCGTGGAATTATTAAAAGATATTGTTACAGTTTCATACATATAGCTTATTATGCTCTCTGTAAAGCTTTTTTTTTTCTAAATATTTAGAATCTTGAATGCATTTTTTAAAATTTGTTTTTCTACGGTTAAATATAAATTTGCTATACAGTAAAGTCCCGATTATCCGAATTAATATGGACCAAGCTCACCTTGGGTAAGCAAAAAACTTGTAGAAACCGGATTGACACAAATCGTCACCCACTAAGGAGATGAAATATAAATTTTTACTTATTTTTATAATACTATGAACATTTCTTTGATGTACATTTCTGTTATTTTTAAGAAATACGAGGAATGAAATTGTTTATTTGAAAAAGGCCCTTGACAGATTTTTGTTTGTTGAATGTCATTATTGCTGCAGTATTAGGCTACTGCATTTCTACCACTAATACTTACCAGTAAATTTTGCCTAATTCAATTGCCAAAATCTAACAATTGTCAACGATTAAATACGGCAAAAATTTGTATTCAATTTTAGAAGTAACAAAACTGTACAAATTGGCAGCTATATGATTCTATTAGTCATAAAAATTACAGGTGTAGTCTCTTTTCTGCCCAAAGTATGTTTTTTTTCAGTCGAACTTATATCTTTGGAATGAATCATTTTCTTCTGATGAACTGATAGCTTCCATTATTATGAAACAGCCATTATAAATGAAGTGTTCGGTGAAGATAAAAGAGCAGCCGTAAAAAGTTATAACTGTGATTTTCTGGTCAGAATGGGAAAAAAAAAATGCCATAATTTTTTTTGTAAAAAGATTAAGAGTTCTAACTTTTTAACGGCTGCTCTTTTATCTTCACCTAACACTTCATTTATAATGGCTGTTTCATAATAATGCAAGCTATCAGTCCATCAGAAGAAAATAACTCTGCTAAAGCAGAAACTCGGTTAAGCAGGACTCAGATAATCGGAACTTTACTGTACTTTCAAAAAAAAAAAAAAAAAAAAAAAAAGATTACTCGACAATAATTTTGAAAATATATTGTGATCAAATTGTTTTACTTTTCAAAAATTTTGAATTATCCTATAACACGTTTAGCAGCAAAATTTTAATGATTTTAATCTCTATCATTTTTCAAAACAAAAAAAAGTTTCAATTCTAAGGCATGACATTTTAAGCCGATTTATTCTTGTATATTAAAAATAAATATGAAAGTTAGTTTTTAACTTAACTGATTGGCCCAATTTTGAAGGATTCTTACTTTTTCAATACCATTTTTTTTATATACCGTTGATATAGTAAAATTAATTTTTGGCAGTAATTTCAAATGCGCTTTGAAACTTCTATATTTGTAAAGTAGGAATGAATTATAAACCTAACACCCGCCCCCCCCCCCTCCCAGAGCTGCATAATTTTCTTCTCCCACAGAAATATGTCTGGATTAAACATTGTTTTCCTTTCTTTTTTTAAACAGATATAATAATTACACACTAAAAAAAGATAAAGAAATAAAATTTAAAAACAGTTATCTGCCATTTTTACTGGGAAAGATGTTGGGTATAAAATTGCAATATCTTATAAATACATAGAAAAATGATTAAAGCGGCTTTATAATACAATGGAGCTGATCAACTGATGTACAAAATGCATAAATGTAACGAAATTTACATAACGATCTCTCTAGGCAGCAACTGAAATATATTAGAGTTGATAAAGCAAATTTTCGTATATTTGCTGTGAAAAGTAATAATTTTCTAATATCTAAAGAGATGGTCACGGATAAAGAACATTAAAATCCAGTGCCATAAATCATGGAGATAACGAGTATTAGAAGGAGAACAATGACGTAATTAACTTTTTGAATCATCGTTATTAATATTTGCATTACAAAATCAAAGGTCAGATATCAAAATGAAATTATTAAGATTAAAAATGACTGACCCGAATTCAGATTAAAAACAGCTGAATAGGGAGGGAAATGCATTGTTAACGATCAATTTCTACCAACGAAACTACTCTCAAATACGTTGACTTGGCTGTTTGTTTACTTTCATTAGAGGTTTCGATTTCGAGACAGGATGTAGAGGACGCCACATTTACTGGTCGCCGGCTCCCTGCCGCCGGAAACTGCCGCCATACTCGGTACCGCTTTTAGGGTCAAAAACGGGAACGTTGTCATTGTTCTCCTTCTAATACTCTACCTTCATGATTATAGCCTAGTGTGCTCAGTTGCGCCTTCTCTCAAAACAATTTTTAAGAGTGGGGAAAACACTCTACCGGTGATTAAAACGCTATTTTTAATATAAAATCAATACATAAATTTTCAAAAATTATCACACAAAGAAAAATTTATGAGATATACACAAGTTACATACAACACTAAATGTACAATGACACTAGATTAAATACTGAAACAATATATTGCAGAGTTCGCATAGGGAAAGAAAGGGAATTTGTTACCCAAAGGGCATCTCTAATATTCCTCTTAAGAATTCAACCTTCGGGAAAACATAAATTTACCGTTCTTATTATACTATGACTTCCCTTAAAAACTTCAGCTATTCTACCAACCAACCACTTGGTAGAAGGCAAATTTTCCTGTCTTGTCAGCACCAAAGTTCCTTTCTGTACATCATTCTTTTTAAATTTCCATTTTTCCTTCTGTTGGAGATTATTCAAATAATTTCACTTCCTTTTGACTCTGGAGTGATGTATTTATGAGCTCTGTTGAATTCCAACCAACATTTAAATAGTTACTAAAAGATAAAAAAAAAAGTACCGGAGCAATGCTCAGATGCAAATTAAGTGTCGGTGCTGACCAAATTAGAAACAATTTGGCCTCTTTTAATTATGCAATCTTTAATGGCCCACTTCTCTTTTCATTCAACAATTAAATTCGAACCTAAAAATAAAACTAATTATACAAATTAACTTAATAAAATTATTAGACAATGGGGAAAAAAAAAAGAGTCCATCACAGAAATGTTTTTGGAAATAGTCAAGTTAGTTGCAATGTTCAGAGAGTCTTTTTTAAGTTCCTTTATATAAATATATATCCTAGTTTGGTATCACTTAGGTTTGGTCGCTGTTACACAGATGCAAGTCCTTCAGAAACGCAGGTCCAGCTCACCATTTAGGATTTGGAATAAGAAATTCGCACTTGAAACCTCGCGTCAGCAAACCTGAAGGATATTCGGACCCTGCACAGTGAAATAGTTTTGATTCATCTGTCAGCGATTGTATTTCCTTTATGCAATTCGATACGAATAATTTCCACTTATTTGCGGAACCTTTGATCTAGTACAGGGTAATCTGCGTGTCAGCTCACAAGTAAATAGAACAGGGTCCCTTGCGATCTAGCGACTTCATCCTTTCACAAGTTAGGCATGAAGCGAGTAACGCCTCTAAGAGTTCCAATCTGGGGAGTGATATTTTTTTTTCAGAGGTGCCACCCTGTTTTTCGATGCAATCAATTTAATGGAAGATTCATTTTGTGAATTAAATTGTAAATATATGGCCGCACCCTATGCCCTTGGACTATGCATTAGAAAAGGTGTGCAGAATCAATTCATAATTTTAGTCACCAGGGAACCGAAAAATTTTCCTTAGAATCTTCAGTTTTTCTAATTGCAGTAGCTCGGAATTTCATGTCTTTGTAATGCCAAGGAACAATTTTTCATCCCACGTCAAATTTCTACTTCACAGCTTTTGGAATAAGCATTTGATTTGTATTGTAATATGCAGATATGAGACCCAGAGGATATCAAAAATTCTGCCTGCTAGTTGTAGTACAAAACCGCTACTTGAGGCACTTTGAGTATTTTGCCTTGCACAAAAAATTCCTATAAATGATCAATTTCCACCATAAACATGTCCTGCTTGTGATAATGTTACTGTATTTAAATTATAAGCTGTATTTAAATTGGGTTGCCACGATAGCTCTAGTACTTTGTGGGTTTTATTATTGTCAAAGGGCTGAGGTAGAGTACTGAATCCACGTTTCCATTATTAATTTGTTATTTGATACCCATTTACGGAAATTCATATTAGTTTCATTCATAAATTTACATGGTTGTTGTGAAATATTCACTGCATCCTGGACAGTGTCCGTCCCAGTATAGTGCCTAGAATATATAGTGTGCCGTTCGACGCTAAAAAAATACAAGCGAAAGTAAGCCTCCAATAGATGGCGCTGACTGTAGTACAGACTGGAAATTTCCGTAAGCAGAGTATTAATCGGATATAAATTAATGTTTTTTAGATACTTATTTTGATATCATATAAGAAAACATTTATAGGAATGGATATTTACATGTAAACAAGCCTGAAATATTTAAATAATGAAAACATATTTTACAATTGTTATTTTAGAGCAGAGATATTTTTCGAATGAATCTTTTTCACACTCACTAGCCATCATATATTAAAACTTCGTTATTAAAAATTACAAACCATTTTTTTTCCTCTTTGTACTAAAAAAGGGGAACTCCCCGCATTCTATAAAAAAAAGTAAAATCGATGGTATTTCCCAAACTCACAAACTGTGCAAACATACTATGAATATTTTTCAAAAGAAAGGCCCATTTGTTAACACGTTGACTGCCACTCTACGAGTATACTCGTAGCCTTAATATTCGTGGCTTTAATTTATTACTTTCTCACCATTATTTTAAAATAAAAAAAATGCCTTATTTATTGGCAGAAATTTAGCTGTATTAGTAAAGCGAAACTTTCAGAATTTGTGGTGACAAACGACTTTCAAGAAGAAATTTGAAAATTCTTACTTTTTGAGGCAGTGAACGCGTTAAATAAATCTTTCTCACACTGGGAATCACATATTAAAATTCTTGAGAAAAAATTATATAATTTTTTTTTACCTTTTCCCTCTTTGTATTACGTATGCAAAAGCAACATAGGTTTAAAAATTACAAATACAGTAGAACCCCGCTAATCCGAAATAATTGGGATCGGTGCCTGTTCGGATTACCCGAAATATTTTAATAAAAATAGAAAAGTAAAAGATGCGTTCTAAAAGAATGTAAGTTATAATTACTTAGTAGTACAGAAAACATTATCTAATCCGGCATTCTAAGGTCCGACATGCTGGATAATGCGGCACGACTTTCGGAAAAAATAGCACTCTTTGTTTCACTCCTGATATTTATAATAATCCAATGGAACTTCAGAATGAGGAATTACGTAACAATCCATTACAAACGGTTCAAAATCGCGAATCTATAAATAGCTCAGTCACCACGTCTACGAGGGAGGAAGAAAAAAAAAACATTTCTGTAGATTATTTGCGAAATCAAACTGTTGAAAGAAAAATAAATTGTTATCATCAAAGTTAATTACTTTTTGCATTTTAGAAAAGCATTTTATGGTAACTGGCAAACGAACTGATATTCCAGATATTTTTAAGATCTCTTCTATGAGTAGGTCTACAGTGCACGTTTTCATTTTATATTCATGTATATATGTATATTATTCAGTGTTTTGTTATTCTATTAAAACTGTTTAAAGAATAAAAAACATGCTTTACTGCCATTATTTGTTTAATTCTAACTTCTACTCGTTTTTCTTGACATTCATCCTGTAATCCGGAAAATTTTGTAAGTTTAACTGAAAGTTAATCTCTTCATGTATAATTTTCGAAAATAAAATCGGTTCGGATTAACCGGAATTTCGGATTAGCGGAGTTCGTATTACTGGCGTTCTACTGTATTCCCAATTCATAACAAAGTACAAACAGATTGTACATCCAAATTTGTGTAAACAAATATTGATATTTTAAAATAAATTTCTGTGCATTACACATGAAAAAACATTTAAATTATATTTATTTATTTGCCCACTGTATGACGTAGGCGTATTTTTGTGGGCGTATCATGGAAGACGGTAGTATTCCGAGTGACGCAGCCTTAAGCCTAAAATCGTATCGTATCGTATCGTTAAAATCGTATCGTATCGTATCATAGAATTCGTAGATGGCGGAACTCATATATACAGCTAACTCGACATCAAAGAAAACGCGAATAACTCAGCAGATATATGTCTTATTGTTCTGAATTTTCTAGAACAGTCTAATCGTATACTGAAATTTTTACATTTCTACGTGCAGTATATTTTGAGATCTAAATAGCCATTTTTAAAGTAAAAACGTTGGTATGATATCGAGGAAGTTCCTAATTTGAAAATCTCGAAAACGGTTCTAACGATTATTTTTAAATTGATACATAATATAAATGTGATTAAGGCGAGGTGAATAACACTTTTATTTTTTCTGGGAAAACTCTCGTTCGTTAAATAATTCGATTTTTTTTCTCTCGAAAATGACACGGGCGATTTTTTAAAAATCAAATAAATATGTTTCAGATGAACCAAATAACAATTTACTTGTTTCCAGCAAGACTCTTGTTCGTTTTATAATGCGCGTGAAAAATCGGACTATATTTCTTCGCCATTCTATGAAAATTTCACTGAAAATGCATGACGCTGTATTCATACACATGCTTTCTTTTTAACCACTTTTGGGGAGAAAAATTTTGTCTTCCCACTAGCTGAGTGGCTAAGGTCCATCGTTTACTGATCTGAAGATAGGCAGTTCGAAACTCACTGATACGTGTTTTCACATGTGAATGTGTTTTTTTTTTTTAAGTCTGCTAGTTGACCATTATTCTCAGTTCCTTTGTAATTTTTTTAATTGCTATTAAGTTAAATAAAATTACAATTATAATGACGCCAATTTGATGATGATTATTTCTTGGCAATTTTTCAACGATAAAAATATTACCATAAATTTTATAAATATATTTAATTTCAATCACTTTACAAAAAATATACATTAATAATTATTATTTGAATATAAATCACACGATCAGAAACGTAAAAAAATAATTCATTTCAGCTCTTCTTTTTATAATATCATTTTCTATTATTATGACGGTCAATCAATATATAATCACTGACATCCATAATATTATTATTATTATAATTATTATTTTCCTTGCATAAAAGCTATTGTGATGTAATAATTCTTTTATAATAAATAATTTAGTTGAAATGTTTTATTTATAAATATCAATGAAGTTTGATAACCTCGAGACTTACATAATAAGCATATCAGAATTCTGGTGTCGCCATCTTTTGACGCAATTGCGTAGTATTATAGAGAAATGTTTGATAAAAACGTTGAAGTAGACAGTTTTTAAATCGAAGAATTATTTTAAGAGATATTTAATGTTAAATCTGGATAAAATTGTCTCATTAAAAAATCTCATAGGAAAAAAAAATATACATGGGAATTTAATCATTTTCATTCAATTTAATCATTCAATAGAAACTCGAAGTTTGCAGAGTGCATTTATTATTTTTAACTTGCCTAATTTTTTGACGGTTTATTTCAATTTTAAATTAAAATTTTCAGAATTTCCAGAGATATTTTTTACATATTTTAGAAAAGGTTATTTTAAATTGTTGCCAATTGTTAAAACAGCGCAAAGAATAATATATCCTTTAAATTAAAAATTTATTCACACGTGACTATTATAAACAGAAAAAATCCTTTTAAATTAGAATTAAATGATAACGTGTTAAAAGCAGGAAAATATTAAACATTACGTCATAAAAATTGTTTTTACACATGCTTACTTAAAATGAAAGAAAATTATAAAATAATCAATTATTTTCAAATTAGAATTAAATGATTACGCATTAAAAGAAGGAAAACATTGAAAATTACGTCATAAAAATTATATTTACACGTGAATATTAAAAGAAAAAGAAAATTTTTAAATAATAAATTCATTGATACATGTTAAAAGTCGTAAATGGAGGAAATTACGTCATATTGGCCAAAGTGGCCAAAACAGTTTGCAAAACATATTGCAAAACAGTTTAAATTAAAAAATATATTTATATGAGAGATTTATTTCAAATTTCGAGATGATATTTTTAACTATAGTTGACAATTTTAAGGTAGCGCAAATAATAATATTATCTTTCTAATAATAAAAATATTTTAAGTTGAATGTTACAAAGAGAAAGGAAAGTTTGGTGCAAATTATGTCAGATTTAAAACGTTACATTTAAAATCTCTTATTTAAAATCATTTTCTTATAGCGTTGTTAAAAAATACCATAAAGCAAAGACTCTGTTGACTTAGTTCCTTTTATATTTGGTAATTTTCAAATGTTAACTAATCTTATTTAATCAAGCACGGAAACAGCAACTAACATCAGCTGATTCGGTTTTGAAATCCCTCAGTAAAAGGGAAACCCGTTTACAGTAAGTTTACACATGCTTACTTAAAATGAAAGAAAATTATAAAATAATCAATTATTTTCAAATTAGAATTAAATGATTACGCATTAAAAGAAGGAAAACATTGAAAATTACGTCATAAAAATTATATTTACACGTGAATATTAAAAGAAAAAGAAAATTTTTAAATAATAAATTCATTGATACATGTTAAAAGTCGTAAATGGAGGAAATTACGTCATATTGGCCAAAGTGGCCAAAACAGTTTGCAAAACATATTGCAAAACAGTTTAAATTAAAAAATATATTTATATGAGAGATTTATTTCAAATTTCGAGATGATATTTTTAACTATAGTTGACAATTTTAAGGTAGCGCAAATAATAATATTATCTTTCTAATAATAAAAATATTTTAAGTTGAATGTTACAAAGAGAAAGGAAAGTTTGGTGAAAATTATGTCAGATTTAAAACGTTACATTTAAAATCTCTTATTTAAAATCATTTTCTTATAGCGTTGTTAAAAAATACCATAAAGCAAAGACTCTGTTGACTTAGTTCCTTTTATATTTGGTAATTTTCAAATGTTAACTAATCTTATTTAATCAAGCACGGAAACAGCAACTAACATCAGCTGATTCGGTTTTGAAATCCCTCAGTAAAAGGGAAACCCGTTTACAGTAAGATCGCCATTGATTTTTTAATTATACGGAGCAGCCTCGATTATCCGAGCTAATTGGGACTGTTAGTAAATCGGAATCGGAAATCTCGGTTAATAGAAACTGTGTGTAAAAACTCGCCGTGCTTGCGAACTTAACATCTCTTTTAAAAAAATATATAGAACGTTTTTTAAATAATAAAAATAAATATATGTAAAGTTCTGTTTCACAGCTTAACAAATTTAAAAAGAAAATCAACTACCAGTAGTAAATTTTAAAATGCAAATTGAAAAATTTACGAAAGTTCACACAGCCACTGGAAACAAAGCATTGTTCGCTATTGACTTCTCAGGGTCCAATGTTTCTTTGGAGTTGAGTACTTTTGAGGGCAGAAGGGCCTGTATAGCACAGACAGTGAGCTAAAGAGTGTGGTTATTTTTAAGGCTCATTCAAAAGGGAAAAAAAATCAGACTTTGTTATCGGCTCGGTTAACAGAAACCTCGATTAATCGAAGCTCGGTTAATCCAGGTTCTACTATTATTCAATCTTCCGTAATCTTTTTAAAGCAGATCAAATTAATGGACTTTAGCACAAAGTCACATAGCTGATAACTGCCATGCTTGTTGGCCACCTTTTTTTCAAAAAGTTTGCTTCACCTTATTCAATTAATGAGATATCTCCGATAAAATAAGTCACATTTTCCCGTTCTAAAATACTGGTATCCAAAAATCGTAGCATGTAACTGACACTACAAGTACTCATGGAACTAGACTATTTTAAATCTGATTTTTATTATAGACTATATAAAATTATTAAAAATATATATTATGATAGGAACTAGCGGGCTTCGTCCGCTATTTACGTTACGGATATAAAAATCATGTTTTTTTTTTAGAGAAAAAGAAATAAAAACCTATTTGACGATAGGTTTATAAAGACACATTTTGTATTTGTTATATTTCCGGGGATGAGGAGGGGGGACTATTTTGATTAAATATCGCAATTAGTCTACATGGCAGATATAATTATGATAGACACTAGCGGGCTTCGCCCCTCTATGGCGCCTTATGGGTCCAGCTTCCATAACTCAGAAACTACCTTTCGGACATCAATGCAACAGATTCCAAACGTTATAATTAACTTAATAATCACCCTATATAGCATTAAAGTAAATTTATGAGTACTGCATACTATTTTTTTATCGTAATTTCTGAAGAGAAAAAATTATTTCGGTTCCATTCTTAGGTACTGGTCTGAAAATTTTTGAAAAAGGGGGAAGGAGGGGACATGAGACTGCTGTTTGTCAAACAACACAACGGGGTCTGGCTTATTCAACTTGGTTTTTGATGACTTCAATTGGAAGGTGGTTTGTTTAAAAGAGTGCGTTCCCTGCCCCATGAAAATTGGAACTATTGGTGCACCATCTATGTAAGGATTTAATAATTATAAATTAACATTTTGGATTTATTAATTTAAGGATAAAGTGTTTTTAAAGGAATATCAAATGAAACCCTCTGTGCGATCTGCGATTATACTTACCCAGTTGTTTTTATATACAAACTGCTATAAGGAAAATTGTAATAAAATAGTAAAAATTAAATCTGCATTAAATTCCATAAGTATCTTTTTTTTAATCATTTTATCACTAACCTCAAAAAAGTAATGATATCAATGCAAAAACCCTTGACGGGTTAAAAGTTTCTGACGCAGCACTTTATCTTATGCTCTAAGAATTTTAAATATGGAACTTAAAAATACTGATATCAAATTTTGAGAGACGTTATGCTATTTCTTAAAAAATATATTTGTATTTATTTCATCATTTTATTTTTGTTTTATTTATAATCGCATGTGCAAACGTT
The DNA here is from genome assembly GCA_963932465.1 of Maratus speciosus. Lineage (NCBI taxonomy): Eukaryota > Metazoa > Arthropoda > Arachnida > Araneae > Salticidae > Maratus > Maratus speciosus. The sequence continues at coordinate 69,911,672 of OZ010794.1, read as the reverse complement.
ATGTTCAACATGAAAAGCTGCATAAAATTTTATTCGCTGTTGCTTTATCATTTACATCTCTCATAAATTCAAAATATGAGTTTTAAAAGATATGATATAAAATTTAAGTGACGCCTTGATGTGACTTTAAAAGGTTTGTTTTAAAATTCAATTTAAATTATTTTTGACTTGGTTAAAATATTTTTTTTACATCTACACAATACTTTTAATTTTCCAATTCACTGTTAAATATATCACTTTCATTGAATCTATACTATGCATTGAAATGTATTTATTTCAATAAATTGATTTATCTTTTGTGTCACGCTATTCAAAATTGTGAGTAAGATTTATGTAAATGGTTTCATTGTGTCCAAACTACATGAAATGTATGAAAAAGGATAGTTTGACGCAAATAAACCATTTACATAAATCTTACTCACAATTTTGAATAGCGTGACACAAAAGATAAATCAATTTATTGAAATAAATACATTTCAATGCATAGTATAGATTCAATGAAAGTAATATATTTAACAGTGAATTGGAAAATTAAAAGTATTGTGTAGATGTAAAAAAAATATTTTAACCAAGTCAAAAATAATTTAAATTGAATTTTAAAACAAACCTTTTAAAGTCCCATCAAGGCGTCACTTAAATTTTATATCATATCTTTTAAAACTCATATTTTGAATTTATGAGAGATGTAAATGATAAAGCAACAGCGAATAAAATTTTATGCAGCTTTTCATGTTGAACATAACTTTTGCACATGCGATTATAAATAAAACAAAAATAAAATGATGAAATAAATACAAATATATTTTTTAAGAAATAGCATAACGTCACTCAAAATTTGATATCAGTATTTTTAAGTTCCATATTTAAAATTCTTAGAGCATAAGATAAAGTGCTGCGTCAGAAACTTTTAACCCGTCAAGGGTTTTTGCATTGATTGTATATACGCCCACAAAGTAATACCTTTGCGGATACTTTTTGCTAGTTTTTTCACTCATACTTTGTTTTTTAAACAAATATGGGACTTAAACTTTATGGGAAGAACTCGTGTTTATTTACAATGTGCTTCAGTATTACCGGGCTAAAATCTTTGAAAATTCCAGTCGGTAATAACATGCGCGCGCCACCTTGCGGCATCCTTCCTTTCAGAGCCAAAAGAAAAAGCGTTGGTAATTAATGAACGACACACTATTAATTGTAGGCACTGTAGTCCCAATTATCCAATCATCAACATAAATACATTTGTTGAGTACATTTGTGGCTACTGGATATTCCCTTTCAAATTTACTAAGATGTAACTTAATAGTAGCAAAAATGGGTTTGAGTTCAAGCCAAATGTTATGCGTAAAAATCTGTAAATGATGACCTTAAATGCATCACCGTTGAGAGGATTGTCATCTATAAACAGGAATCTTAAAACATCCCTGTCTTTTTCATTGATGGAAATCTGTAAGAAAGCTTTCTCTATGTGGGCCAAAACAGCGATTTTTTTTTAATCTGAAGAAAATCAATAAATGGAAAATGTTAGGATTTAAATTTCTGCGTGCATCTAAACAGTCATTTAACGATAATTATCCCGTTTCATCGGAACTTGCATCAAATACTATGTAACATTTAGTGTATACACTGTCTTGTTTAAATATCGCATGCTGTGGTAAATAAAAAATGGATTTGTTAGAAGATTCTTCTAGATTGGCAACAATTTTTCAATAATTTTCATTTTGAAATATTCATCAAGTATTTTACTATATTGTTCATATCTATTTGAAACACGTTTCTCTCCGTTTACGAGATTTTGCAAGTCACATTTCAGTCATTTGATATTATTTATTGAATTGGTTCCAAAATCTTTTTCTTTGTAACCTGATTTTATATTTGTTATTTTTTAAATATACTGTTTCAGGTAACCTTTCTACGTGTAATTTTTGATGTAACCTTTCTTCCTTGTTTTTTTACACTATTTGAACCATCTTTAATTCTGACTCTTCCAATTCCCGAAAAGCTTTGTAAACTAATTCACCTTGATTTTTCAACAAATGGCACTTAAATTTATTGTCCTTATCACTTATTTTCCCACCTGCAATCCATTTTTCTTCTTTTTTAGATAATTTGTTTCATTTGCAACATTTTTCATTTTATGTTATTTTTGTGATTTGTATTATTTATCTAGTATTTATAGATCAGAAATCTTGATTTTAGAAAAGATCATATGGTTATTAATCTCTTTAATTTCCAACAGATGGCAACATCACATAAAATGTTATTATTTTTAAAAAATATTTTATGACATTTTCAATAGCAATTTCTCAGTGTTTTTTTATTATTTTAAATTATCAAGTTCCTTTCACTTTTCTATTACCATATTAATGACAGACATTATTTTTATTATTTATCTAAATGCATTCTACTTTCAAAACTTCTGTAATCCAAAATTTTCTATAATCTGAAATCACCGTTCATCACAAAGTTATACCATTTTTCTATTTTGTATAGTCGTTACTGTAGATAATGCTTTCTTCTCCCCTCCATCTATACCAAAATGTATATTTTGCAACAATCTGCATACCCCCCCCCTCCCACACACACACACGCACAACCACCACTACCAGCCACCATGTCAGGTTCTGAGAAACATCTGCTATTAGAACTAGGGTTCTATATTATTTTGTCTTACTATATTATATATTGTATGGTCTGTGTACTGGGAATTTCAAAGTAACGTTCTTTCCTTGTCTGAAACTGGATTCGAGCCGGTGAATTGCACAGGGTGGATGAAGGATAAAGTCATGGATGGAGAAGGGTGTGCACGACCTTTTGAGATGTCTGCTGGAGATGAGCAGACAAAAGAATAGCACGAACGAGGAAAATAGCTGAGAATGTGGTCAGAGTGGAAAGCCCGGATTTATGTTGGGGGAAGAGGAGGAGTTCAGAAAAAGCAGAGGGTTGCTAGGAGGCAGTCGTTTTTGCTCGGGGAGGGGGTTGAAGCCTGGAGCGCAAAGTGCGAGGTTGTTCCTGTGTATAGCTCTTGTATAGAGCATATGGTTGAGTGAGGCTCGCAGAGCTTAGGCTTAGAGCGAATGTGTTGGGAGATTAAGAGTAATCTCCGGTAAAGCTAATTTAACGCTTAAATGCCTGATTTTTCCAAAACCATTGTAATAATGTTTTTCGGCTTTCATTTTTAAAATAAAGCATGGAAAAAATTCTTAAAAAATCATATTTTGTTTTATGTATGGTTTACGGCTAAAAAACTGTTTGTTACTATTCGGCAATACTGGTCTTTAATTGAAAAAATAATTTTCCTTGATAAAATTCTATAATGTTAAACACACAAGAATTTTAGGAACTATAATAAGAAATAAATTTGACTTGCTCACTGCAGAACAAAATAGGGTATTTTGCAAACATCCAAACAAAACAAAAAGAACATGTAGCAACAATTGAAAAAAGAAGTATATTTTTATTCTTAAACAGCATAAGTGTTGCCATCTACATGTTGAAAATTGATTTAATAATATTTTCAGAATGTATTTTATTGGCAACATTAGGCGTTATAGCTTCAATATTATTATTCTAATAGTATTTTAGACTCTAATTTGGGTATGTTGCCGAAAAGCAACACCAGGCATTTAAGGGTTAACGGGTGTAGAGGGAGAGTGATATAACGTAGTTTAACTGTACACAGCCAGCATTTACTGTATTTAATTTAATGTTGAGATCACCTACATCCGAGTTTTTAAGTGTAAATAGTGTTGTGTGATTTGTAAATAGTGTGTAAATAAACTGTTAATTTAGTTAATTGAAAGAGTTGGTTTTCATTTAAACAATCCTCTCAGAGCGTGATCGATATCACGTAATCATATTGGTGGTGGCAGCATATAAATAGCAAAGGATTTCTTCAAAGTTGTGCGACAAAGAGGAAACACTGACACACCCATACCCTTTTAATCCTGTGTAAGCACCCCCACCCCACACCTGATTATTTTATGATTTTTCGTTGCATCTGGTGAGGCAGATTAACAGGATTTTATGTTACTGTTAAGGGTACCCCAATGAAGTAATGGGGGTTTTCGCTTATACCACCATTTGGCCAGATGAATAGCACTAATTATTCGGACAAATGCTATTCTATTTCAGGTTTTAAAAGTATTAAATAAACGGTCGAGTGCGAGTACTACTCGTGTACAGAGGGTTCCGTATAATGCTCTAATCTAAAAAAAAGTAACTACCACTGTCAACGCCGCCGCCGGTTTTGAAATATGAAAATCGGTGGTATTATAGAGAAATGTTTGATAAACACGCTGATGCAGACAGTTTTCAAATCGAAAAATTATTTTAAGAGATATTTAATGTTAAAGTTGGACAAAATCGTTCCATTAAAAAAGTTTTATAGCAGCAAAAACTATACACGGCAGTGTAATCATTTTTAGATCATTTTATGCGTTAGAATTTGCGGAGTGCAGATTGCATTAATTTTTTTATTTTGACTCATTTTTTGAGGTTTTATTTCTATTTTAAATTCAAATTTTCAGCATTTTGAGAGATATTTTTTACATAATTTACAGTATGGTATTGATTTAAACTGTTGCCAACTGTATAAACAGCGCAAACAATGTTTGCTTAAAATTAAAAATTTATTTGCACGTCACTATTTTAAACATAAAATATAAAAAACAGGAACTCATTGAAAATTACGCCATAAAAACTATATTAACACGTGAATTTTAAAAGAGAAAGAATACTGTAGAATAATAAATTCATTAACATGCGTTAGAAGTCTTAAATAGGAGAAATTACGTCACATTACACTTATTACGTAAAATGAACAAAAAATAATATCGCAAAACAGTTTAAATTTAAAAAATTGTGCGAGACATTTATTTGATATTTTTCAACTCTTTTTGTTAGGACAGCTTAAATATTTCATTTCATAACAAAAGTATTTTCACGTGAATATTAAAAAGAGAAAGAAAAGTTTGGTGAAAATTACGTCAGATTATAAACGATATATTTAAAATGTCTAATTAAAAAAAAACTTTCTTTTCGCTTTGTTAAAAAATACCGGGAGACAAAGACTCTGTTTACTTAATCCATTTTATATTTTGAAATGTTTAACTAAAATTATTTAATCAAAGACGGAAGCAGCCATTGTTTCTTTTAACAGTAGCTGATTTGGCCAAATTCCCCAATCAAAGAGAAATGAATAGAAACCCGTTTATAGGGAGATCGCCACTGTTTTTTAAGTTATAATTCAATCTTTCGAAATCTTTTTAAAGCCAATCAAATTAGCGTGCTTTTAGAGTCTGCGGTGTCCGAACGGGGGTTGGCGAGCGTAGCTCGTAGGGGGCTGAGCCCCCTAGTAAATATATAAATTAATAACTGCATTATTATAAAAAATTCGTTGGTAAAAGAATAATCAATACAAAAACCCATAAGGGGTTAAAAGTTTGTGACGCAGCAGTTTATGTAATGGCTCTAAGAATTTTAAATATGGATTTTAAAAGTAATGATATTAAATTTTGAGTGACGCTATGCTATTAATTAAAAAATATATTTTTTTATCATTTATTTCATCATTTTATTTCTGTTCTATTTATAATCATATGTGCGAAAGTTATCAGGGCTTGAATTTCAGGGCAGGATGGCGAGATTCGCGCCCAAAAGTATATTGCAGGCGGGAGGTTCCCGTTCAAAAAAAAATTCATCCTTTTCCGGAAAATTTTGCATTTTGAAACTACGATCAACTCCAGCGAACGCCTTGCAAATTCCGTGATAATTTCGTGCGACCGACTGACACATTTGGCGAGTTTTTTTACCACGAAAGATCGTTGAATTTCACGATTTCTTCCCGCGACCGATAGACAAATTTCATTATTTTTTTCCTGAGATCTGTTGACAAGTTTCGCGTTATTTTCCGCGACTCCGATTGGCGAATTCAGAGGTGATTCCGTTCCTTATTTTCTGAAATTTTAAGGCATTCGGTTATGAAAATTATGAAAAATCGGTCATCAATTCTGGAATTCGGATACAAAAAAAATAACAGAAAAATATCGCGAATTTCGACAAATATCGCTGAAAATTAAATTTCGTCAATCGTTCGCATAAAAAAATCGCCAATTTCGTCAAAGAATGGCAGAATAAAACGTGAATTTTGTCAAAGGGACACTAAAAAATGCGAAATTCGTCAAAGGATAGCAGAAAACGCAAATTTTATCAAAGGATTGCGGAAAAAACGCAAATTTCGTCAAAGGATCACGGAAAAACACGAATTTCGTCAAAGGATCGCGGAGTAGCGGCGAATTTAATTAAAGAGCCGCTGAAAAAAAACGCAAATTTCGTCAAAGGATCGCGGGAAAAAAACGCGAATTTTATCAAAGGATCTAAAAAAAAGAGAATTTATAATTATAGTGCGTAATTATTCTGAGTTGTTTATTTAAATGGTTTAATGGTATTTTGTCACGTCTGTATTAATGCAGTTATTTAAATAGCATGTAAAATAACAGTAGGTTTTAAAAAGTTTTTTCCCTCCCAAATTGCTTAACTCCCCTCCATTTATACATGTTGGTAGGGAGACTCCCCTCCTAGGAAAAATTTAATTTCAAGCCTGGTTATGTTCAACATAAAAAGATGTATGAAACTTTATTCACTGATGCTTTTTCATCCACATCTCTCATAAACTTAAAATATGAGTTTTAAAAGATATGATATAAAATTTAAGTGAAGCCTTGATGTGGCTGTAAAAGGTTTGTTTTAAAATTCAATTTAAATTATTTTTGATTTGGTAAAATATATTTGCACATTAATACATGGAAATTATTCCAGAGAAAAACATTCGCTTTGAATACAATATTTCAAATGAAAATCAAATCTCAAAGCAATTGCTTAAAAGGCGCAAAGGTCAACATAGTGAAAAAGATTCCAAGCCAGGACTCGAACTGCATTTGTAGCCTTGCCAGCATATAATAGTGAGAAATTTTCCGGGCTGGATATCGTTCCATGTGGTTTAGTCGGTAGAACGTCAGTGTGCTATACTGATGGCCCGGGTTTTAGTCCCGGCTTGGAATCTTTTTCAGTATGTTGGCCTTTGTTCCTTTTAATCAATTACTTTGAAATTTGATTTTCATTTGAAATATATTTACACATCTAAACAATACTTTTAATTTTACAATTCACTGTGAAACATATAACTTTTATTGAATCTATACTATGCATTGAAATGTATTTATTTCAATAAATTGATTTATTATTTGTGTCACGTTATTCAAAATCTTAAGTAAAATTTATGTAAATGGTTTCTTTGCATCAAATTATCCATTTGCATCAAATTATCCATTTGCATGCATTTCACTTAGTTTGGATACAATGACAAAATATGCAAAAAAATCAGTTAAACTTAAAAACACATACAACAACTGAAAACGCACAGTTTAACCATTATTCTTCGTAGGCAGTACTGTAGCCAAATACTTTTCCATGTCCCTGTAAATGAACGATCCATTATAGGCACACAAATTTTACAATAAGCATTTTGTCGTATAGTCTGTCTCAAAAGTTTATGCAGTCTTCAAATATGGTTAAAAATAATTGAAAAAGTAATATATGAAGCCAATTTACAATAAACGCTCGATATTTAATCAAAATCAAATAAAATAAGCAGTTTTTGTTTGTTAAAATAAAAATTACATTAGTTTTTATTTAATTTACTTTTTATATTGAAGAAACACTGTCTCAAAAGTTTAAGCACTTTATGCAAATTTGTTTTAAAACACAGGATTGGATGGGTGTAATGAGGTTATATGACATCATTTTATAATTTTATAAAAATATAAAAGTGAAAAAATGATTTCCACTCGTTTTAAAAGTGCCAAAGGGTAAAGAATCCACAAAAGATGAGATTTTACAAGTTTTTAAATTAAAATCACAAAATAAAACCCTTTCTTAAATTTCAAATTCATCAGAGCAATGTATCTATATCAAGTACTCTCTAGAAATGATAATTTCAACCAGAAACTAAGATGTGAACGACCACGTATGACGTTTGTTGTGATGGATAGGAGAATACGGAGATTCCTCTTTAGATAAATTATTCCCATACAGCAAATTAAAAATAATGTCGGTGCGCAGGTGTCCAAAGATACTGTATCTATACATATTAAAGAATGTGATTAGATCATATGAAAGAAAATGGCTTGCAAACCATGTCACAAACTACACCACTAACATGCAAGAATGAACTGGGTTAAAAAACACATGTCCTGTGGGGGACAAGTGGCTTACTGTTTTTCAGTGATGACAAAAAAAATGGAACTTAGATGGCCCTGATCGGTGGATTATGTATTGGCATGATATCCGAAAAGAACAAAGGAGCTTTTTCAATGGGCAGCAAGGCGGTAAGCCTATTATGGTCTGTGGGGGGGGGGGGGGGATTCGTCTTCAACAGCCTGATCTCTCTGAATATTCTAAAAGGAAGACAAAATCCCCAAAAATATCAAGAGACGCTGAACCAACATTTCCTTCCTTTCGATGACATTTTAAGGGGTCTTGAATGGATATTTGAACAAGGTAATGCCTAAATGTACCTATCACATAATATATAACCCTGGCTTTTGCAGAAAAAAAAATTAAATTCTTGATTCGCCAGCTTTAAGTCCTGGCATAAATCCGATTGAGAATGTCTATGGCATTTTAAACCACTAGGTTTACAGCAATGGAATATGGTATGACTTTCTTGAAGAATTGAAAGAGGCCATAAAGAAAGCATGGGACTCTTTGCCACCAGAAACTCTACAAAAACTAATAATTTCGATGGACGTGCGTTTATTTGAACTAATCCGATTAACGGAAAAATAATTTATCTGTAACAGTTTTGTAAAAATGATAACTGTATTTGTTTTTGCCATTGTGCATAAACTTTAGAGACAGATTTGTTTAAACAAATTTTAAATTATATTTTTTACAAATATGCAATTTAATTTTTTCTACTTTTGATATCATTTATTTAAATGAAATTGCGAAATACACAAATTAAAAAAATGCTATTTATTTTAACTTTTGATTATTCATTAAAAGTCAACATTTTCTGCCTGTGCTTAAACTTTTGAGACGGACTATACATCTCAATGATATACGCAAATTTCAGTGTATATAAAATAGAGTAATATCATTAAAATACACCGCAAATGTTTTTTTTCCGATACACTGTCCTGTAACTGAATGCTTTTGAGTGGCCCTGTCAATGAACTGTTAATGCTACACACATCATTTTCAATATCAATCATTACATAGCAAACCCCAATAACAAATGTGCATTTCATGGCAATTGGGCTCTATTGACGTAAGTTACAGCACGGACAGTCAGACAGTACTGTAGCCAAAAGTAAAGAAAGGCAGACGTTAAAATAAAATAAATGTAATGTATCTGTAAATTTATTTTCTGATCATAATACATTAATGGAAACTAATATTTAATAACTGTAGATTACGGAATATGTACAGTTTTGAAACAAAAAAAAAAGTATTATAATTTAGAGGTGGCATTATGCGCAGAGTATAAAAGAGAAAGATTAAAAGTTTAGAAAATAAATGCATCATTGAGTTTTTATATTAATGAGCAAGAAAAAAAAGACATGATTAGTTAAATAAATCAGAGTACAATTACAAATGATTTATAAGATTCGGCTTCATACATTTTTTTTATAGCACTGTATATTATTTATATTCTATCATATGTTTCTTATTATATTTTGTGCTACACATCTCAGAAAGGTTTCATTACAAAGAAAAAGGCATGCATAAAACAGAGAATATACCTAAAACAGGAAAAAAATATATAGAGTCTTAAATTGTAGGTGAGCTCTTTGCGCTGCGGCAGATTATATACAGTATATGTAAGATTTAACTTTTCAATGAGATTTAATTAATGTTAGTTTCCATTATTTTCAGATGACGAATTAATTATTACTTCTATAGGCACTTCTCACCCATAATACCTTTTATTTTTGCATGTGTAACACAAAAATAATGCTTTGGTGTTGAAATAAAATGGTTTATGATATTATTAATTTTGAATCTTTTTCTTTATGTAAATGAAATGAGTTAGACATGTATTTTTAATTGTATATCAATATATTTTCAAAAAAATATATACAAAATGAAATGATCTGGAAGATTTATATTTAAAATTAAAGAAATGTAATGCTGACTGAAACAATAATTGACAACTCATTATGTCAGTGCAAATAAAAAGCTGTACACAATACAACAACTATTTAAAAAACAAAGTACATTTGAAAATTGAAACATATTAAAATTTCGCAATGACTGAAGTGCTTCTTGAAATCTACAACCTAGAATCTAAAACAAAAAAAGGGCATTTTTTATGTTAGCTGATTGCCAATGAGCGGTGAAATTTTTTATTTTGCCAATCTTATAAAATTAGCCAATAACAAGTAGGCAATAGTTCAACATTGCAATGACAGATATGAGTGTGAATGAATTATTATATCAAAATATTTTGATGAAAAAAATTAAGAATACTTATTAAAAAATTGTTAATTCCTTTACAGACATCTAAAGATGATGATAAAATATGCAAACACAAACCTATCAATACAAATAACAAAATGTCATGTCTCATCGTGTCTATTAATGATTAGGCTTAGTCAATAACATTAAAAAGAGATAACATATACTAGAAACATGAGGAAGCATAGTAAATGTAATCTATTTCTTTCCTAAGAGGCTACTTTACTCACACAAAAACATCAGCTCGCTAATGTTAATCCTATGGGAGAAATTTTTTTAAAAATATCTCGTTTGCATTTCAATATTTAAAAACTTTTTTTGCACTGAATAGCCCTACAAAGGCCCTTTTTTACTTTTTTTAATAATTTGGCTGCAGGTTTTATTATGAGGATACTTTCATTTTCAAAACTGGTAGCATAAAAAAAATCCTAAAAGTCCGAATAAAAAAAAGTAAAAATCGGGCCTTTGTAGAGATATCAACTTCAGCTATCCAATGTAAAAAATAATAATAATAATAATAATAATAATATGGAAATGGAAATGAGATATTTAAAAAAAACCTCTTCCATAGGATTAACATGAGCAAGGCAATGCTTTCATGTTATAGAAAAAACCTCTTAAGATGCAGATATTACAGATGCATGCAATGACACCATTCAAAAGATAGACTCATCAAGTCATTCCCAACAGAAGCAGCACAAGTCTGAAAGTTTTTTTGTACTTGTGTGTTATCCAGCCCAAGGGATAGATTATCAAAAATGGTTAACAGTTGCCAATCTTGTTGCACTCAGGTTCAAAACAGTAACTTGTCACACATTTATTACTAAATACATAACATTCTTAAAAAAAATAAACAACATTAATTTAGTAAAATGAATAAATAGTAATATAAAGAAGAAAAAATAACAAATAATATAAGAAATGGTGGTACTACTACTTAGTTATCCCGTCGACCAAAAATCTATCACCAAACTATAAGATTAAATGCCAGTAATGGTTGATCGTACAAATATCACATTCACTTGATTCAGAGGTCGATGCAGGTTTTTATTCTTGGGGCCCATTTTGTGAAAAGTGGAAGTTATTTTTGTGAATTTTATTATATTTTTGTGAAAAATAACATTTTGTAATGAAATATGAAATCCAGTTACTCAAATTCGAACCAAGAATTTATGAACAAAAACATTCTTTAAATACCCTTGCTAAAGTTTTTTTTTTGTGACATGTTTTTATTTACAAATTACACATTTTAAAACAGTTTTTATGAAAAGAATGCTACATAGGGGGCCTATTTTATTACTAGGTTGAGCAAAAAGTTCTGGGAAATTTGTGAAAGTTCCGTTGTTATGCGCAAATTAACAACAAAAACAACAAGGACTATTCTTCAAAGTAGAGACCATCATAGTCTACAACTTTCTGCCAGATTCCGGATTTCTTGGAAGTACTATGGCGACTCCTTGGAATTGAAAAACTCTTGACATGCTTCTTCAACTTCATTCTTTCAGAATCTTTAGACCTTTTCTCCAATAATGCCGGATCAACACAGGCAAATCATACTGTTCAATAGGCATTTTAGAGCCGAAATCCCTGAACTCCTATAGCTATACCACTAGTACCGTAATTTCCGGCCTATAATCAGCGGATTATCTGTTAAATAACCTCAAAATTTTTTAGTGCGGATTATCTACCGGTGCGGATTATCTGCTGAAATTTTTTTTAAGCAGAAGTTCAGGGCAGACATGCAGTTTCCACCGGCAATCATAAAATAAAAATGTTAATGTAAACAGTTATCAAACGATTGTCTGCTATCGACCGTTCGTGGAGTTGCTTGTGATTGGTTCACATATGACGTGACCATGCTAGTGGGAGTGGCTTCCGGTTATGATTTTATTTTATTTTTAGCCTTTTGGCAACATGTTTCTGTGAAGAACAAAACATTTCTCAACTCATCCCCTTCAAAAATTGCAATCCCAATCATTTATGAAATAGGTCCTCCCAAAATTACGGCAATTTTACAGATTACGATGATTGATATTACGATGCAATCAATGGGAATTCATCACACATTAATCGAATGAATCATTATCGTATCGTAATTTCATAATTTTACTGCTCCCTCTATGAATAGGATCATAAAATACAATTATAACCTTGTAATTTATATTAAAAACCAAAACGTATTTGATGGTATATCACGTTTAAAGTTATAATAATGTCTAAGAGAAAGCCTGTTATTTAATACTAGAGAATTTAAACAGAACGTTATTTAAAAAGCGGAAGATGATTTAAAAACAGCAATTATTACAGAATTATCTGCATTTACAAGACATTCAACGTTTTAGATATAAGATTCAATGAAAAAAATTATTTGTATTTTTTAACGTGTAATTATTTTATTATTATTATTTTTCAGAGTTATTTTATTACAATTATCATTTAAATAGAGCAACTAAATAAATAGGGAGGTAGTTTATTAGTAGTACTTTGGAACGTTGAAAACGATGAGTAATTCTCGTATAGTCCGGCGTATAATCCGCGGATTATACGCCGATGCGGATTATCTGCTGAAATTTTTTTTATAAGGGCTAAAAATTACAGCTGCGGATTATAGGCCGGAAATTACGGTACTTCTATATACAATACAAATTCTGGGAAATTGAAAATTTCCCAGAATTTTTTGCTCAACCAAATAAAAGGAATTTTGTGAAGGGGCCTGTTTGATTAAGTTCATTTTTGTGAAGGGGCCCATTTTACTAAATTTTTTTTGTGAAGGGGCCCATTTTATTAAATTTATTTTTGTGAAGGGGCCTATTTTATTAAATAGATTTTTGTGAAAGGGCCTTAATAGGCCCCAAATTTTGTCTGGATCAACCCCAGCTTGATTTTAAACAAGTTACACATGCTTACGTCATCAAGTGATTTTTATTTCGATGTTTTACTTGTATTTTTATTAATGTTATACAGTACAGAACCATTTATCCGGAATGCGTGGGGTCAGATGTATTCCGGGTAACTGGTTTTTCAGGTTAACTGGTTGTGCATTAAAGCAGCATCCATTTGATAAGTTTTGTGGAATATGTGTGATTGTGACATTATTTCTGATTTTAAATTATTAGATCACTTGGATTAAAAATCAATGCAAGAAAGATCAAAAGTTAACCAGAGTTTAAAAGAAGGTAATCTATGGGAATCCCTTTGGTACAAAAATTCTCCTGTTTCCTCTGCATAAAAATTAAAACATCTAAAATACAACTAAATATGTTTCCATTTCAAATACTAGATGTTGTCATTAAAATATACAATTGTTTCAAGCAAAGCCGATGTCAAACTGGCAGTGTATGACACCTTTTTCTGCAAAGAATCTGAAATAAGTCTATCAGAAATATCATTCCGGATAACTGGTTTTCCGGTTAACTGGTTTCTGTATAAATGGTTCCATACTGTACAAATTTATTTGTTCTTTCATTATTTAAAATAAAAATCATGTCAATTTGTGTAATTTGGCGAAATTGGTCGACGGGATAACTAAGTAGAGCCGAAATGGTAAACAATACAGCATTAATTCTAAAACCTTAATTTAATACACATTTACCAACTGCATAGAATCAAGTTGGATGTTTACAGTAGTGCAATACACCAATGTAATGTTAGAAAAAAAAAGTTAGTGTAATGAGTATTATTGGCACAGTTGTATCTGACCTGGATTGGGCAATATGTAAGTACATTTTTTTCTTTTGTTTTATTTTTCAGTTTTAAATACCATAAAATAATAAACTGATAATCAACATACTAAGTTATAAGATCTAAAAAATACAGTGAGCACAAAAAAATGTGTTAAAAAAGTACAGCATTTGTGAGTATAAATTTTTTCTATAGATTCATAAAAATATTTTGAAACGGTGACTTATGTAGTTTAAGAACTGACAGTTCAGTGAATGACTCTAAAAATTGAAATGCTGACTTACTTCTTTTTATATAGAACAAAACAAAGGTTCGACAATTGGGTGATGCAACCTCATCATTGAAGGGATTTCATTTATGACGAAATTCTCATAACATGGCTGAAAAATAAAAGTGCCAGAATCTTAGTCAATGGTTAAAGAATTAAAGCGCAATACATCTTCACAAAATTCTAGGTAGGTACTTTTATGTTAGCTGGGTGCCAGTAATTGCCAAATTTTATTTTATCCACCCGTCTTATATAACATCAGCCAATATGTTAACATTGCAATGACTGACAGGACTCTTTGTGAATGAATGATTGAATTGAAATATTTTGACAAAAAATAATTAACATTAGTTGTAAAAAGTTCGATAATTTCCATTGGGCTGAAACTACTTTTTGTACATGGGACAAACATGGATTTTGACGGATAATGAGTGAGAGTTGAGTCTCTCAAAGCCACATGAAATCAGAAATACTGATGTGAAAGAAATGAAATCATGTTTATTATTAAATAAAGTAAATTTTCTGTTTATTCATGAATAATTTTATGTTTAATGTAATTATTTGATAAATACTGTTAATCCTTAGAAAAGAAATCAAATAAAACAAACTCAGTATGAATATGAGACTAGATGAACCTTTGATCTTCAGATTAAATAATTAGAAATGCAATCCCTATTTAGTAATAGTGGTGGCTTTTTATAATATAAATATGTAGCACCTATAGTTGTCATCTGGTCCATCTGACTATCTGCATATAACAGCGCCAAAATGACCCCACCAAATGGTTTAAAATTTAATAGAATCGTTGCAAAATTGTTTAGAGTCATTTCAAATTTTATGAAAATCGAATTAAAAATTAAAAAGATATTCATAAACATTTTCTTCATTCTATACAATCCTATCCTTTGTCATGAATTCAGTGCTATCCCATATGGTAGGTCATGATTCTAGGTTGCCAGGGTGATGACCAGGGGCGTAGCTACAAATATTTTTTCAGGGGGGAGATAAAATAAAAAAAATTCCCAACTTATAATTAAAAAATTTCCCAACTTGAAACAAATTGCTTTATTTTCAAACTGAAATGATGTGGTCAGTGTGTGCTTATGATAATGATACTTATATGCAAAAAATCCTTTCCAAAGAAAAATACAGAAACTAAAATTTTCCTATCCTGGAATCATTGAGCATGAAAATAATAAGATACCCAATTGTTAAATGAATAGTTAAGGAAGCAATTTCAAACAATACAGTAAATGTAAGATTTAAACCTATAAAAATTGCATATATTTAGAGAAAACCAGCTTTAGTTTAAGGTTTGCAAATTTTACGTCTTCTATTACGAACAAGTCATAATCGCACTTCATATGAAAATACTGTCAAGTTATTTTGAAAAAGGAACAAAGATTTGGCAGAAATAAAAGGAATAGATTAGAGACACTGTTAATGGACATCAGTAGGGAAATTCAGGTCTGGATATGATGATATTTTCATACAGACAACACAGAAAAACACAATGACAAACTGAGTCTGGCAGCTTTTTATACTTCTTTTGATAAATTTAATTTGTTTACTATTACAGAACTGAGAAAGGAAGTTAGAAAAACAATATCATATTTTTTATTATTATTTAAAAAAAAAATAGTCTTTCAAAAATCTATAATTTTCCAACACTAAGCTCAAATTTCCCAAGCTCACATATATAGGGGGCGAAGGCTCCCCCCTCCATCGCAACACCTCTGGTGATGACATTCTACCGTATGACTGGATTTATTCTATAGAATCATAATAAATTTTGTATTCATGCCTTTTGTATAAGAGTACAACAGCTACTGCACCAAGATCTGAATATTTATAAAACGAGTTAGAGTACAAACACATCCCATTGGTCACGTTTGTCATACAATTTCTGACTTGTTATGTATAGAGCAGATTTTTCAGAGATTATTCAAGAAACATTTAAGGCAGCCTATAGTCTATGAAGCAACTCAATATTTAAAAAAATGTTTATATTTAAATGTTAGGAATTGAATCATAAGAATCCCCCCCCCCCCCACCTTTCATTTCAAACTCTGACAGAAAAAAAAGGAGGGAGGGGATTTGATTTTATGGAATGAGATTTCACAAAATATAACAAGCTTCTACATGGAATTCTTCAAAGGAGACTCCATTTTACCCAGATTGATCCCTCCTTCCTATAATGGTGTGAATAGGGCGAATAATATAATACATATTTCTAAAATTCTGGTTTTTAATTTTTCTTATAAAAATTTCAAATTAAAAAGAATATTCTTCTATACAACTCATTAAAAACAGATTGATGGCTGTAAAATAATAAAAGGGTTATTCAATGATATTAAGTATTGAAATAATAAAAGTAACAGCATGACCTCAATATTCTTTTGTTCATGATATGTAAACTGAGATCCCCCCCCCCCCTCCAATGCCTCTATGAATGAGTCTTCTAAATATTTTTAGTATCTTTCAAGCATTCGTATTCAGCACCCCAATCTTGAAAGCCGTATGAATACTTTTACAAATACTTCAATACAAAGAGTTTTTTCTATTACAGTTATAATTAAAAATCTTTTTAAACTGTAACGCATTTAGTTGCAGGATATATAATCACAGTAAAAAACAAACGTTATTATTTGTAAAGTGACTTCTTTTTTGTACGTTAGTTTGCTTCAATGGGGCAATTTTTGCGAGTATTTTTGGGGGGTATTTTTGTGAAAAATTACTCTTGAAAACAACTTGTTAACATGAATAAGAATGTAATTCAATATAAGTAATAACATAAAAATATTATTATTTTGATACTAAAGTGCTATTTCGGGCTAAATAATATAAAAACTAGAAATATAACATACCACGACAACGATATTCAGCGAAAACAACCAACATTCGGTAGATTGATATGATTCGATTATTCTGAAATGATGGTGCCAATCTTAGGCTATTAGATATTTATGCAAAGATGAAAATCTTTGAATTAATAAACCCCTCGAATTAAACAGCCAGCTAGAGCAAAGCAATCCAGCACAGTGGACACCTGAATGCCTGACCAAATCTTTGAATGATTCATTGGATTGAATACGAATCATTCAAATTGAATCAAACATTTGGCGTCTCTTAAATATACATTATATTTTGTGTATTTGGTACTTTTTATCAAAAGAGTATTTTAATGTTAGTTTATATATCACCTACCCGACAACATGATACTTTTTATCAAAAGAGTTTTTTAAGATTAGTTTATTTATCACCTACCCAACAACATGACAAATAAAAAAACTGTGCAATTATTACAATATACTACGACGTTCTTAAAGTTTGAAAGCAACGATGATTTCTTATGTTCAATTCATTTAAATATTTAGCCTGTCAAAGTGTTATTTTATATTTTTGCTACCTCCCTACCTCCATGAAATTCTGCTGCAAAAATTCTGTGACGTATGATTCTATAAAAATTTGATTATACTGATTCGGTTTCGCTTTTCCAAATTCCATTCATTCCTTTTCATTGAATCTAGAAATAGTACAATTATGGAAAATTAGGGTACTTTTATGTTAGCCAAAATCTTTTTAATCTCGCCAATCTTATAAAATTAGCCTTTAACAAATAGTCAATATTTTAACATTGCAAAGACATATATAACTTTGTGTGAATGAATGAATACATTAAAATATTTTGACAAAAAATAATTAAAATTAGTTATAAAAAATCGATATTTTTATTATAATATCTTTAAAAACTTATCTAAAAAGAAACTAAAAATAGTGATCAAATATGTATACACAAACATTCTAATACAAGCAACAAAATATCATGTAATTGGGTGTATTTATGATTAGGCTAGTCAAGAACAGAAATACTTAAACAAGAAATAACATAACTTAGAAACTTTTTCTTCTTAAGGAAAGCATATATCTAATTTTCTATTCACAAAGATAAAAGCTTATGTTATTTAAAGTCCCAAAATCTTAAAATATCGTTTAGAATTTAAAAAATGGTTTGGCAGTTCCTCTGCTTCACATTAATTCAGCCAAGGATTGCAATTCAATGATTAATTGAAACAAGGGTTCGTGGAATAAAGTTTCTGAAAAATGTACTTTTTATTTAAAAATAATTACAAAAATAAGAAGTTCAAGACTATCGTTGCATGCAATACTGTTTAATGTTTAACAGTTTCTAAAAGCTATGTTCTCTGAGTCTTGGAGAAATTTTAATGCTCATAAATATATATGCAACTTACAATAACTACAGATTATAGGATATCATATATTATGTAAAGTGATATCAAAATTAGAATTGCTGACGATGAGGCCCCTGGTCTGTACATTTTCTAGTATTTTATGATTCATTAAACTAAGCTTTGCACAAAACCATCAGTTTACTGTTCAAGCTTAAAACTGTACACATGGAACATTGTACAATCAATCTGTAGAAGTTGGCAGCTATGTAATAATTATCTGCCACAGTCTTTGTAATGATTCATTGAAGTTAACTTAAGGGTGTTCTCAAATCCAAAAAGGCAACTTTCTGACATAAGTTTAAATTTATTTTTGTTAGAAAATGCATGAAACTAGCTGGTGTTGTTGTTCAGAAACTATGTCATTGAGCTGTTTTTTCCATTTTTTTTTGCAAACGCAATAGATCTTTCAGAAAATAGTGTCAAAGTGGGCATTTTGAACTGAATTTCCGCATGAAGGAAGAAAGAGCATTCAAGAGCAGGCGAAAAATGTGTTTGTTGCGTGGTCCAAATTGATTATAACTCAATAGGTAATTGATTGATCAAAAAATGGCAAAAACAGTTCAATTCCAAATCGCTTCCATGGCCGAGCTTTCCAATTTTATACCTTCCGTTAAAAAATGAATTTGTAAATGTGTCAACACGTTTTGCACTTGTTGAGCAGAGCAGTTAAGAACAGCCTTAAACTAGCTTTTTTTTTCAGTCATTAGTTCATGTTCAGTTAAAATGAAATCAGCATGATGCTTTTCCTTCACTGTCTCAAGATTGATTAAACTCCGCATATTGGTTAATTAAGTATATATTAAGAAAGGCATAAGATTGTATGAAAGTTTTGTCATGTGCTGAGAATATATTCATATCAATTTTTCAGTAATTACCATAAAAGGTATGGCATATTTTCAAATAAGTAAAGCATGTTTTAAAATGCAACGTATGAATTAGTACTGTAATGTGTTCATGATTTTAGAAATATGTACTTCAGTATAAAATTACCTGTTTGGTATAATTTATAAATTTTTGAGAATTCCATGCCCTTTGAGAAGTATTAAACTAATATTTTTGGAAATTGCTGTTGATTTGGTACTTATGTATCATCTGGGGCAGATAGATAGATTGCCAAAAGTGGTTGTCAATCCAAAATTTTGTTTGTTGTTGTCAATCATGTTCAAAATGGTAATTCAGTGTACAATTAATAAAGACATTACAGCATTAAAAAGGGTAAATAATATAAATGCAAACTAAAATAACATAAAACTGTAATTAAGAATACAGTTATATAGCATCAAATTGATGGGATTTGGCATTAGGAAAGACTGGGGCACCACTTATTGCAGTTTACATATTTTGTTCTTTAACAAAGTGTTCAATCTGTCTGAAAATATTCTTGAATATTCCTTGAACCATTTTCTATCTCTCAGAATTTTTTCAGAACATTGTTTCCAATACATTTTACAAAAAAAAAAAAAAAATCTTATCCATAAAGTGAACCAATGTGCACCAGAAGCAGAGCATGCTGGGTCACAGTAGTCCACTGTTAAGTATTATTTGAAATACAATATAAATTAATTTTTCGTTAATTTGCCTCTTTATTTCCCCTTTACCTCAAAAATGGCACAATAATGCAAATTTGCATGTAACAATTAGAAAAAAAAAATTATATATTTAAACAAGAAAGACAAAATGATGCATCAAGCATAGATTCTAAAACACTTTTCAATACATTCAGAATAATGTAACAAAACTGCACCGTTTAATATACAGAACTTAAAGCATTTATTATTTTTTTAATGACATTTTGCATTTCTTTGTAATGATTATAATCATATAAAATTGCAATGTCAATAATAATCATGTAAAATTTCCCTTATCCATCAAACTTAAAACATTTAAAATGATTTTTTTTAGCCCTATCACGGCCAAACTCGATCACCTGCCTTATACGGCCGTAACAAAAAGTCGAAATCCCTTTGTTTTCAGGGAATCTGTGCTTCTCTCCAGAGAATTGTAGTGGGTGCTTTTACCTACTGTCTCTAATGAAAAAATTC
The DNA here is from genome assembly GCA_963932465.1 of Maratus speciosus. NCBI lineage: Eukaryota > Metazoa > Arthropoda > Arachnida > Araneae > Salticidae > Maratus > Maratus speciosus. Next base: position 69,890,910 of record OZ010794.1, on the reverse strand, counting down.
CCTTGCACACTTGTGTTTTCTTAGGTATAACTTAACTGAAATTGTGATTTTTGATTTTTTTTTTTTTTTTTTTGTAAAAACCAGCTTATTGCTGTGTTCCATACTGCACTTATGATTCATTTAAAAAATTCCAGAAATTTTTTTTCATGAATTTCCTTCAAATTTGGAGTACAAATTGTTGAAAGAAAAAAAATAGACTTGTTGATTCTTTAAAATAATGAAACCTGAAAAAAATATATATATTTATTTATTATTAGGGCTTAGATGCCTTATGTTCCCTCAGCCGTTGTTTTGAATTGTTTGGCGATTTTTTGTTTGCGTGTTGGCGGTATTTATAGATATGGCAACCTCAATATGTGGAACCCCGTGTGACGTGTGTATTCTGACATGTTGTGTTCTGGCAACCCCTGGAAAGTGGTAGATTTTGTGGATGTATTTTGATATCTTGTTGTATGGTTCTGTCTTTTTATTTTTATGTTAAATTTATTGGATGTATTAGACTGACTATGGTTTCTGTAATCCGTTTAAATGCTTTTGCTGAAGTAATTAAGAAATATGAGGAAATTTTGAGAAGAAAAGTAGTTTTGTTTATTGTGTCTCAATGCGTATTCATCAGCCTATTTTGGAAAATGATGGTGGTGTTATGAGAGAGATTTTCATGCTGGAGCTTTCAAGAAAGCAGATATCTGTTAAGGTATGTTGATAATTTTATGTATATTTTGCTGCTTTAAGAGTTTTTTACATTTTGAGATTGCTAGAAAGTGAGAACTGCTGAATTTTAAGAATGCTACACCGGGAGAACTGCTGAATGCAGTGATGTTTTTTTTTTTTGGTTATTGTGTGCAAAGCGCTCATAAAAGATTACTGATTGCCACTTTAGTGAGTTTCGTTTTTTATGTATATTTTGCTGCTTTAAGAGTTTTTTACATTTTGCAATTGCTAGAAAGTGAAAACTGCTGAATTTTGAGAATGCTACACTAGGAGAACTGCTGAATGCAGTGATGTTTTTTTTTTCGGTTAATGTGCGCGAAGCTCTCATACAAGATTACTGATTGCCGCTTTAGTGAATTTTGTTTATTATTTGCATTTTATTTTCGTTAAGCGAAACATGCGTATAAACCAGTGCTTGGTGTCATTTACTACTTGGCGGAAAAGGGGTTTTCACGCCAAGAAAAATTCCAAGATGGCGGCTGTGAGAACTTATGACATCTGTTCCATTATTAGTTTTTTGTTTCCTGTATTTCATGACCAACCCCTACAATATTTACATTTACTGAAAATTGTTCACAATGTACACATATCTATATTTTTCTAAATTAAGAATCGTGTAAATATCCATATTTTTTTTTAAAGAAAAGAAAAAAAAACCAATATGATTTGATTGCTGGATATTGGCAAAAAGACCTGCTTATTATTATTTTTTTATATTATAAAACATGTAAATAAATTTTTATTTTTATTGTAGTTTTTTGTATTTTTTATTTTTATATGATGACTGTCCAGAATTAGAGTATTTAATTTTATCATGTGATTTTGTAATTTTTCTATATGCTTGTATAGTTAAGATTGCCCACATAAAGGTTAAATTTATTGAAAATCGTTCACAATGTACTGATATATATATTTTCTAAATAATTCAGAATTATGTAAATATCCATGTTTTGAAAAAAAAATCAATATGAGTTGATTGTGCCGGATATTGGCGAACTGACTTGCTTATTTTTTATATTATGAAAGATGTAAATATATTTTTGGTATACTTTTATACCATGACTGTCCAGAATTAGAATATTTAATTTGGAACAGATGTCATAAGTTCTCCCCGGCCGCCATCTTGGAATTCTTCTTGGCGTGAAAACCCCTTTTCCGCCAAGTAGTAAATGTCGCCAAGCACCGGTTCATACGCATGTTTGGCTTAACGAAAATAAAATGTAAATAATAAACAAAATTCGCTAAACTGGCAATCAGTAATTTTTGTATGAGCGCTTTGCGCACATTTACCGGGAAAAAAAACATTGCCGAATTCAGCATTTCTCGCAATATAGCATTCTCAAAATTCAGCAGTTCTCGTCTTGTAGCAATCTCAAAATGTAAAAAACTCTTAAAGCAGCAAAATATACCTAAAAAACGAAACTCGCTAAAGTGGCAATCAGCAATAGTTGTATGAGCGCTTTGCACTCATTTACCGAAAAAAAAATCACCGAATTCAGCATTTTTCGCGGTATAGCATTCTCAAAATTCAGCAGTTCTCATTTTGTAGCAATCTAAAAATGTAAAAAACTCTTAAAGCAACAAAATATACATAAAATTATCAACATACCTTAACAGACATCTGCTTTCTTGAAACCTACAGCACAAAATATAACACCGCCGTCATTTTCCAAAATAGGCTTAATACGCATTGACACGCTATAAACAAACCTCCCTTTCTTGTCAAAATTTCCTCATATTTCTTAATTACTTTAGCAAGAGCATTTAAACGGACTACAGAAACTATAGTCAATGAAATATATCCAATAAATTTAACATAAAAATAAAAAGACAACCATAGAACACGATATCAAAATCAAAATACATCAATACATCCACAAAATCTAAGCTTCTCAGGGGTTGCCAGAACACGACACGTCACAACACATACGTCACACGGGGTTTCCATATCGAGTTTGTCATATTCGTAAACACCGCCAACACACCAACAAAAAATCACCAAACAATTCAATACAACAACAGCTGAGGGAACATACGGCATCTATGCCTTCAATTTTATATGTAATTTTTTTGTATGCTTGAATATTTCATATCAACACATATAATGGCCAAATTTATTAAATTGTTTCCAGTGTACAGACATAGTATACATTTTCTTAATAACTAAGAATCATGTAAATATCCATGTTTTGAAAAAAAAAAAAAAAAAGAAAATCAATATGAGTTGATTGCCAGTTATAGGGAAAAAGGCTTGCTTATTTTGTTGATATTATGAAACATGCAAATATCCTTTTAATTGTATCATAGTTTTATACCATCAGTGTCCAGAGTTAGAATATTTAATTTTATATGTAATTTTGTTATTTTTCTACATGCTTGAATATTTCAGATCAACACCTATAATGGCCAAATTTACTGAAAATTGTTTGCAATGTACATTAAGAATCATGCAAAAATAATCAATGTTCTGAAAAAAATATTTTGTTATGAGTTGATTGCCTGATACTGGCGAACTTGCTTATTCTCTTAATATTGTGTAAATATTTTTCTATTATTTTTTTATACTATAACTGCCTAAAATTCAAATATTTGATTTTATAATTTCCCTTGTTCTTTATTTTTTTTCTAAAAATGATAGAAATGTATAATAATTATTATTTTTCTATTTCCCTGTACATTTCATTTTCAGTAACTCTAATTCAGTACTCTCTACTATTATCCAAAGTTTTCCGTAGTCAACTTCATATACCTATATTTTACATCAGAAGTCTGGTACAAAAAAATAATTGAATGGTTTAAAAAGTTATCCTGATGTGAGAAAGATTTAGTTTTTTGAAAAAGATTTGGTTAATTTTCTTAATATTTTGAAACTAGTAAAAATTATTTTTAAAATTTTTTTACTGTATATTTTACAGTCAGAGTTATCAATGTTTCAAACAATTAATTATTCCAATGTAAGTGAATGCAGAAATTTACTTATAATCTTTGTTTTCCCTGTTATAGTACCGTGTTATTTAATATATTTTTAGTTAGTTATGCTTAAAGCATTGTATTTATTTATTTTATCTCCAAATCCTTCAGTTTTCCTGTTTGCAGTATAAAAATCGACGAGGCAAAATAAACATATAGTATCTATACCTTTTATAACGCATATATAGAGACGTTTTTCATATTTTTATGTATGAAAGTAACTCTTAATAAGCATTATTTACGGTAGCTACTCGCACCATCTGGCAATGACTGTAGTCTTTAAACAATTCCGAAACTAAGGGGTAATTGTGGAGGCCGTGTAAGGTAGGTGATCGAGTTTGGCCGTGAGCAATAATTCTGGCAAAGAGGGGGTGGGGGGGGGGGGGGGTGTTCTCCGGGCACCCCCTGGAATGTTCATTAATTGTACGGTTTTCAAAATTGACATATGCTATTAAAACAGTGGCATTGTCCATCATCCTCTTGACCTGTGAATCTTCATGTTGCATGTTTTAGCTGTTAATTTTTATCAGATGTATCATGGGACAGACAATACTCGTGGAACACAAAAAAGCTGAGCTCCCTTCCTTCAGTTACTGACTGAATGGTAGTTACCGATTACAGATGATGATACTGGCAAAAATTTGAAAGCTAAAATCAATATATTTGGAACATCAACCAAGAGATTCGGGCAAGGCAGGATGTTTAACCCATTCACATCGAGAGCCCTTTTCTTAATTTTTAATCTTTTACCACCGGTTTTTCAAAACTGGAAAATTTCTGTAATTGAATCAAGAGAATACGCTCTGATTAAATAAGGTAAAATTTACAATAAAAAATAACTAGTGGGAATAATGAAGATTCTGAGCAACTTAAGTGGCATGTATACCAGTCACTCGTCCCCAACGGGTTAATATGTCAGACGACTGTGGTGGCTTCCACATCAGTATATTCATAAAAATATTATTGCTGGGATTTTACATTTTAACATTGGTCTCAATAATTCAACCTACTTTTTGTCTCTTTTTCTACTCTAACCTGATTTAAGGTGCATGGACACATATGTATGTGAAAACAAAACAATAAGTTGGTATCCAATGCACACTTTATTCCGAGATTTTAACCAAAGATCTAAAAATTAAAATCAGAAAAATAAAAAATATTCTCGCCATTTCAGTTTATTTATTAAAACCATTATCAGGAGTTAATTTTGTTAAATACAAAACTGCAAAAATCATTTACATGTTACATGACCAAAGTTATATTCAAACTGAAAGTGATCAAGTAGCAACAGAAATTTCATTAAAATATTTAAAATAAATTCTGTGGCGCCATCTCATATCCAATAATAAAATGAAACTACATTACTGGGAATATTATGCAAAAGATCAAAGTCCTTTCAAAATACTAATCCAAATATCTGAACTTCAAAATGAAATTTTTTATCATTACAGATTTCTTAACTTCTTATACAAAGTTCTCGAATAATTGCTTTAAACGGATGGTCTTCTTTTAAAAAAATCTCGCCATTGTCAAAGTCAATAAACTAAATACTTCCTTTAAAGAGAGTTGATTGATGATGCAGTTGAGAGTATTTTAAATCACTCTTATGTTCTTTCAACCTTTCAAAGAGACGACACTTGGTTATCCTAATATATGATGCATGTGTACTGTCAGTAAGTTTAAAGGGTAGGTATGGAACTGTACATATATAACAATATCAACTTTTTGGCAATGTTTTACCCTGTTCCCCCCTTCATACAATATCATTCTTCGAACCCACCCCTCCCCCAAATGATATTGATATCAGTGTCTATTTTTTTTATCATAATATTTTTTTCTTTGTTTTTCTTTTTGTATGTTTGCAGTGATATATAGGATTATAGATTTATTATTTGCATGCTTTACGGATTTTAATGAAGAGAAAAGTTAATAAAATATTGCTATTATATATGAAATAACTTTATATCAAATAACACTAAGAGATATTTACTACTTAAAAGTATTTATTAATAGCTTTTTGTTACATAATGAATTCAACAGTAATATGGTCTTCTTGCATTTGCCCTTGCATGGGGTTAAGCCGTATTTCTGATAAACAAAAAAGGTGGACAATGTTTGAACACCCTCATATTATATATATGGTAGAAGAACATGGGAAACAACGAATGGGATATTCCATGTTTTGAAATTAAATTATTTTATACTCATTTAATAGTTTTAATAATAACTTTATTCACAGAAAAATAAATAACAGACTAAAAAAATTTAGAGACTAAAAAAAAAGACTATACTGATGTAAAGAAAAAATACCAAAAAAAAAAAAAAGAAAGTTTCAATTGGTTCAAAAATGATAATGATATCAAAATCCCTCCTCCCCCTACAGATATCTTACAATAGCAGGTGCCAGACCCGCCTTTCCACTAAAGTGATAAAGCACATATACAATGGGAATCTAAACTCTTGTATAAAACTTTAAGGGGTGATAGCGCACATCAAGACTATTGATATTAAATAGGAAACTAAGGGTCTCAAATATCTTTCTAAGGAGATAGGCACCATTAAAGTTTAGGGTCTAAAATTTCAAATGATTATAAAAAACGGAAAAGTTGGTCAATTCGTTTGCGTTTATGCTATTCTTTATGTTATATTTTCTTGAAAATAAATTTTAAAGATAAAGTTCAAAAAGTGCCGATAGAGGGCACTTTGGACTTTAGAGCTACGAACTACTACTTTTTACCGTTATTTTTTGTATCTTATTAATTGCTTTCAAAAGCTGCGACTTAAACTTAAATTTTGAGCTCAAAATCGAATTATTGGGAGTGGTTAAGTAGCGCAAACTGAACTGTGTTCAGGGGAGGGAGCGTTCAAATTTCAACTCCTGAACGCAATTCATTTTGCGCTACTTCACCACTCCCAATGCTTCAGATTTGGAGCTCAAAATTTAAGTTTAAGTCTAAGCTTTTGAAAGCATTTAAATGGGATACAAAAAGTAACAGTAATAAAATAGTTGTTCGTTACTCCAAAGTCTAAAGCGCCCTCTATTGGCATTTTTTGAACTTTATCTTTAAAATTTATTTTCAAGAAGATACTGACATAAAAAATAGTTTTAGCGAAAACCGCAAACGAACCGACCAATTTTTTCGTGTTTTATAAATATTTGAAATTTTGGACCTTAAACTTTAGTGGCGCCTATCTCCTTCGGAAGGCATTTGACACAGGGTTGCCGGCTTTTAGCCGGGCCAAAAAAAGCCGGCCGGCTTTTTTTGGTTTTAACCACTTAAAAAAGGCCGGCTTTTATTAAAAAAAGCCGGCTTTTATTATTAAAAGTTCGTTTACAGCTAATTCATATTAAATTTTGATTAATTATTTTTTTAAACACTTATAAATATTTTCTACTAAAAGAATTATAAATTTCAACATAGAAGGCGTTATACCTAAAAAAACATTATAAATATTGAAAAGAATATAAGTTAGACTTTAAACTGGGGTTTTAAAATTCTATATTACATAGCCCCACATATACTACACATTTTAAAGATTATATTTAATTAAACAATCACAAAATGTAGCACATCAAAATGGAAATATTCTTAATTCTTACGTGTCCATATGGAGAGATTATGTTATAATCATAAAAAGAGAAATTAGAAAAGGGTATGACATTTAAATAGAGTTTAGTACATAAGTGTATAAAAGTAAATCTAGCAATTATGCAAATTAAATAAATACATAAAATGCATTCTGTAAGTAAAATATAAATAAAATTTTGAAAAGTTTGCTGCTATTTAAGAGTACATATTCATGCATATGCTGTTCATAATATTGTTTTTAATAGGGAGAACTTGTATTTTTATTATATTATTATGTATGATTTTAAATATTAATGAGAAATAAAATAAGACTTGTATATTAATAGCTCTTAAAATTTGTTAAGTAATAAACTATGTAATTTAGTAATCATTGTCCTCTTTAATTTTATAAAGCAGTAAAAATGAAGAAGAAAAGGGGGGGGGGGGGTTAAAGGTCAGTGTAAACCAGGTAAAGCAGTTGGTATGGCTCTTTTAAAATTTAGTTGACATATTTCCAATTCTCACTTCAAATCACTAGCAGATTCATCTAAGTTTTTTTTTTTCCAGTATTATGTCTTCATTGTTGAGAAATTGGGTTACTTATTGTATTTTAAATCAACTAAATGTCATTAAAACTAATTAAAAACACTTTAAAATGTGTAGTCTATAATTAAAATGCTTCACTCTATAAAAGCCAATTTTGGCCAAAAAAAGCCGGTTAAAACCAATAAAAGCCACCGGCGTGGCTTTTTTTAATTTTAGCCGGCTTTTTTGCAACCCTGATTTGAGACCCTTAGTTTCATATTTAATATTGTTTATCTTAATGTGTATTATCACCCCTTAAAGTTTTGCCCAAGAATTTAGATTCACCCTGCATATAGCCCCTATCACAAACTCCACAGAAAAATGTAGTTGGAACAGGATCAATATTTCTTCTTATATATACAGATACATATCAGTATCTATACCCAAGTTAAGTTATACCTAAGACTATATTAATGTAATAATTTAATGGATGAATTTTGTACTGTTTAAGGAAATGAAAATTTTCAAATCGGCTATTTAATTGACAGTTAAAATTTATTGCAATTTATTAAACAGTTGGTTGTTTATTATTTTTCTTTCTGTTTTTAGATTGAAAGGTAGGTAAAACTGTTTTGCTCAAGTTCAATAAATCATTTCCTTAGACGAAAATGACAACAATCTCTTCATACTGATACTGTGAAGACGTTTCTGTTATCATCTGAAAGAATACTTTTTCTTTAAGAAAATGTCATCAATTACACAAGAAAATTCTTCTTCTAGAGAACAGCACTTTGTTCCTGAAAATGATGATAAAGAAGTGCATTCTTCCACTGATAAAGAAGAAAAACTTTTTTTTTGTGAAGTATGTTCCAAAAAAATTTCTACGAATAGTAATCTAAGACAACACCTCTTGACTCACACTGGAGTGAAACCCTTTGTTTGTGGAATATGTTACAAAGCATTTTCTCATAAGAGCAATCTCAGAAGCCACATCTTGACCCATACAGAAGAAAAACCCTTTGTTTGTCAAATATGTTCCAAAGTATTTAATCAGAATACCTATCTAATGAAACATATAAGAAACATTCATACAGGTGAAAAACCCTTTGTTTGTGAAATATGTTCCAAAGGTTTTACTCTTAACAGTAATTTGAGAAAGCATATTTTGATACATACAGGTGAAAAACCTTTTGTTTGTGAAATATGTTCCAAAGCATTTTCTGATAAGAGCAACCTAAAAAGCCATCTCTTGATCCATACAGGAGAAAAACCTTTTGTTTGTGAAATATGTTCCAAACGATTTTCTCAGAATAGTTATCTAAGAAGGCATTGTTTGTCTCATACCAAATAGACTCCTCTTGAAAATTTCTTATATTTTTACTGTCAAAATTAAGTATGAATCCTGCATATGTCATTGCATTTACTATTATTGCATCTCTTGTGTTTTAGCGTTTAGTAATAAAAAACAATTGCACTTTGTTCTAAATCCTCAAAAATTCTTGCATGGCATATTGTATTTTTGATAATAAGCAAATAACTCTTGACATGTTCATTAGGTTACAGTAAACTTTTATGTAAAGGCTCTTTGATCATTAATTTTTTTTATTTCAATATAAAGTAATTTTCCCCCAAAAATTAAATTTTATTCTGACCTGAAAGGATAAATTGTACCTCAATATCTTTTGCGATAGGAAAGGCTTTATTGAAATAATGCGTTTGAAAAAAATATCAGTAGTGTGCTAAAAATATATTTGTGTGCAAAAAAAAAAAAATCTTACCTATTTGTTAAATTTTCTTCTTAAAAAAATTCCCAAGGATGTAAATGAAACATATCTCATTATCATGTATTCTTCTCACTCATTATGAGCTGAGTATTTTTTAAATATATAAATAATTAATTCATTATTTATTTGGCATGTTTACTCGAATCATAAATAAGGGCTTTGCATGCTAATCAGCAGTGCACTTTGTTTCTGAGAACATTTTTTGCTTCCTATTTGCCCCCTATATGATTGAATTCAAAAAATTTTCTGACATGGTAATATTGTCCCCTATCATCCTTTAGAACAAATCTTGTGTGTTTGCAAATTTTATTTAAAAAACGGCTCTAACGCTTTTGACTAAATTTTGTATCCCACTGTTTTGGGGTAAGGAAGATTGGGCTAGGTCACTTGTTTAACAAAATTTAATGAGTGGGTCATTACATTTGAATTGGAAAATGGCTCTAATGATTTTGATTGAATTTTGTATCCTACCATTTTGAGGTACAAGAAGACCACTGGGCTGGATCACATGTTTGAGAAAACTGAATGAGTGGGTCATTTTGGTCAATACATTTTAATGGGAACAGTTATTAACTATTCCCATTATAACCCCTTCCATTATAATATATTATAATTCCTTCCCATTATAATATAACCCCTTGAGGGGCAATATATTATATCCCACCTAAGTTTAGTTAAGATTTGCACCAGAAACTTTTAACTAAGTTTTACTTTTATAACTTTGAGGGAAAATAGTTGAAAAATTGCTTTTTCTTATTTAGAAATAAAAATTTTTAAATTTTCTGGTGGGAATTCAGCATTTTACGAACACAACTGATGCCCCTCAAAGGTTTAAGTTAAAAGTACATATATATATTAAGACAAACTTTAGTACAATAACCCAACAGGAGTGAAAAATCAGCCGGGGCTAGGATTCAAACCTGAGTCCACACCGTACAATGTTGCTGCTGTACCACTAAGCTACCCAGCCAATGCTCTAGCTTGGTAATTTGTCACATATAAACCATGTTGAGGAACATCATCAGCTGGCAACCGCACGGCCCACGATGACGGGAAATATGATGTATAATTTAATATTCCATCAATCCACAATATATATTAAAGAACTCATAAATTAATGTCTGAATTTATTTATTTATTAAAGTACATATTAAGATACACTTGGACGCAATTAATACAATAACACAACAGGAGTGAAAAATTAGCTGGTGTCCTTATTCGAACCTGGGTCTACTGAACTAGGATGTCGGCCAGGGTAGCTTAGTGGTAAAGCAACAGCATGGTATGCTGTGGACCCAGTTTTGAATCCAGGCCCCATCTAATTTTTCACACCTGTTGGGTATTAATTGTGTTCAATTCTGTCTTAATATATATACATACCTTTAATAAATAAATAAATTCAGACATTATTTTATGTTTGCTTTAATTATAAAGTTGTTGAAAAGTTGGCAACAAACAAAGTTGCAAAACTAGCAACATCTTACCACATTTAGCAGGAAAATTAAATTTCAGGATTACCAATGCCAAAACAAGTGTTTGGCGTCAAATGAAATAATGTCACTGAATTCAGCATCGGTATGTAATTGTTAACCCACCGAGCATGTATTGTTTCATCGAGTTGAATTCAAGGCTAATTTTGACCGAGCTATGCCCAGTCTTTCCTGCTGTTATGTTATAATACAAGCAAATGTTTTTTTTTTTGTGTGTGTGTGTGTGTGTGTGTGTATGCATATTTTATCTAAAAAATGACTAAGGATTTTGAACAAATTTTGTATCCTACTGTTTTAAAGTATGGGAAGAACCAACTGTTCGAAAAAGTTTTATGAGTAGGTCATTTAGGCGTCACTGTGTGTCAATGGGAATGAAGTTTGAAATAGTTATTAAGTTGTTGAACAGTTGAACATTTTTTAAAAAGCTACTTATTACAAAATGTAATGAACAGCTATAAGTATATCGTTACAAAAAGAGGGGGACAGGAAAATTATTTTTTGTTTTTATGCTTTAATGAACTGTAAGTAAAATTTGCTGGAATGAATTGTAACTTATCTATTAATTCCTCCTCTCGAAATGTAACTTTTTTGTGTTTTTATGAAATGTACTCTATGCATATTGTATCATAATTTTTCTAAGCTGTTTTTTTTTTTTTTTGTAATGTTAGAGATGTTTGAAAGTGAATGTAGTTTTATATGAATGTTAATATGCATATGTTGGTTAGCATTTATCCTTTTTCTGTAAACTGGGTTTGTTGTGAACTGATGAACCTGTTAGATCACTGTTTCTCAAAAATAGAACGTGTTTTAAGGAACTCACAGCCGATCGATTATTATTATTAGGGGAACAACAGGGTGACCAATGAAAAAGGGGAGTTTTTAAGCATTATTTTTTAGAAACACAGATACAATACAAGTCTTGTTAGTGTTAGTTTGACGCTTTATTCCCCGAGGGTACTTTTAGAAAATTATTAAAATAACTTGCTTTAAAATTTATTTAATACATTGCTTAGTAGAAATACAGTTTAGAATGAGTTATAGATAAATTACTTTATCCAAAAGCATTATTGGTTACACAAAACGAAAATATTTTTAGAAGGATGATTTCTTTTGTTTTTGCATCTTTTCAACTTTCTTGACGTTGAAATATTGGGGAAGAAAAGTTTCAGTTTGGAAATATTTCTATTGTATTTGTGCATTTTCTAATTATAAAAAATACAAAAAAAAGTTTTAAATAAAAGATTTCAGATGAGCTATAAATCAGCAACAAAATCTAATACATTCGGACTTAATTTTAGTTGGCAAAATCCTTCTAAAATTTATCAAATGATTATGTCAATCTTCTAATGTAGTTTCAAAAATTCATGCAAAATTCTATAGAAGATGAAATTTTCCAGATTTCATAATTTGGGACCTAAGGGTTAACAAAAAGGACATTGATTAGTTAAAAAAAAAATGATAATTGACACAAAATGCAGTGCACAATGTCGTTAAAAATATAATGATTATATCGCAATCGATTAAAAAAAATTATCTGTGTTTGATGCTGAATGCTTTGAGGGCAGTCTGCGGCCATTCTGCCTTTGCTTATAATCAGCAGAAAATCAATGTCTCAGTGGGGTTTTCATTTGCGTCCATTAAGTGTATCTGTTTTAAAGACTAAGATTTAAATAGGGTAAAGAAATCTTGATAAGCATATACAAAAAAAAACATATTTTGAAAAAAAGAAATGCTCTTAATTTTCCTATGTTATGCACACCAATGGAAAATATAATCTATGTCATTTGTTTAAACTTCAGAATTCTTTTATGAAAATATTCTTCAATATAAACAAGGTAAAATTTTTTGAAGAAAGAATAATTTATTTTTTGAATCTGCCACCCTGTTGTTCCCCATTATAGGTGTTATTAGGCTGTAAAATTTGTTTTTAAATTTTAAAAGAATGATTTCACACATTAAATAAAAGCTCTGATTGTGTTATGAAATGTTTGAACTGTATCTCCTGTTTTTTCCTATTTTGCCAGTACTTTCTAAAAAAAGAAGTTTAAAATCCTGACAACTGAAGTTTGTTCTTAATTGATGTATGAATTCTTTTTAAAATGTGTTATTAATATTGTATTTTTTTCTTTTACGATTTCTGAGTAGATCGATTGTTTATACATACAATCTTCTTTTTTAGCGAAATCTTTTTTTAACCTTCAAACAAAATCGAAAAAGTAAAGAACCATTCAAGTGCGAGTATTACTTGCATAGAAAGTGTTCCATTACAATAAACATATGAATTAGTAACTGGGCATTGCATTACACAAATTTCTTCTTAAAAGTTGTTTTCTAGGCTTTAAAACCCGATGGCACATAAAGTACGCTAACCATATCTTTATGTATCTCCAAACCATCCATGTCTTTAAGGGTTGATATCTCGGCTAATGACTGAGAGTTTTTACTTTTTTCTATCGTTACAATAATAAAGTACTGGATTTGTTAAATTATCGACTTCTGATTCTTGACGGATTTACACGTTAGAGACACCAAAAAACGTATTTTGACAAAATGTCTCTCTATCTGTATGTGACACAAATGTTGTGGGCGCTCTATCTCAAGAACTAATGCATGGAATTTAATAAAAATTTGTATTCAGTTAGTCCCTGATATAAATTGGTTCTGATTAGTTTTTGGTGTAAATCGCTAGACAGGCGGTGATGCTATGCAGCATTTTCCACGATTTCCGCAATAGCTCAATTTCCAGAACTAATGCACAATATTTCATCAAACTTCAGATTTAGTTAGTCCTTGACATGAATTGACGTTTTTTACATTTTGGTGTAAATCGCTTAAGAGGTGGCGCTGCTATGCTGCATTTTTTGTGATTTATCCAATAGCTCTATCTCAATAATTAATGAACGGATTTTAATCAAACTTCAGATTTATAGTCCTTGATATGACTTGGTGCTGTTTACATTTTGGTGTAAATCTCCCTGCAGGTTGCGCTACTATGCTGAATTTTTTACGATTCTCGCAATAGCTCTGTATAAAGAACTAATGCATGAATTTTCATCTATAATGAATATAACCCAATAAGTGGCGCTGTTATGCTGCATTTTACAGGATTTACATGACTTTAGAGAAGTCATAATCTCAAGAACTAATGCACGGAATTTCATATCTTTAGGATCCTCATGATGGGTATAGATTGCCATTTAATTTTGTCACTGTGATAGCGAATTTTGAAGTATTAACTTATATGAGATAGAGCAAAGTTTTGAGATTGCTATATCTGACTAGTTTTTGAAAATCATTATCAACAATCCTTTTATACGTCTGTGGTGATAGGTACCTCCAGTGCTCTTCAACGCCTTTGTTGAACGCCTGCAAACCTAAATTTGTGTGTAACAGAAAAATGCGATTTTATCAAAAACTGTGTGACCTAGGGTAATCACTCTAGTTTTCCTGCAAGGTTTAAATTAACTTCTACTACATTTAATTTTAACGTAATTGGCAATTCAAGCACTCAAATATGCTACCGAGGTAGCACAAAGATATCGGCCAATATCGAAATATAATGTTGGCCACTATCAAAATATAATGTTGGCCAATGTTAAAATCTAATATTGACCAACGTTAAATCAGCCCCCTAAAATGATTTTCCAGGAATATCATTTTTTATATTTGGCAATGTTGATCAATATCCTTTGACATCTGTGAATATCATTTTTTGGCATTGAGCAACATCATTTTTTGACATTCAGCAATATTTTGGCCTGACATTTCTGAATATCATTTTTCCATATTCAGAAATATTTTTTTCTGATACTTTTAAATATGTTTTTTGAATGTTGAATGATGTTGGTTTCTCGTATTCCTGAATATCTAGTTGTAATAATGAACAATGTTTATTTTTGACATTTATGAATGTTATTTAGCTTTATAATCAGTCACACTTATTTTAGCCTCTATTTAACTAGAAATGCTTTATAAAAAAAAATTAGTTCAATGAGAGCTTTTATATCCCCCCCCCCCCCCCCAAATAACATGAAAAATAAAATTCTTGTTTTTTTTGTTTTTTTAAGAAAAAAAAATACAACAATTTTCAAATATTATGTTTGAAAATTTTATTATTTCAAGAAAAAAAATTAAATGTTATTTTTGATATTGTGTGTGTGTGTTTGGGGGGGGGGGGGGGAGGAGGGGATCTAAAAGCTCAAATTGTGCTAAATTTTTATTATAAAGCATTTTTAGTTAAATAGTGGCTAAAATAAATGTGACAGAGTATGCATTATAAAGCTAAGTTGTTTCGGGTACTTTATTATAGTATTTTCAATACTGATGTATGCATTATCAAACAATGGCTATGAAGAAAATGTGTTACCCGAAGAAAAACAGTGATATATTTTATTAATTTTTAGTGCATAATCTGTGCTATGCAGTAATTTTACTTAATTGTAGCTAATAGTGTATTCTAACAGTGTAGGTACATTTTCACTTTTTAAATTAGAGTAAATATTAAAAATTAACATTGCTCAATGTTGTTACTTAAAATTTTCAGGCTTTCACAGGAGTAAAAGACCTTTTCATTAGATCTTTTTTGGCAGTTCTGATTTTATATTTATGGGTTATTCGATTAGTCAAATAAGTTGGTTGTAATTTGTCTTACACTTTTTTTCTTTAAATGTCTAAATTAAGCAATTTCTGTTTTATTTTAATCTTTACACCTAAATCCTATCTCACAATATATATCATGTTTTGACTTGCAATATATCAGTTATCAATATTTTATAAGATTAGAAAGTTTTTTTTCTTTTTCTTTCCTAATTCAAAATGAAAACAAAAACAACAACAAAACAGTATCCGGAATTGATTATCTAAAAGACATCATGAAAAATTCTTTCTGGAAGATGGAAACATTGTATGCAGTTATACCCTGTTCAGATTGGATGTTTAAGATATTTTTGAGGTGGTACACTCCTATAATTGAATGCCTGCTCCCATCACTGTGTCTGAGAACTGAACGAATGCAAAATATGTATGTTCATGCACACAAAACAAAATCGGCTGCAGCAGCCAATCAGTTAAAGCAAAGCTTTATAGCCAATCAGAGTGTGTGGTAGTGGCTGTATCTAGCGAAACAAAGTTAAAACTGAGTGAAAGAGGTTGTAGAACTCTTTCCAAGAGTTCAGCAGTCTAAGATATCTTAAATATCTAATCTGAACGGGATATTGCAATCTAGAGTTGCAGAGCCATCTGTGACTCGGGTGTTGAAAACAACTGATTTTTAGTCATACTTTTGAGCACTCTGCACTTTTATAGCAGAAAAATTATTTATTTGGAGATTTTCTTTAAGAACAACTGTGAGTACTTTTAACACAGAAAGTATATTTCGCTTTTTTATATTAAAAAGTTCAAAGCAGTTAACGTATCTAGTTTAAAAACAGCTACAAATGACTTTTTGGTTCGTTTGGTAAAGTTTAATGTTTTATAACAGGTTTCGGAGGGGATGATCTGTAGAGCTTCCATCAGATTACTCAAACTTTTGAGCAGTTCATCAAATGATGTAACTTTGAATTTTTTTAAGCAAACATTTTTACATTAAAAACATTAATTTTTTAAAAAATGAATTTGGAGAAAAATAAAATGTATTTCAGAGCAATTGAGAGAATTCTTCCTCATTCCTTCTTTCTACAATTTAAATTTTGTGTGGACAATTGGAAATAATTAGAATAAAATTACTGCTCTATACATATTACTAAAGAAACACATTGCGGTATGTAACTGAGTTTATCAAACAATTTTAGGTTATTCAAGAATGTCTGCAATTAAGTTTGAACAGGTAAAGAAAAAGAAAGATGTATTTCAAATTTATTCATAAATTCAAATGTTTCTACTTATGTTGCATTCTTTATCTGCATTGCTTTCTACTTTACAGTAAACTTGTGCAAAATATTCCTTTTAAACTAAATGCATCGAAAGCTCAAGAAATTTATGATCATATTTGACAACATCTCTGTGTAGTCTCAAAGTTACTAGGCAATTTTTGAAAATCTGTGATATTCTTGGAAAACTTTTTGACTACAGAGAGAGATTGTTATTCTTACAGATGCTTTTCACTGTATTACAAGTACACTAGTCAGGAGAAGAAATGCTCACACTAATCCCATGGGAACGTTCTTTATAGATTTCTGCTCACATTTTAATATTTCTGAATAATTTTCTTCTGCATAGGATACATGAGGTCTATACCCATAGTTGTGCATTTGTACTTTTTTATTTTTGTTACAGTTTTCTATATGACGATATTTTCACTTTCTGAACTGCTTCCAAAAGTGAAAGTCGCCTCATTTAAAAAACTAACCAAAATCGAAAAAGTACAAACTCACAACAATGCATTTTGACCTTAGGTATCCTATACAAAAAAAAAAAAAAAAAAAAAAAAAAAAAAAAAAAAAAAAAGCAATTTAACAAATTACAACAACCATTTGAAAAATGATTTTTTCAAAGACTAAAATTTAAGACATAAAAAATCACACAGAATAGAATTGATCATACATTACATACGCCATGGATTAAACATTAACATTCCTTGACCCACCATGAACAAATTTTAAAAGAAATTTCAGTTTTACAATTTTCGGTACTGTAAAATTTTTAACTTCTACGGAGCTGGTCATACATTACGTACGCCATGGATTAAACATTAATATTCCTGGACCAATTTTAAATGAAATTTCATTTTTAAACTTCTAAACATCCCACAATATTACTTTTTATATCGTCGTATAGAGAAAAAAATACATTTTTAATTGCAATTTGTTTAAAAGTTGGATCTCAATTTGTTTCTGAGTTATTAATTTTTTTTTTTTATAGTTTTTATTATTTTTTTGTCATAGTGGCAACAGAAGTATCCATCTGTTGAAAGTAAAGGGGAAATACAGGTTACTGTACAGACCAATCAGAAAACAAATAAAATGTGGGATTCAACTAATAAAACGCTTCAGATATGTTTTTGATTTCCTACCCTGATCGAGGACAATAACCATTTTTCAAAATGGTTAATAAATAAAAAATAAAATGTGAGCAAGGAATCTGTAAAGAACATTTCCATAAGATTAACATTATGATTTAAGTTTCTACGTGTGACATGTGTAGGCTCTTAAAGAAGACTTCTATTTTCAGGGGTCAATCCAGGCAAAATTTGGAGCTCCTTCACAAAAATACCTTTGATAAGATCTATTCCTTTTACAAAGTTCTTAATGAAACAGGCCCCTTCACAAAATGGGTTCCAAGATTTTAAAAAATTGTATCAGCTTCCGGAATTTCTCATTTTATGTAATTAGAAGTTTTAATAGCATTTTTATTTTAAGTTACGTAAGAGAAATATGAAAACTTTATAATATTCAATGGCATATCTTAAGACCTTTTAAGGGCACTTAAGTAAAATCTAATACTTTCTATTTTTATTTTTATTTTTATTTTTTTTCAGTGAACACTAACTATTCAACAGGAATATTATATACAATTTGGTAACATTCAAAAACTTTGACAGTTTGATAAAATATATTTAGCATTTTCTGTTATATTTCGATACTTCCATAAAATTAGAAATGCTTTTAAATTAAAGATAAAATCAATTTTATAACTGTCATTCTTTCAGTATTTATCAAAACAATAATTTAAATATAATTTAAGCCAGTAAAATTAATGATTTTTTTTTTTTTTGGGGGGGGGGGGTTGTATAAAAATCTAATATTTTTTTTATATTTAATACTTTTTTCTCATTGAAAAAAAAAGTTGAAGATTGTTAGCTATGCAATTTAGAAATTGGAACTTTCAACACAAAATTTAATAAGAAAAGAATTACTAAAATAGGAAAAAATAATTTATTTTATGTTTAACATATCATTTCACAAATTAAAAATACATGTATGCAAACTGTGCTATTTTAACAAATTTTCTGAATAATATCACAAAAATAGTCTTTAATATATTTTAAAATTTTAAGTAAATGAACAGTCTCTAAATGTGTTGTCTGGTGCAGTGGTGTAGTCGTAAATGAAACAGAGGCTATACGTTCTAAGCAGAGGGTAAACACTCAAGGCAGAGGGTGTAGTGTATATATGCTATATCTTTCTTGAGAAACCGAGGGTATACGGTGTTAATTAAAAAAACTCAGAATGTATATGGCGTATACCCTCCACTACATCTCTGGTGGCTGAATTTTTCTTCCATTCCAGTCATGCACATCAGCTAATGGGTTGCTGAACATCTCCACCAAATCTTCTCATTCAGCTTCTTTGAATTTCATAGAAGTAGTAGCTACAAAGAGAAAAAAAAAGAACAAATTATGTTTTCTACTACAACTTATATCCTATTTATAATGAGCCTAATTTTTTTTTCTTTTAAACATATATATATACATCAGAGGGACAAGGAAATATGAAAAAGTGGATCTTCATACATAAAACACTATGGCATGGTTACCAAAACTAAGTCATGCAGGAATTAAGTGGCCCAAGACAATATTTTTTGCATGACATTTACTAAGTTCTAACAGTATTGATTTCAGGCATTGGCCAGGGAGGGGGGGGGGGGGGAATAACCTTCTGGAACATTGAAATGCACCCCCCTTAGAAGGTTTGAGATTTTATGTTTATTAATGGTCTAGAAGTGAATTCCCCGCCCCCCCCCCTCCAGGAACTTTGCAGTATTCCGTCCAAAGACTGCAGAATCCTCTCCTGGAGGAAAATGTCTGAATTTAATGCTGGATCTCAAAATAAAATAGAATGAAATTAAAATATACAAATTTAAACTACCTGAGCCTTTCTATTTTTTCCCCTGAAATTAAAGAAATGAAAGTGCAACTTATTGAATTCTAGTGATATGGCCTATATGAGTTCAATAATTTAGTAAATTAAGAAAAATATTTGAAAAATATTGAAAAGGAAAAATTCCAAGCATAAAATTAGAAACTTTGTATAAAATTTGCATTTTGACAAATTTTGTCAATTGCATATACCCCTAAGTTAATTTCAGAAAAGAACATTAAAAACTCAAAAAGATATCAGTTGTCAGATGACTAAAATTCAGCTTGTATTTTGTTAAAAATATGCGATAAAGTTTTGGTCTTTTGCAGCAAAAAATCTCATTTAAGACATGAATTCATAGACCAAGATGTACATTTAGCTCTTCAATAGTGTTGCCTATTTAAACGGATATTTTTATTGAGATATCTACCACTATATCTTGAGTAGTAATAATCATCTTTAACAAATTAAGGTGAATATAACTAATCAGAATTAGTGGTTGATACTTTAATTAAAAAAAATCCATCTACATTAGCAACACTGCAACTCTTCTTTGATCCCAAATCCTAATATTTGTTGTCTCTTGCGTATACTTTTATTGAGACAGAGAGAAATAACAAATTTTTGTCACTTTTTGTTACTTATTTTTCCTTCTTTGAGCGATGAATGTCGTTTGTCCTTGTTTTATCCTATTTTACACTATAGGAAATAAATCCTCCCTAGTACTGTGTGCTTTTAAATGCATTTGAAGACAAAAGGGAATTGTTCTTTCGTTTTCAATTCTTTTTTTTTTTTTTTTTGTTACTTTCTTCTGATGCCTGGCTGTTCCTATTTTATTTATAGCCAATGAGTTCCTTGCACCACGAATTTTTGGAATCAAGTCATCTCTAATTGTGTATGCCAAGTTTTAGCAAATTTCTGTTAGTAGCTAGAATAGCCATAAAATCAAAAGGAAAGCACATGTCAGATAAATTGGATATTATCCAAAAATATTCCAAAGCCCATGGTAAATTTAAAAAAAGCATTTATGAAATGAATAAATATTTCATGGGATGTTTAATACTTTGGAGGACTGCTGTGGCTTCGAGATCATTATAGCTCTTTGTGACTGTCATGGATTCTGTCACTATTCTCTTTCCTTTTCAATACTAGCCTGGAATGGTAGCAGCAGTCCACTGGAAAAATGTAAAAGCTAAATTCAATAAGTTTAATGCACCGACCAGTAGCACTAGGAGGAATGAAGCGTTTAATACTTTGGATGACTGCTGTGGCTTTGAGGTCATATTGGCAGTGTTTGGAAAGAAGGGGGGGGGGGGACCACCGTTATATCACGGAAAAGGTGGTCTTACTATCATTGGTGGTGTTTTTCCTTTTCGACACTAGACAGGAATAGTAGCAGCAGACTTAATCACTGAAGATCAGACAAAAAATTAATAAATTTAATGCATCAACCAACAGGACCTCGAGGGCTGAGGCATTTAATATTCTGGAATCAAATGGTCAGATTACCTAATGGCATATTTGCCAACTTTCCCTTAAAGTTCGAGTTAATTTGACCCAGGTTAAACACGTTTCGAACCAGAAATTTACTAAAGAAATTAATTCAAATAGATTTCATAGAGAAACATGATTTTAAATATATAATGATACATTAAATAAATTTTCTGGTTAGTAACACATATAACCTGGGTCAACTTAACTTACCTTTTATGGAAGTTTAGTTGAATGTTGGCAAGTATGCCTAATGGTAAACAAACATCTTGAAATTTATGAATGAAAAAACTAGTTTGTGAAAAGTAAAAAAAAAAAACTTTATTTACTGTAAATAAATGATAACTTAATTTTCATTTATTAATCAATTAAAATGAAACATGTATTAAGGATTAATATTTTTCAATTTGACTATAAAACTAAAAACTTTTTAATTAAAAAAAATACTGTTGTGTAAAGTACCAGTATAAGTAGATGAAAAACAACATTTATAGCACCAAAACACTTTCACTTTTTGCAAACTAGTTTTGGTAGACATATTGTACCATCATGAGTGCTAAGAATAATTTCTTATTATGTTATTCTTAGCTATACACTATTGCTACCAAAACTAATGGTTTGCAACAAGTGAAAGTGTTTTGGTGCTATAAACATTGTTTTTTATCTGCTTTTATTGTACTGTGCCAAGTAATTTCTTTTTGCAAAATAACGGTACTTTATCATATAAAAACAGTTAGGTACATTTTTAAAAATCATTCTAGCATATTTTCAAATTCAGTGATAAAATTTTATTGATATTTTATGATATGCTATTGAAAAAATTATTACAATTACTCATAACTTATTATTCTTAAAAATAAAAAGTTTGTAAATTAAATAAATTGATATTAATTATGAAACTGTTGGAAATAAAAACTGGGTATAAAATACATATAGTATATAAACACTCAATATGCACATCACTTATTGATATAGCTTACAGGTAAACTAATATGTGTGTGTGGGGTATGTATTATAATGAACCAAATTTTCTATTAGTTAAAAAATGTCAAACACAAACTAAGAAGCAATTACTAAAAGAAATATAGAGACGAAAATAGCAATGTTATTAATTTTAATAAGAAATGTAATTTAAAAATATTATATAATTTATGCATCAGATAGTGCTACAGGTTTATAAAAACTAAAAAAAAAATAATCTTTATTCTCATCTTTTTGTAATAATGTAAATAAAATAAGGCAATCAATATTGAAAAAGACTGATTTATTTAGCTAAATATGATCGACTTTACATCAAAGTATTCCAAAAATTTAATTATTAATTTTCATTATAAATATATCACTTTAAAATATTATTAATTAAAACATTATTATATAGATCTATTAAAATATTATTAAATGTATTTATTAAAAGTTTTTATATATATTTTACTAGTATTACTAATTTAATTTTACTTTGTCAATTAATTAGATTATAATTAATAAACAATAACTTTGAACACACTTTTTTTACATGGCAGCTAAATATTAATCTTTCTGTTCACGAAAACTGAAGAACTTAAATTATTAAAATAAGTAAATGATTATCTAAACTCTTTCTATTGCACCATATTCTCCAATACTTACTGTCTAAATAAATTATAGTGAATGCTGAATATATATTTATTTATATTCGATTATCTGATGTAAATATTAACAAACTTTACTTACTTTTGTTAAAAACTTGTTCATCTGTCACATTATTTATGAAAATTAAATGTTCCGTCAAGAAATAATTCATCTTTATGCGTATAATTTTCTGGTAATAAATCCATTTTGACTGTCACACCTATTACTAATATTAAAGAATAAAATAATAATTTTATATGTAAAATGCAAACTTTTTTTTTTTTTTTTTTTTTTTTTTTTTTTTTTTTTTTTTTTTTAGCAAATGACATGCAATCTCAAACACAACACACAAAGGCGGTGGACAAATAAATACATTTCATACATTACAATATTACAGTGCATAAGCATATATGATAAAAATTTTGTCACCAAATTGCAAGATGCTAGGCAGTGAATTTTGACAAGTAGGAGCCTAGTATCTAATGATATTTAGATCTGCTACATAATATCTCATTGTATGCATTTCCAAAAACATTTAGGCCTTCCAGCATCTTCATAAAGCTAGATGCGTTGCCAGTAAATACTGCTGGCTGCACTAATGGAAAAAAAAAAAAAATCTTTTACATTTAGAACAATGGAACTTAAATATTACAATTGTTGAATTTAGACATATTTCTTTGGGAGGAACATTGAGAGTTCGAGAGAGTGGTGGTTAGGAGTTGCACATCTAACTCATTAATTAGCAAAAAAAAAAAAAAAAAAAAAAAAAAAAAAATCACAACTCTGAAGAAGGACATTTTGATGCTCTGAGGAAATGTTTTATAACAAGAACCTTTTTTATTTTTCTTTCTACTTTGTAACTATGTATACTTAATATTATACTTCATGATCTTGGATAAATTGTTGAACCTCCATAATTCCTACCCACTACATTTAAAAAAAACTCCCCCCCCCCCCCCCACCGCCAAAAAGAAAAAAAAAAAAAAAAAAAAAAAAAAAAAACCTGGGTAAAAAGTGAAGTTCTTAAAATTTGATAAAACTGATTTATCACAATTTTAAATTTTCATAGATAATAAATATGTTTACAAAAATAATTTGATTCATTTCACCTATTAATTGCATTAGTATGACTGAAAAAAAAAATTCTAAGTTCGTACGTAAATTAGAATTTTTAATTTTAATACAAATTTAAGATCAAATGTTACTATGGGAAAAATGACAATTTTATGTGCACCGATATAATTAATATATGTAGTACAAGGTATTATAATATACTATTCCATATATTTTAATTACATTTGATAAGGAACATTTATTTTTATTTGCAATGCAAGCAAAATATTGATTTTATGAAAATAAGCTGAAATCTTAAAAATTGATAAAACTACATTAAAATTTCACAAAAGAATTAATAATAATATTCAATTTATATATATTGAAGGAGATTTCAAATTGCACAGTTGAAGCCATTAAAAGTTGTTCTCATATTAAACCAATACATCCCGAATTTCCTTATTTTAAAAATATGTTTTAAAAGACCATATATTCCACAGAGAGTTCCTTCATTTCATTTATATTAATTGCCGAAAGATGGTGCCAAAACAATATTTTAAATCTAAAGTAATCGATGCATTGAAGATGAATTAATTGATAACTAAAATTGTTCTCCACAGTACCATAGAGGCACCAGAGTACCTTCAAGTATAGCATTTAGAATATTATTTATTATTATTTCTTTTTATTATTTTAGACTCTATACTTTTGGTACTCTGAGGTATGACACTATCATACATATATACATATATCATAGACATATATACACTATCTTGACCAGTGAAAGATTTCAAGTACTGGAGTCATGATCTTTGAGTAATGATTCAATTCGTTTTTCATAAATAAATGTTTTGTTTTGTTAATTGAGGAGGATTTTTTTTTCTTAATTCTTCAAACTTCAAACAAATGATAACATCGGAAAGATGTTATAGGGCAGGGTCGGCGAACCTTTTCACCAGGGTCAAAACTAAAAAGGGACAGAGGGGGCATGTGCCCCGGGCGCCAGAACAAAGGGGCGCCAAATGAAGGATTATACCTTTGGAATGGATAATTTTCTTCTGATGGACTGATGTCTTCTATTATTATGAAACAGCCATTATAAATGAAGTATTAGGTGAAGATGAAAGAGCAGTCGTAAAAAGTTAAATCTCTGTTTTTCTGGTCAGAATGGGAAGAAAAAAAAATGGCCATAATTTTTTTGAAAAAGAAATTATGGCCATTTTTTTTCTTCGCATTCTGACTAGAAAATCAGAGTTCTAACTTTTTACGGCTGCTCTTTCATCTTCACCTAACACTCCATTTATAATGGCTGTTTCATAATAATAGAAGACATCAGTATCAGAAGAAAATAACTCGGTGAAAGCGGAAACTCTGTTAAGCAGGACTCGGATAATCGGGAGTCTAACTGTATATTTCATTTTAAAAATCTTTAGAATATTTTTGTTGCTGTTCAGAGGGGAGTCATGACTCCCGTGACCTCCCCCTTGGTTACGCCATTGTAGAATACGTAGTTCAGTATTACATATTTTAAGATTACATATCTTAAATTTTAAAATAAGGCATCTATTATAAAATTCTCTTCGTAAATATACTTTGCGGAAGAGGAGGGGGCACCAAAATCCATGCTTGCCCCGGGTGCAAAAAAGGCTAGTTTCGGCCCTGCTTTTCAGAACCGCGTGCTAATTTCTTTCAAAAAAAATTTCAAGTGAACATGGTGTGCCAACAGCTACCCCCCCCCCTCCCCCCCGTCCCATTCCGGAAGAAAAATATACTGAATGAAGATTTATTAAAAAATATAATTACAATTTTCATTTTATTTTACAAATGTTTTAACAATTAAATTAACTTATCTGAAAAAAGGCATGTTTTATCAGTTTTATTAATACTTTTGCATTTTAACAGACTAAAAACTAAGAAATTCCAGCAACAGTTAAATAAAACCTCATTTGCAGACCAAAATGCGTTAGATTATGCAGAAATTTCAGAAACATTACTACAATCACAGGCAGTAGCATAACGAAATCGAAGAAATTGGGAGGGAGGGGATATCAAAAGTTTCTAAGCGGGTAAGTTCAGTGCTATGACAAATACACAAATAGTTATAAAACAAAAGCTATTTTCAGTCAAGCTCGTAATTATAATAAAACAAGCTAGAAATTGCACGACAAACGTGTCAAACGAAGTAGGCTCGTACTATAACTAGTTTCATACGTATTTTTGAACCGCATATTGTACTGAATGTATATTTTTGTGCACTTCATAAGTGCCTATCCATTTCATTCTGTTCGAAAGGCTGTAACATCATTAAAATGCACTTGAAATATTTTTTCCCATTGGCCATAATGTAACAGAAAACTTTTGACTGTCCCTGTCATTAAACTATACATACGATTTTCATAAAATTTGAAATGACTTAACAAAATTTTGCAACAAATATATATTTAAATTTTCAGACCATTCGGTTGTGTAGTTTTTGCTCTGTAATATGCGGACGGATAGACAGACAGACGGACCAAACGACGATTATAGGTGCTACGTATTTATATAATTACCGCACCTAAAAAGTATAATGATGCGCAGAATTTTGGAATTTGACTGAATTCTGATTTAGAACTTCAATCAATGGCGTGCCAAAAATATGTTCTCGCGTGCCATAGGTTCGCCGACCCTGTAGGGTAAAAAAATTTGTAGTTGAACACTTCTGTTACACAGCAGATTTGTTGATTTGATTCATTCATTATTCCAATTCTTATTCTGTGATTCATTCATGACTTCAGCGTCTCTTTACTTCCTTCTATGAAAATATGGATGACATGAGAGTTTTCTGATAGTAATATTGGTAATTTTTGAATTATAATGACATATTTATCAATTTTAAAATTTATTGACCTAAAATTTGTTACTGTTTCTTTGGTTATTCTGCTACTACAGGTTCTACATGCGAAGGGCTAAAAATCTTATCATAAACTGCTATGAAGAATGAACATTGCATGATGTGAGTCGATTTTTAATACTAAAATACATAATTTTTAATAAAAGAAACACAATTTCATGGTTTCTTCTATGAGTAACATTTGCTTTTTTTCCTAAAACAGATATTTTAAAATAAGGGAAATTTTGAAGGAATCGGTAGAGAAAAATTTACAATCTATATGTAGTAAGTTAAAATTCTGAGAATTTATATTTACTTAGATAAATTTTATTGTACAATTTTCAGAAACTATGGGGAAATTTTATTTTGATATAACTTTGTCAATCAAAGGTATTTCTTTGCCTTGTTTTACATTTTTAACTGGGTTCATTTGGCTAAGAACTGACTCTTTCCTCCACCCCCCCCCCCCTCCCTGTTATGTTTTTATACAATATATCTTAATCATTGATAGGAAAATAAATATATAAAAAAATAAGATTGAATCCTCGAATAATCCAGACACTTGGCGACGTTGAATTTGGCAAGGCGAATTGGTTGGGTTTCTTGAAATACAGTTGTGAGATGAGTTTTGCGTTGTCTTTTTATTTGTGTGTTTTGTGAAGTGAATTGAAGTGATGGTTTGACCTGGCTATTGGTTACGTGTACATATTGTTGGGAAAGCATTTTCATTCATGTTATGTTGGGGTTTTTTGTTGCTATTTTCAGTTTTGACTGTAGAAATGGATATTCTTATTCAAGTTTGCTTATAAGTATTTTGTGAATAAGTGTGTTTAGGGGTAACTTTAACTCTTTTCCTTTGGAGTGAGCAGTTTTGTTTTTCGAAGTCTAAAAGTAAGTGGTGGGCAAGGATTCTTGTAATCTTTGTGAGTCGTCAAGTGAGAGTGAAAATGTCATGCACAAAACTGGCTCATCATATAAAAAGAAATAAAGATAAGTGCATTTTTATTGATTTTATTTCATAAGTATTATAGGGGAGAGGGGGGCACATGTGAACAATTTTTACATTTTTGACTATTTCTCAAAATTGTTATGAGTTATTGAACCAAAAATTGATTTATATGAATATTTAGAATTTGTTTGTTCTTTTGGATGCATTTATCAAGATTTTCTAACCTATATCATCATTCTAAAAATTGTCTAAATTTTTTCACATGTGCCCCGGTGGAGGGGTAGTTGTGAACATAGCTGGGGCACATGTGAACACATGTATATAAGACAAAAATAATTTTTTGTGAATAAAAACTGTGATAAAAACTAATTAGTTGTCCTTTTTCTAGTTGTGTGAATAAATCAATAAATGTTTCAACATAGACACAAAAAATTATTCATAAAATTGTACACTAATATGCCTACTCCTTTTGAGTCACTTTTAATTGTTATCTAACTTCCAGTAAATTAAAACTGTGAAGGAATCCTAAAAGCATTTAATATATAGCTCAGTGTTTAACAAGGGTAATTAAATTTTAAACTAAAAAAAAAAAAAATGTATTCACAGACTTAAAAAATACACTTGTGAACTGTTCACATCTGCCCCCATATGTTCTGTTCACAAGTGCCCCATCTACCAACTTCAGCCTAACTTATAAAAAAAATATTTTTTAATTGAAATAAGGAAACAAAACTTTTTGTAAACTTACCTAATTAATGCCACTATAGAATGCAATGCTGATATTTTTCGTTAAAAAATGTCTTGAATGAATTTTTACTTCAATAACTTAGAAGACTTTTTTACTTCACACCTTCTAAAACAAACAAATTACAACTACTAGAAATCAAAATGGCCCATTGTTCTGAAAATTCAGCCAAAAGAGGGTACCAGTACTACCATCAATTGGTAATTTTTTTAATTTTTTTATTTCAAATTAACTGAGTGAAATATGTACTGTTCACATGTGCCCCCCTCTCCCCTATTTTGTGCAGAAATGGACTGTAGAAATGGATATTGTTAGTATTCAAGTTTGCTTGTAAGTATTTTGCAAATAAGTGTGTTTACGGGAAAGTTTAACTCTTTTCCTTTGGAGTGAGCAGTTTTGTTTTTTGAAGTCTAAAAGTAAGAGGTGTCTAAAGAGGAGAGGCTAAAAGTCTAAAAGTAAGAGGTGGGCAATGATTCTTGTAATCTTTGTGAGTCGCCAAGTGAGAATGAAGATGTCATACACAAAACTGGACCTTCATAAAAAAGAAATAAAGATAAGTGCATTTTTATTGATTTTATCTCATAAGTATTATATTTTGTGCATTTTAGAAATTGGTGCACAAAGAGTTTCGTACATCCAGTGTTGTTGTTTTTTTCAGTTTAACTAAATAATAATACATGGAATTGTTAGAGCATAGCAGAAAAAATTGTAAAAATTGGAACCGGAAAAAGGCTAAAAATAAAAAAATCTGGAGTGAAAAAGATGTAAAAATTGGAAAATCTGGAGCAAAAAAATTTTGAAAATCGAAAAATCCAAAGAAAAAAATTGTAAAAATCTAGAAAATATAGACCAAAGTATTTGTACTGTATTTCCTGGGAATAACGCTGTGGCGTTAAACTAGATTTTTCTGGTTTGAAAACAAAAATGCGGCCAATAACTAGGTGCGGCTTGTAAATAGTACTAAATTTACTGCCAATCCTTATTTAAAAATTTGGAAATCTGGTTACAAAAAAAAAAGATATCCATGATCTTATGTTGTACTTATGAAAAGAAAAAAACAATGGCTCGCACAGCAGAATCGTATCAGCGTGTTTACAAACAAACAATACAATTTTCATGTGCAAAATATTGTATTTTTTCCGGGCATCTAATTAAATCACAATGGTTCTCCTTAAGTTCGCCTAGCATCTTGCATGCCATATAAGAAATAACTCCTCCCATTTTCTCCCTTGTTCATTCTTCGCCAGCAACGATAAAGCTACGGCAAAACTATTTTACTCTATGTTTATAATTACTTTCAGTATTGGCAATAGCTCGATTAATCTCAAAACACAATCCAGTGTGAGAGCCCGATCGTAACATCCAAGATTCGATCTGCAGGCTCACTTTTTTGGTAATGACACAAATGATTTCATAGACACCAATCAAAGTTTCTCACCTGAAATTAAAAAATTATTCCACAGTGATACTGAGGACAAAGATTTTGATGGATTTTCAAATGTATAACGTTAATTATTCAGTGCTACTGTATTATAATTTTTTCCCATTTGTTAAAATTAATAACGTTGATATTGGAATTAATTGTTCAATTAATTAAAAGATAAATTATTTATTTAAGTTCAAAATGTTTAATTTTATGTCCACCAATTAATAATTTTAATTAATTGCACTTGGTATGTTTTTATAATGTACATGACGTTATACACAGTGCAGCCATATACTCGATGTGGCGTTATACTGGGTGCGACGTTAAACTAGTTTTTTTTTTTTTTTTTTAAGTAACTGCGCCGTTATACTCGATGCAGCGTTATTCTTGGAAAATACAGCAAGTATCTAAAAATCTAAAGTAAAATAGTTCTAAAAATCAAAAAAATTGTAAAAATCCAAAAAGTCCAAAATGAAAATATTTGTAAGAATGGAGAGATCTGGGGTGTTAAAGTTGTAAAAATCGAAAAATCTGAAGTGAAGATGTTGTAACAATCAAACAATTCGGAGCAAAAATGTTGTAAAAATCGAAAAATCCAGAGAGAAAAAGTTTAAAAACCCCAGAGCAAAGAATTCGTACAAATTGGAAAATACATAGCGAAAAACTGAACAGTTGTAAATTGCTTAAAATTTATTGTGTGAATGTTTACTTTATGAAAGAAGTTCTCGTTGGAACTGTGTAAGAAGCGAGTTGTCTGGCGAAAAGCACATGTTGCAAATGGGAAGAATTTTGAAGTTGCTGAATTCTCATACGTGTGTACTTGTCTCATGTCAGAAACATTGCCAAAATCGTGTGTCTCGCTTGTAAATTATGCCAATTAAATATAATGTAAGTTATGTAGGATTGTGTCAAAAAATAATTTTTAAGGGAAAGAAAAAGTATTTGATTTTCAATTTATAACACTGATATCGCTCACCCGAAAGAAAAGTGACACATCTCTACAAAAGTAAATTTCACAGGAGAGACAAAAGAAAATTTGCATGATTTTACTGTAACATGAAATTATAGCAATTAGCTTTGCATGTAGGAATGAAAACATGCATAAAACCCTTAAGAATGAAGACGTAGGATGCAGTTTGGAGGGTTGACTAATTTTACCTCCCGACACAGTCCACCCCTATTCTGTGGCCACAAATGGACATCATCATAATAAAGTGATTTTCCCTAAAACTACATTTATGAAACTTTTTGTGTAGCAAAACGCACCTATGATAAACTTATTAGTGGAATAAAAAGCAAAATGAATTTTTACGAGATGTTTCACTTTTCTTACGGGTGAGCGATATGTACGTATTCCATGCCTGTTGGTATAATTTAGGTCGAGTGGTTTGGCACAATGAAGTGTTAATTGAAGAAAACCTTTATTACTGTCCATATTCAGTTTTAGTCACAGTGTTGCCAATATTGGTGTTTTAGATAGTAAATTGGCAATCATATACAGTAGACTCCCTCAAATCTGCACATCTTGGGACTGAAGGTTGTGCAGATTTTAGAATTTTGCAGATTTTCACTCATTTCTTTGTTTACATTTTTAAACGATAATTTGAATACAATAATACAATCAAAATTATAATAATTGCTTGCATCATAATAAAATATTAAAGTAATTAAGTAAAGTAATAAACTAAAATAATAAAAAGTAAGATAATGAATAAATTAAATAATGAATATTGAATAATGAATAATTAAATAATTTAATAATTAAATAAATTAATCATAAAAATGATTAAATTATTAAAAGTAAATTTCAAGGGTAAATAATTAATATATAATTAAATATGCATAATAAAGATGAGATACATGTTTCTTGAATTATTCAATAAAACATTCCTCTTAAAGGTACCCTATTAATTCACATCAAAATCACAAAAGTAAGAAAGTTTAATTTCAGGTTTAGTTAAGTCATAATGACCAAAAAAGCCTGATTAATACATAAATATATTTGGTAAAAAGATTGTGATTACCAATGATATCAGCAATATCGTGATATTTTTCAGAAATAAATTTCTACTTCCATCATGAAAAACTATGAATTCAATCATTTTATTCAGAATTACATATTAAAATACTATAAAACTGAAAAAATCTGTAATTTTGCCCCTGCATCTGAACTGAAAGTTTCATTGTTTACATCTGCGATGATGTCCGAATATTAGGGTTGCAAATTTGAGGGATTCTGCTGTATTTTTATAATATTAGTGCCATAAGTATCAATCTATCCCTGTTATAAAGATGCACGATCAAATTTCCTGCCAATTACATCTGATACTAGAATTTAAGGAGTCAATTCTTATTGTGATCAATTCACTTTTATGCGATGTCGATGTTTACCAATACTAGATTTTACCAGAACTGCTCATCACTAGAAATAGCTATTGTATTCCTGAGAGTAAGTTTTTAAGAAAATTCTTAAATTTGAATTTAGATCTTTCTTGAATTTAGATGTTTATGTTTTCGCGTGATACTATATTTTGTGTACGGTACAGACTTCATCATTAGACTGGATTTTATTTTAAATACACCTGAAAAGTCAGTGAACTTCATTCTTGTGTCTTTTAATTTAATCATGAACTTTTAAAAAGAATAAAGGGTATTTTTATGAATTTATTGAAAGAGAGTTATCATGAGTATAGTTGCACTTGAATTGCCTTAACTTTTTAATTAATTAATTTAGAAGGATAATATAAAAAATGTTTCTCAATGAAATTAAATGAATGTTGTAGAAAATTTTATTACCTTGATCCTTGAAACAAGGTATTTCTGTAAATGGACACATCCATTCCCCGCATTGGAGTTTCTTAACTTTTGTTAGTGGGAGAAGCGTGGTAGAAATGCTATCTTGATGTATGTTTACTCTACACCACACAGTCCGCACATCACATAGCCCCCATTCTTTGATTTCAGAAACATCTAAAGTTACTTATCTCTTTGAAAAAATAATACCTTTATTTTTGTCCTAATTATTAATTCCACAGAAATATTTTTTCATTTATTATTTTCTACCTTTAGGAAATACTATTTATACAGCAGTTGTACTCTATGTGTTTTATTGGAAAGATCTCTTTATAAATTATAAGAATACTAACAAAGGCTTTTTACAATGTGGGAGTACAAAAGCCTTTTTCAAAAATTGGAAGCTGTTCCTAAAAATATCAACTATAGATCCGTTATTTACAGAGCACTAGTATTAAAGTTTTTTCTCAAAAGAAAAAAAAAATCATTATACATAATACAATGATTATAATATGTGAAGACTTTTTAAATGAGTTTTTACATGCAGTTATAAATTCAGGAGACTACATTATTTTAAAAATTATGTAATGGTTATAATAGCAAATACCTCATAAAACTTAAAGCCAGGATAAATAACTTTATTAATCAATAATTCACCAAAACCTGTAAAAATGAAAAATGTCTATAACAGAAACCTGTCTAAAAAAAAAAAAAAGTTTTCGATACTCAAGGGAAGGTACTCGAAAGAATTTTTACCTGCTAAATCGCAAACTTGTCTAAAATTAAAACTATTTCCAGTCTTTTAGAGATTCCAATTTCAGAGGTTTTATTATTTTAGGTAATGGAAACAAATAATAATACATTCAAACATTTTACTACACTAATTTTTTGCTTTAAGGGAATAGTTTACCTTAAAACTGGTAAAAAAATAAAAATAAAAATAAATTAAAAAAAATAGATTTTTCTTTTTTTATATTAACCGAAAGCCTGTTTAATTGTGAATATTTTGACAACTCAATTTTACTCATACGGCAATTATATCGTGAGATATTGTAAATTTTGTTAATACACTGAGTGCAATTACCCATACAAATTAAAACTTTAAATGGCTTTTTCTCCATTTCATATTTTCTTCACTTTCATGTTTTAAAAATGCTAAGGCTTTTTTTTTGTATTTGAGATAGCCATCTAAACTTTTTTTGTATCTGTTCTTTATTATGTAGGGGAGATGGGGGCACATGTGAACAGGGGGCAGATGTGAACATCACAGTTTTTCAATAGTTATTATAAGTTTTTTTATTTGAAAAAAATTACCAAAGATGGCAGCACCTGTAGACATATGGTAAAAAAATTTTGAAGCTCTTTGATATTTTGCTTGTCTTCAGTAGCCAAAACACTGTTTGTAGATGTCAAATGTAAAATGTCGGTTTCAACTTTGGTAAGTGATAAAGTTTATTTATTTATTTAGTTATTTGAATTTCAATGTTTTAACATATACTATATTATGACTACTAATGAATATTTTGGATAAAGTTGTTTTGTTCCCTAAAATTGATAAATGTTAATTATTTATCAATTTAACTCTAGCAGCCATGCGGGGCACTTGTGAACAGACAAGTTGGGGCAGATATGAACAGTTCACAAAAATCAAAAACTTTCTCTGTTGTGCGAATAGAAAGAATTGATAATGATAAAATGTATGTTAAATTCCTGAGAAAGAATCTCAGATCCAATTCACATAATTTCCTTGAAATAGTAGACATTTCTGTCATACAAAAAAGTGATATTGTATTGAAACTTCTACTTCCACATTTGTCAGGAAGTACACAAATAGCAAGAAGCTTATTTGAGTTCAATTATAATTTAAATAAATTCAATGTTTCCTAAAATGCAATAAGTGTTATGTACTATTTTAGTAAACGGTTTAAAAGAATATTTTTTTATGCATTGTTAATACAAAGAGTATTATGACAAACAACTTTGTAATTTTTTTTCTTTTCATTTGTCTGAAACCCTCAGTGATGGCTTACTTCCATCTCTCAAACAACAGCTATGAATAGGATAATTTGAATTGGGATGGATATCAGTATCATTTTTAAAATGTAAAATTTTCAAATCGATAACTAATATAATTCTTGGGTATGGTGTCAGAACAGCTTTGTATATATTTAGTTTCATTTTAAAATCTTTTGTTATATCACTCATAAACTAGACAAAAAAAAATATTTTTTCTTCTTTATGGTGAATTTGACTGATAATATAAGTAATGGTTATGATAACAAATGAATAACAGGAGAAAAAGCATGTCAAAGGATATTTTTTCCTTGTGTTCACATGTGCCCCACGAGTGTTCAGAACTACCCCGCTGATGGGGCACATGCGAACAATTTTTTGAATTTATAAAACTATTAAAAAATGTTGGAAAAACTATACAGGTGATTTAAAAAAATTACCATGGGTAAAAGAAAGTTCTGTTTACCATACTGACTAGTTTTTATTTATAAGAATTAATCCAATTATAAGAAAAAGCTATATTTATGCGAACTGTTCACATGTGCCCCCATCTCCCCTATGTGATAAGCTTGCACATGGAATTAGCCTTCAGACTTTTTGTTATTTAAAAAAAAAAAAGTACATGAAGATGCATTAGATTTCATCGTTTTACACTATACAGATTAGTAAAAAAATGATATTAGATGTAATATTAGATTATCTAAAAATCCACGCGCAATCTTGTGTAATACACATTTGAAAATCCTAAAAAAAACTGAGCAAAAATATAATTTTAAAAACAGTAGTAGGGATTTTAAAAAACTCAATTTTTATAATTTTTTTAAAATTTTTAATTAAATATGCAATTAAATAAATATATATTTTTTTCAAAATGTACTTTCAGTCGAAGATTGAAATGCAGTAAGTTTACTATTTAAACCATATTTTTTAAAATAAACAAAATTGTTGAAAGGGTAAACTGCCCCCTTAATTTGTAAATATTTTCAATTTAAACATAAATAATTATAGTAAATTGAAAAATTCTAAACAATTAGCAAGAATTAGTCTCTGATAAATGAAAGATATGTCGAAGAACTCTGGTGTTATCTGAAATATTTCGGATTTTCACTCAACTGACATACATAACTTAATTAAACTGAAATAACAATCCAATGTATAAACATTCTAACTGTAATTAATTTGTTTGTGATTAACAATTGGTCAGTAATGCAGATGAGTGTCAGTTCAGATCTCGCTAATGATTTGAAAGGTCATGCTGCAGTAAAAACTGTTTATTACGGAACTGTGTCATAAATGGAAAATTTCATGGTTTCAAGGATAGCCTGAAGGAATACTTTAAAATTGTGCTTGCTTAGAAAGTAACATCTCTAAAATGAAAAATGTTGTTTCGGTTGTCAAATGTTTTTACTATATTTCCAATTTATCTTAAGCTCTGAAAAAGGGTTTTCCTTGCTCACACGCTCTACAAAGCATTTTAACCCATAAAATTTTAAAATTATCAACCATAGCTATCGAAGTGCTTTGATTCGAATAGCATTTTTCAATTTTTAACAAATAATGTAATCAAATATGAATATAATGAGTTATATTAGTGTGCTCTTTAATGAAAATCTTTCATGAATTTTTGTGTTTTATAATCGGCTTAAAACTCCAAATTTGACACCATTTTATAAAAGATGCTTGCCTTTATTGAAAAAAGAGTAACAATATTTGATTTGTTAGCATCTGAATAAGTAAATTTCCCTCATTCAGATATTTAGGTATGCTTCAAAAAGTACTCAGGTAGAATTTTAGACGAAATCTGCAAAATAAACATTATATTTGATAAGAAATGTAATGCACAAAAATGGTATCAGTATTCTGTATTGCAACAGATTTGACAATACTTTAAAATCATTTCTCAAATACGAAAAATCTAATGCTCCTTTTTAAGATTACAAGTTAGATCAAAATTTAGATATA
This sequence comes from Maratus speciosus, assembly GCA_963932465.1. NCBI lineage: Eukaryota > Metazoa > Arthropoda > Arachnida > Araneae > Salticidae > Maratus > Maratus speciosus. The sequence goes on along the minus strand of OZ010794.1, from coordinate 69,854,154 downwards.
AATATTTAATATAATAATAATAATAATTTTATTTAACAGTATTTTAATCGAAAAAGTAACAAAGATTTTTTTTTCCCCTAAAGGAACAATTCATTTCAGAAAAATGTCAAATTTGGCATTTTAAATCGAATTCCTCAACGTGACATGGCTGGAAAAGAAAACAGCTGGCTGAATAATCGTCATGAAACAATAACCGCTTGGAACTCAAGATGTAATTATTTCATCGATAATTGGAAAAATCCTTCCACTACAAATCACTTCAATAATCATGCCTCCAAGTGCCATTCTTTTACGCTTAAAAAGTGTGTTCTAAAAAATAGTGTTGTAAAATTTCCAGTTGTTGAACGATTTTTTTTTTTTTTTTTTTTTTTTAGATTCGCCTTTAATGTAAATTCGCCTATGATAGTAAAAAGATTGAATCCAGACATTTTTCTCTGAAAAGGGGAGGGGGAAATTGAAGCTCCTGGGAGACATTTTCTTCCAAAAAACGAACAATATCCGTATGCTTCATTGACCATCCATCATCTTCACTTTCTAAATCTTTAACATTTTATACAAATAATATTGCATCTATTTTCTTTTTTTATCTTTCCTCTTTCTGATACTTTTACTCCTATTGAATTAAATGTACAGTAAATAACTGAATCGTGCCAAGCAAAAATATTTTCTCTTCAAGTAAGAAACTAAGATGAAAAATGACTGCTTGTCTAAATAGAATCTCTTAATTGCTAAAAGAGGTAGGCATAAATCGCCAGTCAATATTCAATCAAGGTTATCCGAACAAAACTTCGGCAACAATAAAGGCACATCCCTCGACGGGTGAAACGTATCTTTTTCTATTACTACTTCCACCCCTATTATTCACACCTGCTGATTCTGGCCAAGTCCTCGTTTACCCTACAAGGCTGGATAAGCCTTCTTTAGTTTTAAAAGTTTAATCCATTATTTAAACAAGTTCGATTTAGTAGTTTTTGTACAATAAAACAATATTGGGAAATTCTATATTTTGTAGTAATTTGCTTGAATTTTTTGTACCAACTGATAAGTATTTTCCTGATATATGTAATTACCCCATGAAATAATAATGTGAAAATATCCATTTATTAATAAATTATAAATTTATTTGAAATATATTTATATGGTTAGCATAAAACAATGTTGAGAAATTTTATATTTTGTAGTAACTTGTTGAAATTTTTTTTCTAACTGATAAGCATGGTCCAAATACCGGCTACTAGGTGTTCTGAGAACTGGCGCACCGCAGCCTAGCGGTGATAGGTAGAGTTTTTAACTTTAATTGAGAGAAGATAGTTACGAAAAGTACGTCACTGAAGTTGGTCTCATTTACAAACGGTAAATGCAAAAGTGTCGAAACGATGTAATTTGGTACATCAAAAGTTGTCAGGGGCGTAGCTACCGTGGAGCAGTTCGAGCAAACTGCTCCAGGCGCCTGAATCCTAAGGGCGCAAAATTAGAAAGAGCAAAATAAAAATTTGTAAAAATATTTGCATATTTTTTTCACTATTAATCAGATATTACAGATAAATCTTGTTACAATAGGCATATTCCTATGCTATTTTACTTTGTTTCAACCTCACTATTATGTTTTTACTACTGTGTCTTTGTGTGTTACTTTCTACTGTGTTTAACCTCAACTATTTCGATTTAAAACACGTTTTTATACACAGTTAAAAGAAATTACTTCTATTCGCGAAGTTTTAATTGTAATTCATATCGTACTGTAATCCCGAGTAACTTCTCCAACACCGTTTCAGCATGCCCGATTTTTTTTCGGAAACCTTTCCGTAGACGACAGTTGAAGATTTTCAAATCTTAAACTAATTCAAACTTATTTATAGGGCTGTCATTGGTCACTTTATTGGCAACCACCATTTTCAAACAAACTTCCTGGTACATTTATCTTGAAAATGTTTTAGAAATTTATCATGGTGATTACTGTAAGGAAATAATGTAAGCCAAAGAAATCACTGCTGAGAAACCCATATTTCCGATGTAACAGCCGGTATAGGTTAATAGAAATAAATAGAAAGAAATAAAATGAAAATAGAAATAGGTTAATTAAATAGTTATATTTAGTTAATTTAAGATTTTAAAAAAGATTTTAAAGTTTGACAAGTTGAAGAAAATCATAGACCATTTTACAAAAAAAAAAAAAGAAAAAAAAACAAGAAAACGAAAATTTTGAAGTTTTGTTTTGTTTTGGGGAAACTAAACATGGGCATCAATACAGATTATAAAACAATAATAAGAACCAGACTTACGCATATTCCACATCGGTCCACGATGACAATGATGGAGGGATGGGGGTGGGGGGGGGAGAGCGGCAAATTAAATTTTGTGCGTATTGTTTTTGATATTTTGAAAATATGGCAAATCTCAAATGCAGAATTGATAAGCCTTTTCCTTCAGAAAGAGAGAAAATTTTAATGTTCCTTCGGACCTGATAATCGCCTATACAAATTTACACCACTTTTTTCGAAAAGTATTTTTCAGCATTAAACCTTATTTAATTGCTGAATTTTGGGATTAAATAAGGCAAAACATATTTTTTGGAAATACAAATGTGAATTTGCTTAGGCCGTAATCAGGCTCTGCTCCCTCTTCCAAAACAGTATAAAAATGAATAAAAACTTGGATCCTAATTTTATACAAAGGTGAAACATTTTCAGTGGTGATAAAGACCTCGAGTTTTAAAGAAAACGTGCACTTTCATTCATAAAGCTTCAACATTTTTTAATGACATAATTTCCCTTTCAAATGTGCTGCTGAAATAAGGCCAATACATTAAAAAAAAATCAGGAAAAACAGGACTTTACTAAATTAAGTCATATTCTGGTAGGCTCAGACTGGCCCGTCGGGCAATCGACCTGTGGGTTGGTGTGCCCTAAACCAGATAAAGTTGAGACCACCCCCAGGTGAAGCTAATAGTTACAAAATTTGCTATAAGCATTAGATTTGAAGAATCTTAAATTATTTAATAAATTAAAAAAAAATACTTTTTTGAAGTTTTTTTATTAAGGATTTTTGTTTCTCTTTCCAAAGTAGGAGAATTTCAATTTTTTTTCTTGAAAATTTCTTTGTTTCAGAGGACTATTTAAATCTTAAAAAATATAATGTATATATTCTCTAATTCTGTTCGTTACCAATGGCAGCATGATCTTCTCCAAGAATTTTCAGCCAATTTGAAGGTTCTTTTGCGCCCTTTCGATTATACCCTGTTGCTAGGGTTTACAGAGCATTCTGCATAAGACGAAAATATGTATTGCACAGAGCTTTAGACAGTTTCTCTCTATTCTAAAAAAAAGTAACTACCGCTGTCACCGCCAACACCGCCGCCGGTTTTGAATTTTTTGTGACCGGAGGTCTTTCTTCGTTAATATTAAGCAAAATAATGCATACAAAAATATGAAAATCGGTAGTATTATACAGAAATGTTTGATAAACACGCTGATGCAGACAGTTTTCAAATCGACGAATTATTTTAAGAGATATTTAATGTTAAATTTGGACAAAATCGTTCCACTAAAAAAGTTTTATAGGAGCAAAACCTATTCATGGGAATTTAATCATCTTTAGATCATTTTATACGTTTGAAGTTCCCGGTGTGCAGACTGTATTTCTTTTTTTTTTTTTAATTTGACTCATTTTTTGAGGTTTTATTTCTATTTTAAATTCAAATTTTCAACATTTCAAGAGATATTTTTTACCTACTTTAGAAAATTGTTCTAATTTAACCTGTTGCCAACTGTATATACAGCGCAAACAATAATGTTTGCTTCAAATAAAAAAAAAATATTTATACGTGTAAATAAATTAAAAATTTATTTACACGTGACTATTATAAACAGAAAAAAACATTTGGAATTAGAATTAGAATTAAATAATTATGTACAAAAAGCAGGAACTTATTAAAAATTACGTCATAAAAACTATATTTACACGTGAATTTTAAGAGAGAAAGGAAATTGTAAAATAATAAATTAATAACATGCGTTAGAAGTCTTAAATAGGAGAAATTACGTCATATTTACGACACATTACAGTTATTACATAAAATGAACAAAAAATAATATTGCAAAACAGTTTAAATTTAGAAATTGCGCTAGACATTTATTTGATATTCTGAGAGGATACTTTTCAACTATTTTTGTTAGGAAAGCCCAAATAAGATTTCATTTCTAACAAAATCCTTTTCACGTGAATATTAAAAAGAGCAAGAATAGTTTGGTCAAAATTACGTCAGATTAAAAACTATTAATTTAAAATGTCTTATTTAAAAGAACTTTCTTTTCGCTTTGTTAAAAAATACCGCGAGACAAAGACTCTGCTTACTTAATTCCTTTTATATTAGCTTATTTTGAAATGTTTAACTGATTTTACTTAATCAAAGACGAAAACAACGATTGTATCTTTGGTACTACTTAGTTATCCCGTCGACCAAAAATCTATCATTCGCCAAACTATAAGATTAAATGCCAATAATGGTTGATCGTAAATGTCACATTAACTTGACTTTAAGCAAGTTACACGTGTCTACGTCATCAAGTTATTTTTATTTCGACGTTTTATTTGTATTTTTATTAATGTTGCACTAATTTATTTGTTCTTTTGTTATTTAAAATAAAAATTATGTCAATTTGTATAATTTGCCGAGTGGTTTGACGATTTATATAATTTGGCGAAATTGGTCGACGGGATAATCTAAGTAGTACCGCAGCGGATTTGGGCCTTAAAATTCCCCAATCAAAGAGAAATGAATAGAAATCCATTTATAGGGAGATCGCCACTGTTTTTTAAATTGTAATTCAATTTTCCGAAATCTTTTTAAAGCCGACCAAATTAGCGTACTTTTAGAATCTACGGTGTCTGAACGGGGGTTGACGAGCGTAGCCCGTAGGAGGCAGAGCCCCCTAGGACTGTATAAAAATCTATTTGCACGTTTCTTAATATTTCTTGCAGCATTAAGACGTTTTATCCTCCCGCTGCAAAAATAGTTTAAAATAGATTTAATTAATCATAACATTCTAATTTAGTTCTAAAATTATGAATACTTAGAATCCTACATTAGTAATTCTCAAACTAATGTTAAACCAATGTCAGCATTCTTTAAAAATTTCTCTTTTACATTTAATTTTTTCCCCTAGCATATATGACGTCGATGGCTACACAGTTATTTTACACTGTTTCGATTTTATTTTTTTTCTGTAAAGACGCTTTCAAGTTCGGATCCAGTTCCGAAACTGAAAGCATTTACAGAAAGAAAACCTGGAATGTTAATGGATATTGTTGGTTTCTACTAGCAAGGTGGTAAAATAATGAGTTTCTAAAATGTTGTGCTCTCCAAAAATGCAAGTTCTGCGTATTTCACAGTAACTGAATCTATACCTGCGTACAGTAGCGACTCTTCAGAGTTTCACAATCACATTTCTATCAGAAACTGGTATATAAAATTTGATCTGTTTTAATAGTAGGATTTTCTACGATTAAACAAGAATTTTTTTCTTCTGAAATTACTGGTAGTAAAAGCAATAAAGTGATTGTAAACCCTTATCGAGCAGACACTGTCTGCATGGTGAAATGTTGTTGTATGGATATAAGCTGAATGTGAGCAATAAAAATAATTTGATTGAATTGAGATATAAGAGTAAATGTTCATCAGTTATCGTTGCAGAATGATTGATAAAAAGTTGATACCAAACCATGCGGCCACTCGAAACTTCGAAAATTAATGACAGATTTATAACGTTTCTGCCGACATCATCAAAAACACACCAAATCGTGCTCTGGGAATCTGAAAACATGAGTAAATGCTAACATTCACGTAATACCTATTGAATATTTGAAAAAATTGTGAGAACTGATTCAGAGTATTTGAAAATGTAAAATATATACTGTTACTTTCATTTATTTTTATTGTGATTACTATGCTTTCCTATTTCCTTCCTTGCATTGTATATTTATGGAATGTAAAAACTAGAATCTGGAGTAATATATAAGGGTGTCAATCAGGCCGATCTCCACTGCGCCAAACTGTTTTACAAGACGAGAAAACTAAAGATTGAAATGGTCAAATGACACGAGCTTTTTTTTTCTTTCGCCGACACTCTCATTCATGTTATTGCACGATTAGACCTTTTCCGTCTAACTCATTACTTGCGTTTGATATTCTTAGTGTTTTATAACAAATCTATTACTACCATTATTTGAATTTGGCTAATTTTATTTATTTATTGATTAGCCAAACTGCTCAGATTAGTCAAAAGCCAGTGAGAACCCAGGTGCCAACATTTATCGTTGTTCATTGGCTAATTTTCTAAACCATTAGCTGTAGAATTATAGTTCCAATAGTAAAAAAGCTTCAAAGTTATTCTCCATCCTCTTAAAAATAATTTATATCAAAATAGTTATTTTTTAAAAGTTATGAGGTTTATATTTTTATTCCGTTCCTTGGTTCTATACGTTAAATTTAGAAAAATCTACTCCGTACTTTAACAGGTAAAATAATGCATTCTTTTTTGTACGACCAAAACTTACCGAGTTATGTTACTTTGAATTTTGGATTTTCTGGCACTAAAACCAGAAAAATGTATTTCATCCATATGTAAAAAGTAAGAAAAAAAAACTTGACAAGTGTTTTTTTTTAGTATTCTACAATGCTTCGAAATCCTTGAAAAGAAAAACATATATTAACCGCTTGTGGACGAGCGACCGATATTCGTGCCGCGTAAGGTGCTCAGAATCGGAGATTATTCTCATCAGTAAATTTATTTTTATTGTAAATTTTGCCTTATTTAATCCGAGCATTTTCCCGATTTAATTAGGCAAAAATTTCTGTTTTAAAAAAACCGGTGATTAAAGATTAAAAATTCTGTAAAAGACGCTCGTCCCGAAGGGGTTAAGGATGGCAGATTGTACTGTCCCATTGGCGCATTTAAAACAAAAATCCCGCCCTATTCGCAAAACATATCTCGGTACTTACAGAATAATTTATTTCGTTATTCATTATTTTTTTAATTATTTGTATTTAACTCGTTGTTGAAATACTTTAGCTTAAGTAACTTTAAATAAAAGTAAAACTTTAAATCGAATTAAGAATAGTATATAAATTTTAAACTTCAAAACAAAAAATGCGTAGAACTTTTTCGAGTGACAATAGGGTGCACAAACTTCACTTGCTCCAGGGCGCTGAATATGTAGCTACGCCACTGAAAGTTGTTCAGATATGTGTTTCTCATTTTTCTTTAAATGTACTGATCGTATATTGGCTTAAATTGATGATTAATTTAATTTCTAGACATATTTAGCTCTCAATTGCCGCGCGCACATTAGTGATATTTTATTACAGTCAGTCACAAAAGTGTACAGTCGTGGAAAAAAAAGGAAACACCTCCTACTAACTCCTCAACAAATTATCGTAGACAAAAGTTGCTGGTACCGGACGATTGGAAATAAAGTCTACTTTTAAATGGTGTGTATAAAATTTGCTTAGGGGGCCATATACATATTAAAACGATTCCAAACTTCATTTTTTTCAATAGCAGTACCCATATTTAACGATATATTTCAAATCTTCGGTTCAAAATATGCCTAGAAACCAAATTTCAAGTCATTCATATGATAAGTTTTTGAATTATAGACATTCAAAATTTAGTACTTCTAATGTTAAATTACATTTTCATATTTTTATTTATATCTCCTGAAATTATGTTCCTAATGAGCTAATTTTTTGTGTAGCAATAATACTAATATACCCAAACATAAATACGTTGAATTTGCAATTTTATAATTTTATGATATGAATTATGAAATTAATATTCGAAAAAATTATGAATTGCAACCTACAATTTTTTTGATGGATTTAGATTTGTTAAGTCCTGCTTTATGGAAATCCCAAATTTCACATTTTTCTTCCAAGTAGTTTTTAAATTATGCTTAAAAAACAGCAAAATGATGGTTTAAGGGGCCGTCTATGATAGCAGTGAGTAAATTTTTGAAATTTATTCTGCTATCCTGTAATCAAACAGGTTTCATTGAGGCTTAAACGTGCCTTGATCAAGAAGGCGGCTCTCTCGGTTAACAATCGAGTTCGGAACTTCAATTTGGATACAACCCTTAAAATACACTCGTTGTAAAATAATTAATTTCTCGGAAACTTATGGCGCGAATTGCATAAAAATTTGTTTATAGGCTAATTGAAAGGTGTAGAGTTCATTTATGCTGTCAGAATTGTGTACTGCTGTTGAAAAAAACAAAGTTATGGTTCGTTTTAATATGTAGATGCCCCCCTAAGCAAATTTTATATACATAATTTAAAAGTAGACTTTATTTCCAATCGTTCGGTACCAGTAACTTTCTTCTACGATAATTTGTTGAGAAGTTAGTAGGGGTGTTTACTTTTTTTTTTCCACGACTGTGCATACACTCATAAAATTACAACAATCTAACACAGTACTAATATTTTGAGAAAAAAACTTTATTTTGGTAAACATTTCAGACATTAATTGATGTTCCTTAAAGAAAATTAAACATCACTCGTTAAAATTTAGCGAAATTGTGCAAAAATCGATATTATTTAGTCACAGATGTCTAAATACAAATAATGTATACTGCATTTATGCATAACTAAGAGTTAAAAATTAATACTTTGTAGGACCTCCCTTGGAATCTGTAACTGCTTGCATTCTTTTTGGCATTGACAAAACTAGATTTTTTGTCGTATCGGGAGTAATGTCCGACCATGCATGTTGTATTGCGATCTTCAAGGTTTCTTTACTTGTAATTGCGTGTTGTCAAATTCGACGATCAAGTTCATCCCAAATGTGCTCAATGGGGTTTAAGTCTGGTGACTGTGGAGCCGAATACAGTTGCTTGGGTACTTTATAAAGGAGACATTTCCTTTACGATCTTAGCGGTATGCTTCGGGTCATTATCTTGTTGGAAGTCTCAACTATTTCCCAGTCCTAAATTCTGAACGGATGACTGTAGATTGCTCTGCAGTGTTTTTAAATATCCGAATTGATCCATTGTACCGTCAATAAACATTAAATTACTTAACCCAGCCGCCGCCATTGAGCCCCAAACCATCACACTCCCTCCACCATGTTTAACAATTGGTGTCAAATTTTCCGGTTTCATTTCTGTGGGGGTTTTTGCCAAATTTTTCCATGCCCATCACAGCCAAAAATATTAAACTTACTCTCATCAGTAAATAACGCTGTTTTCCAAAAGTCAAAGTCCTTGTCAATATGTTTAGATGTAAAGTCTAGCCTTTTTTGTTGGTTTGCAGATGAAATGGGAGGTTTCCTTCGGGGAACTCTACCACTGAAGCCTGCCGATCGAAGAATTATACGAACAGTTTCTGGATGCACTTTCTTGCCACTTGCCATCGCAATATGCTTGGTTAATTGTGGGGCACTAAGTTTCGGATTTTTATTTACTTCTTTTACTATAATTCTTGCATCACGGTCTTTAAGCTTCTTTGGACGTTTTTACATCGAGATTCGCTGAGCACATTTCCACGTAAATTATAATTTCTGAGTATAGTTGGTATAGATGCACGGAACCCGGTTAAGACGCGTTTCAATGGAGTGGACAAAAGTCGCGTATTAAACTTGATTTGTATAAGGTTGCAGGAACTGGCCTAATTTACACATCTAATCGTCTCAATGAACTTTAGAGCTTTCATTTATATGTTTACGGTTGAAAATTGTGCCTTTATACGTATACTTAGATTTCAATTTAATTGTATTCAACATATTGTTTCTTTTTATAGGACCGACTGGAATAATAACTAAAAATAAATATGGATTCAAACATGGCTTTGATGTCGATTAAGTGGTTACAACCAAAGAAAAAATAACAAAAATAATTTTCTTTCTAGACTAATTTTTTTAACAGAAAGAAAACAATATTAAATCTTCAAAGCGCAATCCAGTTGTTAAAATCATATTTAGTACTTGTGATAATGAGTACCATTATAATCTGTCCTTCTTTTTAATATAAAAAAATATCCTTATTAATTTTTGTGTAAACAATATTATTAGTATAGCAAAAGGTAACAAAAACATAAAATAATAATTCAAAAGCAGTCGTATTTGTTTAATATTTGCAAGTTTTTTTTTGTCTATAATATGTGTTATAAAACATAGTAGTGGTATAGAGTTCATTTAAAACTTAACTTACAACAGATATACTCATCTCACAACAAAATAATTTTTATCACGTATATGTGTATCCTGAATTCGTCTATCTCACTTTGCTGCACTAAAAACATACACGAAGCGAGAAACAATGAATGTTAGAACATAAGATAAAAGAAGAATTGCAGTGTTGCTAATTTAGCGAGAATTTTTTAATTCAAATATCTACCACTATTTCCGACTAGTAATGTTCGCTTTAATTAATCTCTTATTAAATAAAGTAAATATTACTATTCAAAAACAGTGTTTTTTATATGAAAAAACAAAACAAATAACTGTTAAATTGACAAAACTGGAGAATATAGAAGGAATTCGCATCTTCATCAATGAATTCACGTCTTAAGCGTGATTTTTTGCCTCATAGGACCAAAAATTTATCGCGTATTCAGCGGGATCGCGTAATAACCGTTCGCGTATTAAACGTGATATTTTTGCATTTGACTTATGGGCGATGTTCAAGGGACAAGAGAAGATCCGCGTATTAAGCGGGATTGCGTATTAACCGTGAGCGTCTTAACCGGGTTCGACTGTAGTTTCATAATTAATAAATTAATTTAAATGGTTCAGAAATAGTTCCAGTTTCATTTTGCAATATGAAAAAAGCAACCGTGGTCGCAATTCTTCAGTAGCGACACTGGTTACCGGATCACTTCACAAAAAACACTGTTGGACACTCCAAAATTGCCTGTAATAAATGTGAAGAGAAATAAGAAAAATGACGGAGGAAAACAGGCGAAAGGGGCAGAAATTGGATTTTAAAAAAGCGAAAAGGAAGATATCCAACAGAGGACGATGATACAATCTACGCCTTTTGCATGGGTGTCTTCTCTGCGGACAAGAATCGGGGAGGGGATCCTGGGTTCAATGTTAAGAATGCCATATGTGGGCGTAAAGCGGCTGCACCGACGCTGAGGATGATATTATGTTTGTGATTTTTTCAGATAAAACAATTCTCATTTCAATCAGCAAGTCATTTCTTGTTTTATACGTTAAAAAACAAAACTAGAAACATACTGGAGAGAAGACTGTGAGAGATAGTTGTTAAGAATTTTATAAATTTGACAAAAATGCTTGTTTATTAAAAATTACGTATTTTCTTTGTGCATAAAAAATGTTATTAATCAATAAAATTTATTAAAATAATATTCTTATTACTTAATAACTATCATTAGCTCTACTTGTGTGATCTTTTGGGAAAAAACTTAGGTAGCCGGTTTTTAGACCCTTTTTTGAAAACTCAAATTTGAAGACTTTCGGAATTTTGCTATTTATAAAAAGAAAACGTGTTTTAAACTGATTTTTTTCTCTAAACAGGTGTAAAACATGTCAAGGTTCCCTGCTGTCACTTTTTTTTTTACTAATTTTGAAAATTGTATGATATAGATTGAAAACAAAAGTGGTAACCGGTATTTGGACCTTCTCCTCTATATATGATAAGAAAAAGCGGAGCGAAATTCGATGCTAGTAATTTTTTTTTTATCTTTTAAAATACTAAATGCAAATTAGGCAAATAGATGTCGGAGTAGCTACATTTATTGTTTGTCAACTGACCCTTCCGGAGTTGCCCGGGCCGTGATAATGATCTTAAATATACCTCAAATTTGTATAATTTTATATGTAACCCGATTTTATAAGAATATATACTTTGAAATGAAGATAATTCCAAACAAACTTCCTATAGGGGCCTCCGCAATATTTATACATTTTAAAAGACAATGCATCTTAAAATGAAATATATGTTCTTTAAGTAGTGATTATATGCTTTTCGTATTTTAAAAATAATAATGAATTCAGAATTTTAAAATTCGCAGATTTTTCTTTTCACATAGGGCCATTTAAGAAGAAAAATTTTCTTATTGTTGAAACTCTTAGAAATTATTATCAGTAATAATATTAAGGTTTTGCATCCAACATAAAAAATAAAAGAAAAAAATATTCATATTTAGCTGTAAAAATGCTGTTATTTTCTCGCTTTTTTACGTCATGTTTAATATTTTTAAAAATTCTTAACGTCCAAATTCTTTGAAATTTTTGTGACTTACAGGTATAATATTTCAAAATTCTGTGTAAAAATTTCGTGTAAAAATAGGGATATTTAGTTACTAAACATGAGCAAAAACCACCCAACGTATTCACGGTTTGAGTGAAAAGTTTGCGTAGTTTATTTATTTTTAAATACTTCAAATCTGTTGAATATTTAGTCATGTTTATACTTCGTGTAAACGAGAAAGAACCATGCCAGTATCAAAGGATCCCAAATTGATGGTAGTACCGAGGTAACAACAGATTCCACCAGACGGAATAACATGTCATCGGCTCCCGGCACACTACCAAGCGACTAAAAGTTAAACTAGCCGCCACTGACTGATGCCAAGAGCTTGTTCACTACAAGACTTGCTTGCAAGCGCAAGCCACTCAGGTAGACCATGAGAGCCACAGTCAAAACCCATACTGCAAAACCGAGACTCTTCAGGGAAGACTCTTAGATAATGACCCGAATTCTTCTCTGCAACTACTGCGTCTGAATCACACCGCAACGGTGGCCTCATACTACTCATGTAGCGAGCAACGAGAAGGAGCAACACCCCGTCCCTTGGAGGACTCTGCTCTCCGTAATCTTCCACACTTAAGTGGCCGACTTTCCATCCAGGAATGCACTGAAAGCTGAGTTTCCGGGGTGATCATCCCTTAAGGAGTCAAGTCAGGAACGCAGAGGAGGATGGGTTATACTTAGTGTAAGTCGAACGTCCGAAAAATGTATAAAAAGATATGTTAAAATACTGAGATTTAATCAATTTTAGCATAGAAAAAGGTATTGTCTCTGTAAGGCGCAAAGTGACTTCCAATCACGATTTTTTTGAAAGGGTGATATTCATATTTTTAAAAACATTTTGCACCAGTGTAGTAAAGAAAATTTTCGTATTAAATGGTTATTTTTCGTTTTACTGTATTTCTGAAATTAAGTCTGCTGCGAGCTTCGAAAAAAGGGGAAAACAAAAAAATATCGAAATAGAATTTTATTCAGATTTAATTTTGAAAGTGTTAAAATTAGTATTTTTATGCAGACTGTGATGTTTGAAAGAAAAAAGTACGACATTTACGATTATGTTTGATTTGTGTATATTTCGAACGGTGCCGCCATTGTGCGTTACTTTTTTCCCTGCTAAAGATTCTCGAAAATGGCGTTCCGGCTGTCACGATTTTAGTTTTTGCGATATTTTTTAATAGTTCTTTCATTAACGAAAACTTAAAAATCTGACCCGCAGATACACCCGGGGCCGACCTTCAATTATCCTCATCAAAATTTTCAGGCCTGTACGCGCGGTAGATTTTCTTAGACACCGTAGACACAATCACACACATAAACACCTTTTATTTATTAATATGGATTACTCCAAATTTTGAGAGTTTTTATTAATAAATTAAATCGTCTTCAAAATACATTAATACCAAGATGACCCCGTAACAACCAGTTAAAATTTCTTCCCTTATGTCAAGTTGTATCAATTAAGAAATTGCAATTCTTTAAAATGTATATAAAATAATTTAAATTTAAGGAAGTTTATATGAATATTTTGAATTAATTATACTTTGTTTTTTAGATTTAAGGCAAGACCAAGTACAATAATCCTCATTATTGAAGATAAATGAACTATTTTCTTTGGAAAAAAGTATAGAACATTTACTTCACTCCTAAAAGGAATTTCCATTACATGAAAATCCATCATTTTTATAAAGAAAATGTCAATGACTCAGCTTCAGTCGACACTAGATGATAAGCCATTTGTTTGTGAAATATGTTCGAAAGGATTTTCTAAAAGTGCTTATCTAAAAAGACATCTACGAATACACGCAAATGATAAACAATTTATTTGCGAAATATGTTCCAAAAGATTTTCCGAAAGTGGCCATCTTAAAAGACACCTTTGTTTGCATACAAATGAGCAACCATTTATTTGTAAAATATGTTTGAAAGGATTTGCTGTAAGTGGTTCGCTTAAAAGACACCTTCGAATACACGCAAGTGAGAAACCGTTTATTTGTGAAATATGTTTGAAAGAATTTTCTCAAAACGAAAACCTTAAAAGACATCTACGAATACACACAAATGAGAAACCGTTTATTTGTGAAATATGCTCGAAGAGATTTTCTTGTAGTAATAATCTTAAAGACCACCTTCGGGTACATACAGGCGAGAAACCGTTTATTTGTGAAATATGTTCGAAAGGATTTACTGTAAGTAGTTCTCTTAAAAAACATCGTCGAATACATACAAATGAGAAACCATTTGTTTGTGAAATATGTTTCAAAGGATTCTCTGAAAGTGGTTCTCTTAAAAAACATTTTCGAAGACACACAAATGAGAAACCATTTATTTGTGAAATATGTTTGAAAGGATTTTCTCGAAATAGTCATCTAATAGATCATCTACGAATTCACACAAATGAGAAACCATTTATTTGTGAAATATGTTCGAAAGGATTTACTGAAAGTGGTTCTCTTAAAAATCACCTTCGAATACATACAAATAAGAAACAATATGCTTGAAAGGATTTTCTGTAAGTAGTAGTCTTATAAGACATCTTCGAATTACACATAGAAGAGAAACAACTTGTATTTTCTAAAAATTGTCATTTTTAAGAACATATTCGATAACACACAAATGAGAAATCATGTGTGAAAGGATTTTCCTGAAGTAGTCATCTGAAAAGCCACTTCTCAATGCACAAAAACGAGAAACCCTTTATTTGTGAAATATCTTTGAAAGGATTTTCACAAAATAGCCTTAAAAAACATATTTTTTCCATACAAATAAGAAACCCATTGTTTCTGAAACACAATCGAGTGTGATTTTTAACCTAGTTCTCAAATAAACCATCTATACTAATAAAAGAACAAATCGCGCTCTCTTTCTCTCTGTGTGTGTGTGTTTATCTGCAATGGCTAACAAAATCTACGGCACGTACGCGGCGAAAAATTGTTGTGCAGATAGTTCAAAGCCTCTCCAAACGTACCTGAGCCTCAGGATTTTAAAATTCTTATAATTATTTGAGTTATGAATTAACAAGCGTAACTCACTCTCATTAAAAAGCCATCTCGATCGTTGGGAGAAGGGAAAATCCCTGACACATGCACTGAAAGTGTTGATACGCAAATGAAGAACGGAAAAATATTTCGGGGTAATTGGTCATTATTTATTAACTAATGTCGTCCAAACCGCTTAGTAAAGTTAAAAACGGAAGACATGTTCTGAAATATCGTACTTTTAAACCTCAAATGCCGCAATCAATTAAAAAATATATCACAATAACCTCTTGAAAAAAAATGTAAAAAAAGGTCGTTTTTCTGAAAAACGTTTTTCTCTCTTATTGCAACACCTCCCTAGGATTCAATTTTAAAGGTACTGACAAACCAAAAAAATGCTTAATAATTGAAACCTTCTTCAAATCAGTGGTGTAATTGGTTTTTAAAAATATTAATTTTAACCCTTTCAAATATACTGTCAAACACAGGTCACTTTGCTCCTCATGTAGAGGATATTTTTTCTACGCTAAAAGTAACTGAACGCCCATATTTTAACACAATATTTCTAGAGCATCGCGATAGATCAGATTTACATCACTACCAAAAATTTCGTAACGTTCAGACGGGTAAAAATATTTTTTACAAAATAAAATGTGTTAAAACTTCGACAAACAAAAATTAGAAACCGAGGCATTTCGTTTAAATGTTTTCCCTCTTAAATATGCAGATTTTTTTTATGAAAATTTAAAAAGGCTTGGTTTTAGTTATATTTACGATCCATTAAAATTTCAGAGCATTCGGATAACAATAACCATCTATTTTGTTATGCTAATGAAACCAACTCCAAAACTAGTCAGATGTGACTATCTGAAAATTTTCTTCTATCATGCATGTTAATATTTCCTGAAAAATGCTGCCGGTTATATGATTTACACCAAAATCTAATCTGCAACAATTTATGTCAACTTTTAACTAAATCTGTTTCGTGAAAATCCGTGCATTAGTTTTTGAGTAGAGCTATGACGGAAATCGCAAAAAATTCTGCACATCAGCGCCACATGTTGGGTGATATATAGCAAAACCTAAATAAGCAACAACTTAAGTCGACTTGATAAATGAATCTGAAGTTTGGTTAAAATCTGTGCACCCCTTCTTGAGATAAAACTATTGCGGGAGTCTGGAAAAATGCAGCATAGCAGCGCCACCTGTTAAGCGATTTACTCCAAAATGTAGTCAGCGCCAACTCATATCAAGTACTAACTGAATTTGAAGATTGATGAAAATCCACGCATTAGTTCTTGAGATAGAGACATTCCGGAAATCAGGTAAAATGATGTATAGCAGCGGCACCTGTTGGGCGATTTACACCAAAACGTAGTAAACATAAACTCATATCAAGGACTAACTGAATCTGAAGTTTGATGAAAATCTATTTATTAGTTCTTGAAATAGAGCCATTTTGAAAATCAGGGAAAATAATGTATAGCAGCGTCACCTACAAGGCGATTTACACCAAAACATAGTAAACATCAACTCATATCAAGGACTAACTGAATCTGCAGTTTCATGAAAATCCGTGCATTTGTTCCTGAGATAGAGTCATTGCGGAAATCTTTAAAAATGCAGCATAGCAGAGCCACCTGTTGAGCGCTTTGCACCAAAAACTAATCAGCACCAATTTATATCAGGGACTAACTGAATATAATTTTTATTAGATTCCTTGCATTAGTTCTTAAGATAAAGCTGTTGTAGAAATCATGAAAAATGCAACATAACAGCGCCACCTATTGGGAAATTCACACAAAACCTAATCAGCAACAACTTATGTCAACGTCTAACTGAACCTGAAGCCCCACCAGTGGCCCAGAGGTTCTGCTCTCGAAGCTGGTAGACGGGAGGTGCTGGATTCGAACCCAATCGCGCCCGTCGGCCTAACCGTTTCGGAGTTTTCGTGGTTTTCTTCGAAACCATGAATTCCCATGCGTAAATACGGGTTAGGTTCCCTTAGAAAGACCCCCACGAAGGGCACTCCCCCCAGGGCCTATATCCCACGTGTTGATAATTGGCCGTCACAAACCAAACCAAACAAATCTAACTGAACCTGAAGTTAAATGAAAATTCGTGCATTAGTTCTTGAGATAGACCTATTGCGGATATCATGAAAAAAAACCCATAGCAGCGATACCTGTTGGACGATTTGTACAAAAATCTAATCAGCACTAATTTACATTAAGGTATAACTGAATCTGAAGTTGACGAAAATTCGTTTATTAGTTCTTGAGCTTGAGATAGAGCTATTGCGGAAATCGTTAAGATTTTCACAAAAAGTATGAGCAGAACTATGTTTCAGACGAAAAGGAATACATATAAATATGAATGAGTGTAAATCCAATTTATTGCATTAGAAATAAAATGCATATAAGAAATGTCATCATAGATCTTTCTTTATCATAGAGTACAGAACCTTTTTTCTACTCTCGGAAAATGAAAAAAATTACCAGCATTTCGTTTTTGACGCATACAAAAACCCATGTATTTTTGACAGTTTATGCATACACATGTTACATATGTGTAGATTCGGAGGTGTCCACTATTAAAAGGTAAAAGGGCACAAATAAATAAGTGTTAGGAATTCAAAGTGTCCGCTAAATACAGGTGACACTCCTATTCCGGAGTTACAGAGTCACAGACAGGCATTTTGTAAAAACATGTTTTTGGGGAACTCTGACCCCTAAAACGTGTAAATCCGTCGAAAACCGGAATTCGAAAATTTTCACGAATCCAATGCTTTCTTCTTGTAAAGATAGAAGAAAGTATAAAAGAAGAAACGATTTATGCTTCGATAGGGAATCTCAATTTACAAAATCCATGACATTATTTCTAGCTTAGTCGTCCAACGCATTAGTTTCCTATACGAAAGGCCTCTGGTTCGAAACTCGGTAGGACTAAGTTGAAATTTGAATTTGTACATTTTTTCTGTTTTAAGCATTTTATTTATCTCTTAATGCTATCTAAAGTGAAAAAAATTCCGCATTTGTAAATGAATATGGTAATAAGTAAATAAATAAATACTGTAAATATTGTTAACTTTAAAATAATGTAATTAATTAAAGAAAAGAAAAGAAAACTATGCATAAATGAATCGAATTATAAAAAAAAGTACTGCATTTTATAAATCTCATTATTCAACGTATTTAATTAAAAGAAATTTTGTATTTTTTGCAATTTTAAAGGGATCTAATTATTTTTAATTTCAAATCAATGGAATTATTTAAGAAAAAATTACACATAAATGATTTAAATAATAATAGTAATAAATTACATTTTTTGTCTAATCGATTTAATTACAATATTTTTGGGAGATTTTTTTTCATCTATTTCAATAAAAACAATTTTTCACTTATAAAAACACTCGCTAGATGGCGCCAAAAAACTGTCTAAAGATATTTTATGCTGGCTCTTTAAATTTAACAAAGCATAATTGTATTTTTAGAGGGGGAGGGCTAAAATCTGTTGTTTTTTTCAGTTTATTATTGCACGATTGCGTTATAAACAGGCTTTACTCTATTAGAAAATAAATTTGCTGGATAAAATCTTTTTAAAAACCTATATAGTAGTATTTACTTGCAATTTTATTTCTTTTTCAGTATTGCAGTTTATGATGTATTTGTAATTACTTTTTCTCCTAAAGATTTTAAATAAATATTTAAAATATTGAAAACGTAATTACATTTTATTTGAATTCATCAATTAATTTTGAATAAAATAGTTTAAAGTGAAAGACAAATAAAAATCC
The DNA here is from genome assembly GCA_963932465.1 of Maratus speciosus. Classification (NCBI taxonomy): domain Eukaryota; kingdom Metazoa; phylum Arthropoda; class Arachnida; order Araneae; family Salticidae; genus Maratus; species Maratus speciosus. The sequence goes on along the minus strand of OZ010794.1, from coordinate 69,835,113 downwards.
AAAACCTTAACCTGTAAATTTACACAACTTTCTAACTGAGTCGGGCCCTGACAATTTGCTCCCGCTCTTGTCCCCCCCCCCCCCCTCCCTCTGTATGTTTTCAATTCTACAAATTTCAGGTTCATTTAACCCGGCAGTAGTCGCGTGTCTGTCTTTTTGCCGCCCATATTAATTATGTTCTAACACGTATCACCTTACAAATAGAATAAAGAACTACCATATAGCTGACTATAAATGTTTCTGCACCACCAGAGTTAAGTACCGAGACATCTTTGTTTTTTTTTGTTCAAGTACATTTTTATAAGCAAAGTTGAAATTTGTGGAAATGTCTACGCAATGATCCATAATGTCAAATTATTTTTCCTTATTTATTATTCCAAACCTCATGAATAAAATGTACAATTTTAGTAAACTGCAAATTTATAACTTCATTCAAATGTAATATTCGAATAACAAACGAAAAACTTTTCTTATTTTGTATTTTCTGTATGCGGAGGTCCGGCGGCAAAAAGACCGAGCGCGACAAATAACGTTCAGAAAAAAGACGAGACTACTGTCGGTTTAAGAATATTATTACGGACCCGGGTAACGCCGGGCGGGGAAGCTAGTCCATCAATAAATTCATATAAAGACACTTTTGTTTGTTTTGATTATTGACAACATCATGATGTTACTGCAAAAAAAAAAAAAATCAGAAATGTAAAAATCTTTCCAATGTGTAACTATGTTCAATAATAATTGTGTGTTCATGGACATATACTTACAAGTGTCATGATATTCGTTGTAAAGTACTTATGTATTTTTTTAATATAGAATATTAGCAAGTCCAGCGACTTTAAACTCGTGGATGTTAAAATGTGCCTAATGGTGTGGATGTTAAAATGTGCCTAATGGTATGTGTGTGTGTGCCAAAGCACACTAATGAAAACTGTTCTGATGCTGATAATTTAAATATTATTAATAAAGTCACATTTTGAGGAATCCTCATTGTTGTACTGTATTAAAAAACACCATAATACTGGGACCAAAGTATATTAGTACAGTGAATTCTCGCTAAGTCGAATTCGAAGGGACCGGCAAAATTATTCGGGTTATCGTAAATTCGACTTATCGAAAATCCTTAAATACATACATAAAAAATAATTCAATCTTATAGATAGGAATTGCAATTATACTGTAATAACGGAGTTTGGCAAAATGAGCACTAAAAAAAAATACAATTTAGTACATGATATAAAGTACTTACAAACTCAGATTTAGTGAAAAAATCTTGTTAATAATGACTGCTTGAAGGAACTTTTTTGTCTTTCACTGGTTAGAAAGTCACTCACATTTTGTAAACAAATGAAAAGAGAATCGTCCACACCGTCTCTACTTTCGAGATACTGCTGTAGTGTCGTCACTGCCGCATGTGCTTCTTGATTATTTGGTGGTGAAACGCAATTTACTTCCTCGTCATCTTCTTGAGATTCAGGAACGTTTTTCCAACTTTTCTATTGCTTCAACTGTACCTGAATCACTAAGTTCTCCGCAAACTGCAGCATTTTCGTTAATATTCAAAAACTCAGTATCGTCATCTTCAGAAATAACTTGATCTTGTAGATTTTCATTCACAATACATGAGTCCGCATTGCTTGCAAAGAAGCCCCATCTACTGAAGCCATTTATGATAGTGATTTGTTTCACACCGTTGTTCCAGGCACTCGAAATTAGTCTAATTGCTTTAAACACATCACACTTTTGATTTATTCCATTTTCGTCATCCTCGACTGCCTTCCGCACTAGACGTTTTCTGTAGGAATGCTTTAAACGTTTAATTATTCTCTGGTCTGCTGGTTGTAGCTTAGAAGTTGTGTTAGAAGGGAGATATTCTAATTTGGTAGATTTCAAGTTCAAATGTTGACTGTGAGCTGTACACTCATCAACGAAGATCAACACTTTACGCTTTTTTGCATGAAACACTACATCCAAATTCCTGATTTATTCCTCGAATAATACTAACGTCATCCAAGCTTTGTGATTAGATCTGTACTGTACGGTAAGTGAATTTTTATGTTTGAAACAGCGAGGTTTTTTGTATTTACCGATGACCAGTAAAGGTAATTTTTCTGTTCCAGAAGCATTTGCTCCGACAAGGACAGTTAAACGTTCTTTACTTAGCTATCCACCGGAGCATGATTACCCCTTAAACATCATCGTCATGTTAGGAAAACTTTTGTAAAAAAGTCTCATTTCATCCATATTGAAAACGTCGCCCGCACTATGACCTGCAAGAAGTTAATGAAGAGTAATGAAACTGCCTTTTATTCATCATACAGTGCATCAGACACATCTTTTGCTTCACCGTGTAATGTCTGAAGCAGGATGTTGTGTCTGGCTTTAAATTTTCAAGCCACCCCCGTACTTGCAGTGAAACCTTCCACATTCAATAATTTTGCGAAATCCAAAGCTTTCTCACGCAACATCGTACCACAGGAGTTACACTCTTCTGTGCCCTGTAATATGTAAACTATTTTACGAGGGTTGTTTCGATATCTCGGAGGGCACACGTCTTCATCCTTTTGCATTTTGGGTTGACACTTGACTTATGTCTTTTGAAAATACTTTCTTTATCTTTCACTATGGTAGATAGCGTGTTGGGAGGGATACCATATTTCAGGGCTATATTTTTTTCTTTAAATTAGGATTGTCTTCAGTATCTTTTATAAAATTTACTTTTTGTTCTAAAGTAAGAATTTGTAATTTCCGCTTCGATATTTTGAAAGACCCAACTGTAAACGTATCACGTTGTGAAAGCAATAAACACTAAAATGAGAAGACTCAACATTAAAGTAATGAACTTCAATAAAATCTCAATAGAATAAAAAAAATCCTTGCATAAAAGCGTGGGAAATTTAACCAGTTAGAATTCACATAGCCACCTGCTCTGTTTCCAAAGAATACCTGTTCAGAAAAGGGAATGCGTAAAAGAGAAATGAATGGTGTGGGTTAGGGATGGGGGGATGTGACGATTTCATCTGAAATTCCAAACTCGCAGAGGCTCCACATTGACAGATGTAGGAAGTAAAAATAGCGCCCTTCAAAGCCGGCGAAGTAGCGCAGAAAAGTTTTATCTAACAGAAAGTGCCAGTATTTTTAAGCCGCGGCTGAAAAATTAAGAAATTAGTCGAATTGCTGTTTTTTCTGTATCTGAAAAAAATCGACTTAAAAGATACAGACTTCGACAGAAAGAGAAAGTTTAATATTGAATTATAATACAGAAGCAGGGATTTCGTGTAAACTTCGACTTATCGAGAATTCACTGTATAATTAATTGTAATTGCCATAAAATTTAAAGGGCCCTTAAGCAGTGGCGGCACTTCCATTGGCGCACATGAGTATGTGAATCCCCAAAGAGAAGACATACTTTAACTATTAAAATAAAATAATTATAAAAAATTATATTTGTCAATTTCCAATGAGAATATCATTCACTAAGTCACCCCCCCCCCTTCTATATATATTTTTAGATAATCCATATAGATGTCCATAACAAATCATTACTGAAAAAAAATCGAAATTTTTTAACACCGAGCGCGTAGTGTTTTCTTGATAGCACATGTGAGGGGAGAAATGCTCTTCAAAATCAGCTTATGCGGACTGGAATGAGGAGACAAAAGCCAAGGCTACGTCAGAGCTCAGTCGTCGCTCGGAGCGTTTCATTTGCACAACCTCTAACATGCGGTAGCATCCATTTCCGGCGGTAGTTTTCTTGTTCGTTTGGTTTTTTTTGCGTTTTAAATGTTAAATTAGATTTTTTTTTACTAATTGTTAATCTGTCTGTTTGTATTGTTCTTATTTTTATTATTATGTATAAGAAGTAGTTACAAACATTAAAAATGGAAGTTAGTAAGATCGATATTTCGAAACTAAAGAAACTGCATTTTTCATCATTGCCCCTGGAAATAAAAATTGTAAATAAATTACGTAAGCCAACAAACACCTTCCTATAAATGTTATCCAATTCACGAAATCTAAAATTAGAGATTTCAAAAGGGAATTTAAACTTGATTTATAAGAAAAATGTCAATGGATTTGTGGATGCGAATTGACGAACAGAATCGAACCATCAATACAGTATATGAACTCAAGGGATAGTTGATTCAATGCGTGGGAAAAATAGAAAGAATATCTAAGCAAGCACTAACAATAAATCAAGCAGCGGCTATCCAGCGTGTGTTAAGGTACGTTTTCACTGGTTTCCCAACAACCTAAAAATCCCTAGCGACCCATGACCTTAACCTAAGAGCGTTTTCACTGGTTACAGAAAAACCTTAACGCCAACCAATCAGAGACAAGGCTTTACCGCACATGCGTCTACTTTTCGTATTTACAGCCTACAAATGATCAGCTGTCAATTATAAACAAATGATTGATTCTCGCCCTTATTGTGTTAAAAACAAATATTTTTTTTTTAATGAAAATCAAAAGTTTTCTTTGGTCTTCGCCTCTACAAGGACTTAAATAATGCTCCAGAAGTCAATGTTTATCCACGCTTCTGTGCTTATATGCATCTTAATAAATCAATGATATTATTAATTTTTGTTGTTTTAAATAATAAAGTGCTCTATTTTGTTAATAATGACGCTCGTGAATTTAAAGCTTTAGAAATCACTTAGAATCAAGTGAAAACTAAATTTATATGACAGTAGTTTTTGCACCCTATGACTGGTATATCGAAAATTATTTTTCTACTTTTCGCATGTTAAATTAAAAGCCTAATATAATTTTTTTATGCTCAGTGGCGTAGCTATGTTTTTTGGCACCCGGGCCAGGAATAAATTTTGCGCCCCCCACCTCCATAAATGCAAAAATAACCACATCATTTTTCCTCAAGACGAATAAAAAGTCTTTTTGGCTTGTACCGGGAGGAAAAGGTAGCTTCACTGTTCCTTGTTTTTAAGGATTCAGCTCAAACACAGGAAAATAAAATACGCGGAACCCGATTATAAAAGAGTTTTAAGTTTTCATCAATAATGAATTTGAATGGGAGCTTCAAAAACTTAGCGGGGCATTCACGGATATGACTGATGTTTTAAGCGTATTGGATTAGCAACAATGAAAATAAATTTACAAAAAAAACACATTTACTAAAATTCATAACTTATGCCCGATTAAGGGGAAAAAATCCACTGTTTAAAATAGCAGCTACCCTAGAATTCCAAATTGCTCTACTCATCCATTTTTTAAAAGAAAAAGAAAACCAAAAAATATTCTTGAATCGTTCTATCAAGACCTAACGATTATGCAAGAAATTAACTTGCATTTATAATTTTTTGTATATATATATTTTTTAGTTTGAAATCTTTAAGGGGCCGCCATTTTAAAACAAGATGGCGATCAAGATGTCCAAGGAATTTCATCGAGATCTTCATAAATCCTTAACATATGCTCAATCATATCAATATCGGTTTATAAATACAAGTGCAATCGCATGACAATTATCCTATTTATTTAGAGAGATATTTACTAAATATAATGAAGAAAGGGATAAGAATTAAAATCCTTTTAAAATTCAAAATTTAAATTAAATTTCAAAAATATAAATTAATATTCTTAAATTCGTTTTCCTAACTTTAAATCTTATATTCTAAAATCCGTTTTACCTCTTGTAACTTTGTTTCCCATCATAATATTTATTACTTTGACCATTAAAATCGAAGAGTAATTTAAGATAGAAAATGCTGACGTTTTCATAATTCTCCTTCGTTTGTGGTAAAAACCTTGTACGTCACTGATCCCGGGAATTATGCGGCTTTTGACCACAGATCAATTAAGAGCTAATTCACGCATTAATCTAAATGTTCCTCCGAATTGATACCATTGCCCCCTGCTGGAAAATATTACAAGCCCCAACATATTAGCAAGAACCCACATGAAAATTATTAGATTTTGCCCATTCGAGGTGCGGGCAACCAACGACCATGTAGGTCTAGAAATTGATGGAAATGGATCGAGGGACATCCAATCGAACTTGTGAAGATGATCGTAAGATGCAGCAAGGAAATAAACGAGTTCGGTTCACAAAGAAGTTCCCGAGTCAAATTCTTTACCCCCAGTAATCTCCCAGTTATTCCTTACATAGATAGATATAGTTTTGTCTAATGCACATGCGCTGAATTTAAGTATATATAAAATATATTTAACTTTTTTGTACTGGCCGTAGTAGGAAGGCTGAAAAATCCTGCTTTGTTTTTATACGATTTAAGAAGGAAAATTTTAAGGTTAGATCGCACTTCGCACACATTTTATGGCTTTTCTCAATGCCAATTCGACGGGAAAATGTAATTTCCAATAAAGACAAAATAATATCTTTACTTTTTTTCTTCCAGCTAAATCCATTTTGCATGTTTTCATAGAAGACCCCATTACATGAAAATATTCATATGGAATGCTAAAAACAAAAAAAAAAAAAAAATCAGGGTGAAAGCCAATCTTTGTATGTGTGTGTGACGGAGATGGCTAGAAATATCTATCGCACGTGTAATCTGAAAATTTTGGTGAGGGTAGTTCAAGGCAAATTCTGATGCACATGAGGCTCAGATTTTTTATTTTTAGATCGGTAATTTTTCTTCATTTCTTCAAAAAATTGACGGTGACAGTACAAAAGTTCGGAAAAAGAAAATTCGAAGACAGAACCATACAGCTACGAACATTCATTAAAAACCGAACTAAAAAGAAATCTTTCCGGCCGACCCCTCCTTCAATTTTCGAAAATCGATGGATAAGAGATTATATGACATGTAGACAATCATTAAATGTTGCCAAATGCTAAAAACACAATTTAAAAGCATTTTATCAATTTAATCGAAGATTATTAATGTATTTTGTGGCAAGACCCAGCTAAAAATGAACTGCAGAAATTCTACAAAAAAACCGCAGTTGGAAAACTGCGGTGATTTGGCCGATTCCACTACAGATTTTTTGCGGTCAATAGAACTACAAAATTACCGCAGTTTACTAACTGCAGTAATTTAGCAGTTGTATTGACCACAAAAATTCTACAGAAAATTTATAGTTATATCAATATTAAAAATTCTGCAGAAATTTCGCTGTTTTATTGACCGCAAAAATTCTGTAGTGGAATCGGCCAAATCACCGCAGTTCTCCAACTGCAGTTTTTTTGTAGTATATCGACCTAAAAAATGTAGTATTTTTTTAATGAGTATCCACTTTGCCTCCCTGAGGAAAGTGCCCTCAGGGGGGGCAAAGTAGTGCACGGAGCAGTGGAAGTATATAAAATGATTAAGCGGTCACAAGTTTGGGTGTCGGCAAAATGTAGGAAAGTGCCCTCCAAAGGGGGGGGGGAAGTAGTGGATGGAGCACCAGAAATGCATAAAATGATTAAGCGGTCACAGGCCTTACCAACGATATGTCACATGATGGGTGTCGCAAAAATTTAGGAAAGTGCCCCCGAGGGGGGCAAAGTAGTGGGCGGAGTACCGGAAGAGCATAAAATGATTAAGCAGCCAAGGGCCTTTCGAACGATATGTCACATGATGGGTGTCGGGAAAATTTAGTAAAGTACACCCCTGGGGGGGGCAAAGTGGGGGTGGGGGAGGAGTACCGGAAGTGCATAAAATGATTAAGCGGTTACAGGCCATTCCAACGATATGTCACATGATTAGTGTCAGAAAATTTTAGGAAAGTGCCCCCCTAGGGGGGCAAAGCAGCGGGCAGAGTACCGAAAGTACATAAAATGATTAAGCAGCCAAAGGCCTTTCCAATGATATGTTACATGACAGGTGTCGGGAAAATTTAGTAAAGTGTCCCCATGGGGGGCAAAGTGGTGGGTGTGGTACCGAAGTGCATAAAATGATTAAGCAGTCACAGGTCTTTCCAACGATATGTTACATGACGGGTATCTGCAAAATTTAGTAAAGTGCCCCCCCTGGGGGGCAAAGTGGTGGGCAGGGTACTGGAAGTGCATAAAATGATTAAGCGGTCACAGGCCTTTCCAACGATATGTCACACGACGGGTGTCGGAAAAATTTAGGAAAGTGCCCCCCAGGGGGGCAAAGTAGTGGGCGGAGTACCGGAAGTGCATAAAATGATTAAGCAGCCAAGGGCCTTTCGAACGATATGTCACATGACGGGTGTCGGGAAAATTTAGTAAAGTACACCCCTGGGGGGGCAAAGTGGGGGGTGGGGGAGGAGTACCGGAAATGCATAAAATGATTCAGCAGTTACAGGCCATTCCAACGATATGTCACATGACAGGTGTTAGCAAAATTTAGGAAAGTACCCCCCAGGGGGGGGGCAAAGTGGTGGGCAGAGCACCAGAAGTGCATAAAATGATTAAGCAGTCACAGGCCTTTTCAATGATATGTCACATGAGGGGCTATGGCAAAATTTAGAAAAATGCCCTCCCACCGGGGAGGGGCAGGTGGGGAGAGGGACACGAAGGTGCTAATACAAATAAGCAGCCACACACCTTTCCAAAGATATGTCACATGATGCATGTCGGCCAAATTTAGAAAAGTACCCCCCCCCTGGTGTGAATGTAAAGGGAGGGTCATCGTAGGTACATAACATGAATAAGTGGTAAGAAATTTGCATATTACACAATCTTTCGAGGAAATACACATATTTCGCACGACCTTTTGAAGAAATTCACTTATTTTACACGATCCTTTGGCAAAAATCGCAGTTTTCTACGACCTTTCAAAGAAATTTGCATATTACACAATCTTTCGAAGAAATTTGCATATTTTGCATGATCTTTCGAAGAAATTTGCATATTTCACACGATCATTTGACGAAATACACTGTTTTCGCGATCATTTGACAAAAATCTCATTTTTTCGCGATTCTTTGACAAAATTAGTGTTTTTTCCGTGACCTTTCAAAGAAATTTGCGTATTACATTGTCTTTCGACAAAATTCGCATATTTTACACAATCCTTAAGCAAAAATCACATTTTTTCGCAAGATCCTTTGAAGAAATTCGCATATTTTCCACGATCTTTCAATGACATTTGCATTTTTTCTGCGATCATTTGACAAAAATCATATTTTTTTGCGATTCTCTGGCAAAATTCGCGTTTTTTCCTCAACTTTTAAACGTAATTTGCATATTACAGTATCTTTCGACAAAATTTGCATATTTCGCACGATCTTTCAAAGAAACTTTCATATTTCGCACGATCTTTCGAAGAAATTCACATATTTTACACGATCATTTGACGAAATATGCATTTTTTTCGCAATCATTTGACAAAAATCACATTTTTTCGCGATTCTTTGACAAAATTCTTGTTTTTTCCGTGACCTTTCAAAGAAATCTGCATATTACATGGTCTTTCGACAAAATTCGCATATTTTACACAATCCTTTGGCAAAAATCACATTTTTTCGCAAGATCCTTTGAAGAAATTTGCATATTTCCCACGATCTTTCAACGACATTTGCATTTTTTCTGCGATCATTTGACAAAAATCATTTTTTTGTGATTCTCTGGCAAAATTCGCGTTTTTTCCACAACCTTTCAACGAAATTTGCATATTACACTATCTTTCGACAAAATTTGCATATTTCGCACGATCTTTCAAAGAAACTTTCATATTTCGCACGATCTTTCGAAGAAATTCACATATTTTACACGATCATTTGACGAAATATGCATTTTTTTCGCAATCATTTGACAAAAATCACATTTTTTCGCGATTCTTTGACAAAATTCTTGTTTTTTCTGTGACCTTTCAAAGAAATTCGCATATTACATGGTCTTTTGACAAAATTCGCATATTTTACACGATCCTTTGGCGAAAATCACATTTTTTTTGCAAGATCCTTCGAAGAAATTTGCATGTTTTCCACGATCTTTTAACGACATTTGCATTTTTTCTGCGATCATTTGACAAAAATCATATTTTTTTGTGATTCTTTGGCGAAATTCACGTTTTTTCCACGACCTCTCAAAGAAATTTGCATATTACCCGATCTTTCGACAAAATTTGCATATTTCGCACGATCTTTCGAAGAAATTCACATATTTTACACTATTACAGTGGAACCCGGTTAAGACGCGTTTCAAGGGAGTGGACAAAAGTCGCGTATTAAGCGGGATCGCGTATTAAACGTGATTTGTATCATGTTGCAGGAACTGGGCTTATTTACACATTTAATCGTCTAAATTAACTTTTGAGCTTTCGTTTATATGTTTACGGTCGAAAATTGTGTCTTTTACATATGTTTAGTTTAAAATTAAATTGTATTCAACTTTAACTCCTTATTTCTTTTTATATGACTGAATGGAATAAAAAAGGAAAATAAATGTGGATTCCAACCTGGTTTTTGTTGTCGATTTGTACTTTGCAAGCAAAAATAAAACAACAAAAATAATTTTCCTACTAGACTAAAAATTGTTTAACAAAAAGAATAAAACATTAAAACTTTGAAGCACAACCCATTTTTAAAAATCAAATTTAGTACTTGTATTAATAAGTACCATTATAATTGACCCTTCTTTTTAATATAAGAAGAAACTATTTTTATTAATCTTCGTGTACATAATATTGTTAAGCATAACAAAAAGTAAAGAAAACATAAAAGAATTATCCAATCGCAGTCGTATTTATTTAATCTTTACGAGTTTCATTTTTTGTTGCCTATAACATGCATTATAAAACATAGTAGTGATATAACGTACATTTAAAAGCTCACTAACAACAGGCATGTTTATCTCTAATCATAATAATTTTTATGATGTACCTGAGTAACCTGAATTCGTCTATATCTCTCTTACTACTGTAAAAACATACACGAAGCGAGAGGCAAAGAATGTTAGAAGGCGGAATCAAAGAAGAATTGCAGTTTTACTAATTTAGCGGAGCTTTGTTTTATTCAAATATCTACCACTATTTCTGATTAGTAATTTTTGCGTTAATTAATCTGTTATTAAATAAAGTAAAAAATACTATTCGAAAACAGTGTTCTTTATCTGAATAAAAATAATCTGCAAAATTGCCAACACTTGAGAAGAGAGACGGAATTCGCATCTTGATCAATGAATCCGCGTCTTAAGCGTGATTATTTTCCCTCAAAGGACCAAAAATTTATCGCGTATTAAGCGGGATCGCGTAATAACCATTCGCGTATTAAACGTGATATTTTTACATTAGTCTTATGAGCGATATTCAAGGGATCGGAAAAAAATCCGCGTATTAAGCGGGATCGCGTCTTAACCGTGAGCGTCTTAACCGGGTTCGACTGTATTTGACGAAATACGCATTTTTTCGCGATTCTTTGACAAAATTCTTGTTTTTTCTGTGACCTTTCAAAGAAATTCGCATATTACATGGTCTTTCGACAAAATTCGCATATTTTACACGATCCTTTGGCGAAAATCACATTTTTTTGCAAGATCCTTCGAAGAAATTCGCATGTTTTCCACGATCTTTTAACGACATTTGCATTTTTTCTGCGATCATTTGACAAAAATCATATTTTTTTGTGATTCTTTGGCGAAATTCACGTTTTTCCCACGACCCTTCGAAGAAATTCGCATATTACACGATCTTTTGATGAAATTCGAGCATTTTGCACGACCTTTTGAATAAACTTGCATATTTTACACGATCTATTGGCAAAAATCGTGTTTTTTTTTTGCAATTCTTTGATGGAAATCGTGTCTTTTTCGTGATCCTTTAATGAAAATCTCATTTTTCCGGCAATCCTTTGACGAAAATTGAGTTTCCCAGCGATCCTTTGACGAAAATTGTGTTTCCCAGCGATCCTTTGACGAAAATTGCGTTTCCCAGCGATCCTTTGACGAAAATTGCGTTTCCCAGCGATCCTTTGACGAAAATTGCGTTTCCCAGCGATCCTTTGACGAAAATTGCGTTTCCCAGCGATCCTTTGACGGGAGTCGCATTTTTTCCTGTAATCCTTTGACGAAAATCGCATTTTCCCCATGATTCTTTGACATTAATTGCATTTCTTCCATGATCCTTTGACAATTGTGCTCAATTTGGTGCGGTTCGTAGTCACGTTTTTGTTATATTTCCTACACTCCCACTACAACCCTTCCCTCATTAAAAATGTTAACAAATTTTAATGCATATTTGCATCGATCCCAGGAATAATAAAATTCAATGCTGAAAAAGCGGAATTCCGCGTTTCTGCAGTAAAATAAAACGTCTGAAAACATCTTTCGATTACATAGTTTCTGAACACAAACACCTGCTAGTTTCATGCGTTTCCAAACAAAAATAATTTAAAACATATGTCATAAAGTTGCCTCTTTGGATTTGAGAACACCCATAATGAAAAGCATTCACCATAACAAATGCACAGGGATAAATTCAGTCAGGAGATGCAGCGTTCCCACATCATATATATATATATATATATACATACACATACATAGATATAATGATAATAATGTATTATACTTAAATTGAAGGATGACATTTATAAAAATATTTTACTCAAATTTTTCCGATAGATTTCAGTACAATTTAAAAAAAAAAAAAAAACAGAGCAAACATAAATACGTCAATTTTTTTAAATTGAACAGAACTGAAATTATCAATGCAAGTTTGAAAATATGAATTTCATAAAGTACGATAAATGTCACATAATTTTTCTTTACAAAAAATCCCAAAACTTCCTTAAATAAAATTGCACATAACAAAACTTTTTCAAAGAAAATTACGTCATAAGAACAGTTATTACTTTGTTCATTCTGACACTATTTTCTAGGTGTGCCCACTTGAGGAGAAAAGTAATGTGAAGCTCCCTAATTTTTAGATAATTTCATATATAAACATCAAGCAAACACAATTCTATATTATTAATTGAAAAAAATCTAAAATGCCTATAAATTAGTGATTTGGGAACAAATCTACAACTAATGTCACAAATAATGGCTGTTTGTTTACATCAGATGAATCAGAGATTAAGGGTAATGTTTACATTAATGTCAAGATTATAAGTAATTTAAGGGGGAACAAATGTCATATCTTTCCGTCGAAAGAAAATTTGCAAAATTTGTCAGTCAGTTGTATGAAAATATCTCAAAATTCATCAATCAGTCGCAGATCAAAAGTTAATTATTTTTTTCAGTCAGACATGGAAAAAAATGCAAGTTTTGTGACTCTGTCACAGAATGAAAATACTAAAATTCACAAATCAGTCATAAAAAATATTGCAAAATTTTAACAATTGAAGCATTAATTAATCAAACAATGACTTACCTGTAGTGTTTTTAGGTATTTTATGAATTGTTATTAATAATAATCTCAACTTTTTGTATTAAATAATAAAGAGCTAAAAATAATATGAAGCAAAGTAATGGCTTGATGAAAAAGAATATGCAAAACAGAAAAGAAAATCTGTGACGACCGCTGCCAGTCTTGAACTTCCTGCAAACTGGCGTCGGAAAAAAACCCCGCCCGTATATGACATCTGTGCCCATGCAAGTACATGCACTTTCTAATCTTAATCTTTTGGAGATTTTTTTTTAAATATCTCGTTTGCATTCCCATGCTTTTGTTTGCATTGGGTAACTAAAGACGATCTCTAAAATACACTTTTTTTTTTTTTTTATGAGGACGTTAATCTTTTTCAGACAAAAATAGCCTCAGAAAAAAAACCTGCAAACAAAATCAAAAAAGTAAAAAACGGCTGTTGTAAAGATCGACCTCAGCTGGCATACAGAATAATTTCAAAATATGGAAATGCAAATGAGATACTTTAAACAAAAATTCTTATAAGATTAATATTACAGGGCAGGCGTTTCCATGTGAGTGAAGTAACCTCTTAAGTAAGTAGTGGAGATTCTTTGCAAAAATCGACTTCATACTGTATAGTACTGTGTTTACTCTCATAATAGTTGCACTTTTTTTTGCCAAATTTTTATTGTGAAAGTCTAGGTGCAACTATTATGCGGAGAAATCTACTGCACAATATTGTACACTGAAATGCTGAAACATTACTGGTATAAAAAAACACAATAAAATTAGTAACTTACCAAATGTTTCCAGATTATGATGTTTATTAAAGACCATTTTCTTTTTATGGTAATATTTTTATAGATGTAAAATTTACAAATAATAATCTTTGTGAAAATTTAAACAAAAAATTATAATAAATTTCTTTTACTAAAGGTTTCAGTATCACTATTGTAATGAGAGTCGGTGTCTGAAGAATCTCCGTCATTTTATAAAATGTCATCTTCGCTTCCGTCCAAAGCGTCAAAGATACCCATCTTCTTAAAATTTTTTGGAAATTATATCGCTTGTCATTAAAGTCAAGCTTTGTAATGTCCAACTACATATTAGTTCCAGGGATGGGCGCCTTACTTTTCCACTGGGAATTTTCTTGTTGTTCCCATTGATTATCCAATATCCATATACTCGTCTTATATTGTCTTGCAGAATCTCTGTGACTCCTCCGAGAATTATCACAAGATCTGTTTTGCCTTCTGAAAGTTTTTTCTTTACATCATCAACAAAATGTCTTCGGAAACTATCAAGTACCAGCATGGCTGTTTTTTTGAGCAATGCTCAAGACCTTTTCTTCCAAACGTTGATCTTTCATAATTTTTTCATCCATTCAATTCATGAAAAGAAAATAGTTTGACGATTTTTTCTGCTTCAAATCAGGGGTGAGACTATTACACAAGTAAACACGGCAGTCTATTGAGTGCTGCTTTGCAGAATTTCTGAGCATCGAATACCAAGTACTAGTGTATACTAAGGAAGAAACATTCATGCACACACTCTAATCAATAATGACCACTCGACTGGAGGCAGAATTTTTTTAAAAAGAAGTTACCAGACAAATGTAAAAGAAAAATTGCTTAAATTAAAAACATTGAAAAGTGGGAAGGGTTAGTTCCAGGCCATTGGACAACCGCTGTGGCTTCAAGTTTAATCTTCAGCAGCAGTTGAGGGTAGGCAGATTTAAAAAAAAAAAAAAAAAAAATGTAAGATTTTTGCATTGTCTGAAAACATACTTTTTCTGTTTACTTTTAAAATTTAATTTTATTCCAAAATTTAATAAGTCATGCACATTGTTTTAAAATGTTTAAAACCAGCAGCACTACTTGAAAAGTTACATTAAATAACCCGAACAATACACACACAAAAAAAACTATTCAATAAAAAACTTAGATTATTGAACTCTTTTCCTCTGCAGTAACAATAAATTACTTAAATTTACACTAACTAGCTTTTAATCAGCTACACCTCTATTATTCTTTAAAGAAAAACCAAAAAATATACATATAAATAGTATCTTGCACCTACAAATCCTCCTCCGAAATATTTTATTGGTGCGACTTTTATTTTCTACTGTTGAATAGTATATCCGAATTTTTTAAAAAGGGCCCACTTTTTTGGAAGTATAATAGTCCTTTCAAAAAGAGAGATCAAGCTCGGTACATAATTTAGCAATCTTAAATATACATTCTAAAAGAATAATCAAAGTATTATACGGACAAGTCAGATTTAAAAAATACGAACGCAAAAACCGAACGGGCATGGTGTCAGTTCTTTAAAAAATTAGCTCGGTACATAATATTCGCAATGTTATGGTTATTGACATTCATTTAAAAAAAAAATAATAATAATTAACGCGAAAGCATAATACGAACAAAAGGGGCTATGAAAAAAAGACGAAGGTCGAATCGCGAGTCACATGTATTGTAAATAAAGCATTCCGCCTAGATCGAAAGTTGAGTTGTACGAGCACTACTGCTTCATCCGCCGGAATCCAGATAGATTTTTCGCTGTTAGCGAAACGAGATCGACCAATCAGGAAGCTTGCTTCCTTAAAACAGGGAAAAGTTCGCGAAATGTGAGCTTCTGATTGGTCAATCTCGTTTCGCTAACAGCGCAAAATGTATCTGCATCCCGGACAGAATTTAGAATAAAAAATATTATTTAAATAATATTAACTTATTATATATTATTAATAATTATTAATTATAAATAATAATTACTAATTATTTAAATTATATTATTCATATTATGTAATATATAATTAATATTATATTAAATATCAATAATTATTAATTATAAATATTATTAATAATTATTAAATCAATTATAATTAAAAATTAACTTAAATAATAAATATTTATTTAGTCAGAAATGCAGCCTCAGCTGCGTGAACAATAATAAATATTCCAATGTAAATTTAAAATAAAATATTTAATAAGAATTATTTATTTTTCATTCGTTTTTATAAAGTAGAAGTATTTTTCATACGAACTGGGAGTCATGTATTTTCGGGGAGAAGGGCAAATTGTGCATTTAGTAAATCCGGGTCCGGGTGTGCTATGAAAAAGAAAAAAAAGGGGGGGGGGATGCTTCCTCATTGGATTTTGAAATTAAAGTAAAAAAAAAAAAAATCTGCTTTTGAAAAACATAGTAGAATTTATTCCTTTCGAGTATGTTTAAAAAAAGGGAAGCTGGAATTTTCCGTTTAGGGGAGGAGGAGGGCATAGGAGAGCAACTACCCCTCCCTAGATTTTGAAGTAAGTAACTAATTTTATTTTCTTATTTTGAAAAACATAATAAAATTTATTCTTTGCGAGTGACTAAAAAAAGAAACCAAGAATTTTCCGTCAGGAGGAGGCGGGGGGGGGGGGGGGGGGGGTTATAGAACAGTCATTTGTTCCTCCCAGGATTTTAAAATATAAGTAACTAATTTTTTTTCTACCGGTTTTGAAATAGTGAAATTTATTTAATTCGACTAACTTAAATTAAAAGAGGAACTAAAAAGTTTCAGTTGAGGGAACGGTATAGGAGGCCCATTGCCCTTCCCTGTATTTTGAAATTGTATAAACTAAATTTTCTTTTTTTCCTATTTTGAAAACATAGAAGAATTTATTTTTTTTCGAGTAACTTAAAAAAAAGGAAACAAGAATTTCCGTTTAGGGGAAGGTGGCATAGGAGACCAATTACCTCTCCCTAGATATTTCAATTTAAGTAACCCAATTTTTTCTCTCCTGTTTTGAAAAACATAGTAAAATTTATTCTTTGCGAGTAACTTAAAAATTAAGGTAACCAAAATTTTCCGTTAAAAGAGGGGAGCCTAGGGGAGTCATTGTTGCTCCTGGATTTTGAAACAGATATGTAACTGAATTTTCTTTTTCTCCGATTTTGTACATAGTAAAATTTATTTATATTCAGAAACTTAAAATAAAAGAGAAGCAGTATATCAGAAATATCAGTTGAGCGGGGGAAGGGGGGGAAAGGGGGATAGGAGAAAAAAGCCATTTCCCTTCCCTGGATTTTGAAATTTAAGTAATTAAATTTTCTTTTTTTATGAAATGCATAGTAAAATTCATTCTTTTTCAGTATTTTAAAATAAAAGAAATAAAAAAAATCCGTTAAGGAGGGGGTGGGGGTGGGGGGTGGGGTGGAAGGCTCATTGCCATCCCTGAAGTCTGAAATTTAATTAACGGAAATATCTTATTTTCTCCGATTTTGAAAAATATAGTAAAATTTATTTATTCCGAATAACTTAAAATTAAACAGAAACTAAGACGTTTCTGTTGGGGGAGAGATTCACCCCCCTATATCTCACTCTTGGTAGTTAATTTTCGGTCGATTTTTTTTTATGTTTATGTATTTAAACTTTATCTTAAAGTCAGGTTAAAAAGAGTTCATTTTTTTTGGGGGGGGGGGCGGAGCTGTAACCCGAGGACGGCATCCTCTTTCGGACTTTGAAATTTAATTTTAACTAAATTTTCTTTTTCTCTGATTAACACAAAATAAAATTTATTCCTTTCGGACAACTAAAATAATTAAACACTAAGAGAAAAAGACGAACTGGTAAAATTATGAGATAAAATTACTTCATTACTACAGACGCAAAATCTCATTATTTTAAAAGTTTATGATGACTTCACATAAACTATAGAATTTTTGAAGTTAATAGCACTGAGTATTTTTGAAATAAAGTACTACAAAATTACGCCACATTAGCCACAGAATTTCTAAAGTATTTTTACAGTCGAGATTGCACTACAGAAAATCTATAGTTGACTATAGAAAAACCTAAAAAATACTCCACTTCTGTAGAAAAACTGCAGTTCATTTTTAGCTGGGGAGTGCCGTGATATGAGTTAAGAGTTCCTCTATGAGGGTTTCCCCCATTTATTTACATTTAAAAATATGTTTTCCAAAATATAGACTTCTTTTACCACCAATATCGAACATTAACGATGCATTCTTTTCTCAGATTCTATTGGCCAGATTTCAACGGGAATTGATTCATTCAACTTATCTTACGATTTTCTTGCAGTTTTTAGCTCCATCTTCCAGTGCAGGGGGCGCATTCCTATCTCGGGCTCTACCCAGGTCAAAATTCATGCTAGTACTAGCATCAGAAATATGCTAGTTTTTGCTATGTATTGCTTTGTCTGCTAGATTTTCATGCTAGTATACAATGCTAGCCAGCATCACATACTATATAGCTAGCTTACACAGTAATAGCATGACAAGCTATATACAAGCATTTTATGCTTGTTTGCTGTTTAAGCTTCTTCCAAAGCATGGTGTGGTAGGTACCTTACCGTGCTATTATATGCTTTTTTTATGCTTGCCAGCATAATATGCTATGCAGACAGCTTAGGGGAAAATAGCATGACAAGCTATGTACAAGCATTTTATGCTTGTTTGTTGTTTAAGCTTCTTCCAAAGCATAGTATGGTAGGTACCTTACCGTGCTATTATATGCTTTTTTACAGTGGCGTAGGAACTTTGTACTAACAGGGGGAGTCGGGGCATATTGCGGAAAGCTAGTGGAGCGGATCATTTCGTTCATTTTGGAGGGTTCCTTCATAGAGTTGCACGTTTCACAAACAGAAGTATAAAATAGAAGCATATCAAAAGATCACCAACTCTTTAATCCAGTTAAAATAGTTTTTAATAGATATACTTGAAACATAGAAACTTAATTTTTGTCCGTCCCGAATACAATATTCAAATTTAAGGCTTCTCCCACTTCCATTTACCAACAATTAAAGTGCTTTCTGTCGTTTTGCTTACAAATTCTTTACAAATCTCTTCCAAATCAATTTTAAAGTCCTCCTCTTTATAAATATGTTATCGGTGCAGTTAATTTGTAGTAGACCTATATAAGGTCCCCTTTTTTTTGGAAATCGGGAGGGTTGTAAATAATGAGAAAAAGGATGAAGGCACAAACAAGTGTGCTCATCACCTCCTCTCTCTCTTCTCTTTGTTGTTTATTGTGTGAATTTCCTAGAAAAAGTATACTTTATTTTTTAATTCAGCAATGTATCGTAAACAGATGTGGTGCGAGAATTTCTTCCGGGGGAGTTGAGCCCGTCTGAAATATTCCAGGGGGAGCCACAGCTCCCCCATCTTCCCCGGTTCCTACGCCCTTGCTTTTTTATGCTAGCCAGCATAATATGCTATGCAGCCAGCTTAGGTAGAAATAGCATGACAAGCTACGTACAAGCATCTTATGCTTGTTTGCTGTTTAAGCTTTTTTCAAAGCATGGAGAGGTAGATACCTTAACGTGCTATTATATGCTTTTTTATGCTTGCCCGCTAAATATGCTATGCAACCAGCTTATTGAGAAATAGCATGACAAGCTATGTACAAGCACGTTATGCTTAGTTGCTGTTCAAGCGTCTTCCAAAGCATGGAGAGGTAGGTACCTTAATGTGCTATTATATGCTTTCTTATGCTTGGCAGCATAATATGCTATGCAGCCAGCTAATTAAGAAATAGCATGACAAGCTATGTACAAGCATTTTATGTGCTTATTTGCTTTTTAGGCTTCTGTCGAAGCATGGAGAGGTAGGGACCTTAACGTGCTATTATATGCTTTTTTATGCTTGCCCGTATAATATTCTACTGGGTTAAATTCTACGATTTAACTTCTATGAGAGTCTTCTAGAGGAGCCCTCCCCCCCCCCCCCCCCCCGATGCCTATAAAATAATTTTTTCTTCTGTTTCTTTGAATTTAAATATTCTAACTTACTCGAAAAAAATGCAGTATATCTTTCAAAAATGTAGAAAAAGAAAATTTTGTTCATTAAAATCTAAAATCCGGGCTGGTCCTCTCCTGAATTCAATACTGTCTTAAATCCCCCATTTGAGATTAGTTTTTAACATCTAAATATCAAAAGAAACAGAACTAAAAATTAATTACCAAAGCGGATATAGAAGAGTAACTCTCCCTGGCTGTGGAGGGCTGTGTCACCGCCACCTGAATTAAATACTGCCCCTTGAACACGTTTGAGATAATTTTTTAACCCATAAACTTAAAAAAAAATTAACAAATAATTTCCATGGTATACTTAAAGGGAAAAAGCCCCCTCCCCTTCCCCCCGAATTGGAAGAAAATTCCTCGCTGCACTTTCTCTTAGTATTTAATTCTGTTAAGTTTCTCGAAAAGATTAAATTTGCAATCTATATTATAAAGGACAAACATATCTGTGCGTAACGCATACGTCATTCTGCGAATCCCAGCTAGAAAAAGTTTGCAAAAAAAGTGTAAAAAAAAAGTGAACAAAAAGCGAGCGTATTTGGCACCTCTGCTTATGCATAATGAGTGCACACTGAATTGTGCACAAACAGTGTATACCTAAATTGTTCACTTTTTATACACAATCATAGGTGCCAAATACGCTCGGATTGTGTGCACTTTTTTGTTTACACTTTTTTTGCATACCTAAATTGTGCACTTTTTATATACAATCAGTGGTGCCAAATACGCTCGGATTTTGTGCACTTTTTTGTTTACACATTTTTTGCATACCTGAGTTGTGCACCTTTTATACACAATCAGTGGTGCCAAATACGCTCAGATTTTGTGCACTTTTTTTTTTATACTTTTTTTGCCTATCTAAATTTTATACTTTTTATGCACAATCACAGGTGTCAAATACGCTCAGATTTTGTGCACCTTTCTTTTTACACTTCTTTTGCCTATCTAAATTTTACCACAAAAAGGCTTAATTATTGCAGTTCCCGGAACAGATGTCATAAGTTCCCACGGCTGCCATCTTGGAATTTTCTTGGCGTGAAAACCCCTTTTCCGCCAAGTAGTAAATGTCGCCAAGCACCGGTTTATACGCATGTTTCGCTTAACGAAAATAAAATGTAAATAATAAACAAAATTCGCTAAAGTGGCAATCAGTAATCTTGTATGAGCACTTCGTGCACATTAACTGAAAAAAAACCATCACTGCATTCAGCAGTTCTTCCGGTGTAGAATTCTCAAAATTCAGCAGTTCTCGCTTTCTAGCAATCTCAAAATATAAAGACTCTTAAGGCAGCAGAATATACATAAAATTATCAACATACCTTAACAGATATCTGCTTTCTTGAAAGCTCCAGTACGAAATCTTTCTCATAACACCACCATCATTTTCCAAAATAGGCTTATGAATATGCATTGAGACACAATAAACAAACCTACTTTTCTTCTCAAAATTTCCTCATATTTCTTAATTACTTCAGCAAAAGCTTTTAAACAGATTACAGAAACCATATAGTCAGTCAAATACATCCAATAAATTTAACATAAAAATAAAAAGACAGAGCGATACAACACAATATCAAAATCCACCACTTCTCAGTGGTTGCCAGAACACATATGTCACACGGGGTTCCACATATCGAGGTTGCCATATTTTAAACACCGCCAACACACCAACAAAAAATCGCCAAACAATTCAAAACAACGGCTGAGGGAACATAAAGCATCTAAGCCCAGTTCAGTTCCCTTAACCAGAAACGTACCATCTGTGAGATGGTTTCATCGATATATCTGCCCTTAATATTTTCGCACTCCGGCATTCAAAACTTATTTTTATGCTGTTATATTAAAAAATTGCTCCTATTAATGCATTACTATTAAAGATTAAATGTTTAAGTTCACTATTTGATAAATTATTAAGTGGTCAGTTTGTGCACGGGATTTTCACATTTCCGGTTAAGGGTTAAACATATTGCTATCACATACATAATTCACACTGCAAAATCAATAATAAGACCAAAAAACAAGCACAAATTTATTGGTGTACCTGTGATGCAACAGTGGCACAACAGAGAGCTGAGCAATATTCTTATAATAGTATGAAAAAAAAAAAAAAAGATGTTTCTATAAATATAACCTAAAATTGAACCTTATAACATACGATGAAGCTATATTTTAAATTTTAAAACATTATGATGAATTCTTCACAATTTTTTAATTTCTAATTACAGCTGAAGGAAGGTTAAATGCTTGTAATATTTGGTACTTTATTTCGGTTAGCCGGGCGCCAATGTTATAGATACATATATAAGACTATATACATGTTTATATAAATATATATACTACATATATATGTATATAGGTGATATAGACAATATATGTATATACATATGTGTGTGTGTATACATATATATGTATGTATATATAACACTGGCGCCCGGCTAAACTAAAACTACCTAATATTTTTACGAGTAGTGCACCAAGTACTCCTGTGAGTACCAAGTAATTGTGTGCAAGAAAAAAGCACTTATGTGCACATGATGTGAGCTTAGGGGTAATACTCCTATGTGTGCATGTGTTTATAAATACACATAAACATTCATCCTGAATCAGGGTTGCAAAAAAGCCGGCTAAAATTAAAAAAAAAGCCACGCCAGCAGCTTTTATTGGTTTTAAACGGCTTTTTTTGACCAAAATAGGCCTTTTTTGGCCATAATCGGGTTTACAATGAAGCATTGTAATTATAAACTACATATTTTAAAGTGTTTTTAATTAAGAGGGCAATAGTTACTTAGTTACATGTTTTATTACTTAATTAATTTTAAGAGCTATTAATATACAAGTCTTATTTTATTTCTAATAAACATTTAAAATTATACATAGTCATATAATAAAAACATCATTTCTCACTATTAAAAAAACATTATGAATAGCATATGCATGAATATGCTTAACAACAAGCTTGTCGAAAATTTATTTAGAGAAATTTTATTTATTTATTTTCTTGTTTAAATGCTCTATTTTTTATACACTTATGTACCTAACTCTCCTCAAATATTATATCCTTTCTAATTTTTCTTTTAACATTTATAAGTTAACTCTCCATATGGACACATAAGAATGTTTCCATTTTGATGTGCTACATTTTGTCATTGTTTAATTAAATATGATCTTTAAAATGTGTAGTATATGTGGAGCTATATAATGTAATATAAAATTTCAAAACACCAGTTTGGAGTCTAACTTAATATTCTTTTCAATATTTATATATATATACATGTATTTTTTTTTTCAGACATAATGCCTTCACAGTTGCCTTCTAGCAGTTAAACACTTAGTTATTTGACAAAATTTAATAGAAATTTATAATTTTCTTAGCAGAAAATATTTATAAGTGTATTATAAATTAATTGATCGAAATTTAAAACAAATTAGCTGTAAACAAAATTTTAAAAATAAAAACCGGCTTTTTTTCAATAAAAGCCGGCTTTTTTTAAGTGGTTAAAATCAAAAAAAGCCAGCCGGCTTTTTTTGGCCTGGCTAAAAGAGGGCAACTCTGTCATGAACATATAATATTTTTTTTAAATTAACTTCAATTCAAAGTTTAATTTACTGTATACCTTTTGAAGATAATTTTTGTAAATTTCCATGCCCTATAAAAAAAACTTTGGGATATTTAGACACCTGATTGACAAAATTCACAATTTTTCCAAAGCCAATCGATAAAATTCCAAATTTCCGCACCCAATTGACAAAATTCGCTATTTTTTCACACCCGACTGACAGAAGTTACTATTTTTCTGCACCCGATAAAACACAAAATTCCCTTTTTTCCGTGCCTGATCGACGAAGTTCGCTATTTTTCCGTGAATCAATGAAATTTGTGATTATTCCACTCCTAATCGACAAAATTCATAATTTTCTACACCTGTTCAACAAAATTTTCTTTTTTTCCAGCGCCTGATCAACGTAGTTCACTATTTTTCCATGAATCAACGAAATTTGAGATTTTTCCACACATTATCAACAAAATTCACACTTTTTCTATGCCCGATCAAACAAATTCGCGATTTTTCTACGCCAGATTGACAAATTTCGCTATCTTTTCATACCCGACCAGTGAAATTCGCTATTTTTTCACACCTTATTGACAAAATTCACTATTTTTCGACACCCAATCAACAAAATTCCCTTTTTTACTTTCTTCTATCTTCAATAGAAGAAAGTATTGTAATCGAAATTTTTTTCGACTTCCGGTTTTCGACGGATTTGCATGTTTTAGGGGTCAGAGATTCCAAAAAACATGTTTATAGAAAATGTCTGTCTGTCTGTGTGTCCGTCTGTCCGTCCGTCCGTCTGTCCGTCTGTCCGTCTGTCCGTCTGTCCGTCTGTCTGTCGCCATTGTACCATCAAAAAGTGTATGAAGTTATGTATAGAATTAAACCAAAATTTTATTATAAGTTTTTGGCTATGGCAAGCAGGTCCTCCCGGAATTTGGAAAAAATTCGCCGGTAGGGGGCGCTGATATAACAATTTTTGTGCGATTTTGAATATTGTACCATCCAAAAGTGTATGGAGTTATGCATAGAATTGAACCAAATTTTTAGTTTAAGTTTTTGGATATGACAAGCAGGTCCTCTCGGAATTTGGAAAAAATTCGCATATAGGGGGCGCTGTAAATGCGTTTTTTGTGCGATTTTGAATATTGTACCATCGAAAAGTGAATGAAGTTATGCATAGAATTGAACCAAATTTTTATTTTAAGTTTTTGGCTATGGCAAGCAGGTCCTCCCTGAATTTGGAAAAAATTCGCCGGTAGGGGGTGCTGTAATAGCGATTATTGTGCGATTTTGAATATTGTACCGTCCAAAAGTGTATGAAGTTATGCATAGAATTAAACCAAATTTTTATTTTAAGATTTGGCTATGGCAAGCAGGTCCTCCCTGAATTTGGAAAAAATTCGCCGGTAGGGGGCGCTGTAATAGCGATTTTTGTGCGATTTTGAATATTGTACCGTCCAAAAGTGTATGAAGTTATGCATAGAATTAAACCAAATTTTTATTTTAAGTTTTTGGATATAGCAAGCAGGTCCTCCATGAATTTGCAAAAAATTCGCCGTTAGGGGGCGCTGTAATAGCGATTTTTGTGCGATTTTGAATATTGCACCATCGAAAAGTGTATGAAGTTATGCATAGAATTGAACCCAAAAAAAATTTTAAGTTCTTGGCTATGGCAAGGTTGTCCTCCCTTAATATGTAAAAAAATCGCTCGTAGAGGGCGCTGTAATAGCGATTTTTGTACAATTTTTGTGCCATTTTGAATATTGTACCGCCGAAAAGTGTATGAAGTTATGCATAGAATTGAACCAAATTTTATGTGTTTATTTTTGGTCATGTCACGAAGGTCCTCCCTGAATTTGGAAAAATTCTGCCGGAAGGGGGCACTATAATTGCGATGTCTGTACCATTTTCATTATTGTATCATCGAAAAGTGTATGAAGTTATCCATATAATTGAACCAAATTTTTTGTGCATATTTCTGGCTATGGCAAACAAGTCCTCCCTGAACTTGAAAAAAATCCAAAAGAAGGGGGCGCTATAATTCCGATCACTGTGCCATTTTCATTATTGTACCATCGAACAGCATATAAAATTATGCATACAATTGAACCAAAATGTTTGTGCTTGTTTTTGGCTTTGGCCAACAGGTTCTCTTTGAATTTGGAAATATTGCGCGGTAAAGGGGCTCCGTGCTAGCGATTTTTGTATACTTTTCTTGATTTTTCGTAGTTCTATTGTGCATCGGCGGCTCATGCAGCGGCGGGAACTCGCTTCCTGCTATGCCGGCTATTCGCAAACAGCTGATAACGACAGAATAAGGAAAAAATAATAATTTTAACAAATATCATGATATAGATTAACTCGTTTTTAGTCCGTTTAATTGACTTGAGCAGAAATTTAAGATGAAAATCAAAGTTGGTATAGTATTGAACTAATAATATTGAAGTATTAACATGTGTAACTAGGTTTTGAAATATTAAGATGTATAAGATAGAAGAAAGTTTTGGGATTGGCACATCCAACTAGTTTAACACCTGATCAACAAAACTCTCCTTTTTCCCCACACCTGATCGACAAAGTTTGCTATTTTTTCGTGATTCAATGAAATTTTGAGATTTTTTCCATTCCGAATCGACAAAATTCACGATTTTCTACACCCTTTCAACAAAATTCCCTTTTTTTCCACACCCGTTCAACAAAATTGCCCTTTTCTGCCGCGCCTGATCGACGAAGTTCGCTATTTTTCCGTGTATCAACGAAATTTGAGATTTTTCCGCACATTATCGACAAAATTCACGCTTTTTCTATGCCCGATCAAACAATTTCGCAATCTTTTCATACCCGACCAGCGAAATTCGCTATTTTTTCACACCCAATTGACAAAATTCACTATTTTTCAACACCCAATCCACAAGATTCCCTTTTTTACACATGATCAACAAAATTCCCCTTTTTTCCCGCGCATTATAGAAGAAGTTTGCTATTTTTTCGTGAATCAACGAAATTTGAGATTTTTCTGTACATTATCGACAAAATTCACAATTTTTCCATGCCCGATCAAACAAATTCGCGATTTTTCTACGCCAGATTGACAAATTTCGCTATCTTTTCATACCCGACCAGTGAAATTCGCTATTTTTTCACACCTTATTGACAAAATTCACTATTTTTCGATACCCAATCAACAAAATTCCCTTTTTTTCACACCTGATCAACAAAACTCTCCATTTTCCCCGCACCTGTTCGACGAAGTTTGCTATTTTTTCGTGATTCAATGAAATTGAGATTTTTTCCATTCCTAATCGACAAAATTCATGCTTTTCTACACCCTTTCAACAAAATTCCCTTTTTTTCCACACCCGTTCAACAAAATTCCCCTTTTCTGCCGCGCCTGATCGACGAAGTTCGCTATTTTTCCGTGAATCAACGAGATTTGAGATTTTTCCACCTGTTCAACAAAATTTCCTTTTTTTCCATATCCATTCAAGAAAATTCCCCTTTTTCCTGCGCCTGATCAACGTAGTTCACTATTTTTCAGAGAAACAGTGAAATTTGAGATTTTTCCGCACATTATCGACAAAACTCGCACTTTTTCTATGCCCGATCAAACAAATTCGCGATTTTTCTACGCCAGATTGACAAATTTCGCTATCTTTTCATACCCGACCAGTGAAATTGGCTATTTTTTCACACCTTATTGACAAAATTCACTATTTTTCGATACCCAATCAACAAAACTCTCCATTTTCCCCGCACCAGATCGACAAAGTTTGCTATTTTTTCATGATTCAATGAAATTTTGACATTTTTCCCATTCCTAATCGACAAAATTCTCGATTTTCTACACCCTTTCAAGAAAATTCCCTTTTTTTCCACACCCGTTCAACAATATTCCCCTTTTCTGTCACGCCTGATCGACGAAGTTCGCTATTTTTCCGTGTATCAACGAAATTTGAGATTTTTCCGCACATTATCGACAAAATTCACACTTTTTCTATTCCCGATCAAACAAATTCGCGATTTTTCTATGCCGGATTGGCAAGTTTAGCAATCTTTTCATACCCGACCAGCGAAATTCGCTATTTTTTCACACCCAATTGACAGAATTCACTATTTTTCGACACCCAATCAACAAAATTCCCTTTTTTTCACACCTGATCAACAAAACTCTCCATTTTCCCCGCACCTGTTCGACGAAGTTTGCTATTTTTTCGTGATTCAATGAAATTTTGAGATTTTTTCCATTCCTAATCGACAAAATTCATGATTTTCTACACCCTTTCAACAAAATTCCCTTTTTTCCACACCCGTTCAACAAAATTCCCCTTTTCTGCCGCGCCTGATCGACGAAGTTCGCTATTTTTCCGTGAATCAACGAGATTTGAGATTTTTCCACCTGTTCAACAAAATTTCCTTTTTTTCCATATCCATTCAAGAAAATTCCCCTTTTTCCTGCGCCTAATAACGTAGTTCACTATTTTTCAGAGAAACAGTGAAATTTGAGATTTTTCCGCACATTATCGACAAAACTCGCACTTTTTCTATGCCCGATCAAACAAATTCGCGATTTTTCTACGCCAGATTGACAAATTTCGCTATCTTTTCATACCCGACCAGTGAAATTCGCTATTTTTGCACACCTTATTGACAAAATTCACTATTTTTCGATACCCAATCAACAAAACTCTCCATTTTCCCCGCACCTGATCGACAAAGTTTGCTATTTTTTCATGATTCAATGAAATTTTGACATTTTTCCCATTCCTAATCGACAAAATTCACGATTTTCTACACCCTTTCAAGAAAATTCCCTTTTTTTCCACACCCGTTCAACAATATTCCTCATTTCTGTCGCGCCTGATCGACGAAGTTCGCTATTTTTCCGTGTATCAACGAAATTTGAGATTTTTCCGCACATTATCGACAAAATTCACACTTTTTCTATGCCCGATCAAACAAATTCGCAATTGTTCTACGCCGGATTGACAAGTTTCGCAATCTTTTCATACCCAACCAGCGAAATTCGCTATTTTTTCACACCCAATTGACAAAATTCACTATTTTTCGACACCCAATCCACAAAATTCCCTTTTTTACACACATGATCAACAAAATTCCCCTTTTTTCCCGCACCTGATTGAAGAAGTTTGCTATTTTTTCGTGAATCAACGAAATTTGAGATTTTTCCGTACATTATCGACAAAATTCACACTTTTTCTATGCCCGATCAAACAAATTCGCGATTTTTCTATGCCGGATTGGCAAGTTTAGCAATCTTTTCATACCCGACCAGCGAAATTCGCTATTTTTTCACACCCAATTGACAGAATTCGCTATTTTTCGACACCCAATGTCATGAACATATAATTTTTTTTTAATTAACTTCAATTCAAAGTTTAATTTACTGTATACCTTTTGAAGACAATTTTTGTAAATTTCCATGCCCTATAAAAAAACTTTGCGATATTTAGACACCTGATCGACCAAATTCACAATTTTTTCAAAGTCAATCGATAAAATTCCAGTTTTTCCGCACCCAATTGACAAAATTCGCCATTTTTTCACACCCGACTGAAAAAATTTACTATTTTTCTACACCTGATAAAACACAAAATTCCCTTTTTTCCGTGCCTGATCGACAAAGTTCGCTATTTTTCCGTGAATCA
This sequence comes from Maratus speciosus, assembly GCA_963932465.1. Lineage (NCBI taxonomy): Eukaryota > Metazoa > Arthropoda > Arachnida > Araneae > Salticidae > Maratus > Maratus speciosus. Next base: position 69,805,876 of record OZ010794.1, on the reverse strand, counting down.
ACGAAATTTGAGATTTTTCCACTCCTAATCGACAAAATTCATAATTTTCTACACCTGTTCAACAAAATTTCCTTTTTTTCCATATCCATTCAACAAAATTCCCCTTTTTCCTGCGTCTGATCAACGTAGTTCACTATTTTTCAGTGAAACAACGAAATTTGAGATTTTTCCGCACATTATCGACAAAACTCGCACTTTTTCTATGCCCGATCAAACAAATTCGCGATTTTTCTACGCCAGATTGACAAATTTCGCTATCTTTTCATACCCGACCAGCGAAATTCGCTATTTTTTCACACCCAATTGACAAAATTCACTATTTTTCAACACCCAATCCACAAGATTCCCTTTTTTACACATGATCAACAAAATTCCCCTTTTTTCCCGCGCATTATTGAAGAAGTTTGCTATTTTTTCGTGAATCAACGAAATTTGAGATTTTTCTGTACATTATCGACAAAATTCACACTTTTTCCATGCCCGATCAAACAAATTCGCGATTTTTCTACGCCAGATTGACAAATTTCGCTATCTTTTCATACCCGACCAGTGAAATTCGCTATTTTTTCACACCTTATTGACAAAATTCACTATTTTTCGACACCCAATCAACAAAATTCCCTTTTTTTCACACCTGATCAACAAAACTCTCCATTTTCCCCGCACCTGATCGACGAAGTTTGCTATTTTTTCGTGATTCAATGAAATTTTGAGATTTTTTCCATTCCGAATCGACAAAATTCACGATTTTCTACACCCTTTCAAGAAAATTCCCTTTTTTTCCACACCCGTTCAACAATATTCCCCTTTTCTGCTGCGCCTGATCGACGAAGTTCGCTATTTTTCCATGAATCAACGAAATTTGAGATTTTTCCACACATTATCGACAAAATTCACACTTTTTCTATGCCCGATCAAACAAATTCGCAATTTTTCTACGCCGGATTGACAAGTTTCACAATCTTTTCATACCCGACCAGCGAAATTCGCTATTTTTTCACACCCAATTGACAGAATTCGCTATTTTTCGACACCTGATCAACAAAAATTCCTTTTTTCTGCACCTGATCAACGAAGTTTGCTATTTTTCCATGAATCAACGAAATTTGAGATTTTACCACTCCTAATCGACAAAATTCACGATTTTCTACACCCGTTCAACAAAATTCACTTTTTCCCCACATCCGTTCAACAAAATTCCCGTTTTTTTCCTGTTCCTGATTGACAAAGTTCACTATTTTTCCATGAATCAAAGAAATTTGAGATTTTTCCGCACATTATCAACAACCATTACAAGAGAAGACATGGCACGTTGTTGCAGATCTGCAACAAACGAAAGTTTACGCTTATTTTATACATATTATAAATTTCTTAGCTCGAAAATGGTCTTTAAATAAAGAATTTAAACTTACCTTTGTAAACAATATACTTGTCTGCAGACTTTTTTAACTCCACTATTTCAAAGCTTAATTCAGCAAAAATCACATTTAGCTGATCAAGCGATAAATGAAACTTTGGCGTAAAAAAAAAAAATAAATATTCGCTATCTGTTGCGGATTTAATGACATAATTATTACTACTAGCAGTGTAGTAGAATAACATTGAACAAAACCGTGTTTTGATATTTACTGTCAAAATATCATTGACTTTTTGGGTATGTTGCAGATCTGCAACACGGTGATACAAAGGGTTAATTTCTTTAGGCAAGTAGGTGAGCCTCATTTGCTTCCAAAAAGATTATAGGGTACTTTTCAGTTAGCCAGGCGCCAGTGTTATGTACACATAAATATATGTATATACACATGTATGTATACATATATATATATATACACATGTATGTATATACGTATATTGCATATATACACATATATCCACATATATGTATATCTATACATATGTATATATACATGTATACATAATACTAGCACCCGGCTAACCGAAAAGTACCGATTTTAATTTCCTCGTACATATCACTCTGCAGCACTTGTATTCAGGCCCTGTTTACGGAATAGGCCCATGAAGCCGGTGCTTACCCACTGAGATACGAAAGGGCCCCCAATTTTACTTTTCAAAACTAATTATTAGAAAAAAGAAACTCAATCAGGGTAAAAAATGCATTTTTTTTCTTTTGAAATTTTTTTGTTCTTACTATGTGGCAATTTGTAAATCACAAAAGATATTTTGAAATTCAAATATCCTCAACTGTAGTTCCATATTTGTCATTTACAAAATAAATTGGTTATTTACAATTAAAAATATAATAAAATACTTTTTCATAGTATATATAGGGTAGATGTGCCAGTAATGGACACCCTTCCAGTAATGGACACCCCTTGATGTTTTTGGTTCATAAAAAAATAACTAATAAATATTTAGCTTTAATTATTTTTTTTTATAATTCCCCCTTGTATGTTTTACAAAACTGGGTTATTGTTGACACTTTTAATCAAACCAATCAGGAAGCAGAAAATAATGTTTCAAAGTTTCACTGTTTTTCTGTGAAAATCTTAATGAAGAGGCTAAGAGTTGGCTTCGTTTAATCAATTTATATATTATTTATTTTCTTGCAAAATTTGAATGTTTTTGTTCGAGTAGCAATAGAAAACTTTGAATTTTATATACCAATGGCCATTTACAAAATTTCATTTATTTTTAAGATTTTAAGAGGGGTGTCCATTACTGGGATGGTTAATTAGTCATTTTCCAGTAATGGACACCCCATGTAGACATTGCTAAAAATGCAATTTTAGTAACGTTTATAGTGCATAAAATACTTTGGCTTAACTGCAAACCTAAATAATCAAATTTAATTTTTAAATTATACTTACCAAAATGTAATAACACCAAAACTTTTTTAAATGGCTGCTTTTAAGTTATTTTATGAGATTTTATGAAATTTCAGTATTTTATTTTATTTATTATTTTTTTTTTATGTAGTACATATACCTTGCATATTTTATAATCCGGTAATCAAACCATCCAGGAAGCGAAAAATATTGTTTAAGAGCACAGTCAAAGAGGGGCTCATAGGGCTTAATCCCTCTCCGTTTAAATAAAAACAATTAAGTTACAGAAGCTATTAAAAATCTATTTTCTGTCTTAAATGTTTCCTTATTTTAAAAAAAATGTAATACTATTAATGAAAGTTACAGGTAATATTCATGAAACTATAGTAAATCTGCAGATCATTGGCCTCAAACATCAGTACTACAGTTTTATTTTGAAATTATTTTATTTAGTATTTAAAATATTCAACTCACAATATCATTTCTTTCATATTTGTAATATTAATTATTATAAATGATATATCAAGTAGAGTCTGGAAGATTGTTAAACATAGTGGCACAAAACTAAACATTAATATTCCAAAACTTTTTTTTTTAATTACCCTTTAAATTCACCACTGTTACAATAATTTGATAGCTGTAATTGCCTGATATTTAGTATTTTAATCTATCCATCTAAAATAATTAAAACATCGATCTTCTGATAATTTCAATAATTGATACAAACAATAAATGATTATCACAAATACTTTATTAATTACTGGTATCCTAAATGTTAAATTTATTTGAAAATAACTATTTTGTTTCATTAGTATGTATTCATTAAATTCTGGTTCTAAATAGTCATAAAAACAATTATATTTATTACTTTTTATGGGGTGCCCATTACTGGAACAGAGGGTGTCCACTACTGGGCCAGAGGGTGTCCATTACTGGGCTTTTGGGTGTTTTGATATATTTCTGTTATTTAAAATTAAATTTCTATTCATATTGGGAAATGAGGCTATAAGAATGGTTAAATATTGTCGATAGATTAATATAATATTGAAAAAACTGGAATATAATAATTTTAATTATTAATAAAAAAATAATTTTTAAAGAAATTCCTTAAGGGTGTCCATTACTGGCACATCTACCCTATATAGGTAGTTAGTTTTAGTTTAATATTAAGTGTTATTTACTCTAAACTTTGATGGTAAAATTTCAAATTACTTAAGCATACGAAAAAGGGATTTAGTAAATAAAAAAGCAATTTGTAGAGTAATAGGGGGCCCTGTGTGACGTGGGGCTTCCCCTACTTCCAAGTGTTAAGCGGGCCCTGCTTGTAATATTTCCTTTGGTGAGATATCCAAATAATAAACATTGTTTTCCTGAACTGAAGATACGCCGTTTGCTACGGTGTCATCCTCCATCTTGCTGTCGTTCATTTTTCCATTATTTTCAGTGAGGGCATTTGAATCCATTGCATTTTCTTCACTTTCATTTTTAGAAGATATCAATCCCTTCTTCCTAGTATTAGGCTTTATCCTTTTTGAAGTCCGAAGTTTCGATCCAGTTGAGCTCATATTCTGAGCAACAGATATTTTTTATATATTCTAGTAAAATTTTTAGTCTTATTTCTTACAAATTTCGCTATCACTACTAATAACGCCCGCCACGCCGGCCACACAGCTCGATGCATGTAAACACCAGGAAAGGAATGTTGAGTTGAATTGCAGCTACACATGCGAAAATAAAAATCAAGGCCGTGATCGAGATAGATTTTCGCTGTTAGCGAAACGAGATCCACTAATCAGAAGTCTGTATTTTTGCGACCTTTTCATTGTTTGCAAATATGCAGGCTTCTGATTGGTCAATCTCGTTTGGCTAATATCGAAAAATGTATCTGGATCTCTGCCCAAATGTTTAAATAGAAATTTGAAAGAAATTAATAAGAAATAAACGTTTTTCATTTGATTTTTGAAAGCAGAAGTAATTTTCATAATAACTGGAATTTATGCTTGATCGATGATAAGAGATGCATTTAGTAATCATCAAAAAGAAGAGAGTTTGCGTGAGTGTGTGTGTGTGGGGGGGGGGAGTCCACTGCCCTTCCCTCGATTTTAAAATTTAACTAGCTAAATTTTTTTTTTTTTATAATTTTGAAAACTTCATAAAATGTATTCTTTTCGAAGAATTTAAAATAAAAGAGGAAGTAAGGAATTTTCTGATAGGGCATGGGAGGGCCATTGCCCTCCCTGCATTTTAAAATTTGATTAATTAAAATTTATTTTTTTCCTATTTTGAAATACAGAGTCAAATTTATTATTTACGTGTAACTTAAAACAAAGATAAACTAAGAATTCTCCTTTGGGGGAAGGGGGCTTAGGAGGGTCATTTCCCCTCCCTCGATTTAAAAATTTAACTAACTAAATTTTATTTTTCTCCGATTTTGAAAAAAAAAAGTAAAATTTATTCTTTCAAGTAACTTAAAATAAAAGTGGAACTGTGGATTTTCTGTTAAGGAGGGGGGGGGGAGGAGAGGTCCATTTTGCCCCTCCATGGATTTTGAAACTTATTTAATTAAAATGTTTTTTCACCAATTTTGAAATGCACAGCAAAATTATTTATTTCGAGTACATTAAAAAGGAACTAAGAACTTTTACTTGGGTAGAAGGGGCCATATGAGAGCCATTGCCCCTCCCTCGAATTTGATTTAATCTAAATTATTTCTAAATTTTATTTTCAATGATTTTGAAAAACACAGTAAAATTTTCTCTTTTCGAGTAACTTAACATAAAAGAGGAATTAAATATTTTTCTGTAAAGTTAGAGGGTTTAGGTGAACCATTATCTGTACCGCAGATTTTAAAATTTAATTAATTAAAATTCTTTTTTGCTTATTATTTTTAAAAACATAGTAAAATTTATTTTTTTCAAGCGAATTAAAATAAAGGGGGAGCTCAGGAAATTTCCGTTAAAGAAAGAGGGGGGGGGGGGGGAGCCCCATTGCCTCTTCCTGGATTTTGAAATTTAAATAATTAAAATTTGTTTTTTTCTTATTTTGAAAAACATAGTAAAATGTATTTATTTCGCTTACCTTAAAATTAAAATGGAATTGAGAATTTTCGGTTTTTTTTTCGGGGGGGGGGGGGGGTAAATATACTATTTAAAATAAAAGTACTAATTTTTACATCCATAAAAAATATATAATTTTTGGAAAATTGGAATCTACAGTTTTTATTATTATTTTTTTTTTTTTGCATAAAAAATGCACACTTTTCGCGAACACGGAATATTAATTTATTTTCTGCAAAAAAGGTGCACAGTTTTTGAAAACATAGGATATACACTTTTTTGTATGTATAAAAAATACAGACAGTTTGCACAAAAGGTGCACACTTTTCGAAGTGTTCAAAAATAGTCACTTTTTATGCACAAATTGTGTACAATCTATACTATTTTGCAAAAAAAGTGCAAACATTTTCTAGCTGGGATGGCAACACTTTGAAATTTGAAATGAAATTTTGGTTTTGCAATTTTCTCTACTGCAAATTTTTAAACTTCTAAACATCGCACATTTAAAATTTTTATACCGTCGTATGAGCAAAGAAATGCTCTTTTAAATGCAATTTGTTTGAAAGCTGTATCTCAATTTAATTTTGAGATATTAATTTTTTTGTAGTTTTTAATACAGTTTTTGTAATTGTGGCAACTGAAGAACTTCATTTCTGTTGAAAGTCGTGGAGGATTGAAAGTAAAGGGAAACTAATTACGGAAGAAAGAAAATAATATATTACTGTACCTTTGCCATTTTCTCATAAAAACTGAAAAAATAAATGGAAATTAAAATACGTGCTATGTCGGCGATTTTTTAAATTTCTAAATATCGCACATTTTCAATTTTTAAACCGTCAAATAAAGAAAAAAATCTACTTTCAAATGCAATTTGATTGAAAATTGTATCTTAATTGACTGAGTTATTATACTTTTTAAGTAACTAGCCGCCCGTGTCGACCAATTTGGTCTCCCTTAAATGTATGCTAGGCATTGTATCATGTTACTTTTATTCATAATTTAATTTACTTACTCAATCCTTCGCCAAATTTGATGATTCTGATAGAGAAATCGAGAACTCCCTACAGTTATGTTAGTCGGGCACATGTGATAAATCGACAAACATTGTACCCATCGCATTTTTTTTCATATTTCGTTAATTCAGATTAAAATATAATCCTTTCACTCATTTTATTTAGAATGGATGACTTTAATGTAAAAATAGAACTTTTAAAATTCATGACTTTCACTTAAAAAAAAATTCTTTACAAAAGAAAAAGAAAAGAAAAAGAATAAATAATACCATAAACCATTTAATTTCAACATCAAAGCATTGTTTTAAGTTACCCCTCGAAAAATAAAAAATGCTTATGGAGAGTTAAAAAATGCTATTGGCGAGAATTGCACCCAGCTAACATAAAAGTACGAACTCTTTGCGGTCATAGACACTTTTATGTAGTTTTATTTGAAAAAAAATATTTGGATTAAATCGGTTGCCAGAAAAAAAATTTCTTTTCTCGCCATGGACCTTTTCTCTATTTCGCCAAGTACGTATACTGGAAAAGCACCTTCATTTATAATTTTATTTATTCTAGTTTAAATTAGATGAATAAAAGGTGTCATATATGCACTACGTTGGCACGACTTTTGTCCGACGCTAATGTCATATACGCACCGGGGTACTTAACTGGCGCCAAAGTGTAGTTATTTTGCTTGATATGGTAACCCGGATGTAGTTGTTTATTTACTTTTATTTTATTTTTTAAAATTATATAAATTGTTTTGTTCTATAGTTATTAATTAAACTTTTTATTTATTTATTGTTTTTCACTTTTTTAAAATATTACACAATAAGCAAATGAGGTGCGTTTCATTCGGGCGTTGCCATTAAACAATTAACCGCCAATTGTTTACAATTAACCAATTGAACAATTAACCAACAATTAATCGCGATTTCTGTGCCACGTATGATAGCGTAATATATATATAGATTTTCAAGCATAAATTATTTTTTAATTTATCTCTATGACGTGTAGCTCGATTACGGAAGGTTAATCCGCTTGCCCTTAAAACAATGTAAAAAGTTCCACATACGTTTTCGTCTAATGTTCCATAACAAAGTTAAAAATTCATCTATAGAAAAATAAATAATTTAATGTAAATAAGAAACAAATTTAACAGACATGTGATTGAACCACGCGCTTATGCACCGAAATGATCGAAAGACTGACGTAAGTCGCAAAATCTTGGGTTAATAACTCCTGGCATGTGGTGACATGTGAAAGTATCGCTTTTAATAAATTTCAAAACGTTATTTGATTGCATAATTGATATTTTTCATATAAAAATTCTTTTGGATGTTAGTGGGCTATCTAAAATATATATTACATGTAAAAAAATAATTAGATTAAAAAAAATTGGTTGTCACCTATATTCTGTAACCCGAGGAGCTCGGGTTCGATCCCCTAGTGTTTATTAAATTCAGAGAAAAAATATTATTTTGTTAAATTTCAAAATCCAGCGCGGTAGATTTCCTTTTTCGAACCACTACAACGTAATTTCAATACTGCCTTCGTCCACCCGTTTTAGATAAAATCTAAACACATAAATCTAAAAAAAACTGAAAATTAATTTCTATAAAGGATTTATTTGGAAAAAGTGCCCCCCCCCCCCGGTTTAGATAAAATTTTAACACATAAATATTTAAAAAACTGAAAATTAATTTCCATGAAGGATTTTTGGGAAAATGCGCCTCCCCTCCATTCCCCCATCAAAATGCTCCCCCATTAAAATTCTTAGCTGCTTTTCATTCTCTTAGTTTTTAATTATTTCAATTATACAAAAAAAAAGAAAGAAAGAAAGAAATCTGTGCTTTTTAAAAAGAGAATTAAGTCAATTAAATTTCAAAACTCAAGGAGCACTGTTTCATGTAAGAAATAAGTTCATAACAATCGAATTGAAAATATGTACAATTGACCCCCCCCCCCTCCAATAAGGACTTATTTTTAACATCTTAACTCCATCCTAAATTGATAAATTCTATCCTAAATACACTTCAAAATCTTTTATTTTTCTGCAACAAATAATTATGACCATATTCAAACCATTCATTAAGCAAAGAAAATTCCACTAATGAATTATAATAAACAAGCCATATTCTAATTATCCATTAAACATAGAAAAAATCCTAATAATATATTAACCTTATTAATTGAAACTTGGAGGATAACAGCATCGATAAATTCTATGTCTTATGAATAATCTTATAATAATCGATAACCCTGTATCTTATAAATATATCAACATACAGCAGAATCAGCTCTTCATCCATTACCCGCATTTAAAATCGCTTACAAACACGGCCCCAGTGGCGAAGTAAGTAAAGCATCTGGCTTCCAAACCGGATATAATGAGTTCTGTCCTTCTCAGAGGAAAAGAAAAGCCGACCTAAGTTCCCCTTCTAAAAGCTGTAGGGTACTTCAGAAATTCTCCAACCAGCGTCATTTTTTTCTAACCGGGAGAATAGCAAAAAATAAAAGCAATTGATGCTAGAAAAATAATGCTAGAATAGCAAAGATTAAAAGCACGTGATACTAGAAAATTAAAAGCAACTGATGGTAGAAATGTAATGATAGACTATCAACAAAAAAAAGTTTCTGTTGCTGATGAATTACTACTAGAAAGCAGAAATTACAAACAAGTGGTGGTCTTGATTGTTGCTAGGCCAGCAACATATTCAAGCAACACAAGCTGGAATATGTATGCTGGCCAAGCAGTAAAGTGTTCCAATACACACCATGACTTGCTGGGAATTATGGTGGAACCAGCAAATGTGTTATGGTAGTTTATGCTAGTTAACTTTGCTGGGATAAAGCATTTAATGCTTGTCCAGCAAACAAATACCAGCTTGAATTTCGACCTGGGTATAGATCCAATTTCAACTGAACTTTGCTCATTCATCTTGGTTTTCGATTGTCTTACAGTTTATAGTTCTCCCTTCCGCCGCCAATGGGCATTTTCATATGAGGTTTCATGAACCCGATTTTTAAGGAATTTTTTTTTTATTTCAACTCATCTTACAATTCTCTTCAGATTTTCCGGCGCATGCGCAGCACGCCTGCTATACGGGACGCAGAAAGAAGAACCCGTCCGGGAAATTTATTTTGAAAGGGATAAATTTGAATGTGGGTTCTTAGTGGTTAGACAAGCGTGCATAGGTCTGGTCTACGCTGCCGAAGACAGTGAGGACCCCTTCCAGAGGTTCATTTTGAAAGATTTTTTATACATTTTTAAATTTTAATATGAATAGGGGTTTTAATCATTCGCGGTTCGTTTGGAAAAATCGATTGGCAGGTCAGCGAGTATACAAATGAACTATGTTCTCTTTGATACTAGGAATGTAATGCCAACTTGGTAACAGGCCTTTTGATTCATAAACTGGAGGCTAGACAGTTAGAAACCTACATTATCGATTGACAATTATGGATCTCCCCGTCCCCCCCCCCCCTTCACTGAATTTCTTCAAAACTTTCACACACACACACACATTCGAAAGAAAATTCCAAATTATTCTTATTTATTTTCAATGTATGTGAAATAATTTCGGAAAGCTCCTCTCAATTTTGCGCCCCTTGTTTAATAACTTTCAGGTCCTCAATTCAGGTACATAATTATCTTAGGTACGAAGTATGTTAAGCCATCCCTGGAAAGATTTAAAGAAGCTTTTCTTTCTCATTATTTGGATATAACAAAATTTCTTATTAAAAGAAAAATTCACACACACAGAAAAAAATTAAAAAATTAACAATTTTTATTGTCAAAATATGTGGGATAATTTCGGTTTGAAGCTCTCTCAATTTGGTGCCCTTTCGCCTCGGCGTCTGCCCCCTCTCTCCGTAGCTACGCCACTGTTTATGCTTACTTCAGTGCTGTGCTCATTTTATTTGTACAAGTGTATAAAATATTTGTAAATAAAATAGCACTTAAATAAAATACATGTACAGTTGTTTTAATAATTATTCGTAATTGTGTACTTTAAAATATCGCCTAAAGTTAATGTCCAATAATGGGTTTAGGTACTATGTTATGTTTTAACTTGAGCCAGTTTTTCCTAAATTTTTTTTGCTGTAAATGTGCTATTCTGAATATTGTTGAATTCCATGTTGCAATATCACTTTTTAATTTTTTTGGCGGTGCAGTTATACTCTTGAAATAAATAAAAGCACTAAAATGAAAGGTCTCCTTAAAGTGCATACTCAGAGTATTTTGAAAAAAAAAATGCTAATAAAACTATTCATATCTGGTAATAAAGGGCCAGTGAAATTTAGCAAAGGAAACACAGTAGAAAATCTGCAAAAATAAATAAAATACTGTGGAGTATTTGGTACAAAAAGATGAACACACCACACGGTTTGGCAAGTAATACCTTTCCTCGCCTGTAATAATTTTGTGAAGGGGCTTTTTTTATTATGAAGAATTTTGTGAAGGGGTCTCAATTTTCGACTAGAGCGATCCCTGATTTTGTCAATAGATCACAAAAAGGGTACTTTTATATCAGTTAGAAGCAAATCTTACATTTTTTTTCCTTCGGCAATAGCTCCTTTTATTTTCCACTTGTGAAAATTAGAAACAATTCCTTGATGTTGAAATAACATATTTTGGTTTTTCGTATTATTTCTTTTTATTATTATTTTTTTTAATGAAACGAGTGAAAGATAAGTATTTTAAACATATGTTATATATGTATTTTAAATGAAAATTCTTATTTTTAATAAAAGGATCGAAAGATTTATATTTCAGATGAAATTAATACAATATGAATGATGCCAATAGAAACAATATTTAGCAATTTATCTCATGTACCTGGCTGACATTACAACAACCAGAGAAGTGAAAACAGAATTCCATCCAATAGCATTCCCTATATTGCTCAGCCGTGTTTATCTGCAGAACATGTTTCAAATAACGAAGTGGAAAATTGCCCCAGAGTTGTTATGGATTAAAATCGTTTACTGATTTCCGATGCTATAAATAATCAGTCTTCATCGAAAACAAATGGAAATTTCAATTTTGAAGTTACGCCACATACAACTGAAATCAAGCAATGTTTATCTCCAGTATCCACTCACTATGGTTCTTCAAACACGCCTTATCAACAAACAAATAAAAAAAGTGTGGTTTCGAGTTCCATCACTTTGAAACCAACGGATTCCCTGTATCTTCAGCTGCTTTCAATCTCTCAGCACATTTTTTAAATCCTGAAAAATCAAATGAAAAAACCACTAGTAGCCAAAGATTTAGAAAATGTTGAAGAAATAAAACAAATTCCTTGTCCAGAGTTTTTCCAACTTGCTTTTTTTGTATGCAAAAGAATCGTTTCGCTGAAGAATATGTTACTGACATATCATAGAATGCAATCTCCTTAATATGACTAATTAATGGGATCTCGAAAATGACTCTTCTATTCGTCATCTGAACATGAATCTGACAAATAGTTCCTGACATGTTTTCTCCATTCATCCCATCTATTCGTAACATATTGTAGGAATCTTTTCTTTTAAAATCGTGCACTATAACATCCTGTAGCAGTCTTCTGTAGACATCGCAATATTCTTTAGAAGTTTGCTTTCAGCATTGTATTTTGAAATATCTTGTATGTCTTTCTTTAACATCGTGTGTTCTATCATCTGGTAGCATTTTTTTTTATCTAATATCTTGTATCAGATCTTCATTGAACATGTTATATATATCATCTTGTAGTAAACTTCCAATAACATCTTGGCTTATACCATCACCAACATCTTGAGTAGCGGCAGCAGAAAAAAAATCCACCTACCCACGCTTCGAGGGTCATTCGAGGTGCGATATTGTGCGTTGGTGAAGATGGGGGGGAAGGCAATCTACCTGCACGTGGTTCCCTCTGGTAACGTACCGATCGACTTTTTCGACTGTACGGTGAAACAGTCGCCAACTTCCAAATCTCTCTAAAAATGTGAAATGTAGTCTGAATACTTGATAAGTTATTAGTCTTTTTCTGAGCAGTTGAATTTCCATCTACATTGAAACCTGTATATAAAATCATAATAACTACTTCGAGCAGAACTACCAAAATTATTGAAAAGATAATCTCTTGACCATTAATGAAACAATGCCACAATTAATGAATTATAAAAAATTGGAATAAAATACCAAAGCAATACAGGGTTCTCAACTTATCTGCTCAGATCAACCTCAACAACGTTCATAAAGTTAGATTCATGCATCAACTGGAAAGAATCACTTAAAAAAAACAGATAAATTTAATTAATTAAAGGAAATTTAAACATACTGCAAGAAAATTTACTTAAAATTGAAGTAAAACAATAGGAAAGGAATTTAAATAAACTGAGAGAGTATATTAATTTAAGAATTTTGAATAAGTTACAAGGAAGTGCCAGGTGTTGAAATATGTAAATACATTTTAAAGTCATACATAAAAAAAAATCTAACTCTATGGGCAGTGATCGTGAAATAGCTAGTTTCGTTACGTTGTTATTATCTTAATTTTTTTAATATCTTGCTACTTACTTAAATGAAAATGTTTAAATTTACTTATGCTGTTTACTCTTATTACTTACAGAAAAAAAAAAACTAGAAAAACACTGTTCATCTTCTATATATATATATTTCAATTTTCTTAGGAATAATTTTAAATTTTAAATTGATAGAATATGATTATTAAAAATTGATTAAGTCAATATAGACAGACCATATTTATTTTTTCTTGATTTAATTAGGGCCGGTATACTTAATTGTCATTGTTGTTATTATTATTAATTTGTATATAAACATTATAACTCTTTACTTAAAGGATATTTACTAGATTCAATAAAAACAGAAATTTAATTAAAGTAAATAAATTAGTTTTATTTAATTAAATGAAAAGGTTAAGTACTCACTCTAAAGTACAGTTAAATGTAATCCAATTCCTTTTTTTAATATAACTCAATTACAAAATTTCAATCTTTTGAAATGTTTTACAAGTATGATGAGGCACATATTTTATTTTGAAGATTCATAAAAGAACATTATCTATGCAGTTTGGGAAAGGCGGTTACCATCATTAATATTATAAGAATTAAGACATACAGATTGGAATTAATAAAAATAAGACTTACATTTCCTTTTTTGTGTGTTGGTAGATATTGACTTCTCTCGTATCATTAAGAATAATAACGTCCACTTTATATTTTTGCTGGCAGCGCCATAGTCTTTAAAAGGTCTATTTCATTTTATATAGGTCTTGGGGATTTATTAATTCGTGAACTGTGACCTGGCTACAGTCCCTGGCGTCAATTCTCATCTTGTGGTGGCATCTCCAGAACGGCAGGTCTCCATGCGTAGATTTTAAAATGCAGGAATTAATGCATAATTTGTCGTCGGCTTCTCTTATGGCAGCAACTCCAGAAAGGAGAAGTGTTACTACGTAGATTTTGGAATATTGGAATTAATGAACAATTTATCTTCAGCTTCACCTCTTATGGCAGCAACTCCATAAAGGGCAGGTATCACTGCTTGGATTTAAAAATGCGGGAGTAAATGCACAATTTATCTTCAGCTTCTCCTCTTATGGCAGCAACTCCAGGAAGGGCAGGTATCACTGCTTCGATTTTAAAATGCGGAAATAAATGCATAATTTATCTTCAACTTCTCCTCTTATGGCAGTGACTCCAGAAAGGGCAGGTATCACTGCCTGGATTTTGTTTCTTGGCATCCTCCTTACAAAGTTTATTCATATAATCCCATCGTCATTACTCAAATCAAAAACTCTATTTCATTTCTTTTTTTTTTTTTTTTTTTTTTTTTTTTTTTTTTTTTTGCATCCTCTGGAACGCTCTTGACTACACTGTCCAAAAGGGTCAGAAAATCTACTTAGCCCCGGACAAAACAGGAAGGGGGGGGGGCAAAGGCCCCCTTAAGCCCCTTCCAAATTATTACTTTGCTTACATATTACTGGGACCTTGTCGCACCTAGAAAAACGCTGCTCAATCCTCAGCCCACGCGCTCGCTTCTAGAACTGCCTTTATTCTTCCCGCGTTACTTCCTAGGAAGCTATAAAGGTTGGGGAGCGAAAACTGTCCCCATTGGTCAATTTCCCTCCCTGACGCCAAGAACTTCTCGTTGCTACGTCGCTCTTACCACGGGGAGTCCACGTGATCACAATTCTCGGAAACCAAGGCAACACTTGCAGCTGCTTAAAATTGTTTTCGTAAACAGTCATAAAAATGCATTGTAAAAGGGGCTGATACGCTATGAGAAAAGTACTTTTCACACACAATAACCGTGTATTTAAAATGTATACGTATGTGGCCTCAATTATTTCTGGAAGCTATGAATTTCCCGTATTTGAACACATCTAACGATTTTCCCACGCCTGCTAGTACAAGAAAGAAAACAGTGGCTTTTTGAATTCGTGAGAGAAAATCCTGAAATAAAAAGATTTTATTTACAGAAAAAAATAAAGGGATGATTTTTGAAAAACAACATTTATATGTTGTAACATAATTTAACTACGAGAAATTAATAATAAAAAAGGGGGAGGACTTAATTTAGTAAATTACTTTTATTTATTTATTTATTATTATTATTATTTATTTTTAGAAAACACAAACTAACTTTAAACTTAACTCTTAAAAATAAAGAAAGTGTATATAGAACAATTTTGAACAGAACCAAGCTATTAATGATATACAAAAAAAGGGGGGGGGCGTGCTGTGTATAAATAATATACTTTAAAGGAAAACTGCTGAAAAATAAGTAAAGTATGCCCAACAAAGTGTACAAATAGAGAAGATTTATGTAAAAGATAAATATCTAAGGACCACTAATGTCGCACTGTCATCAAAATTTTAGGAACACTAGACTTAAAGATTTTATTTCGGTAATGATTTTTTCTACATTGAATAAATAACTTGTAAAAATAAATAAAAGAATTTATTAGTAAAAAAATTTATTAGATGCTTCTTATGCATTTCATTGTACTTCTAACATATGTATAACGTATACTTTTATCACAAACTTATAACGCTCTTCACATCGTTAAAAGAGCGTTCATACTTTCTTAGCAGATCTCATTATTCTTAATGTAATCTAAAGATGTATTTAACCCGTAAGCACACGTTCTAGGATAAAGCTCACCTCCTGCTGTCCCATTTTTTCTTTCCCAAAGATCTTTCCATTTTTTCTTCGAAAAAAAGATAAATTATTTGAGGACGCTTCTCATCTGCCTTGAACCTGTCAAGGTCGAGAAGAGGTGGGTGAAGTTCACTAGGAGGAGATAAATATGGCTTTTGGGATAAAATAATCCTACGCGTGTACAAATGTTTCATTTTGATACGTTCATTTCTTACTGGATAGTAAAAAGTAAAATAATTTTAACAAAAGAGTAAGATAAAAGCTACTTGCTTATATTGATGAAAGGTTATTAAATGTGATTAATATCCACTTTGCGAAATAATTCATGTTTTAAAGGGTAAAACAAATCGTTTGCGTATTTTCTATGAGAAAACGTGATTTTTACAGAAACTGTTACAAAATATGAAAAGCATGCGTTTTACCCTAGAAAGAAGTAGTACCTATTGATGCATTATAAATACAGAACAGTAGATTCTTTTTTAAAACGTATTTAACCAAAAATATAATGGGAGACAAAATGGAGTGAGATTTATCCCACGCGTGTGCTATCGTTACAAAAGTAGGCGCGTGTGCGTACGGGTTAAAATCTTCCTTTCTTTTTTCCGCGGTTGCAGTGAAAAAGAGTTCTTATTTTTGTTCAGACTTTCAAACTAAAATAGTTGAAAACATGAAGTTAATTCTTTACGTATTTGAAATTGTGAGTAAAAAATTAAAAATAAAACCCCACAGTTATTGCTTATACTACGAAAATATACATTTAGTCATATTATAACCACGAATCAAAATATACATCTTCTTCCGATTTATTAACGATTCTGACAAGCTTATTTTAATCTTTAGAAACATCAGAAACTAATACATTTTCCGTATTTAAAGAAGGATTTTATAAAAAAAAAAGAGAAAAGTTTCTTTTGCTGCCACGGATTTTCGGAAACTTTTCAGAGTTATTTTTATAAATCAGATTATTATTAATCAACTTTCTGGATCTGGAATGTAGATTTTTTGGATAATATCCATTCTCAAGTAAACATTTTCATGTTTAACGAAAATGTTTTACAGACAAACATGATAAATTAACAGTATCAACATTAATATTAAATTTAGTATTCTTTTGTTACCTCTCTATGTCTAAATTGAACTTCGGCGCTGAATATTTTTTATTGAGCATGGTTATCACTTTAAAAACCGGTATTCTGCTTTGATAAAACTGATTAATATAATATAAAACAATTCTAAAATGTTTCTTAAAATCAGTAGCGGCAAAAGAAACTTCGTTTTATAAATGCTTCGTTAAATATCGAAAATATATTGGATAGTGGAGTTTCTAAAGGTTGAAGAACGTTTTTAGGAATCATGGATAACTCAGAAGAGGTTATTGCATATTTCCTTTCGTGATTATATTACAATTTCATAGATTAAGAAACATTTGTCGTTTTTTACAGTGTTGAGTTAAAATTAGTTAAAAGACTTTTCACACCATGGTTTGTTTAAAAAACAGAGTAGCTTATTGCTGTCGATCGCCAGAAAAATGTCGTGTCATTTAAGATAATAGAAAACCGAACGTGGAAAGAAACCTTTGTTGTACAGAGAGAAAAAATCTATTACTGATTCCCTTCTGTATGCTATTCGTCTGAGACCAACATTGAACGATATGAAGTTTTGCATCAATCTAGTTAACCTTATGAAATTTTACTAGAGTTAGGATTATGGAAGATTCCTCATGAAACACTATTACTTTTATTTGTTAAAAACAAGGTCGTTCTATCTACAGTATGTGTTGAAATATGTTGTATTCAAACATGTAACTATATTTCTTAAAACTTTCAAAAATTGTTTGAAACGATGAAGAATCTGTTTTGTACAAATGAGAAATCTTCCATATTCCTAATTCAACTAAAATTTGATAAACTTAACTAGATTGGTGCAAAAGTTAAAATTGGTTACATTTTGTTTGAGACGAATAGCATACAGCAGGGAATCAGCAATCGATTTTCCTTCTTATTATAACAAAGATTTTTTCCCATAATCGTCATAAATGACACGATGTTTTTTAGGCTATCAAAAATAATTTTAAACTTTGTTGTTTAAACCAAAAAACACTTTGTTTCCTTGAAATTTTAAAGTTATTATTATTATTTTAATGCGGTTCTTAATATAAAATATTTTATGATGGCTCTTTTTTTTTGTAAAATTAACTCTTAAATATACAGAAGTTCGAAATTAATAAAAAACATAGAATGCATTAACGGGTAGTAACATTAATGGGCTTATCACGCGTAAGCACCCACTCGCAAATGTTAATCTTATGGAAGAATTTTTTTTATCTATGACATTTGCATTTCGATATTTTTAAGCAATTTTTTTTTGTACTGGATAACTGAGGTCGATCTCTACAAAGGTCGTTTTTTACTTTTACTTTTTTTTTGTTTACAGGGTTTTTTTTTATTTGGATACTTTCACATTTGGAACCGATTTCTTTTTATATGCATTGTCTATTAAACTAAAATTTAATTAAGACAAAAAATGCATACATTATTATAAACACACTTCTAAAAATAGCCATCCAAAGATGGCAATGTAAGTAGATCTTTGCATAACCATGTACATGCTTTTATTTGTAGTCTGCAAATAGCTTTTAGTATACTAAATACACTGGTGGACAAAATTAAAGGATGAGTCACAAAATGCCAATTTTCATTCACGCGAATACTCAAAAGGAAGTAATATAATTCGAATAATTACTATCCCTGCAGAACAGCTAGTCTATATAACATCTCATTCAGGTCACACATGGTCACAAGGGTCACAGTCTCTAAGGTGAAACAAAAAATAGGAAATTCCATACGTCTCTTTTATGAGTCTCAAACGACTACTATATGTGACTCCACTGACAGGTCACTGTGACTGCTGCTTTGTGGCGAGTCACCAGGTGACTTTACAATGTCGTTTCATTGAGACTCTCGTGTGACTCTCATCTGGAGACTCAATTTCAAAGTCATTGTGAACGTTGCATTATGATAAATCACCAAATAATGTCACATTTAAGTCACATGACTTTGTCAAATGGTGACAGAGACCCTACTGTAAAGTCACCACTGTGAAAAGTCACCATGTGACTTTATTTGGTGATTTATCATAATGCAACGTTCACAATGACTTTGAAATTGAGTCTTCAGATAAGAGTCACACGAGAGTCTCAATGAAACGACATTGTAAAGTCACCTGGTGACTCGCCATAAAGCAGCAGTCACAGTGACCTGTCAGTGGAGTCACATATAGTAGTCGTTTGAGACTCATAAAAGAGACGTATGGAATTTCCTATTTTTTGTTTCGCCGTAGAGACTGTAACCCTTGTGACCATATGTGACCTGAATGAGATGTTATATAGACTAGCTGTTCTGCAGGGATAGTAATTATTCGGATTATATTACTTCCTTTTGAGTATTCGCGTGAATGGAAATTGGCATTTTGTGACTCATCCTTTAATTTTGCCCACCAGTGTATATTCAGATAGAAAACGCATAAGCCAATTAAAAACCACCATTAAGCAATTCTCAATCATACACAGTAATGCTTACGAATTCTTTTATGCAACAAACATAATCTATAGAATTTATACACAAGCTGTAATACGTAAACATTATTTTTAACAAGACATGTAAGGCACTAGTGACTTCAGTCAAAGTTGTTACTGTAGCCGAAGAACTGTAATGTTGAATTAATGTCATGTTGTATTGTAGCCGAACGTGGAGTAGCACTTAAGGAGGAATATAATAAACTTCATACAAAAGATAAAGGACTAAAAATAGTACTTATTGTCGATAGTCAAGCAGTTTCAAAGCAAATATCCAGACTCTAAAAAATCTACATTAATGTTTTAAAATAAAATAAAACCTAAGGATTTTAAATGAATAATAGCTTTTTTTTTCTTTAAATGTATATTACAATGTAGTTGCTGTAGAATTTACTAAATTATTTAATAAAAATATGTTTGTTTGACAGATATGTTTTGTAGACTAATTATTTATTTTCTCTCAATGTATTTCAATAAATCTAATTTTTAAAGGGTAGTAGCATACCCTAAAATCATGCTAGAAAATTTGCAAAAATTGATATATAATTCTTTTTTAATGAGTAGAAGAAACTAGCAGGGTGCCCCGGTATAAATTGAGAATTTTTTTTCCATTTCTTAAGGATCCCCTTAAAATAAATAAATAAAATTATATATTATATATATATATAGGACATATCTTTCAAAAGTAAATAGTTTAATTGCAAGTAACGATGCGTTTTTTATATAAATAATGATATTTTTGTTTTAAAATTTTTTATTTAAAATAATATTTAATTTAGTGAAAATAGAAATTTTGCAAAATTATTATTATTTTAAAATGTAAAAATACAGAAAGAAAACTAAATTAATTTTAAATAATGTTTGGTTAGTGTAAAATAGGATTAAAAGAGAACACTTCACAGAGCGAATGAAAATTAGGATATTTAAACATAACTAGTTAGTGCCCGTCAAGATTTGACGGTAAATAACTTGAATGTTTCATTAGAAAAATTCTTGAATTTTTAATTAGTTGCTTTTAAATTAATTATTAAATGACAAATTACGTGACGAATTTCGGCATTCCATAAGTGATTCTTATTTCTTTAAGGCGACAGATGGTACTGCCAGTCTAACCTATTCAATGAAGTGAAAAAATTTTAAGTTTATAATTTACAACTAATAATGCTTGCTTTTTTATGAGAAATTTACCTAAAAACACCGGGTAGAGAATTTATTTTTACTTACTACGAACACTTTTTTTCTTTTTTAATAACAACATCTATTCATTTATTTATTTATTAAAACTACACGACCATTAAAAGTTGCCAAGAATTTTATTTTTATCTGTCTCATTCTCTAAAAAACCTAAATTTGAAACTTGACGCAGCTAACGACTTATAATATATATTTTTTATTACGTGAATTTTTATTTTACATTTTTTAAACATTAAATCTGGATATCAAGGTAATTTCTTTTATAGTTCTTATACGAATATTTTTCTTTCTTTTCGTTTTAATTTTTAAGCAAATGAATGATAAACTTTTCTTTCTGAGAGACACACACACAACACATATAGTATATTCTTGATAATGGTCAGAAAATATAACGAAAATTTTAGATCAGCTCAATGTATTTAATTGAAGTAAATAAACTGAGCTGATCCACAAAATCATTATTTTTTCAAAATATTATTGAGTGTTAAATTTCATTTAATTATAAATCATTCAAATAATAATAATGATAAATAAAAATCCTATAACTTCTCTTCCTAATAAAACATGTCAATTTTAAAATGAATTATCGACAAAAATATTAGATATTTTGCCAGGCTTGGGTTCGAACCTGTGTCCTCTACAAAAATTCAAAGCTTTAAAGTGCTGCGTTAACCCGCTACGCTAGCAGGAACTCGTTTTACTTCCTTCTAAATTGAAGAGGTTTGAAAACCAGTTGACGCATACGAATGTCTTGAATACATGTCTGGAAATTGAGTTCTGATCTTACAGAAATAGTTTTGAATTTAAATACTTATACGATTTTTTTTTCAAAGACGTAGCTGTAACTTAATGTGTTAGTTTCCTTCGTGTTTAACTATTAGCAATTCATAAGATGGATCACCATCCATAACTTTCAGCCTCAAATTCCTGTGTTTATCTTCTGTGTGTAATATGACCAAAACAATATGACACCCCCGAAATAAACTGTTGCTCTTAATATAGACTCAATAATTTTTTTTATTGCTAATAATGCTTAAAAAGCCAAATAATATTAACTTTGGGAAAGGAAAAGCTTTTTTGCAGTAAGATCGAATAGCAGACGAACTTAACAACATAGACCTGTGATCACAGACAATTAATAGGTCCCAGACGAATAACTCGGAGCTGTAGATTGCAGCGCCGTCTATTGAGGGTCGGTAAAACACACTCCGCCCTGGGACGATTTGGCGAGTGCGAGGCGTCATCAAGGCAGGAAATCTGGCTATTCGCAACGGAAGACATGCACGTGTTTTCATGCCATCAAATCCCTACAAATGTAAGTTTTTTCAATTATTTATTGTATTATTTCACTTTTAATTAGAATGTTTATAGATTTTTTTTGTACTAGCAATTGTTGTATTTTTTTTTCAGTTCGTATTTTGAAAAGAAGCTCATGTTTTTAAAGTCAAGTTACGTGTCAAAAGTTTATCTTTTGTTCCCTTCAAATGTAAGTTTTTCAATTATTTATTGTGTTATTTCGCTTTTAATTTGAGTGTTTATAGATTTTTTTGTGCTAGTAATTGTTGTATTTTTGTTCCGTTCATGTTTTTAAATTATACAAATCAGTGTTAAATTCAGACTCTTTTCTCCGGGAGGGATTTTTGTAGCTCCGGGGGGAGACATTATAGAGTTCCGGGGATGAAATTGCACTTTTTGACCATTGAAAACACAATCTCAAATCTTTCGGGGGGGGGGGGGACATCTCACTGCTCCGGAGGGGGGAGAATGTCCACCCCGGCCAACCCCCTAAATTCAACACTGATACAAATTATTAGCAAACGACAAAGTTGACTTGCAAAAAATTGAATTTTTTATTTAATGTAACACTCTTATTTTATTTATGAATGATTTAAGATCTCTAAGTATGCTTTTTTTTTTGTCCTTAATAACTTCAATATACTAAACAAAGTTTGCAGTGTAAAGCAATTTTAGGTACTTTTAGTACATAACAACAAAATTTCTCATTAAAGTGAAGTGTATTGACATTCATCCAGGTTATAAGTGAAATCTGATTTTGAATGTTATGTCTATACACTGTTTCCATTTTTTAAAAATATGGGTTTTTTAAATCAATCAAATTATTAGCAAACGACAAAAATGACTAGCAGATAAATGAAATTTTTATTTAAAATGTAACTCATTTACGAATGATTAAGGATCTCCAAATATGCTTTTTTTTAAAGCAAAGTTTGTAATATAGAGCAGCGTTTGGCACATTTAGTGCATAGCAACAAAATTTGTTGTAAAAGAAGTATAAGTGTATCCAGGTTATAAGTGAAATTTGATTTTGAATATTATGTCTATACACTGTTTCCATTTTTTAATGTATGTGTGCATATCATGCATTTCCAAACAAAAATGAATTAAAACTTATGTCATAAAGTTGTTCTTTTGGATTTGAGAACAGCCTTAAATATTTCATTTTTCTACAAGTCAACTTTTGTCGTTTGCTAATAATTTGATTAATTTAAAAAACCTGTACTTAAAAAAATGGAAACACTGTACAGACGTATAATATTCAAAATAAGATTTTACCTATAACCTGGATGAATCTTGAAACTTCACTTATACTTCTTAAATAAAACTTAACTTCTTTTACAACAGATTTTGTTGCTATACACTAAATGTGCCAAACATTGCTCTATATTACAAACTTTGTTTATATTGAAATTATTAAATTAAAAAAAAAAGCATATTTAGATATCCTTAAACATTCGTAAAAGAAATGAGAGTTATATTAAATAAAATTTTCTGTTTTGTACTAGTCAATTTTTGTTGTATGCTAATCATTTGATTAATTTAAATATTTAAAAAACCTGTACTTAAAAGACATAATATTCAAAATAAAACTTCACTTATACTTCTTTTACAATAAATTTTGTTGCTATGCGCTAAATGTGCCAAACATTGCTCTATATTAGACTTTGTTTATATTGATGTTATTAAAGAAAAAAAAAACCATATTTAGAGATCCTTAATCATTCCTAAATGAAATGAGTGTTACATTAAATAAAATTTTCTTTCTTCTGCTAGTCAACTTTTGTCATTTGCTAATAATTTGATTAATTTAAAAAACCTGTACTTAAAAATGGAAACAGTGTATCGAAATAATATCCAAAATAAAATTTCACATATAACCTGGGTGAATCTGAAAACTTCACTAATACTTCTTTTACAACAAATTTTGTTGCGATGCGCTAAATGTGCCAAACATTGCTCTTTAATACAAGCTTTATTTATTAAAGGGGAAAAAAAGTGTATTTAGATATCCTTTAATCATTTGTAAATGAAATGGGAGTTGCAATACTTTTTTCGATGCAGGTTTTTATTTTTGGGGTCCATTTTGTGAAGAGTAGAAGTTATTTTTGAGAATTTTAGTATATTTTTGTGAAAAATAACATTTTGTAATGAAAGTTGAAATCAGGTTACTCAAATTCGAACTAAGAATTTATGAACAAAAACATTCTTTAAATCTCTTTGCTAAAGTTTTTGTTTTTCGTGACCTGGTTTTATTTACAAATTACACATTTTAAAACAGTTTTTATGAAAAAGAATGTTACGTAGGGGGCCTGTTTTATTAAGCTCCTTTTTGTGAAGAGGCCCATTTTATTAAATTTATTTTTATGAGGAGGTCTATTTTATTAAATAGATTTTTGTGAAAGTGTCCTAAATAGGCCCCAAATTTTCCCTGGATCGACCCCTGCAAATTAAATTTCGAACTGAAGTTAGTTTAAAATATATATATAATGTTTAACAATTATTTATTTGTGATTATTATTTTAAAATATGACTCAATATGCAAGTTTATGTGCGTGTACAA
This sequence comes from Maratus speciosus, assembly GCA_963932465.1. Classification (NCBI taxonomy): domain Eukaryota; kingdom Metazoa; phylum Arthropoda; class Arachnida; order Araneae; family Salticidae; genus Maratus; species Maratus speciosus. The sequence continues at coordinate 69,781,255 of OZ010794.1, read as the reverse complement.
ACACACACTCATAGGGCTGTGTTACTCTAAGTTGGCTTCATATACGAATCAGCGATTCTTTTTTTAAAACACAATTACTAGGTACTTTGCCAAAATACTGCTTGGTACACCACTATTGCTTAAATCCCTTGGAGGGTGGTGTGATATATTTTATCCTGCTTAATTTTAATGAAGCTTTGTAGTTTGTACCAAACTTTTTGAATGAAATTAGATTATTAATGAATTAAATAATTAAATTAGATGATGAAAAAAAAAGAGTGCAAATTTTCATTGTACTTTTTTTTTTTTTTTTAACTATATAATGTTTAAATAACGTTACTAAATCTTTGAATTTACAAAGGTGGTCTTCAAAAGATGACAAATCAGGGGTCGATGCAGGTTTTTACTCTTCGGGTCCATTTTGTGAACTTTATTATATTTTTGTGAAAAATAACATTTTGTAACGAAAGTTGAAATCCAGTTACTCAAATTCGAACCAAGAATTTATGAACAAAAACCATTCTTTAAATCCCATTTTTGTGAAGGGGCCTGTTTTATTAAGTTCATTTTTGTGAAGGAGCCCATTTTATTAAATTTATTTTTGTGAAGAGGCCTATTTTATTAAATAGATTTTTGTGAAAGGGTCTTAAATAAGCCCCAAATTTCCCTGGATCGACACCTGCAAATTAAATTTCAAACTGAAGTTAGTTTTTAAAAAAATATACTATTTAACAATTATTTATTTTCGATTATTGTTTAAAAATATGACTCAAGATGCAAGTTTATGTGTGTGTACAAACACAGTCGCACAAACACAGATAACACACATGCTGTGTTATTCTAAGCTGGCTTCATATGTGAATCAGAGATTCTTTTTTTACACACAATTACTTGGTACACCACTATTGCTTAAGAGGCTACTTCAGTCAGGCGAAAAGACCCGTTCGCTAATGTTAATCCTATGGAAGGAATTTATAAAGATATCTCGGTTGTATTTCAATCAGGGCCCGCTTAACACTTAGGAATAGGGGAAGCCCGAAGTCACACAGGGGGCCCCCTATTACTCTACAAATTGCTTTTTTATTTACTAAATCTTATTTTCGTGTGCTTGAATAATTTGAAATTTTACCATCAAAGTTTAGAGTAAATAACATTTTTAATTAAACTAAAAGTACCCATATAAAAGTATTTTATTATAGGTTTAATTGTAAATAACTAATTTATTTTGTAAATGACAAATATGGAACTATAGTTGAGAATATGTGAACTTCAAAATATATTTTGTGATTTACAAATTGCCATATAGCAAGAAAAAAAATGCACTTTTTACAGTGATTGAGTTTCTTTTTTCTAAAACTTAGTTTTGAAAAGTAAAATTGGGGGCCCTTTTGTATTTCAGTGTGTAAGCACGGGCTTCACGGGCCTATTCCGTAAACAGGCCCTGATTTCAATATTTTTAAATGATTTCTTTTGCATTGGATAGCTGAGATCGATCTGTATGCAGGCTGTTTTTCACTTTTTCGATTTTCATTACAGATTTTTTTCATGAGGATGTTTTCACTTTCGAAACCGGTTCTGAAAATGAAAATGTCCCCATAAAAAATATCTGTAAACAAAATCGAAAAAGTAAAAAACAACCTCTTTCTACAGGCCGATCTCAGCTATCCAATGCAAAAGAAATAATTTAAAAATATTGAAAAGCAACCGAGATATCTTTATAAATTTCTTCCATAGGATTAGCATTAGCGAATGGGTCTTTTCGCTTGACTGAAGTAGCCTCTTAACCCCTTGGAGGGCGATATGATATATTTTATCTCGCTTAATTTTAATGAAGGTTTGTACCAAACTATTTTAAGCTCAGGATGTTCGAGAAACGGTATGGTACAAAGGCTTAGAAGAAGAAAAAACAGCAGAAAAAAACAAACTATATACCAAGTGAATTCATACAGCTCATAGTATGTTTGCATTTCAGTCCATGCATTTCACCATCAATAGAGCGGAAATTTTCAAATTTTGGATTTATCCACTTCAAATTACGAAACAAACTTGGAGTACAAAAGGTGTCAAATGTATTTTTAGCTCACAGGCTATCAAAGCCTGAGAGCTAATGTGCCCGCCCGTTCTGTATGTATGTACGTAACGCGATAACTCTTGATAGAAACATCCAATTTGCTTCAAAAATTTTTTCTAAGTACATTGTGATAAAGTGCTTCCCTGATTAGTTTTGGGAGTTCATTGGTTAAGGATAAAGCGAGGAAAACGGGGTTAGTCCAACCCCTTAATTCAGATAAATGGGTTTTTCATGCAGAATCGTTTGATTTGCTCCGAATTTGGTATACAGGTTTATTATGATAAGGAACTTCCCTGATTAGTTTTGGGGATTCATTGGTTAAGGATAAAGGGGTTTCTCTCCCCCCCCCCCCTTAATTCAGATAAATGGGTTTTTCATGCAGAATTATTTGATTTGCTCTGAATTTGATATACCGGTTTATTATGTTAAGGAACTTCCCTGATTAGTTTTGGGGGTTTATTGGTTAAGGATAAAAGGGGGTTAGCCCACACCCCTAAATTTAGATAAATGGGTTTTTCATGTAGAATGATTCAATTTGCTCCGAATTTGGTATACCGGTTTATTATGTTAAGGAACTTCCCTGATTAGTTTTGGGTGTTCATTGGTTAAGAATAAAGGAGGGAAAGCCCCACCACCACTAAAACAGAAAAAAAACTTCTAAAATAAACAATTTTTTAGTACCTGAAATAATTGAAATCATCTAAATTTTTAATTTATATTTAAAAATAAAAATCTTACTTGGTTAATTGTTTTTACATGTCTTGCATAACTCATTTTTGAATAAAATTTCCTTTTCATACAAAGTGTTTTTTTTTCATCTCGAAATGGTGTTTTATTATTCTATCACAAGAGTGGGTTTGTATTATCTTCCAAGTTTTTACGGCTTTTTATTTTTTTATTTATGAGACAAATGCATCCCAAGTCAGGGGTGGCTTTATGTCCCATTTTTAAAATACTGTATTTTTTTAAACTATTCCTTAAAAATATTAAATGTAATTTTAAAATTTACAAATGATAGGGAAGACGGGGTACAATGAAACATTACTTGAAAAATCCATCAAATTTGTCATAGAGAGTTGCAGTTTATATACTGGTATACAACTATATGTTCCAATTACTGATGTGATTTGGATACATTCACACTTCTACAACAGTAGCAATAGAAGATTATTACTTTTACACCATTGAAAGTAACTTTCTTTACTAAAAAGTAATTTTGTTTGTTTTTCCTTGTTGTTATATGTAATAATTGTTTTTTTTATGCATTGTTATCTTTGGGTTGTTGTCTTCATACCTCCAAAACCAAACTAAAAAAAATAAATATTAGAAGTTTGAAAATAAATTTTTACTTAGTAACCTCAGTGCGGGGTACAATGAAACACTTGCAGACGGGGTACAATGAAACATGTTTTATTATAGTAATAAAAGTAGTAAATATAATATATTAGAAGTAAGAGTAGGAAAACAGAAAAAAAAATGTTTTGTTCTAACCAGGTCAGTAAAAAATGCTCTTGTTAAGCAATTAAAAAATAGAAAGAGAAAAAAAAGCTAAGAAGGGATTGTTTTGAAAACAAACTCTGCCTGCTACAGACTCTGATGATGATCCAGATTTTTTTTCCAGGCCCAGCTGGTCATCGAGGTACTAAGAATGAGATATCCACACACAACTTGTATAGCACAAGCAGTATCCATATAAATGGAAATATATACTGTTGGAGAAAACATACATTTAAATGAAGTCAAATGTGAAGTACTTGATATAAAAAGACTCCAACCCAGTCTTAATATATATATATATATATATATATATATTTAGAAACTTACATTAAAAAAAAAAAAAAAAAACCTCATTGTGTTGAAACTACCATCCAATATTCCTTCAGGAGCAACTGAAATATAAGCAGAAATGCTAATTTTTGAAACTGACTTGAGCCAATTTAATATAAAATGAAAGGTATTTCTTAAACTAATAGAATTTTCTTATTTTTCATCTTAGACTATAATATTTTTATCAAGTTCCTTATTAATCAAGTTTTGTTTTTGTATTTATCTCATTTTTAATAAAATAAACTATACTCTGTGAAAATTGCTTCCATCATTTGGAGTGTTTCATTGTACCCCGGCATACGGGGTACAATGAAACACTGTAAGACATTTACTTTTTGTTATTTTTCAAGCATAAAGATATTGTTTAGAACCTAATAAAAATTTATTTACATGGGGAAAATACAAGATTAAAAATATGCATTAATTATATTTTTGTGCATGCAAAATTTTGGATAGGAAAAAAAAAAATAGTAAATTTTGTTTCATTGTACCCCGTCTTCCCTATACTGAAACTAAAAAACAGATTAAAAAAAATATTGAAAATTTCAATAATTTTTGGATCTTTAAAGACAAAAAAAGGCAAAGAGGGAGACAGTCACTTTGGTTGACTGTGTGTGTGGGGAGGGGGTGGGGGGTTGTTGCATGTCTTTTTTTTTTTTTTCAGTCAAAAGTGCAAATAAATCGCAAAATTTCTTATTTATTTATCACATGCATTCTAAATATTATTTTTTATGTTACAGGTTTTATGAAATATCAAAAAGATCTAGATGTTCAGAGTTTCAGGATGTTGTTAACACAGATGGGAGCTGGATTTAAAGATTTCCACCTATCTTATAATTTAAGCTTCTTTGTTGAGGATTTTATTTTTGGAAAAGATTTAATTTTTTGTAATGTAAATTAGATATGCTTTTATACAATAAATTGAGCAGCAAAACGTAAAATAGTGTTTATTTGCTTGTATATCTCTGTAATTGTTTGTATGATATTTTTTTATTTCTCTGTAGTTAAGCATAGCTGCCAATTTTTAAGTTCTTTTTGTTACCATTATTTACAAATAATAATCTTTTCGATTAAATAAAGCCAAGATTACTATTTTATTTGTAAATGGTTTTAACAGAAAACTAGGCATCCATAATACTTATTCACTACTGAGAGATAAAAAATATGATTTTGTTTTTCAGAAAGAAAATCAGGATGAAAAATTTCTAAATAAGGTAACAGGATTGATATTTGCAACAATAATTTGTAATTTTTTTTCATAAAATGATTAGTTGCCTTTTTGTCATTTATGATTTTTTTTTTTTTTTAATAAGCTGTATAAAAAGTAAGACAAACTTTTAAATGAATTACTTTAGATAGGTAAGTACCTATAAATTTTAAGAAATATGAGTAATTTGAAAGTCTGCATAAATATTTAATAACATAATAATAAAGTAAACTTATGTAACTTTGCATTTTTAATAGTGGTTATACTTAAGAGTAAAAATTTGAAAGATCTGAAAATATATATACATGATTTTTAGGAAATTTTAAGAAACACAAATATGAATATTGGCAAGTCTCCAGAAAGATATATTAATAAAAGGCAACATCAAAGGGGGAAAAAAAAAAACTATTAATAATGGTTAGAGAGGTGAATATTTAAAAGAAATTGAAAATATATAACGAAATTGTATAATGCATGCTTTTTTTTTTCTCTCCCAAGAGTATTAAAAAAAAAAAAAAAAAGGCCTTCTATTTGCAATTTTGTGATTTTGAAAATTACTTATGTTTTTTGTTTATTAGATTTTTTTTTTAATTTCATCCAAATGTTGATAATTCACAAGAAACATCTTTTGTGAAATGAAAATTTTGTGGTGTAATAGAGTAGATAAGAAGAATGAGAAATATTTTTAAAGGCAGAATAATGATTGCCATTTAATTTCAGAATTTTTGTGATGAAGTTGATTATTATTCAGATATTGTGTTAGCATAAAGTTGACGGATTCTTTTCCTTGAGGGATAAAAAATAGGGTTTTGTTTTTCAGACATAAAATAAAGATGTGATATTCCTAAATGAGATAAAGGGATTTATCTGCAGCAATAATTTATAATACATTATTAACTTGTTTTCTTCAAAAAATATCTTTTTGTTATTTAAGAAAACCTGTTTTTTAAATTAGTTGTTTAAAAAGTGAGACAAACTTTTAAACAAATTTCTGTGGATAGTAAACTATCATCAAATTTTGAGAAATATAAGTAAAAAAATATAAATATTCTAAAGTCTTCATAAAGATTTATAAATACATATATATATTATAATTTTAATAATGGTTATCATAAAGATTTATAATATATATACATATATGTAGCTTTATAATTTTAATAATGGTTATAGAAGCGGATTTTTTCAAAAATTGAAATGGTATGATAATGAACGAAATCATACAACTTTTTTTTTTTGCCAAATTTTAAGAACACGAGCAAAAAAAAAAAAATGAATATTTGGAAGTCTGCACAAAGATTTATGAATTTAAAAAACTAATTTTAATAATGGTTTTAAAATTAAAGATATTAAAGAATTGAAAATATATAATGAAGTTATACAATGGATGACCCTCCCCCCCCCCCCCTTCCCCAAGAGTAAAAGACGAAAAAAAAAATCTTCCATTTCAAATTGAAGATTTTAATTGAAAAAATTATATAATTTTAATATTTTCTTTCTAATAGCATATAAATTTACTGATAATTCACATTAAATAAACATTTTTTTATGAAATTAAAATTTTGTGGTCAAAAAAGGTATATAAAAAGAATGAGAGACATTTCATAACGGCAAAATAATAATTGCCTTATTTAATTGTAGAATTTCTGTGATGAAATAGGGTAAAGATTACTATTTGGAGATTTATGCGTTAAAAATAAACTGACAGCCATAATTCTTATTCCACCACTAAAGGATAAAAAAGTTTATTTTGTTTTTCAGAATGAAAATCAAGATGAGAAATTTCAAAATAAGGTAATAGGGACAATAAAAAATACAACATTAATTAAAACTAGAATTGATCTGCAATGTTAATTTAAAATTTAAAAAAATCTTGATTTTTCCTCTTACAAAATGGATGTTTTTTAAATTTGAGAAAAAATTTTTCTTAATTAACAATTAACTTTTAAAAGAGTGAGACAACTCTCCATAAATATTTATTGAGAATTAAAAAAAGAAAAAGAAAAAAAAATCCTATGAAACTGTAGAATTTTAATAATAGTTAGAAATGAACATTTTAAAGAATAGAATATATATATTAATGAAATAAATTACACAAGGATATTTTTCCTCACCCTCTCTCAAGGGTAAAAGAAAATATTTTACGTAATTTAACAATTTACCGATATTTCATATTAAGTGAATAGTTTTATGAAGGGGAAAAAGTATCTATTTTTTATTTAAAAATTATTTAATCATTAAAAATTTCAAGAAAAATCATCGCTGAGAGATTTTTGTTTTTTAAAACATTGATTCGAACAGTCAAAAACGCTGTTGCCGACTGCCGATAAAGTCGTCAGCTGCGGTAAATACTAATGTTTACAAACATTCCCTCACCACCCCCTTCCCTTTTTTTCCCATTCCCTTCTTCAAAAGTCGCCAAAAAAGCGATAAACTGCCAAATACTGCAGTCATATGGCAACCATGCTAGATGTTCTACCGCCCCCCTCTAGACGGCGCTAGTTTCTATGCGAATCCCATGTTAGAAGAAATTTCCATTGCAGCCAATGGGAGTTTCTCATCTGAATAAGATTATAATCTGTGCCTGTGATGTGATAGTTCAACTGAGCAAGCATCTTTGCCCACGTGCAGCGCGTCACTCCAAAAGCAGACTTGTACTTAAATACTGCGCATGCGTAATTGTAGAATTTTAATTTAAAATTACGACTAATTAATAAAAACTTTGAACAAACGAATGGACGATAGCAAATCTGTGGCCAAATATCTTTCATTAAAAAAATATTGGTGTAATTTAATGCAGTAGTTTCTTCTCACGTACTGTCGAAAGAAAACGCTTAGCGTTTTAAATATATAGATTTTAAATTAAGTCTTAATAGCAGGGCAAATCTTGTCTCACCATAAAAAAAACAATAGTGAAGGTCTTCAATATCTTTTCTGCACATCTCACATTTTCATAAACATGGATTAATCATTGTGTCTTGGGCCAGAGTTTGAGTATGTAAATGAATAATAAATGTACTTTGTACAACCTATTATACAGTAGGCTTCCCCAAATTCACACAGCTTAGGACTAGAGGTTGTGCGAATTTTAGAATTTTGCAGATTTCTGATCATTGCTTTGTTTACATTTTTTAAACGGTAATTTAAAGGTAATAATGCACTCAAAATTATAATGAATGCTTACAACATAGTACAATATTAAAATAATTAACTAAAGTAATAAAGTAAAATGATAAGAAGTAAGATAATTTTAAGAATGATTAAATTATTAAAAGTTCAAATAAATAATGAATAATATATAATGAAATATGCATAATAAAGACGAGATATATTTTCCTTGAATTACTCAATGAAACATTCCTCATAATGGTACACTATTAATTGACAAAATCATAGAGTAAGGTAGTTTTATTTCAGGTTTAGCCAGTCTTAATAACAAAAATAGCTTATTTAATAGATAAATATATTTGGTAAAAAAAATTGTGATTACCAGTGACATTAGCAATATCTTGATTACTTTCAGAAATAAATTTATACTTCCCTCATGAAAAACCACGAGTTTAATCATATTATCGAGAATTATAATTAATGTATATATGCAGAATGATATAAAACTAAAACATACGGTAATTTCCCCCTACACTAAACTGAAAGTTCTGCTGTTTCAATCTGCGATGATGTGCGAATTTTAGAAAGTCTACTGTACGGAGAGAATATTTTAGTGATTCTCAGAAATCCAAACTAATTTCATTCAATAAATTCTTGAAATAGTGTAAAATATACCACAAACTACTTTGTCAAACAGAAAATAAAGTAAAAGAATATAAAAATAGAATATAATTATTTTGAATGTCCTCTGAATGTACTATCAGCATTATACAATTGATTTTCGATAATGAATGTGCATTAGTAAATCTCAATGTCATATACCAATTACATGAAAAAGTCTAAGGTAATTAACGAGAGTTAGTGCACAGACAAATGGTAGACGATTCAATCGAAGTTTTAAATACTTTTCCAGTATGCCAGAAAATTTTAAAAAAAAAAACTGAATTGGATGAAGAAGCAAATTGTCAAACACATTTTACCAACATTTATTGACATTTTAAAACCTTTATGAAACTGCCCTTTCGGGACGAGCGCCCTTTACATAATTTTTAATCGTTTATCACCGGTTTTTCAAAATAGAATTTTTTTTTACTTGAATCGGAAAAATGTTCTGATTAAATAAGGAAAATTTACAATGAAAATTTACTGGTGAGAATAATCACGGATTCTGAGCGTTTTACGCGGCACGTATACAGGTCGCTAGTTTCCAAGGGGAAAAAAATTAGTGTATCAAACACAGAAGCACTTTTTTAATAGTTAATTATATTTTATTTTCGATATTACAGACAATTCGGCGGTAGCAAAGAAAAATATTCTTCAGCTTGTAAGAAAGTTTTACAATCAAAGAATTCATAGTGTAAAATCCTGTTTAACGAGATTCTTTTAACTAAAATACTCTCAATCATTAGAGAACATTATAAATCTTTACAACTATATTATATAAAGGAAAAAGAGAACTATGATTTTTGAGAAAATAGAAAGTAACATCAAAATGAAAATGTGTTTGCCATAGCTGATGTTGACACTCCTAATCTGCAGATATACTACTTTCTATTTCAAATATTTTTGTTGGTCTATGTTTCATTTAATTTACCATAATATTTGACATGAAATGCCACTTTCATTACAGTAGAATATGCCGTAGCTTTTATTAAAATATTATTTAGCAGCGAATAACAAATTACCACTTATATTACAACTTCTATTTTTTTTTCTTGTATATCTCACACAAAATTATTCTCACCAGTATGAATAAACAGATGTTTGCTTAAATCACCCTTTTGAGAGAATTTCTTGTTGCATAATTCACACACAAAATTTTTCTCACAAGTATGAATTAACAGATACTTCCTTAAATCATCCTTTTGAGAGAATGTGTTGTTGCATATCTAACACACAAAAGATTTCTCACCAGTATGAATTAACAGATGCTGGCTTAAATTCCACTTATATGAGAATTTCTTGTTGCATATCTCACATAAAAAAGGTTTCTCACCGTTATGAATTAATAAATGTCTGGTTAGCTTACGCCTTTGAGAGAATTTTTTGTTGCATATCTCACATTCAAAAGTTTTTCACCAGTATGAACGAAGAGATGCTGGCTTAAATTGCCCTTCTGTGAGAATTTCATGTTGCATATCTCACATACAAAAGGTTTCTCACCAGCATGAATTAACAGATGCTGGCTTAAATTGATCTTACGTGAGAATTTCTTGTGGCATATCTCACATTCAAAAGGTTTCTCACCGGTATGAATTAACAGATGGCGGCTTAAATCGCCCTTGAGTGAGAATTTCTTGTTACATATCTCACATACAAAAGGTTTCTCACCATTATGAATTAACAGATGCTTGTTTAAGTAACCCTTTCGATAAAATTTCTTATTGCATATCTCGCATACAAAAGGTTTGTTATCAGTATGAATTAACAAATGCTTGTTTAAGTCACCCTTTTCGTAAAATTTCCTGTTGCATATCTCGCATGCAAAAGGTTTCTCACCAGTATGAATTAACAGATGCCGGCTTAATTGAACCTTTTGACAGAATTTACTGTTGCATATCTCACATACAAAAGGTTTCTCACCAGTATGAATTAATAAATGTCTGGTTAGCTTACGCCTTTGAGAGTGTTGCGAAATACGCAGCATTCCTTTCCCTCTGCTAAACAATTATTCTGATTGCGCAATTGAGAAACCTTTTTCATTACATGCTAGCGCAACACCCACGCACAGCAGAACTGAATTAGAACTAGAAGAAGAAGGTGCTTTTGGGGAGCGCCTCTACTTAAATTTTAAGACTAAGAACTAGTGAATTATGAAATGTAAATAGTTAAATTTTAATGTATCGTATTTTAATTTGTGTGTCATTTTGTATAATCAAGAATATTATTTATTTATACAAAAAGGATACCGGTGCATTTACTTTGAGTGTTAGTCCTGCTTATCACTAGAACAAAACCAGAAAACAGACGACCGCTCTCCGGAAATTTGGATATAGAATTCCAGTATTACAGGTAGGAGCATTTTTATTGATTGATTAAGTTAGAAGTAACAATTTAGTGGCATCCCTCGCCGTGATGCGGTCTGTCTGTCAGAATTGATGATTAATTAGAATCAATATAAGTTTATTTATCAAGACATTCTGCTTAAAGTATTAGAGTTAGAATATTTGACATAAATTAAAGAACTGTATTTGTTGTCAAGAATCATGACTGAAAGTTTAGTGATTGCGAAGAAAGAGAGGGCAGTCCTTCGCGAGAGTATCGATAAATTTATAAATAAAATTGAAACGATTTTGAAGGATTCCGATCCTGATCTCCTAGATTTGGAGGAAACTTTAGAGCAATTAAATATGGCAGAGATAGAACTGAAGCGAGCAGATACAGATATTAAAAAATTAATTCAAGAAGTTCAATTAGACAATGAATTACAAAATGCTCAGGAATATCGTGAAAAAATTAATTCTTGGCGTTTTAGAGCCAATCGAAAGGTAAAAGATTTAAATAAAAAGGAAACACGTAGCGATTCAATTTCTAAACAAGACTCCTTTTTAAAGGAAAGCATAAATATTAAATTACCAAAATTAAATGTCGCGAAGTTTTCTGGAGACGTATCAGAATGGCTGACATTTTGGTCGGCATACGAAACAGCCATTCATAACAATGATACATTAGAACCAGTTGATAAATTCAACTATTTAAGATCCTTTTTGACTCCCGACCCGTTAAAAAGTATTGACGGATTTTCCGTAACATCAGATAACTATTTAAAAGCGGTAGAGATTCTGAAGGGGCGGTATGGAAATACAGAATTGCTTATATCTGTACACACGAATAAACTTCTAAATATTTCTCCTCTAAGACATTCAAATGATACCAGATCCTTTAGAAGAATTTACGATGAAATTCAAACAAATATTAGAAGTTTAGAATCCCTAAATGTTTCATTGGAATCTTATGAAAGTTTGTTAAAACCGATATTATTTAAGCTATTGCCGAGAGATCTTGTGTTAGAATTTAATAAAACCCATGACGATGTTTTTAAAGTACAAGATATCATTTCATTTTTAAATAAACAATTAACATCCCGAGAAAAAATGTTTGCGTCAACGTCAAATGAAATGAATGATCGACCCACGCAAAGTAATTATATTACGCAACCACTTAAGAGAAATACTTTTTCCCCCCCTCGCGTCAATAAATTTGATTATCAGAATAGAAAATTACCAACAACGAGTGATTTATTAATTCAGAGCGAAAATGAGACTGCTTGTGGATTTTGTTTTGGTAGGCACCAGACAAATAAATGTTTTAGCACTCGTAATTTACCATTTGAGAAAAGACTTGATTTATTGAGGAAGAGAGGTATGTGCGGTCTTTGTTTAAAAATCGGTCACATACGGAAAAATTGTTTATCTAAGGAATTCTGTACTAATTGCCACGAAAAGCATTCAGAAATACTTTGTAATAAATCAATAAATTTAAAACGGAAACCTCTAAATAAAGAGAATAATGATGTTGATGTTACGAAACAGATGCTCTCAAATCATAATATCATTTCCAATGTTTATTTGCAGACATTGATAGTTGCAGTCCCTAATAATAATCAATCAACTGAATTTATTAGAGTAATTATAGATAGTGGGAGTCATCATAGTTATATAACTCGTTATGCTGCCAATAAATTAAAATTAAGAAAGATAAAAACGGAGATAATTAATCACGGACTTTTCGGAGGCACGGAAAGAAAAAGTAAACATAATCGTTATGAATTTACGATTGGTAGTTTAGATAAAAATTTTCAATGCAAGATACAAGCTTTGGATGAAGAAAAAATCTGTACAGGAGTCAATTTATGTCGCGATAATAAATTGTTGAGAATCTTAGAAAAGGAAGGGGTGTTTTTGTCAGATGTACATAGAAACAATAGATTATGTTTGTATCAAAATAACCCCGAAGAAATACACATTTTACTCGGCGCTGATACGGCCGCGAAACTATTTACCGATAATATAAGATATTTCGCTGATCTGGGTTTAGCAGCTTTTGAAACGAAGTTGGGATGGACAATTATGGGGAAAATAGAGGGTAATCAAATTGGTTTCGAAAGTTCGTTATCAGTTCTATCACTGTCTTTGCTCACGTCAAATGCTAATTTGTCTAATTTATGGCGATTAGACGCCTTGGGTTTAACTAATGAAGATGACAAAACGAAAGAAGATTTGACCGAAGAAACAAAAAAGCATTTTTTAGAAAATGTCAAACGCGATGAAAGTGGTCGTTACGAAGTCGCCTTACCGTGGACTGTGGACAATTCCGTCTTAACAGATAATCGGTCATTAGCGGAAAAACATCTTCACAAAACCGAAAATAAACTTATCAAAACGAATAAAAGAAAGCAATATGAAGAAGTCTTTAATTTATGGGAAGATAGCCAGATTATAGAAGAAGTAGCCGATGAAAAGAAAGATAAGATTCATTATTTACCGCATCGACCAGTAATTAAAGAAAACAGTGAAACGACGAAAATACGCCCCGTTTTTAATGCTTCGGCACACACTAGAGACTGTCCTTCTTTGAATGAATGTCTCACCAAAGGTCCTAATTTAATTGAAATAATCCCTCGTATTTTAACCAAATTTCGGAAATACCGAATAGGAATTTCAGCCGACATCGAAAAGGCTTTTTTGCAAATTAAAATAAAAGAAAAAGACCGAGATTTTCTTAGATTTTTTTGGTTCGATTCCGATCGAAATTTGAAAATTTATAGACATTGTCGCGTAGTCTTTGGACTTACTTCAAGCCCTTTTTTACTAATGGCTACATTAAATCACCTTTTGAGCGAAGTCCCCGAACTTTGGCAAGATACAGTTCAAATTTTGAGAAATTCATTTTATATAGACAATTCTCTCACTAGTTTAGATTCAATTCCTGATACCGAAAAGTTTATTACAGAATCTCAAATCATATTAGCGTCAGCTCACTTTAATTTGAGGTGTTGGCGATCAAATTTGCCTCAGGCTATGATCGATGAATCCGAAGATAAACCCAAAGTTGCACCCATTTTGGGATTAATCTGGAATTTAGAGGAAGACAATTTAATGTGTAAAATAGATGAAACCATTAAAATAGATGAACCAATCACAAAAAGGAAAATATTGTCTATTATGCAGAAAATTTTCGATCCCATCGGATTCACCGCTCCAGCAATTCTTGTACCCAAATTAATTCTTCAAGAGACCTGGAAACAGAGATTAAAATGGGATGAAGAACTACCTGAAAATTTAAAGAAACAATTCACCAATTGGATGAATAAAATAGGTTTTTTGAAAGAAATTTATGTACCTAGATGGTTAAACATAATTCCCGCTAATGAAAACGAAATTTCGTTACACATTTTTTGTGACGCTAGCAAACATGCCTATGCCACTTGTGTTTATCTTAGGTGTCAAACGCAAGGAAAAACTCGAGTTCAGTTAGTAAATGCTAGAAGCAGAGTAGCACCCATCAAAGAATTCACGATTCCCAGGCTGGAATTACTCGCATGCCTTATTGGGGCTAGGCTCGCCAAATCTGTAACGGATGACTTAAAATTAAAACCAGAAAAGACTACATTTTGGAGCGATTCATCAACAGCTTTAGGGTGGATACGAAGGGAACAAACCTGGGGTACCTTTGTACATAACAGAGTTTTAGAAATAAGAAATCTTACCAAAATAGAAGATTGGAGACATATCCCTGGACACTTGAATCCGGCTGACCTCCCATCCAGAGGGTGTTCTTTTGAACAATTGGAAAAATCAAGATGGTGGGAGGGTCCCGATTGGTTATATTTATCAGAAGATCAGTGGCCACAACCAGAAGAATATCCTGATGAAAAAGTCATAAATCAAGAGAAAAAGAAGACTATTCTTACTCTTTTAGATAAAGAAGAAACTGATTTTAATCGCTATTACCGATTTTTTTCCTCTTATCGGAAAAATGTCAGAATGATTGCTTGGATATATCGATTCTTCAACAACTCGAAAATGAAAGAAAAAGTTTCAATTCCTGATATTTCTGTCGATGAGTTTGAAAAGGCTGAAACCATATTGCTACGCTTAATACAAAGAGAATCCTTTTCGGGCAGAACCGACCCAAAATTGAAATCTTTAAGACCACTGGAAGATAAACACGGTCTCTTAAGAGCCAAAACCAGCATAATTCTTAGAAACGATAAAGAAAATTTTCGTTATCCTATTATCCTTCCCTCTAAACATCCAGTTGTTTTAAGATTAATTTATGAAAACCATATAGAAAGACATCATGCTGGAGTTAGCAATCTAATGGCTCAACTCCGAGAAAATTTTTGGATATTAAAATCAAGAAAATGTATCAGAAATGTCCTTAGAAAATGTGTCAAATGCCAAAGGTTCCAGACACCTAGAATGGAGATCGAACAAGGAACCCCACCTGAAGATAGAATCAGAGATGCAGCTATATTTGAAGTGGTGGGAGTCGATTTAGCCGGTCCTCTTTATCTTGCCGATGGTTCAAAGGTATGGATAGCTTTATATACCTGTGCTGTCTATAGAGCGGTACACCTTGAAGTAGTTACCTCATTGTCTTCCGAATGTTTCATGCAGTCTTTAAGAAGGTTTATCGCACGAAGAGGCAGACCTTACACAATTTACTCGGACAATGGGAAAAATTTTATCGGCACTAGCAGAGCACTTTCCAGTGTAGATTGGGAAGCCATAAAAGCCTTAGCCTCTATACAGAAGATAAGATGGAAGTTTAACCCCCCTGCAGCACCATGGTGGGGAGGATGGTGGGAGCGCCTTGTGCGGATGGTAAAGGAAATTTTAAGAAGAGTTTTGGGTCGCGCCTCATTAAATTACGAAGAACTGAGCACAATACTCTGTGATATTGAATATGTTATCAATTCACGACCGATCACATATATCTCTGAAGATAATCGAGATCCTGAACCTTTAACTCCATTGATGTTCCTTCAAGAACTGCCTACATCCGGCGTTCCAGATATAGATACATTAGACTCACAAGATCTTAACAGACGAGCAAGATATCGTCAAAGAATAAGAAATGATCTGCGAAACCGATTTAGAACGGAGTACTTAGGACAGCTGCGGCAACAGTCTATGAAGAAGGAGAATTCCAAACCTTTGCAAATAGGAGACATCGTTCTTCTGGAAGATACCAACAAAAGACGTCTTCACTGGCCTTTAGCCAAAATAATAGATATCATTCCCGGAAAAGACAAAATAGCAAGATTGGCTAAAGTCCAAACAGAAAATGGAATTTTTCTCCGTCCTTTCCAACGTCTGTTTCCTTTAGAAATTTATGCAGCTAGCGATTCCCCATCAGATAATATAACCCAGCAGAAAGTTAACTTTAAGGTCCATAAAGAACAACGAAAGACTACTCCAGAAATCGATCAGACTAGAACCAGTGTAGAAAAGAGCCAACCCAGTGACAAAGCTATATCTCCCGTGGTTACCAGAAGTGGGCGACTAGTGAAACCTCCTGCGAGACTCCAACTGGGACTTTTAGACTTTTGAGTTCCTCTCCAGGATCGAGAAACTCAAGGTGGGAGGATGTTGCGAAATACGCAGCATTCCTTTCCCTCTGCTAAACAATTATTCTGATTGCGCAATTGAGAAACCTTTTTCATTACATGCTAGCGCAACACCCACGCACAGCAGAACTGAATTAGAACTAGAAGAAGAAGGTGCTTTTGGGGAGCGCCTCTACTTAAATTTTAAGACT
Organism: Maratus speciosus; assembly: GCA_963932465.1. Taxonomy (NCBI): domain Eukaryota; kingdom Metazoa; phylum Arthropoda; class Arachnida; order Araneae; family Salticidae; genus Maratus; species Maratus speciosus. The sequence continues at coordinate 69,764,300 of OZ010794.1, read as the reverse complement.
AAGAACTAGTGAATTATGAAATGTAAATAGTTAAATTTTAATGTATCGTATTTTAATTTGTGTGTCATTTTGTATAATCAAGAATATTATTTATTTATACAAAAAGGATACCGGTGCATTTACTTTGAGTGTTAGTCCTGCTTATCACTAGAACAAAACCAGAAAACAGACGACCGCTCTCCGGAAATTTGGATATAGAATTCCAGTATTACAGGTAGGAGCATTTTTATTGATTGATTAAGTTAGAAGTAACAGAGAGAATTTTTTGTTGCATATCTCACATTCAAAAGGTTTCTCACCAGTATGAACTAAGATATGCTGGCTTAAATTGCTCTTATGTGAGAATTTCTTGTTGCATATCTCACATACAAAAGGTTTCTCACCCGTATGAATTAAAATATGCAGTCTTAACTTAGTATTTTGAGAGAATTTTTTGTTGCATATCTCACATTCAAAAGGTTTCTCACCAGTATGAACTAAGAGATGCTGGTTTAAATTGCCCTTTTGTGAGAATTTCATGTTGCATATCTCACAAACAAAAGATTTCTCGCCAGCATGAATTAATAGATGGCGGCTTAAATCGCTCTTACGTGAGAATTTCTTGTTGCATATCTCACATACAAAAGGTTTTTCACCAGTATGAATTAATAGATGCCGTCTTAAATTGTAGTTATGTGAAAATGTCTTGTTGCATATCTCACATACAAAAGGTTTCTCACCAGTATGAATTAATAAATGTCTGGTTAGCTTACGCCTTTGAGAGAATTTTTTGTTGCATATCTCACATTCAAAAGGTTTCTCACCAGTATGAACTAAGATATGCTGGCTTAAATTGCTCTTATGTGAGAATTTCTTGTTGCATATCTCACATACAAAAGGTTTCTCACCCGTATGAATTAAAATATGCAGTCTTAACTTAGTATTTTGAGAGAATTTTTTGTTGCATATCTCACATTCAAAAGGTTTCTCACCAGTATGAACTAAGAGATGCTGGTTTAAATTGCCCTTTTGTGAGAATTTCATGTTGCATATCTCACAAACAAAAGATTTCTCGCCAGCATGAATTAATAGATGGCGGCTTAAATCGCTCTTACGTGAGAATTTCTTGTTGCATATCTCACATACAAAAGGTTTTTCACCAGTATGAATTAATAGATGCCGTCTTAAATTGTAGTTATGTGAAAATGTCTTGTTGCATATCTCACATACAAAAGATTTCTCACCAGTATGAATTAAAAGATGCTGTCTTAACATACTCTTTTGAGAAAAAATTTTGTGGCACATTTTACACAAAAAAGGTGTTTCACCCATATGCATTAACAGATGAGAGCATAAATTACTCTTTTCGGAAAAGTTCTTCTGGCATAGCTCACAAAAAAATGATTTTCCTTGCTGTGATCCAGAACCTGCTTTTCCACAAAGCTCTCGTAAAGAAATATTTTGCTGCATAGTTCAGTCCTTAAAGATTGTTCTGAGTGATGCGATGTGTATCTACGTTAAGGAATTTATGTATCTGCAATAAAATTGAATTAGACACTTCATGATTCATCAAAAAGCAATTGACAAGATAAAAAACATATCATGAAAAATTAAAATCAGCGTAGAAAATGAATTGAAATATAATTTCTACCACAGTATTAAAAAATACACTAGACGCCCAATTTTATGATGTTAGCAGAATCGAAGGTGTGCCAGATGTCTTTCCTAACAGTATAAAAATTAAATTATAAATAAATAGCTACAATTTTAAAATGAATAATTTATACTGTAATTTAACAATATATTATATATATACTATATATACTGTAAATTTAATAATAAAACATGAAGCAAATTTAAGAAGAAAATTGTATAATTTCATATCATTTACAAAATAAATGATACATTTTACAATGAATGAAGAGAAAATATATAATTTTTGTGGCAATGGAATTCTAATCTGCAGATGTGTTTAGTCAGAAATTCTCCAGGTTTCAGAATTTTTTTCGATGTAATATTAATGATTAATACTAAAACATTTTGCATTACTTAATACGATTTACATAGTAAATAAATAATATAAGAGTATTTTAATAATTTATTAGCATTTTTACCATGTTTATAGCTCCGTATAAATAATTATAAGTACAAAAATATGCATTTTCTTGTGCAATTCAGGAATATAAACATTCTTTGATCTGTCCATACAAATTGGATTGTGAAATGCGTGAATAATGTCATTAAACCGAGTTATAAAAGAGCACTTTGTAATAGAGTCTGCAGTAAGTGTAACAGTTACACTACATCACATGAGAGGGGAATTTATATGTTAAATAAAAATATACAAAACAACGATATTTAATATAATGCTATTACAGTTACAATACATTATCTGGAAACATCATAAAAATGTCTGCTTAATATCAAGATTGCAGAATTTACTATGAAAGTGCAGATTTAGATTTGGAATAATTAATTTTGTTCGGGTGTAATGATCTTGAAGTATTCCATTTTATTGTTTATAATCTACATCTATAATGATAATTTATTGCATGAAAAACAATCTGTTTATATTATGAAACGCACATGATAAAACTGATTGATTGATCCTGATAGAAAATCTAATTTATTTACATTCGTGGCTCCTAATGATTTTAGAATCTTAATGAGCATTTATTAGTAATTAAATGACTTTAGTGTTTCTTGATGAATATTTATGAGTTTTATAATGATTTTGGGATCATTAAAATAGTTTTATTGCTTTTATAATTATTTGATGTCATTAAATGAATATTTATAGCTATTTATAATGATTTAAAGCTCATTTTATGTGATTTATGATATTGGAATTAGAATAATTGCTATTGATTCAGTAACCAGCACTTTTTTGCCACCAGAAACTTCATTTAGATTCCCCATCGAGTATTGCTAGAGAGAGAACGTTAATCCAGGTTGAGGACTGTCTTTTAGTATTTTTGACTGTTGTAAAGAGGAGTGTAACTCATAATGCAACATATATTTAATTTCTTTAAAATACAAATTTTAAAGACTTTTTTGGGAAAATAAAGAAGCTAGGCTTGAGCTTTAACTAAAATTGAAAATCTCAAACAGATGTTTTATGTTAACACACTCAACATGAATCTTTAATTATCCTAAAATGACACATTTACAACACATCAAAAAATAATAATGAAATTTCCAACTGGCATACCTAGTTCAGAACTACAGGTTTTGAAATATAAATAATGACCAGATTGTGAAAAAAATGGAACTTCTAAATATCTCTCATTCAAATAACTTTAGACAAATCACGGAGTGTTATTGTTCTTCACGGCTCATTATCAGATTTAAATTTATTGGCTAAAGAGTGTGAATTAAGGAAGAAAAAAAAAATTAAAAAAATTAGTTCATGTCTAATAGTTCTGATGTCAAAATCCTCATTTTCTAGGTGCATACATAAGTGAATCAGATTTAATATTATTGGCTAAAGCGTGTGAATTAAGGAAGGAAAAAAAGATGAAAAAATCAATTCACGTCTAATAGTTCTGACGGCAAAATCCTCATTTTCTAAGTGCATACAAAACATACAATGATGAATGGTGTATCACGAGAATGTTTTTTGAACAGACTTTTGACATAATTGTGAAAAAAAATCCTTAACATTTCTTAGTTGAAATTGGTGTCATTTTTTTATACAGAGTAATTTAAATTTAGGAATTTCAATAACAATATTTCATAGCTAGTTCATAAAGTGAAAACTATCTGCACAAGAGAACAAAAGAACTTATGAAATGTCACTACAGTAAGTAAAATAAATATTATTACAAGATCAAAAGATTCACATTACAAATTCTACGATTGTTTTATAGCACAATTTTGTTTCAAAAAATAATTTTTCTTTACAAGTGATAAGAATAAAAGTAAAGAAGAAAGTCAAATCTTATAAAAAATAAGAGTAAAGTGAAAAGACTGCAGAAATTTAATTTTGTGACGTATAAGTGCGAAAAAGAAGGTACTGCTTTCTTATAGAATTCCTGCAATGACAATTATGTCACGTTTGTAGTTACGACTTTACCAAAATCACTGGCAAGCTTATATATGCATCCTGTTCACACATATAGATAGCTTAATACAGGGATAATGAGCCCAGCTCCGATACTGCTCTTTTTTAGTAAATATTTAAATATTGGTCGGAATTTACCAGAGCTCATAAATACAGGGCTCCGGAACCCAGTACATTAAAGATTCCGAAAAACCGAAGTCTAAATTGCCATTTCCTTTCCTTCTCATCTGCAAGTTTCTGTATTCTTTTTTATATGTGACGTAGCGTGTCGCACACGTAGGAGATGGACATGAAATTCATTTAAGATATTCTGATTTTTTTTTATAAATGTTCTTGCTAGTTGTTCATTCATTACATATATATGCATTGTGGCAAACATTAAAATTAGTCCAAGATTTCTATTCGGAAGGACTGATAAACTAAAAAGTGGAATAGTTGACAGTAAGTATATGCAGGTAGATATACATATTTAAAATTTTTGTTTTAATAAAGAAAAAAAGATGCTTTAAATTTTGAAAACGTATGAAATCTAAATATCTGGATTGTAGTGACGGGTACGAGGGGGGGAGGGGGTGCACGCGCACACAACGGTTTTAGTACTGCAGAATATTAGGCTCAGGTAGTTTTTTGTTAGAAATTAAGCCCTGGTCCAATATTCACATTACGTCAATATATGAATAACATTTACATCTTACATATCATATATATCACCTACATGTCTTATACATAAGATATATATGAATGACTTATAACTTGTACATATTACTTCATGAAATATCAAAAAATCCTAAATGAGGAAATTGTTATATACTTCTTATAATTTGGCGATACATCTTAGTGAATTGGCGATTCATCCTTGGAGTCTGCTATAACAAAAAATACCTAAAAACATATCAGGTGAAAAAATTCTATATTTCTCAATGTAAACAACGGCAAACAGAAACAACTTAACAAACACAAGACTTGCGGCCGCTTTGTATTTTCGTTATGACCAAAATTATTTTAGGCCAAGTAACGTAACCAGTGCTGTACCGCAAGTGACGCGTCGCTAATTATCGCAGCCATCGCCACACAGATTACAGATAAGCGGGATGAAAACTGCAGAATTTTCTTTACCCATTAGCCATTGTGGGCCGGTTTCTGGCTAATATGTAGTGATCTCTCATCGGCTAGAAAGTAGCGGCTTCATATCGCCTAACCCGCATATTTATTTAAAGAGTGAAAATGTATTTTTTCTTCATTTCTTTCAAAATAAGTTTAATTATTTTAAATGTGGGTTTTAGTAAAAACCGTTAATACAGTAAGAAACCGTAAAGACGTTATAAGATTTATATTTAAAGCTGTAAAATAGATTACTTATTTTTATATAGTTTTAAAATATTTTTATAAAAGATAAAAAAGGTTCCAAACTATGCTCCGATATCTTTGCATGGATATACTTTTATCGTCGCACTGAAAACAATGAGTGCATTATTTTTTTAATTGATTTTAATAACCAAAATAAACAGACTACAAATTCATAGGAAATATAACTGAATTGGAGCAATACAAAATATTTAATTACAGAAGGATGCATTCATTTGGAATGCATATTATACAAAAGATTTGCTAGAAATTTAATGATAAATGCAAACATATTTATATTTTTTTCAAGTTCCATGAAAAAAATATTTGTCTTAAACAAAAGAAAAAATGTCACTTTCATTGTTCCAACAAGCACTTATTGTTGAACGTGACAGAGAAAAAAGAAAGGGGGGGGGGAGGAAAATTAAGCTGTTTCTAAAGCATAGATATTTAATATAATTTGAAATATATTTTCATGTAAAATAAAATACAGGAAAAAAAGATTTAAAGTTCTAAATTCAGTGTAAAGGAAAAAATAGATAAAATTCCTATCCTGTATTAAATTCCTAACAATTTATACAAATTTATTTGCTTTTTTTTTTTTTTTTTTTTTTTTTTTTTTTTTACTAATAAAAAATACAAATAAATCTATATATTGTTTTCATGTGTATAAAAATATAGTTAATTCAATGTCAGACACATGAAAACCAATGTTAAATAAAACGGAAGAAATACAAAATAAATTTAGATTAAAAAAATAATAATTTAAAAAAATACCAGTTGCAACTGGTATTTGTTTAATAATAATGATAAATAAACAAGTTTGATTACATATTTTTGTGACAACGAAATACATATGAAAGTGTTTGAGATATTTCTCAAATCCAAATTGGCTACTTTCTGACACAGTTTTTAAATTAACTTTTGTCCTCAAACGCCTGAAATTAGCAAGTGCTCTTAATCAAAAACTATGTCATCGAATAATTTTCCCATTGGTAAAGACAAAAGATGTGTTAGAAAATGCTGTCAAAGTTAACGTTTAAACCAAATATCCAGACTCGACAGCGCATAAAAAGGGAAAAAAACTGAAATCATAAATCTGCAGTCGCTTATAGGATGTAATTCATGTATAGTGAAAGAATGAATTAACGAAAAAAACTTTTCATTGACAAATCGCTTCTATAAACATTCTTTTAAGTGTCAGTGTCATATTTAGATTTAGAAATGACTTCCAAAATGTATCAGAAAGTTTCACGTTTATTCAGCGAAAAATATATATATATATATACACCGGTGTTGGTGTTGTTTTTTGACGGCCGATTATCTACGCTTGGGACATAGGCCCTAGGGGGAGTGCCCTTCGTGGGGGTCTTTCTAAGGGAACCTAACCCGTATTTACGCATGGAAATCCAAGGTTTCGAAGAAAACCACGAAAGCTCCGAAACGGTTAGGCCGACGGGCGCGATTGGGTTCGAACCCAGCACCTCCCGTCTAACAGCTTCGAGAGCAGAACCTCTCAGCCACTGGTGGGGCATATATATACCGGATGCGGCGCCAAAATCCAAACAAATGAAAGATTGTTTTCAAACATAATTTTTTGTTGCAAAAACGGAAAAGTGTACAAATGTTTTTGTACTAAATTGTTGGTAAGGTCACATTTACTCAACATATCTTCCCCTTGCTTGAATGACTGCCTCCAGTCTGGGTCTGAAGGCCCGTTCACAGGCCCGTTGTAATGCGGCACGGTCCATAACGGTGAAATGCCTCTTCAATAGCGACTCTCAATGAGGCGACGATGTTTGAATGTCTGGACTTATTTCTAACCCTTTCAATCACGCTCCGTACATATAAGTCTAAAGGGTTTACATCTGGGCTATTAAGAGGCCAGAATTCTTTGGACCAGAACATGTCGACGTTCTCCGACAACCAATTTTGAACCAAATTTCGAAGTCCAACGGACTTCTCCGACTCGTTATACTTTGCTACGTCATCGTACGCAGTTCATCTTGGGCACACGAAGAATCGAATGATTTCTACCGCCAAGCGCCTAGCACGAACACTTTCTAGAATCGCAGTTCTCCGGCTATATTCCGCACTTGCTTTCAACATCGCGACAATTTCGAGGTTAAGACTGTTTAGTACATGGGTGAAGCTATTTGGACACCAATCGCAATCTAGCCAAATGGTACCGCACGGCTGGAAATCCAAGTTGAATTTTGTCCGGATTTTGGCGCAGCACCCGGTATATATATGTATTTATGTTTTATGATACATAGTATCTTAACAATAATAATATGATTAATCTAATAATATTTATATTTATTCAATATTTTTGTGAATAATGATATATATTATTGTAATATTTGAATGTTAGGATATGTTGGGTAAAGCACATGGCAAAATTTGAGTGCATTAGCTTCAATAATGATACTATGATGCCTTTATTTAAATATATGGAAAAATCAGTTACTAGGGATATCTTTTTTCACTAAAACTAAATATAATTATATAATTGGTCCGTAAATTGAATAATAATAATTATAAAATTGGCTAAAGATTGTTAAAAATAGAAAGTGTATGGAAAAGAAAAGGAATGGAGGGAGTAACGGGGAAAAAAACGTTATTTTTTTATTTAATTAATATGATTTTTGATTTTGATTTTATTATTTATTTATTTTTCTATTTTAAATATTGGTAATTGTAAAAGAAAAAATTGGAAACTTTTGTATTTAGATCAAAATACTTTCAAATTTACATAATAGATGGCAGCACCAAAAATTAATTTATAAAACGTTTATGGCTTTTAAGAGTAATATTCTTTCAATTTTTCTATCAACACTAGATGGCAGTGTAGCCAATTAATGGTTATCATGTAGGTTAAGAGATTTGGGAATTTTTTGTTTAGTTAAATAAATTTAAAAGTGCCAATATGTAATTTAAATACTAATATTAAAATGATTTTCTATTTATATTAATTTAATGCATTTATCACGGTTTTTTAAAAAAGAATAACTGCTACCATTAGATATAATGTATGTTTCAACTTAACTGTAAAAATAACCTTAAAGTTATAGCGGTAAGTACAACTTGTGCAGGAGCGAATTCGAATTAAATAATGTGGGGTTATATAGGGTAAGCGTAGTAATATTACTATATTTCATTTATACAAGATAATATAAATTATTTAATAGGTTATATCGTTTTTTCCATTTCAAGGCATTTAATATTATTCTGTTTTCATTTTTGCTCTATTATTATGGTCATGTAGTCGTTTGGGTACAGGGGAAAAAATTTCAGCTTTTAGCTTTTTTCTAACAAAAAACGACTGCCTTGCTTATATATGTGAATTCTGTACCCTTGATAAAGTAATTCATTATATAAGCCTTTCATTTATTTTTATCGGTATCCATTTTTTTCTTTTTTTCTTCCATTTTAATATTCATAAGATTGTACAAGGGACTATACTTTTTACATAACATCTGGTATATATATTTTTTCATTTCTGTTATTCAAATTCTGCTGTTTTTTACTATATTTTTGGAATCTATGTTAAGTGTGCTGGGGGAACTTAATTTGTTAATGTCATTTTATTCATAATTTCACCGTTTTTGTTGGTGGTCGGTAATGTTAATTTATTGGTTATACTGTTGAACTGCCTAACAATATAAACATAAACCTAAAGAAGCTATAGTAGAAACTCGATTTAACGATCGCAGTCGTTCTATCAAAAATCATCGTTAAATCAGATTATCCTTAAAGCGAGAAATACATTAAATAAATAAAAATTACATAAAAGTGGGTTATTAAATTTTATTTGTTTTTCTTTTCACTCTCCTGCGAGTGCTTTGTTTCGGGGGGCTGTTCAAAGGTATTGCCAATGATATATAGGGGTAAAGATTTTTGCCGTGTCATTTGAAATCACTTGTTTTCACTGTTTGTTGACTGTTCATTTCGTCTTATGACGCTGTTTGTTCGAGATCAATATTTAGTGGATCTCTGAGGTGGGAATAAATATTTAAAATATTGTAAGTCTGAATATTTTGTTTACCTATTCATTAAATCAGTTTAATTCAAAATATTTCTGTAACATTATACTGCCTGCATTTTGATAAAAGAATTATATAAAATGAGTATGTAAAGTTAAATGTTAACATTATTAGTTGTTATTTTGTGAACTTATACGACGTAAATTGTTAGAATTTGCGATTTCACTCTGATATTTTAAAGGCATTTTTGTTTATGCAAATGTGGGATAATATTTTTTTTTTATTTATTAGTATTTTTTTTAATGTAGCTTCCTTCGTAATTGTGAAAATTTTCATTCAATTTCCATCATTGAATGGATTTTATTTTATAACTTTTTCTACCTATTGTTGAAGTTATATAAAGTAATTTTAAATATTGAGAATTATTTACATCACTATCTTCACTTCTCACTTTCACAATTCTTCTAGTTTATTTCAAATAAATTGATTTAATGTCATATATATACTTTGAAAGGAAAGATTTTTTTCTTCCTTTAACTCTGATATCGGATAATAATTTGTCCTCAGAGAAAATGTCATTAAATTAAACAACTGAATAATTTAAATACAATATAAAAAAAACCTCATTAAAATACTGAAGACATTTTGAAACATCAGGAAATAGTATACATATATTCTAACCTTTTTTTAAATTTTAATTATTATAATTTGATTATTCAACTTTAGTAGGAAAATCTAATGTCATATGATATCAAACAAAATTAAAATAATATATGAGAACGATAAAGGTTTATAAAAGCTATTGCCATTCGAGACATATATAAACATAAAACTGCATTTATTATTTATTTATTTTTTAATAATACTTGTGTGAAAATTTGTGTTTATAAGATGAAAATGGTTCAGAAATATTTCATGTGTTTCTTTATTGCGATTTAATAATGTTTTAATGAATGTAGATCAAATATATTTATCAGACTTACCAATAAGTGTAAAAAAATCACTAACACAAACACATTCTATTTTAATGTAACATACATCACATATGTTCATATTATATACATTATTTAGGCATAAATTCAAAGTTTGTTCTATAAAGAATACTTGTTGGAAGATTGTTTAAATGATAAAGTGTTTTAGCATGAAAAACAATATATTAATAATAATTTAGCTGAGCTTTTAAAAAAAAAATTAATTTACTTATCTTGAACTTTTTCAAACATTTTTCAAAGACAATGCTTGACACAGGGAATTAATTAATTTTTTAATTAATAATTTTAAATGTATATGAAATGGAACTATTTAAATAAGGTATTACATATACATTTTTCAAATATATAATTGAATAAATAAACAAATTAATAAATTCACTATATCAAGTATTCTGTTTTGGAAATTTCTGAAAAAGTTAAGTAAATTTATATATATTTTTTAAGTGTTTAAAAAAGATTGTTAATATATATTAACAATCTATATTATTTGTTTTTATTTTTAATAGAACAAATTTTGAATTTAGACCTAAATATTCATTTATAGTAAGACAGTGGCAGGCTTCTACCTTGTTCACATTTAAAAGAAACCAAAAAATGCTTCTTTGTGGGCAGCTTTGGGCTAAATTTAATTCTTGACAACCACAAACGGCAGGGCTATGGCTAGCTTCTGGCTAGCTTTTACTTTTAAGGGCCATTAAAAATTTCCTAAATTTTGGAATATGGTTACAAATGTAGCTGAGTTAGTTACAAAACAAAATTAATTATGTGCCAAAGTACATTGCATTTGAATTGCATTGTCAAATTGCTATTGACATAATTATACATCTTTTACCAATAGCAACAATTAATCCAACTTTAAATAGAACTGAGAATGATAAATAGCGTTTTATGCAAAAAAAAATTCTAATAATCTATTTGATGAATTTTAGTACTGAAGATTTTCTTTGCATTTTTCTATCAGGCATAATAACATGGAGAGATAAATGGGCTTACTATTTCCTTTATGTTTAAAATTAAATTATTCTTCAATCTGTTACCTAAATAATACCGATAATAAAAATAATCGTTAATTTGTTACTAAATTAAGCTGATAGGGATGTGCGTCAGCCAAAATTGATTTATAATGATTGAAACTTTATCTAATCAGAATTTAATTAACTTTTCTTACATAGGATAACTGATAAATTTGCGAATACTGTTCCATGCAATGACTTTACAATGTTTTTTGCTGTACATTGTGAATATTACTTTATTGGTGATGCTAAAATAACAGAACATGAAAAATATGTAATACTCAGTTTTGTTTGTTTGTTTTAGAATTTAAAAAAACATTAATACAGTTGTTAATTACAAATTTCGTATAATCTTCTGTAATCGGGTTCACCATCCAAAGTTTTCAAACGTAAATGAAACGCCTGACAGCACAGAAAAAAAACGTCAATTGGCGGGTGACCTGATTTCGACAGATTAGATTATTTTCTTTTAAATGCCTTACTAAAGCAACAGAAGATATGCAGACAAAAATAAGAAGAAATGACGAATTATTAAGTAATATTAAATGATTAATATGAATTAAAACCAATATCAAAAATTTATTTCCGCAAGCAATTTTTATTGCAAAATGATGGGCTTTTAATACTGAACATTTCTATAAGCTTAAATTGGTGATATTGTAGAAAAAATAAATAAATGAAAGAATGGACAATATTTCGTAATCTAAGTTCGAGTCCATAAAAATCACATGTTTTGGAGAAAACAAAGCGGCATTTTTCCTTGGAAAAATATGGTGAACATATTTTAAATGTGCGAAATTGAATTTTTTTTTGCAGCATGTGTGTGTGTAACAAACATTTACACTGAAATTTAACTATTTCACTCCATTTTTTTAAATATTAACTGCTGTTTATACAATATATATGTAAGCATAATGTATTCCCAAAAAATCACATGCTTGGGGAAAGCAAACTTTCATATTTCGCAACTAAAGTATGGTGAAACAAACTTTTAAATGTCTAAAATTAAATTATTTACAATAAAATTTCAATATTTTACTCCATCATTATAATATTAACTGCTATCTATATAATTTACATTTGAATATAAAAATTTAGCCCCAAAGTGCTTTTGTACTAAAAAAAATTTAAAAAAAAACACTATGATTACGAACATAGCTTCGGTTGATGCGCTTATGCCTTTTCGGCTTAAAATCGCATTATTTGGCAAAAAAAGTAAATCAAAATCGTAAATAAGCAAATAACATGGAATTTACAGGTACAGCAATTTTTAGAATTAATTTGGCTAGTTTATCCTGCAAAACACATATTGGGTGAATTGGATAACAAATTAAATTAAATAACAAAAACTTCTTATCCAGATTACATATAATTAAATTTTTCTGATGCATTTTTCTTAACATGGCGCAAAAGATAAATCGCCAAATATTGCATCAATTGAAATCTGTCATATTCTATTAATTTTTAAGTATTACGAATATTCCTTTTCACGTTTAAATTAAATATTTAAGTTTTATAGTGTTATCTTTCATCAAAACTGTTTTTCTTTTCTTTTAAATAAAATTGGTAGTAGTTTTTTCTTTTATTTTTCGAGATTTATAGCCATTTCAATTATTTCATCAACGATATGATTGCCAGAAAATAACCAATGGTAACCTTTTTGACCAAAATAACAGAACTTGCCATCATAATTCTATAACTAATCTATTTAGAAAGATGTTTTATAGACTAAAACCTTACTTGAAATAATATCTAACAGTGCATGTCCCATGAAAATCCTTTCAGTAGAACTTGAGTTATAAGCGGTCAGAACGAAATTTCCGTTTGTATGTTACATATACATAAGTAGATGCTATATATTTATTCGATGAAGAAGCAATTGCAGAAGCTATGAAACTAAACAACAGCATATCTGCCAACATTGGACGTTAAAAATAAGGGAGATTCTTCTAGCGATATTTTCTGTGAAGTTTAAAAATAGACGCACTAGATTTTGAGTTATAAGCAGCCGGAACAAAATTTCCGTTTGTATTTGATATATATAAGTAAATGTTATATACAATTAAGAAGCAATTATAGAAGTTATGAAACTAAACAACAGCATATCTGTCAACATTGGAAGATAAAAATAAGGGAGATTCTCCTAGCGATATTTTCTAGGCAGTTAAAAATAGACAAACATGAAAGTTAAAAGAAAAATATAAATGGATTTCCATGAGCTTTCTAAACAGAAAATATATTTTACAGAGATATTTTAGAATAAAAAAGTATTCTATTTAATTACTTTACCTCTAATCACTAAGCTAATTAACCATTCCACCAGCAGCTGGTATAAGGAAATGGTGCTTTTAATCCCGACTTATCCTAGGACAAGTGTTGAAGTGGTTAAAAGGGTCATGGCTAACTCATGTTAAAAAAAAATAAAAAAAATCACATCTGATTATGTGTTATAAAAACAGATTTAGATTTTAATAACGACTCCTGTTGACATTTTGGTAAAATTTATGGTTTTGTTAAGAAAATGTTTAAAATAATATTGAACTTTTTAAAGTACTCAAAAGAAAAGAAAATAGACATACTTTAATTTTAGGGTGATGGTGCAAAAAAAAAATGAAATCTTCTTTGAAAAAAAGGGAGATATAGCAGGTGAAACTCAAAAATGAAGATAATAATTCATAAACTAGAGAACTAACTGTTAAATTGTATAAAAAAGCCATTGGCTTTTTGAAATCCACAAATTATAAAATCATTATCAGAATCAAACATTAAAACTAAATAAGTAAACAAATATTTATGTTACATATTTAAGAAGGTAACAACAGTTGCAAAATTATAGGAAAAACATATCATGTTGAATTACTTTTTTCATGTGAACTACTGAAACTATTTCAATATTTTGTTTAAAATAGTTTTGGAAATATTAATCTTTTACAAAATATCACAATTTTCCATAAGTGGTAACAATCATGCAATCTGAATAAAAAAATTTGCTCAAGTAGTAAAACAGAGCTAAATTTTAAATATAATATTACGCAAGAAGTAAAAATTAAAACTGCAGTAGTTATGTGATTTCAAAAAAGTAAAAATACTAAATAGCATGTTTTATCAAATTAGCTTTAAACACAGAGTTTACCCTGGCAATAAGGGATCCTCAGTTCTGGCTGGTGGTAAATCAAGCCGGGGTGGAGTATTCGTCACTAACCTCTTGGAGTGATTTGGGGTTCCGCAATAGGAAACAATGATGAGGCAGTCACTTTGCCTTCAGATGAGAATTGTATCAACCCTTCTCACTATTGGGTTGAGGTTTCTGTTGCCTCGTCCAGACTCAATGAAAAGCTCATGTGATAGCCAGTACTGACTGTGGACACATACCAATGGTCTTACAAAAAAAAAAAAAAAAAAAAAAAAAAAAAAAAAGATTTTCTAGAAAAATAAAAGAATCAAAATATGCCTAATTATTAAATTAAAGGGGGGGGGGGAGGAAAATCGGTCGATCACTTTAGTAGTTCATGAGAAAAAGGTAAGTCAATATGAGCTGGTTTTTGTGTGATTTTGCAACTATTGTTACACCCTTAAGTATGCACCCGAAAGTCAATAAATAATTTGTTAAACTTTATAAGAAGTAAATATACCTATGAAAATAACAGAACTTTGGACATCTTCCTGGAATATCTTAAGCAGCTTAAATTAGCGCAATGAAATTACTTTTTCTTCATAACTCAAATGAAACTTAGTTGGGAAATACATGCTTCCACAAATATATGATAACTCTGAAAAATAAATAAATAATATTAAAAAGTAAATATTTTTAAATGAAAATATTTTAAAAATGTTTAAAGCATACAAAATATTGAAATATTACACAGTACCGTCGGCAATATAGAGACATCTTAAATCTGCAATGCATAAATGATAATTCCAAATTTTGAACAGCTATTATTACTCATGTTTTGCCACTACCAATCAATCTGACATAGACATACAGTAGACTCCCTCAAATCTGCACAGCTTGGGACAAAAGGTTATGCAAATTTTAGTTTTTTTTTTTTTTTTCTTTTTGGATTACTGGTCATTGCTTTTTTTACATATTTTAAAAAGTAATTTTAATGCAATAATGCAATTGCAATTATAATGAATGCTTAGAATATAGTAAAATATTAAAATAATAAAAATTAAGGTAATAAAAATAATTCAATTATTAAAAGTAAGTCAATTAAATAATTAATAATGCATAATTGAATATGCATAATAAAGATGCGATAAATTTTTATTGCATTATTCAAAACTTGCCTCATAAATGTACATTACTAATTCCCATCAAAATAATAAAATAAGGAAGTTTTATTTAGCCAGACTTAATATCCAAAAAAGGTCAATTAATAAATAAATATATTTGGTAAAAAGATGGCTAACAACAGTGGTATCAGCAATATCTTGAATTTTTTCAGAAATATATTTATACATCTTTCGTGAAAAAGCACAAGTTCAATCATTTTAGTGAAAATTCTGTATAAAAAAGCATACAGCATGATAAAAAAAGTCTCTAATATTTTCCCTATATCTGAAATGAAAGTTTCGTTGTTTACATCTGCAATGAGCAGATTTGAGGGAGTCTAATGTATAAAGTTTTTGGAAATTTTGAAGTGGCATGGATTATTTTTTTTTTTTCAGATTTTTCTGTAAAATCCAGAAAAGACATTTTCTTACAGATAAAAACTTTTCTTTCCAAATGTTTCTTGGAAAACACAAAATAAATACTTTTTAGGCTTTTAAAAAATTGTTATCTCTTTACATGTATATAATAGAAAATAAACATATAAATAAAATACATTTAAAAATTTAGTTTTACAAGCTTAGAGTTTCCACAGGTTTTTCTTGCTGAACTTGCTTTCCTGGTTTCTTTACTAATGCTATTTTTTGTAGTATATGATTCAATTATTAAAATTTTGTGATCGTTTGATTACTCAAAGGAGGCTATTATGTAATCTCTTCAATTACAACACTCAGCAAAACATGTATATATGTTACTGCAAAAGACCGAAATTGGAGAATGTCGACTTTCACCAGTGAATATCAACACATAACAAAAACGTTGGTGAAAGCCCGAATATTTGATTATATTGTTGTATACTCGGACCATCACCGGTGAATGCCAACAAACACAGATATGCTCTGGTGGAGGTCGAAAACAGAAGTAGTGTTTAACAGAGAGGCTACAGATTGTTGGCAGATTTTTTGTTTTACAGCGAGTCGTCAGCTTTTTCAGTTTTATGCAAGGTTTGAGGGTGCGCACAACGATTTCTTAAATTTTATTTTTTTATTCAGTATCCTAATTTATATTGAATAGATACTGCAATGAGTCATAATTTTTTTTTTGTTTTTGAAAAATTAAATACATTAAATTGAGAGTAAACGAGAAAACAATTGTTTTCACTTTTTTTCAAGAACAGTACTCAAAGATACTTTCTTAAGTGTTTTCTGCTAAAACTAAGTGCAGCACGCATATTCACAATGCCTACTAGGTTCACATTCAACACTGGTATTTCTCAGTATATTCTTCTGGTGTGAAATGTTGAATACTTTAAAACACTTATCGTTTTGTTATTATCTTCCGGTATTAATAAAAGTATCATAATCCTAATAACATAAGTGTGAATATCTTGGAAGTCGGAATCAAAATGGATAACTAATTTTTTTGCATTCATTATCCATTATATAAATTTTTTCCAATGTTTAAATTTTCCATTAGGTTGATAAAATTTACCTATTTTATTTGTTTATAATACATAAAATAAAAGTTATAAAAATAAAATCTACTTTCAATCAAATTTAGCAATAGAATATTCTCTTGCGTTTGTAATATTGTGGCATTTCAGAGGAAAAACAAGTCGGAAATTGTACGTCCAACGTGGCAAATGAGGTGCGTTCGTGCTACAACTGGTTTTATAAATATTCAATATAAAATACAAAATATTCAATACAAAATATTCAATATAAATATTCAATATGAATACAAAATTTATTACGATTATATATATTAAATTTGGTATTTCGGAAATAATATGACTCCATCTAAGATAGGACGTAATCAAAATGGCAATCTAGAATCATTATATATTATGGGATATCATTGAACTAATTACGTATGATAGGATTTAATAGAATGAAGGAAACTTTTGTTAATATATTTTTAAGTTTTGATTCGATTTTTCATAAAATTTTAAATGACTCAACAAATTTCTGCAACGATTAAATTTCAAACCATAAGGTAGGGTAGTTTTTGCACTGGTATATGCGGGTTAGACAGACGGACGGACCAGATGACGACTATAGGTGCTATGCATTTATACAATTACGAACACATCTAAAAAAATGAAAAATGATTTGACATTAAAGTAATAATAGGCACAGCATTATTAACACATTAAGCAGCACGTAGGTCACCGGTGACTGACACTGAACTTTCGTTTAGAACGTGTCATTCATCGATGACTGACGGTCTAAAATACGATATAAAACTAAAAATATGTACAGTAGACTCCCTCAAATCCGCACAGCTTGGGACCAGAGGTTGTGCGGATTTTAGAATTTTGCAGATTTCTGGTCATTGATTTGTTTACATTTTTGAAACATTAATTTGATTGGTAGTTAAGCAAGGGAAATTATAATGAATGCTTACAATAAAGTGAAACATTAATATAAGTAAAATATTAAAATAATTTATTAGTTTAAAAGTAAGTAATTATTAAAATAATTATGTAAAATAAAAATACTACGAATGGAATCGATTCAATTCGATTCCAAATGTCCTATGCTGCCATCTAGTGATAGCAAGGAGAACAGTGTTAATGCTATTAACAGTATACTATATAGCTTATTGCGCTCACTGTAACTTTTTTCATTGTTATTTAGAGTCCTGAATGCTTTTCTTATACTGCTTTGTATGTTTAGAAATAAATTTGTCTATAATTTAAAAAAAAAATTCCGCGAAGAATAACTTTAAAATAGCGTTCCGGTTCGTGGATTTTTCCATTTCGAACCCTGGAATTTTTGATATAGATATGCTAATTTATATCAAAATCTAAAGTAATGTAAATTTATTTAGTAATAAATCAGCTGTAATAGCCAAAAGAGAATGATTAACAAAAAATTTAGTGAAAAAAACATTGCGGTAGTCGCCGATTTCAGCACCATCTTGAATTTTGTTCCTGCAACTTAACTGTAAATTTCATTGTTTACATCTGAAAAAATACGCGGATTTTAGGCGTTCACGGATTTTAAGGTCGCGGGTTTAAGGGAGTCTACTGTATATTGTTTTATGTAATTACTGAAAATTTATTTAAAATTTACTTACCTTTTATTTATTACAGGATTATACTTTTTTTTAAATTCCTTAAAACATTGTAAATTTTTCAGCCTTAGTGTCAGTCACCATGGTACTCAACGTGTTAACCTTACTAAAAATGCACCAGAAGCCAACATTTACTAGTGATTGTGGTTCTGGATTTTTTATAACCACGTTTTCTTTCTAATAGTAATATTCACCTTATAAATTACGAGATTTAAAAATGCGACAACCTTTATTTGGAAGTAGAGACTAAAAAAAAAAACCCAAAAACACAATTAACCTGAAAAATGGTATTAGTTATATTAGTTATACTGCGCTAATATTTTAATTCATCGCTAACAGTGTTGCTAATTTTGCGGAATTACGAATCTAAAATCTCTACCGATCTTTTTAAACAGAACTTTTACTTTATTTAACCGATGACAGTCTGCCATTATATAAAGGGAAAATTAGTTTTAAGAATTTCTTTTAAATATATTTTGAATACAAAAATGCATTTAATTTGAAGCACAGATTGCTATCATTAATACTTGAACAATATTGCGAAAGTATTTACTTTATGTTGGAAATATTTTTTTTTGCACATATTTCGCAATATTAAAAATGTATATTTTGCAATTTCACTAATAAAAATATTAAAAAATAAAAAAATGTAAAAATATTTACAATTCTAAAGTAAATATTTTGCAGTTTGCTTGTAACTTTTATTTTATGTATTACAAAGAAATAAAATATGTAAATTTTATTAATTTAAGTGAAAATTTTTTAAATTGGAAAAAAAATTAATATAATGCATACTGAATACAAAAGGCATTATCTGTTTTGATGCTGACTTCAGCCAAACATTTTCACACTTTCACATTTATAATGTTACAGAATTAGGGAGTTATCATCATTACGTAGAGATAATGGCAAATCTGTTTCAAAATATTCAAAAATTTAATACCAGAAAAATATACTGAGAATTACCAGTGTCGAACCTGAACCGAGTAGGTATTGTGAATATGCATGACGTACACCTTTGGATTACAGACGATTACAGTATGGAACCATTTATCCGGAAACCAGTTAGCCAGAAAACCAGTTATCCAGAATGATATTTCTGATAGACTGATTTCAGAATCTTTGCAGAAAAAGGTGTCATACACTGCAAGTTTGACATAGGCTTTGCTTGAAACAATTGTATAATTTGATGACAACATCTAGTATTTGAAAAGAAAACATATTTAGTTGTATTTTAGATGTTTTAATTTTTATGCAGAGGAAACAGAAGAATTTTTGTTCCTAAGGGATTCCCATAAATTACATTCTTTTAAACTCTGGTTAACTTTTGATCTTTCTTGCATTGATTTATTAATCCAAGTAATCTAATAATTTAAAATCAGAAATAATGCCACAACCACACATATTCCACAAAACTTATCAAATGGATGCTGCTTTAATGCACAACCAGTTAACCAGAAAAACCAGTTATCCAGAATACATCTGATCCCAAGCATTCCAGATAAATGGTTCTGTACTGTAAAACGTTTTTCTGATTTCAAAATTAATGATCGAGCCTGAAACACGGAGAAGTAAATGCAAATTCCTGACATATTCAACATTCACTATTAGTGCATGGTGAATGACGACATTTGCCGGCATAATTCAGAAATAAGCATATTTAACAAATATTTCAGACATACACCAAGCAACTATGTGAATGTTGACATTCACCGGTGAAAGTCGACATTCTCCAGATTCCGGTCTTTTACGGTAACATACACACTGAGAGTGAACCAGATATCTATTTAATTTAATTAAACAACAAATTTAAATAAAATGCTTTTTATTCCTAAAAAAAACCTTCACTAAATTCATTAAAAGAGGTAAACGCTTTTCTTTCTTTCTAAAGAATTAAAATGTGGTTGGAACATTACAACATATTTTATTTGACTGTTTTTTAGTTTCACATAATTTTTAAAATATATAGAAAATACAGGAGTTTTAATCAATAACTTTTCCAATTACCAGAATAAAATTATCATCATAATTACCAATATTTATCATCGGTTTCAATCCATTGACATGTTGCACTGAAGACACAAGATACTAAGAATCATGGTAGAAAAAAGAAAAAGCTTAAAGGTTTTTAACTTAATTTTTGAAATAAATAAATGACCATGCCCTACTTTAAAAACTATATTCTTTTTATAAGAAATGAAATAAACTAAGTTTATGTTATTGTGTAAATTAAAACTGCAAATTTTCATAGTGCTTTAAAATCTTTTAAGAATTTTAAACATTTGCTATGGAAATTCCGAAATGGGATGCAACTTTATATTACAAATGGCAGCATGATGATTATTATCCCATTTTTATTTTTTAGTGGTAGAAACATTGTTTTGCTACTTTAATATTGATAATAATACACTGAAATTACATTCCCTTCACACGTAAATTAAAGGAACACAAAAGTTTTTCTACATGGATAATGGAGGGAAATTATTTTATAAAATTCTGATGTGATTCTCAACTATTCATAAATTCATGCAAAATTTATAGAACATGCATAACCAATATAATTAAAGCATAGTTTTCAGTAATGTCCTAACTCTAAAACAATACAAAAAGACATAAAAAATGAACTTAAATAACTTCTCTGATGTAACTAATTAATATTAATATTAAGCAGAATAATAATTGTATTCAAATAGATGAAATAATTCCTTTGAAGAAAGTAAGTCAGTATGAACAGTTTTTCGTTTAATTTTGCAACTGCTATTGCCACCCTAAGTATGTATCGAGGGATACAATAAGCAATCTGTAAAACTCAATAAAAGTAAAAATACCTTTTAAAATAAGAGGAATTTCAGATTTCTTCCTTGATGAACTTAAGCAACTTCAATAACTGCAGTAAAATGACTTGTTCTTCACAAATAAATGGAAACGTGTCGGAAAATGTGTGTTTCCACAAATGTATGCTAAACTCTGAAAAATAAATAAATAATATAAAACAATGAATATTACACATTAAAAGTTGCAAAGTCTAGACATCTCAAATCTGAAATGCATATACAGTAGAAGATCTTTATAACGCAATTCTATATAACGCAATTCTCCATATAACGCACAACTTCACAGATGTAAACAATGATTTTTGCAGTTAAAAAGCACCTGCATTTTCACATTGTAAAATATTGCTACTCTCTAGAGTACTAAATTGATACATTAGTTCAACTTTATCTTCTAATTTAAGACCTTTTTACTGAAAAAAAAGGCTATTATTACAATAAACATTTTTGAAAATGTCTAATATAAGGGATGGTTGTGTCACTTATATTTGGATCATGTTTATAAAGTAAATTTAACAATGTCTGACCTATAGTATGCAAAAATTTATAATTTGGATAACTCTGGGTAACAAGGAATAAAGTATAAAGATATTCTAATGTATTTTGATGTGTTTCAGAAATATTTGGCCATGTTTACAAGGTGAATTTAATGATGTGATCCATATAACGCAAAATTCTATATAACGCACAACCTTGCGTTTTTAGGTTTGCGTTATAAAGATCTTCTACTGTATGATAATTCTAATTTTTTGAACACAATTATTTTTATTTTGCCAATTGATGGCAATACCAATCAAACTTTCCCAGATATGCAAATTTTCTGAAAATTTTAAGTGGTGGGGGGAAAAAAAAATCTGTAAAAACTGCAAAACAACCCTTTCTTACAAATAAAAGTTTTTCTTAAAAAAAGCTTACGCAAGGTAAGAAAAAAAAAACTGTTTTCTATCTACATGAATATACTACAAAATAAATGTAAAAATAAAATACAATAAAAAATTTAAACTTTCATCCTCATAGTTTCTGTGAGGTTTTTCTTGCTTAATTCAACATTATTTTATGTAATACAGTGTCAGATCCATTATCTACCATCCCCATATTCTCAATGCTCCGAAAACCATAATGCAAAAGGATAACCAAAACTTAATTTGTTACATTTCAAAAATGTAAAAATTAAAGATATATTTTATGGCAAGCATGAGATGCAGCAGACAATTGTAAACATGGACAAAAATACATTTGTCCATGGGTGGTGTAATTTGTGGCCATCTGCGATAACTTTTGATGATGTGAATTAGTTTGAAGTTGAAGACTTCAGAATTAAAATGAGAAGGAAATTATTACAAATCTGTTGGACTATGCTTCAGGACTTTCATGTTCAGAAGCTCAATTGCTAAATTGAAAGGCAGTGGAAGGTTGCCTAAACGCTGATGAAGATACTCCATCATATGTCAGGCAGTGAGATTTGTGACATAATGACAATTAATATGTGTAATGGAAGTAATGATGACCAGCAGAATGAGGTGGGTAAAAAAATTCAAATTAATTATATTTTTCAACTGAATAAATGATTTGTGGAGTGCATTAAATTGTATCAGTATACAAGAACAATTAGTGAAAGAGACACACTCAAAGCAACCTTTTTATATGTTGCATTTTCTAAAATTTGAATTGCATAATTCAGAATGTTTTTTATTTTGTGTAAATAAGTTATTAAATTAACAAATTTGTAATTATGTATTTACATATATTATTCATATTTTGTACATTTCATGCCATTATTTTGTACTCTTCTTAATATTTATAAGTATTTCGAATTACAGAAAAACCCCTTATGCAGAATATCTCAGATCCCAAGCAGTCTGGATAACAGATCCTATACTGTAGTGTCATTGTTGGTATAGTGTGTTTTCCTAGCATGAGGATTGATGATACATAAGTACCATTTTTCTATGTGTAAGGAAACACTAGAAAAAAAAAAATTAAAAATCAGCGGAACCACAGCACTTACTGGCAATCCATCTAACATTATGAAGATATTGAAGTTTCAGATTCTTGAAGTAGTTTCTTGAGTGAAAGTATTCTTTTATGTAAATTTTGATAAACTTTATAGAAGCACTTTATTATGCGATCAGTTATTTTAAAAATAACAGATTACAATCAAAATCATTATATGAGAAACACAATGTTTAAAATAAATAAATAAATAAAATAAAATAAACTTACAGTTTTTAATTTGAAATTCAAATAACATTCACTAAACAAACAAATAAATAGTAAAATAATGAAATTATCTGCTATAAATAAAATATTTTAATAGTGCTTTAAATGACTAAATATCAGCAAAAATGAAAGTTGCGACACATGATACTTTGTGTAGTCACGTTATCAAATTGTATAATTTTCTGTAGAAGATTAACCAAAGAAACTATCTTACCATTAACTTATTTTAGTAAAGAGCGTGAGATCAATAAACTGATGCTTTAAAAGTTAACAAACAAGGTGACGATGCAAAAATGAATCGTAGATTTTTACATCATGATTCATCGAAAAGGATTCAATCATTCATATGAAAAGGAACTGTTTGGAGTTGACTAATTATTTATATTATTATTAATTAAACTGCTGCAATGGCAATATGACTAGTATTTTTTTTTTTTTTTTTTTTTTTTTTTTTTTTTTTTTTATCCCTTGTTACAATACTGACTATCAGACAGACATTAAAGAGAACAGAAACTAAAGAATTTAAGATAAATTTTCGTGAGTTATTCAAAATCAAATTGTGTCAAATTTTATACCCGAGGGCATATTTAAGTGCTAGATTCGCGAATTTTGAATAATTATTTACGTTCCTGTTTTATAAAGAAAAGTTTTGTTTTGTTAGTTGAAAATTTTCTGTTGGCACAGGTTTATTGATTGATTCATTATTTTTGAATGAATTCTTCTATCGTGATTCATTCATTGTGTTGGCGTCTCTTTACTTTTGCGATAACATGGACGAAATGAGTCTACTCTGATTGTAAAAATAGCTAATTTTTTAAATCAGTTTACTGACCCATCCTCTTTATTAAAATAAATTAATGGTAAGATCTGTTTCTTTGTTATTCTTCTACTTAAAATTCTACAGCTTGCGATTTGATCGTATCATGGCACAACATTTTATGTGTCCAATTTTCATTTTTCTGTCATTTATAGACATTTAAAATATTCGGCACGCAGACACAGGTGAACTAAATATTTGGCAATCCGAATAGTAACTATCATTCCCAATACTGTAATATTTTAGAATTTAAAGGCGTTAAAAAGTTAAATTTTACATAATATTTATAACAGATGCCTTCCTTTTGATAAACAAAAATTTTTTTTTACAAGTAAATTTTTCACTATAAAAACAATGCTTTGAATTATTATTTAAGAAAACTTTATTTAGTTCATAAAATTCTAAATTTCATGGTTGTGAACATAATTTTCTTATGTTCTAAAACAAATATTTTAAAATCAAAGAAAAATTTTGAAGGATATGGAAGAAAAATTTTACCATCACATACTGTATACAGTAAACTCTCTGTAAGGCAGACTCTGTGTAAGACGGAAATCTGCCCAACTCGGAAAGATTTTCAAGTCCCTGCGAATCTATAGACATAGAGTAAAATTTGTCTAAGGCGGAATATTGTCTACTGCGGAAGATTTTCTTGGTCCCGATCGATTCCGCCTTATACAGAGTTTACTGTATTTGTCAGAAAAGCACTAAAGTAAAAAATCTATGAATAATACAATTTATTCAAATGATAGTAACATGTATTAACTGTGTGTCATTAGCACCAGGTCAATTACAATTCTGCCAAGCATGACTTCAATTATTATCATTACATTAGCCCTTAGTTTTTGACAACTATATAGTGTTTCATAGCTAACAAGAGCTGCAATGTAATGATAATAATATGTAATATAGTTCATTTGTTTATCATAGTTATGGGGTTTTTTTATTTTTTATGGTTTTTTGTTATTTATTTAGGTACTACTTAGTTATCCCGTCGACCAATTTTGACAAATTATATAAATCGCCAAATTATACAAATTGACATAATTTTTATTTTCAATAACAAAAGAACAAATAAATTAGTATAACATTAATTAAAATGCAAATAAAACGTCTAAATAAAAATAACTTGATGACGCAAACACGTGTAACTTGATTAAAGTCAAGCGAATGTTACATTTACGATCATCCATTATTGGCCTATTAATCTTATAGTTTGGCGATAGATTTTTGTTCAATAGGGTAACTAAGTAGTACCTTTATCTATTATGCTCATTTATTATATTTTATTTATTAATTTATTTTTTATTATTTACCATTTTTAACAATTTTATGTATATTAATGTTAAATTACTGTTTTGAATGTGATTGGCAATAAAAAATAAGATTGGTAGCCATTTTTGGCAATCTAGCTCCTGGCATGGAATACTTAAGTACCAAATAACGTTCTTGTTTCTTTAGATAAATAAGACATTTTTACAAATAGCTTTACGCTTAAAAATTCTATGCTGTGCATTATTTTAAGAAGAGAATAATTTAAAAACTTTTTTTACTTTCTCAAATTTTAAATTTCATGATTTCTTCTGTGGGTTAAAACAAGTTAATAAAATTTGGTTATACAGTAAAAGAAATATTTTAAAATCAAAGCAAAATTTTGAATGAATTGTAAAAACAATTGATAGCCATGTACTGCTTTTTTGTAAATCAGGGACTAGAGTAAAAATATAATAATGCATTTTTTTTATGGTGGAATCTCAGGAAGAATAATGCTCCTGTCCTTTTTTAGGTGCATTCGTAATTATATATGAATATGTAGCACCTATAGACGTTATTTGGTCCATCTGCATATAAAAGAGCAAAAATTACCCAACCGAATGGTCTGAAATTTTAAATGTATAATTGTTGTAAAATTTTGTCAAGTCATTTCAAATTTTATGAAAATCGGATGTATAGTTTAATGACACTGACAGTCAAAACTTTCCCATTACATTATGACCAATGGAAAAAAAATATTTCAAGTGCATTTTAATGATGTTACAGCCTTTCGAATAGAATGAAATTTATATGCACTTATGAAGTGCACAAAGTTATACATTCAGTACAATATGTGGTGCAAAAAATATTTATAAAACTAGTTATAGTACAAATGCACCTCATTTGCCATGTTTGACGTGCAATTTCCAACTTATTATTTTAATTATAACATTATGAATGGCACTTTTAAAACCTTTCATTAAAGTCACTTTTTCTCTGAATTTAATACAAACTATTTACAATGTTAAATTGAAACTATTTTACAGTACTACTAGTTTTAGAATTTCTTGACTGTATCGTTCCGATAAATCTAACTCCTTTTAGGTTTCTCTGATGCCCATCCATCGACTGAAGAGAATTCAGGATCTGCTCTGCCTCCTCCCTGCTCAAGTTCTGGTCGCGATGGTAAAGAGGGCGTTAAATGTTGCCAGGATGTGATGCAATCGGGAATTTTCAAGGTGAGGAGGAAACATTAAGACTATCAATACACAAACGTTTACTGCGTTCTTTGCCCCCCGACCTTGGAACCTACCCTTGTTAGTATGTAACCAAAAAGCCTGTCAATTGTCAACATCTTCCTTCGATATATTGCTTAAAGAATCTTTTTTTATTATTTTTTTTAATTACAACATTTCATTAAAGTCACTTTTTCTCTGTGTTTTAACAACACGTTTATAAAATAAAACCCTTCTCATCTCAGATAACTTTTCTCCCTGCCGCATCGTCCAATAAGTCCTAAAATCACAACCTGAAACTTGATTTCTGCATGGATGACTTAAGAAAATACTAATGCATGCACTTTATGATAATTTTGAAATAACATGTGATGTGGGAATTTTCTCAGGTAACCTTATAATTTCCTAATAGATGCTGTATGTCATTAGTAGAAATAGAAATCAATTTCTATAAAGTTAAAATTGTGACTACTACAGAAAGAGTTTTACTGTTTATTTTAAATAGACAAAGACAGAATTGTGTGTTGTGTCTACATCTTCAACAATCTACAAATTCTTTAATGGACTTATAATTTCTCCATGTACTGTAAAAGGTATTTAAAACATCAGTATAATTCAACTGTAAGTCTTTCTATTAAGAAAAATAAATAAATATTTTACAAGATAAGAAGTGGTAAATTTATTGATATCATATTGTGATTGGATAATACAAGTGTTGCCACTCAATGTAGAATTATAGCACATTAATGCTTCAACAAATTTCTATATTATGTTGTATTATTTTTTGGGTGGTCTCCAATTTATTTAAAATAGTTAATCATTGGTAATTTCATCTTTGTCTCCATCTTTTTATATACATTTTAGAGAAAATTTCAAAATTGAATATGAGTAAAATTAGGATTCGTTTTCTGAAATAAAGACTCTTAAACAAAGGGCCTTTTCATGTGCAATTTATGCTTTTTAGATTTTTTTTTTTTTTTTTTTGGTTTATTTCAACATTTGCAATTTTTTTTTTCTTATTTTCTTTACACACTATTTTAATGTGTCACTTACGAACCCCAAAAAAGAATCAAAAGCATATTCTATCAGTCTTAGATTAATAAATGATGATTAATTGGATAAAATAATGTTTTGCAATACAGTAGACTCCCTCATATCTGCAACACTAAAATCTACACATTATTGCACACATAAGCAAAGAAACTTTTAGTTAAAATGTAGGAGAAAAATTCAACTTTTTTATTTTTGTAATATTTTGTACACATTTTAATATGTAATTCAGGATAATATGACTGAATTTATGCTTTATTAAATATAAATTTATTTCTGGAAAAATTCAAGATTGTGATCTTTTTACCAAATACATTTATGTATTAATCTTTATTGATTATAGTTATTTTGATAAATCACTTTTAGATAGAAATGAATGTCCACTAAACTGTTGGGAAGCAAATCCTATTGAATTTAACAAGTTATCACAGTTGACAAGGAAATATTTGTCAGCTCCTGCCAACAGTGTGTACAGTGAATGTTTGTTCTCAGAGGCAGACATTATGTATGAAAAAAAGCACACTCTGCTTTTGCCTGAAAATGCAGAAATGTTATCTTTTCATCACAACCTGAAATTATTTGTAAATAAATGATATTGCATATATGTTTTTTTATGCAACTTTACCGTACTTTTGTAACTATATTCAAGAAATTGAATAACTATTAATTTCTTTAATGTGTCATACTTCAGCATAATTAAATCATTTTTATAATATATATAAAATTCAAATTAATAAATTTACTTTAAATTTTAAATAAGATTACTTTTCATGTATTGCACATTAAGAAAATTCAAATGATTATTAAATTTATATTTATTTAATATTTGAAATAAAATTGCTTTATAAATTTAATAAACATTTAAATTACCTTAACTTGTAACACATAAATATAAATCTACAGGTATATTATTTAAAATATATCAATTGGTATTATTTATTGTAAATATAGATGATTTTGATTTAGTATTCGGCTGAGCTATTCAATCAAACTGAATATTCAGCTTTTAAGCTGAACACGCCAAATACCAACTGAATATTCATTGCATTATTAATGAACGTTTATGAAGCAAGTTTTATTGAATAATTCAAGAAAAATGTATCTCATCATTATTATGCATATTTAAAGCACGATTTTTTTCTGATGCCAATTTAGCTTAAAACCACATTTTCGAATACCAATTACATATATATTTTTAAAAAGGGAATGACAGTAAATAAATAAAAGTTTCATTAATAACTATAGAACAAAACAATTTATATAATTTTAAAAAGATAATAAATGTAAATAAACATTTTATTAATAAATAAACAATAACAACCGGGTTATCATATCAAGCAAAATATGATATTTTGGCAGCAGTTAAGAACCCAGTGTGACTGACATTGCTGTTAGAAAAAAATCGCGCCAATGCGGTGCGTATATGACATCTGTGCTTTTAAATATGCAATATTAATTATTTACTTTATCGCTACTCTTAATATTTTAGCATTTATTAAATTTTCTTAATTTTTGTTATTTTACTTAATTATTCTAATATTTTTCTATATTGTAAGCATTTATTATAATTTCAAAATGCATTATTACATTCAAACTACTTATTATTTCAAATTGCTAAAAGGTGTAAGATTAAAAACAGTAAGACTTTCAAAACAGTAAAATAGTTTTATTTGACTGTTGAAATGTTTCGACTCTACCCGAGTCATTTTCAAAACAAATAAATAGTGATATTCTGTAATTGCATGGTAAATGACGCAATGATCGAAAATGCCATCATTCAATTTTTCAGATAATGCACATTAATGTGCGTTACATGGTAAATTTTTTCCAAATAGCTGACTGTTTTAAACAGCCGGTACAGGTCCATTCTTTTAATTCACTGGATAATTTATAGCATCGTTTAAAAATTAAAACTGAATTGAACTGTACTTGTATTTATATTTAGTTTAGTTGGTGTTGGACATTTATTTAAGACTTATATCTTCCATTGCAAGATCTGTGTCAGCCTATCTCAATGCGATCAACACGATATTAAATTGCATGTTGCTCGTTAGAATGTTCTGGCTGATGAGCTCAGTCATTTTTAAACAATTTTTTATATATATAAAAAAAAAAGTCAAGCAGTATTTTTATCATATTACATATTTTGTAGCCTTCATTGTTTAAAAACTATCGATATCATTAGTGCAATGGGGGCTATGCATATATAGTGTTATCACTTTAGGGGGAAAAGTGTGTTTGACACTTGATATAGTAAGATATCTTTAGAGGAAGGGAAAAATTGACTTGATATCATCATTTTTTATCCAACCAAATTTTCTTTTTGTATCTTTTTATTTACATCAAAATAGCTTGTTGTCTTTTTTTAGTCTGTTATCTATTTTTAAGAAAATATAAAGTGATTATTAAAACCATTAAATGACTATACAAATATTTCATTCCAAAATAGGGAATATCCCAATGTTTGGTATTCATATTCTTCTGTGATATGTGCATATAATCCACTGTTAGAGAAACCAACTACAAAGTATGTTTGAAATGACATTTGTTGTGTTTATTATAGAAAGAATGTTGTCTACCTATTTTGTTGATAAAAAGTGCAAGAAAACAATATTACTGTTGAATGCATTATCCCAGGTAGCACAGCAATATCGGGAACAGCGATTTCGCAATATCGGCCAATATCGGTATACCGATATTGGCCGATATTGCATGGCAAACTTTTTTTCCAATATTGGCCTATATTGGCACCCAATACCGACCGATATCGGAACTCAATACCGGCCGATATCGGCATTCGCAGGACCGGCCGATATCGGGACCCAATACCGACCGATATCGGTGAGCGCCGGACCGGCCAATATCGGGGAACGCCGGACCGGCCGATATTGGTTAAAACTGGATTCGACACTATAAAATAGCAAACCTTTCTTTTTTCAATATAGAGAGATATTGATTACCTGTCTTGACATAGTATTGGTAATAAATATCTCTTTATATTAGTGAAAAAAAAGTTTGCCATTTTATATTGATGAATCCAGGTTTGAAAACATATGCATATAAATATATATTTTTTAACTATTTCATTTTTTTTTTTTTTTTTTTTTTTTTTTTTGCTATTATAGAAATATATTGTTTATATGTTAAATCATAGCTAAGTTCACTGCCATGATAATGTAAAAAATATTTAAAAGGAAAATTTTTCATGATTATGTTGAAAGTGATTGCTCTGAAATAACCCAAAAATGTTGGGGATTTTTTTTTCTTTTATTAAAAGGTATCTTTTTACGAAAATTCAAATACCATTAATAAAATAATTTATTCAAATATTTTATACATTCTGATGCTTTTTTAATTTTTCCTTTTCATGTTCAGTATTGTACGTAAAAATATTATGTGTAAAATTAATAATTAAATTATACTTCTCTCATTAAAAATGTCATATGCAAAATTATATCTATAATACGAATTTTTGGAAATGGTAAAGTTGAAAAGTGTTATATTGTATTATTTAAATAAAATAACTTTTATTACCATATAAGCAATTTTGATAATTTTTTTTTTCATATAATCAATAAAAATATTCAACATATTAAAATTAAAAAAAAATATTTAAATGAAATGATTTATTCTTTTCTGCCTTTACCATAAATATAGATGTTCAAATTTGTTTAACTGTATTGATGTATAAACTTTGCAAGGAAAAAAAAAACTTGTAAAAGTTGGTCAAAAACAATTTATGTTAAGGGGACACAGTACCCTTTAAACTACTTTTTCAATTTTGAATAATACTGTAATATCTGTAGTGACATTATATTTAATACTATAAAGCAAATTAAATTTCATGTAATTTTAAAAAAAAAAAAAAAAAAATTAAATCCCAACTTTTTAAATATCAATATTTTCATTTCAAATTTTTTTCCCCACATTCCTTAGATTATACTACATAAAACTGTGCCATGGATTTTTAGATGTATGGGATATTACATTTAATATAAATCTTTTTCTCTTTTGTATAATAAAAAATCAAGGAAATTCAACAAACTCATAATTGAAATTACAGAAATTTCTGAAGCAAAAAATATTCATATTTAAAAAAGTAGTAAGGATTTTTAAAAAGTTAAAAATTATTCAAAAAATTTAAATTTTAGTTAAATAGGCATTTTTGTAAGATAAAAAAAAAATATATATATATATATATTTGCATTATAGTATTAAACAATAATGCCACCACAGATATTACAATACTATTGAAAACTGAAAAATAGTTTAAAAGGTACTGTGTCCTCTTAAGTTACACATGCAAAATTCTACCTTTGTTGTTTTTTCAAACTTAACTTTAATTAATTATTCCTACCCAATTAACTCAGAAGAAAATTTATATTTTATCTGTATGGCCATCATCCTGAATCAGAGTATGAACTTACCGATTATATAGTATTGGAAGATGAATACTCTCTCTCTTATGTTCACTCTACATTCTGGTGGTTTCTCTTTTTTTTTTCTTTCCAATGTTCAATGTTCTACATTGAAACATTAACTTTTTGAAAAACTCATAAGTAAATGCTACTTTCCTCATTAAAAATTCATATGTAAAATTATGTCCGTAATACCAATTTGTGGTTATAGTGAGGTTGAAAAATTGAATATTTAAAAAAATCAGTTTATCATAAGCAGATTTCCATATTTTATTTTCACATAATCAATAAACACTTAACCATTATAAAAAAATAATAAAAATAACGTAGCTGAAATGATATATTTTTTTAATGTCTTTACAATAAACGTTAACATAGTATTTATATGCAGTAGAAGATCTTTATAATGCAAACCAAAACATGCAACATTATGCATTATATAGGTCATTTGACACAACATTAAAACTTACCTTGTAAATATGGCAATATACAAAACAATCGCAGTAGATATTTATATTGCATTCCTTAGGACCAAAAGTTGTGCAGGTTAAAAAATTTTTGCATAATATTGATCATTTCACATATTGTTAAATCGCCTATAAAAATTATCCAAACATGCTGGGACAAAATCATCTCATTACTTAATCCCAAAATTTTTACATTTAATAAGAGCAATATTTTCATTTAAAAAAAATCTGAATTAAGGCGATAAAGATGAAATAATGTTTGAAATTTAATCCTCTAAAAGGTGTCAATATTTTTGCAATACGAATTACAGGTGCTTCTTAAGTACAAAATTCAGAGTTTACATCTCAGAAGCTGTGCATTATATAGGATTATAAAGATCTTCTACTGTATAAATGAAATGTTACCCCCCTCTCTCCACCACACCTGAAAAAAAATGGTACTTTTTGGTTAGCCGGGCACCAGTGTTATATTTACATACATGTATATGTACATATATGTGTGTGCGTGTGTACATATATATGTATGTAAATATAACACTGGTGCCCGGCTAACTGAAAAATGCAAGCAAAATTTGGTTGAAAAAAGTAAATCCACCTGTTGTTTTTTTTTATTTATTTAACCAACTTTATTTTAGTTACTCCTACATTAAAAATTAGTAAAACATTAATTTATATTTTATCTTTATACTCCCTTCATTCTGAATGAGAGTCTGAACTATACTACGGGGATAAACACTTCGATGATTTTTTTTCATTAAATAAACACAATTGCCAGCAAATATTGAGGCAAATATTTATATTACAAGTTTTAATGGCAGTGTAAAATTGAAAGTGCAACTGAAATGACCATTTAAAAGAATAAAAAATATGTTACAAACAATGTCATTAAACTAAGCGAGAAAATCTATTCTGGAACTAAAATTTTAATAGTAAGTTTATTATTTCTATTTGTAATGTATTCATATGAAGTAAAAATAAAATCTTTCTATTTTTAATGTACATACGTACATTCAAAAAATGTATATTATTTTATATTTTCAAAGAAAATTTAGCAGCAAAAAAGCTCTTATTTGTATTAAAAAAAAAATCAATTTTTACAGAAAAATAGTTTTTTTTTTCCAACACTTGAATCTTTCTAGAAATTATACATCCCTACAAAAAGTAGACTAACATGACATTAAGGCTATCTAAATTCCATTTCAGAATTTACAATACCTACTTAATTTTATGTAAGCAGAAAGAAATTGCGACTAATAGAAAGTAGAATTTTTTTTAAATATATTTCAGGACATTTCCCCAACCCTCAAAAAAATTAATAGATAAAAAACACTTTGAAAATATCAGAAATTATATAAAGGACAAAATAGCTAATTTTCTTTATATGTTTTCTCTTTTGAGTCAGGGAGGGGGGGGGGGTGAAGATATAAAATACATTTTAGAAATTCAAATTGATAGATTCTCTCAATTGCACATAAGTAGGGCATTTGAAATAATTAGAAATCTAAAAACTTAGCATTTAAATATCATCATAATTTATATTTCGTTAAAAATTCTAATTTTAGATAGATTTTATATGAGTCAATTTTTATCAACTGTTTTTCTCTAAGATAAATTTTACAAGGTGATTTTAAAAGTTTGTAAATTTATTTTATAAATTGCATTTATTGAAATATCTTAAACATTGGATACTAGTTTTAAAAATGATAATACAAAAATTAGAAGTCAATTCTTAGAATTTAAATAAAAACTTACCATGTATAACAAATAAAATTTATTAATCACAAAAAATAATTAAATGTTTTTTTTATTTACAAACTATTATTAATCATATTTATTAATTAACAAAAAAATTTTCGACAAATCATCTATTTCTTGTTAGTCATCTTCTTCTCATTTGAAAAGTGTTTCTATCCCTGTCGTCAAATTCTGCAAGCACCTTTCCAATGCAGCTAGAGATAGCAGTGGTTTCTGTTCCTTCAAATTTCATTTCCACACTAGCTAGAAAAGTACAATGAACAAAATCACAATCAGACCAAGTACATTTTTGCTATAACAATTTATATTTTGCTATAGCTTTTTTTTTTTTTTTTTTTCACAAACAAATTTTAAATGGGAGATTTGAATTTATTCACCAAAATTTCAGTTTGAAAATGAAATATTTTTACTTTATTATATTAATACAATAGACTCCCTCAAATCTGCACAGCTTGGGATCAGAATTTGAGCGGATTTTTGGTCATTGCTTTCTTTGTTTATATTTTTTAAACAGTAATTTGAATGTAATAATGCAATCGAAATTATAATGAATGCTTACTTATAGTAAAATATTAAAATAATAAATTGAAATAATATAAATTAAGATAATTTAAAAAATAATTATATTATTAAAAGTAAACGTCAAGTAAATAATAATGCATAATTAAATATACATAATAAAGATTATAATACATTTTTCTTGAATTATTCAACCAAACTTGCCTCACAAAGGTACCCTACTAATGTATATCAAAATCATAAAATAAAAAAGTTTTACTTCAGGTTTAGCTAGACTTAATAACCAAAAAAGCTTGATTAATACATAAATATATTTGGTAAGAAGATTGCAATTACCAGTGATATCAGCAATTTCTAGAATTTTTCAGAAATAAATTTATACTATTTCCTCCATGAACAAGGAAGAGTTCAGTCACATTAACAAGAGTTACATATTAAAATACACATGGAATTATATAAAAATAAAAAAGTCTGTAATTTTGTCCCTACATCTGAACTGAAAGTTCTATTGTTTACATATTCGATGATGTGCAGATTTGAAGAAGTCTACTGTATCTAATAGTTAGTGCTAAAATCACACAGTACTCACAACTTTATTGTTTAATGGTTTTATAAATCAGAAAACAAAATTGCAAACCAACTACTTAACTTACAAACTGAAAACTTAAAATTTTAAAATTTCACTTCAGTTTTTGTTTCCTCTTACAAAATTTGAACATAATATTCAAAAAGGCATTTTCAAATTAAAGTGAATTTTCAAAACTAAAATTCTTTATGAAAATAATAAAAGTAAAAATAGTTTCTAAAAGAGTACACTTCTATAAGCATTCAATGTTTATCTTTAGAATCACACCTAATTTCATGATTACAATTTATGTCTTTAAAAAAAAAATCTCTTACAATGCATTAATTTTACAAAGACCCCCAACTATTGAAAAATCACTGCTTTGATGTATTACTTGATAAATAGCATGAATATGTGAATTTATTTAAAATATATATAATATTTGTTCTACTTATCTTTTAAAATATAGTAACAGGGGAAAATATTTAAACTGTTATACAGGATTTCTAAACTATTTTTTATAACATATAATAATAAATTAATTACTATATGTACTCACGTGTAAATAAAAACCAAAATTTTAAAGGAATGAAAATAATTCCATTTTATTATCAGTATTTCGGAATAGTTTTCATCAGGGCTGTCTGCCCAACTACCCGCCCAAAAAAACCTGGGTGGGCTTTTTAAAAAAAAAACCCCAAAAACCCACATAAAAGTGGGTTTTACTGGTTTATACGAGTTTTTTGCCGCACAGTATCATTTATTTTCAATTACTACTTATTTGTTATGATTCTGTTATACATGTAAGATAAAAATTTAGGTTTTCAGGCATCTTTGTATAAAAAGATAAAAATGATTTGAAGGAACCGCAAAACCCAAACCTCAGCAAATTAAAATTATCCAAAAGGAAAAATGACTATTTTTTATCATTCATTATCTATGTAAAAATGAAAATTTGTCCGTCTGTAATTCTATACAAATCATAAGTAAAATTGAAATATTAAATACAGCCACAACTGCAAAAATACATAATCCATTATGAACACATTTTCTATGTACTATTAAACAAATGAATTATAACCTATACACTATAGTCATTTTTCCTATGTAGTCATAAAAAATTAAAAATGCAAGTTCTTTGGATTATATTAATTTGGTGAGGGTTGGGTCTTGCAGTTCTTTCAAATCATTTTTAATTTTTATGCAAAGATGTCTGAAAATCTAAATTTAATTCAAATTTTATCTTACATATATAGTAGAATCATAACAAGTAAGTAATTAAACATAGTTGGCATTGTTAAAAGAAACGTGCAGCAAAAAACTACGAAAACCCGAAAGAAACCAAAAAAAACCCCCAATAAAACCCGAAAAACCCACACGGGTTGGGCTTAAAAAAAAAAAACTTTTTTTTTCAGCCCTATTTGATTGCAG
Source organism: Maratus speciosus (assembly GCA_963932465.1). Lineage (NCBI taxonomy): Eukaryota > Metazoa > Arthropoda > Arachnida > Araneae > Salticidae > Maratus > Maratus speciosus. The sequence goes on along the minus strand of OZ010794.1, from coordinate 69,727,010 downwards.
AATTCATATTAATCTTCCTTGATTAAAATTAAATTAAGACCAAGATTACTACTGTTATATCTATTATTAAATATTGTTATTCAAATGGATGGACATGTTATATCTCTCAAATTTTGGGGTTGACTAATGAGAGTATATACGGTAATAAATTATAAACAATGATTTTTTAAAAGAAATATTAAAATAAAATAAAATAAATTATCATTAATAATTAAAAATAATCAATAAAAATTAGGAAACTTAAAAAATAAAAAGTTATTTTCTATTCATATATATATATTTTTATTGTTCCAAATATTTCATTGTTGCAGTTTCACAGCCACTAAACATATTTTGACGTAAATGGCTTGGTGCATATTAACTGCATTGTTTTTGTAATTCATAAATAGTTGTAATAACAAAGATTATTTGGAGATTTATCACCTGCGGCTAGGTAGAACAAAAATGCCTTAGAATCAATTTATAATGAAGTTCTAAAAATATTAAAATGGCATATTGTCATTGGAAATACACAAGCATAATTTTAATCATTCTAGAATATCAAGAAAAGACTGAAAAATCAATTACAAAATTCTTTCTTTACATATAAAAACCAAGTTAAATAAAAGAGTGTAAAAATACAACATTGACTGCAATATAGAGACCCATGCAGTGTGTGTTAAATTCAATCTTACACCATTTTTGAGGGCATCTCCAGCACACAGCACAGAGGCAGAAGCCCCTCTGTCCCTATGGGCCCACACAAGCCAGGAAATATATGTATGATTGATTAAAAAACTGACATGTTTCAATATAATACAGTAGACTCCTTCAAATCCGCACAGCTTTGGACCAGATGTTGTGCGGATTTCTGGCCATTGCTTTGTTTACATTTTTTAAACAGTAATTTTAATGCAATCAAAATTATAATGAATGATTGTGATATTGTAAAATATTAAAATAATTAAGTAAAGTAATGAACTAAAAGGATAAAATGTAAGATAATTTAAAAACTGATTAAAATATTTAAAGCAAAGTTCAAGTAAATAATTAATAATGCATATTTGAATATGCACAAAAAAAAATGAGATCATTTTCCTTCAATTATTCAATTTGAGGGAGTCCACTGTATTAACAAACTTTATTTGTACACAAAAAGCATCTTATACACTTTTAATTCTTCAATACCAGTCAACAAATTTTTTCTCCTTATAAATATTACTTAATCACTAAAATTGGAGGTTGAAAAAATAGATGATTTTTAAAATGCAAGGTTTAGCATTATACAGAATCTTGAAATCTTGCCCAAGAAGAATTTAACAGGTAGAAACTGCTTATTCATAAAACTTAAATTGGTACTTTTCGGTTAGCCAGGTGCCAGTGTTATATATACATATTTATATACATACATATATGTAAATATATATATATACATATATTATATATATACACACATAAATATATGTATATATACGTATATTTAACACTGGTGCCCGCCTAACCGACAAGTACCCTTAAATTTTTGGGAAATTTGCATTTATTAATGGTTTCTTAATAGACATCAGAAAAATAATAGTGCTTTAACATAGCCATTATAAAATTCATGACAAGAATTCCATAGCATGTGTGATGTGCCAGAAAACTTGGAAAGTTAACTTGGGCGATAAATGCTTAGGATGTTGTTGTTGCAATCTTTTGGTGCTTGGTAAGATGATTTGGTAAATTTAAAAATAAAATATTACAAATATAAATATAATATTAATAAAATATAATTAAAATAAAAATTTGGTAAGAAGCTAAAACAGACAACTTTTGACAGTACAGATGTCATATTCGCCCCATATTGGCGCGATTTTTTTTCGGTTGCCAATTTGGCGAAAACATCAACAGCATAAACAACATAATCCGGGTTACCACATCAAGCAAAATAACGACACTTTGGCGCAGGTTAAGCACCTGTTGCCTATATGATATTGGCGACAGAAAAAAATCGCACCAATATGGGACGAATATGACATCTGTGCCCTTTTGACAACATTGCTTACTTTTTTGCCAGTCGCGCCAAGTGGCACAAGATAGGGAACTCTTCCCAAATGATTAAATTTCTGTATATGACTTAATTATGCAAATTAAACAAAATAAGGAGTTTAAAGATTTTTAACTGTATTGGTGGTAGGAAGAAGCATTATACAGAATCTTGAAATCTTACCCCCCCCCCCTCCCCACCAGATAATTTATCAGTAGAAATCTTTTTAAAAAATCTCAAATGATTAAACTTAAATAAGAGGAATCAGCTTTAACAATGTATCAAATTTTTATTTTTGGATGGAGTAAAAAATAAACCAATAAGTAAATAACAAAGTGAATATAAAAAGAATAAATAACCTTTGATTGTAATTGTTTGATGACTGATTTTGAGTCTTTTAACGATTTTTATATTTTGAAAATTATGTTCAAAGTAGCAAATATGACAAAAAAAAAATTCGATACTCTCCCTTCCCCTCCCCCTTATAAGGGAAGAAGAAAAAAAAAAATTCTCGCATTTTTAAATTAGGATATCTGAAATGTTTATTCCAAATTCTCATAAAAAGGACCTCAAGGTTATATAAATTGCTCACAACTTTAATTGTACTTGTGCCATTTAAGTAAGTAAATCGTTTCAGTTACGTACAATAAAAAAAAATCACGTTTTAATATAAATAATTACTTCAAGAATAAAGTAAACGGACAATTTAATTAATATATAAACAACGAAAAAGTGTTTTGGTGTTACTTACACGGTTAAATAATATACTGACTCAACCACTAGCAAAAGTTCATATGCATTTGTTTACAATCATTAGTGACGAAAATCTTTAAGCATAATATACATTCCGAGACAAGTACAAATATGATATGAACAGAAAATACACACTACACAAGAATATAGATAACTAATCAAGTAATAATACCAATGTGAACAAAAAACAATATTTCAAAAATAAGTTTGAATATATGAAATGAGTCTGATTATATGTATTCTATAAACAGACATTATATGAAATATAAAGAGCACTTACCCGTTTCACATAAAGATGTAACTTTCAGATTTCAAGAATTACGCACCTCATTTTTCCATACTACCATCAACATATAAATATTCTCGTTTTTTTCTATAAAATGGGACAACAAATCTGCAACAGCATACCAGAAAGACGGCGGCCATGTTGGGTCTTGTATCTGATTGGTTGGTTGGCTGGCACATCCTTGTGATCATTGCTTGCGTCGATGTCGACCGATGTTGCCCGATATTGGCCAATGTGAGTTTTTCTACATGGATTTACAGAACTTAAAATGTTATTATAATTGTTTCCTGTTTTCTACCTTCCCACAATCAGTGCAATTTGTGAATAAAAAATTAAAATATTCATGATTCCAGAAGTTTTAATGTTACAAATCCAACATCGGACAACATCGATCAATATTGGCCAATGTCGGTAAACATGACCGGTCTTTGCCGATGTACACCAAGATTGGCCAATATTGCTGTGCTACCTGGGAAGTTTCATTTTTTAAAGGAGTTTGATAAAGGAACACCAGGTAATACTCTTTGTAGGAATTATGAACTTGGTAAATCCACCGTATATGATTTAATCGTATATGATATCTGAATATGAAATTATGGGGCTTAATAGAATTAGAAAAAGTAATTTCTAACAGCAACAAACCTTGACAGAAATGTTCAAAAAAAATTATTTTAAAATGAAACACTGTTGGGGTGCTTTCTAATTCCGATTTATTTAATAATTTATTTTTCTTTTTACCTTTGTATTTAATTGTCAACACTTGAGTTTACTTCATGAGTTAGATACCGTTTATATAAACTGTTCAGAGATCGTAACAGCAAACGATCATCAGCGAACGTAAATACCGCGATCGTCGTTTTGTGGTGGTCATAATTATACTTGTCACAATAAAAGAAAGTATTCTAATTCAATAAATCATTTTCATTTATATCCATCCGCTGTGACGGCTTTTTTATGTATTTTTTTATTGAGTATTTTTTAGAAACTCAACAGTATGTGTTTCTTATTTCTAAGTGTGGCTTTAATTTAGAATTTAAATTGTTATTTCTCAGTCTCTAAAATTCGGAAATTTCGAAAATACGGAATTGCGGAGTCCCGAGCGATTCCGGATTTTAGAAGTTCTACCTGTATTATAATTCAATAAATCGTTTTTATTTATCTCCATCCGCTGTAACGGCTTTCTTATGTATTTTTGTTTTTTATAGAGTAATTTTTAGAAACTCTACAGTATGTGTTTCTTATTTCTAAGTGTGGCTTTAATTTAGAATTTAAATTTGTATTTCTCGGTCTCTAAAATCCGGAATTGCGGAGTCCCGAGCGATTCCGGATTTTAGAAGCTCTATTTGTACTAAAAAAGAAAAATCTTTACTAAATGAACTAAACGTTACATCGAAGTTGCACTAAATTATTTTAAAAGTATCTAGCAAAGTACAACTATGGATGTAAATATCCATATACGGTATTTCACTGTCTTTCCAGACAATTCTGAGCAATCATATGCATATATTTAATTAAAACATCGCAATGCTTGGATATCCACTATGTATTGATACTGTAGTATCACAAGTTCCTCTCTTTTTTGCTACTCTTATGAATGTTGCCACCGAGCCGCTGTAGAATCAAGAACTAATTGGAGAATAACACTGAGTGCTCATTCTAGTTATTTTACTATATCTATGGATCTAACAGATTATTAGCACAATGTTAACAAGTTGTTTTCATTAGTATTTCTTCACAAAAACTGCCCCATTGAAGAAAACTAATGAACAAAAATGCAGTTATTTTGGTTTTTACTGATTTCTTTTTGTGATAAGAAACGTGTTACAGCCCAGATAGCATTTTTTGCTTTTTAAAGCCTTTTTACAACCATGCTACGTAAATGTTTGAATGCTTTTTAAAGGCTTCGCATGAAAAGTTTGTAAATGTTTTGTAAAGCATTGAAAAAGGTTGCTAGTTGACGCTATCTGAGGGAGTTTGTAAGTGTTTCATGATAAGCATGTGAAAAGGAAGAAACGAAAGGGTAGTTAGAGGAGTTACAATCAAAGATTGATGAAAGGCTTTTATTACAAGCGTGTATAAAAAAAATGAAAATGAGGTTTTTATAAATCATAAAATCTTATTTGATAGAAAAATGAGATAAATAACTCAACTTAGAATTTTTCTGAGCTGAGCATATTTTTTTGTTGTTGTTTGTTTGTTCCTGTGGAAAATTAAATTTTAGTCAAAAATTATCTATACATTGAAAAAAAACTGGTTTTTATTAATCCACATGTTTATCAAATTGCTTATTTTAATTAATATGTTCATTTTTTACCTTGAAAGAAATTCTTACATCCCTGTCCTTTACCATGTATGTATAAAATATATGTTTAATTTTTATCAATTCGCTACATTATTAGATCCTATTTTAATAATAAAAAAAGCTTAATAATGTTAAGAGGATACTTCACTCGCACAGAAACACCTGATTGCTAATGTTAATCCGCTGAAAGATTTTTTTTTTAATATCTCGCTTGCTTTTTTTTTTTTTTTTTATGCATTGCATACCTGCAGTTTTATACAAAGGCCATTTTTCGACTTTGTTTTACAAGGTTTTTTTGCTTATTAGGATATATTCAGAACTGCTTTCAAAAGCGAAAATACTCTAGTGAAAAAAAAAAAAAAAAAAAACACATTGCAAACAAAACTGAAAACTTAAAAAAAAAAAAAAAAAAAAAGGTGTTTGTACAGATTGACAAGTAACAAATAATAAAATTTACAATATTGAAATGCAAACGAGATATTTAGAAAAATTCTCCCATAGGATTAACATTAGCATGCAAGTGTCTACGCATGAGGGATGTGTAATCCCATTAAAAAAAATTTCTTAAGGAAAAACACTTTCATTTGAATAAAAACCATTCCAAGTAAAATTTTAATTAATTATCAGCAGTGAAATTATTGAAGATTAAATACGTGAAATTTTTTACATTGCTAACTCGGCACAAATCAACAGTGCATTGGAGCACTATTTCAAAGATCAGAGTTCAACATTTTTCACTCTGTTTATTTACGCTTAGTTAGCAACTTGAAAAATTTCACGTATTTAATATTAAAAAATCATTCTTATACACATAGGCATAGAGTCTTGAAAATTATTGATAACTTAAAATTAAAAAAAGCAAAGGGATTTTTTTTTTTTTTTTTGTCATTTATCCTTTAACAAAAGAAAAAGGAGAAATTCAATAAAATAAAAAAACTAAAAGCTTTTTTATATTAGAGGGTAAGAAAAAGTATTTAAAATGTTACAGGGACTTGAGAACATACAACTCTATGTCTATGCTTATACATAGTAAATTTAATTATACTTTCAGTTACTTACCTTTTGAATCCAGTTCACTATTCAGGATCAGATAATTTTTTATTGTATACATATATAATGAAATCTTGTGTTTACCTACAATAAATAGCACATCAAATATGTGGAATTCCAATATAGTGTACATTTAATGACTTTAGAAGATTGTATATTTTTTATATTACTACTTCATTAATTTTTTAATTCTTTCATTTATTAAACTTATTTCTTAGAATTTTCAATTATTATTTAGAGAATATTGTCAGATTTATAAAATAAATCCTCCATAGGATTCTGATTGATGACCACAGGAATATATTTAGTCTTTTCTCTGAAAATAGTTTAATGATGCAACATACAAAAGAATTTTTTTACAAATTCATTGATCTTTCCAGCATTTTTACATAAATAGAGTAATTTCTTGCTTGTTTAACAATGTAAATTACATATTACAATAAGACAAATTTTTAAAATGATCTGCCTTCCTCCCTTCTCCAATGTTTTTCTTTTACCAGAGAAATATTATCCTATGTACAACAGAGCAAATACTAAACTAACATTATTTTTTTTTAGTTTTTTAAAGTATAATTTAACTCACTTAAATTGTTCTTTTTCTGATTGTAATTATTTTTAATAACTTAAGACTGAAGCAATGAAAAATATTTCTCAGTATCAAGGAAATAGTCTTGAAAACAAATGAAACATCATTCAGTTTATAAAATTCTATTTATTTACATATAAAGAATTAATATAGTAATTTATTTACATATAAAGAATTGATATAATTAACAGGTACTTCATTAAAATTTTTTTCTTGATTCATTCTTTTCTCTCTAGAAAAAAATAAAAAATAAAATTATAAACACAAAAATCACATACGTATAGTAAAAGTAAATAAAGTACAGTGTGACCTCGAAAATCCAGCATCAAAGTCATCTCGCCGCTTTTTTTTTTTTTTTACACTTCCACCTTATAGGAGAAAGAATAATAATAAATCGTTAAACAATTAAAAATTTCGAGATTGAAAGCAATGGATTGGCTGACTGTGAGATCGCAGATGCTATGCTAAATTGAATCCCTTCTGAGTACAGAAGAAAAGGTATCAGTGGAAAAATGCTTAAATTTGACTGGAAAACTAACATCTGCTTTAGATAAATAAGACTATATTTTCAATATTCTACATTTGTGTAAAATTAAAACTTGTTAAAAAGCTGTTCAAATAATTGAAGCAAATAAAATTGACATCGATGTTTAGGAAATTACACGAGAAGAAATGATATATACTAGATTTTTTTTTTGTAACACAGAAAATATGAATAGAAACTTTTAATTTTAATATTTTTTAAAATATTTAATTTTCTATTTTTCTCACATAACTATTACTTAGGTATGAATTAAATTACGAATAACGGCACCATTAAGACTATTAAAAGTATTTTTGAAGTCAGAAATTCGGCATCGTCATGGTCCTGACAATGCCGGATTTTCGAGGTTATACTGTACACAATAGAGAGTAGAGAGTGACCCAGACAGAATCTTCATCTGTGATTGTTACTCATAAAATGAACGTTTTGATTTTGTGATACAAAAAAAAAAAAAAAAAATCCCTACATAATGAAAAGCACAAATAACCATAATAAATCTAGCCTTTATGTGTTTAAAGGTTTCATAAAAGAGCATTTTCTTATATCTTCAGATGATGGGGGAAAAAATAAAAAGATTATATTCTATCAGCAGCGGGAGTACTGAAGAGTGTATAGTGTACACTAAAGAGTAAACACTATAGCTACAAACAGGATGGTTCAGTGATATATATAAATGGATACATATCCGATTTTTATTTTCAAAATATCATGAAGTTTGATATTTATTTTCAAAATATTGTGTATATTTTCAGTCGAGCAAGAGTAAATGGATTTTTCGACTTTGTCGTTCTGTAGATAAAGAACTTTTGCTCTGGCAATATGACAATTTCAGCCCCCCCCCCCCCCCCCAAAAAAAAAAAAAACCCAGTAAAGTACCAATTATATGTCTTTCAGGAAACCTTTCTAAAACGATGCATAACTGAGAAAGGTGTATAATCGAAATTTTAGTCGGCTAAGGTGCAAAATCTTTGACTGTAGAAATACAATGCTGAAATCGCACAAATTGAATTTTGATACCATTTTTGATTGTTTTAAATACATTATATATTGAAAAAAAGTTAGCCCTTTGCACTCGAGGACTCCGGAGCGGAGCCATTTAAAATTTGTCTTCAAACTTGAGGGCTCCACTACGGAGGCAATAAAAATAATTTTGTGATATCTGTCTAGAAAAGCCAAGATTACATATTGGCAATTGCTTCAAGAGGTATCACACTTTACGATTACAAAATGTAATAATTTTATAATTTTTAGTTTTTTTCTTTTATATATCATAAATTTGTATTCGTATTCATAAAGAATTTAAAAAATAATAAGATATAACTAAAATCACTTTGAGTTGCTGGTAATACAAATGAAAAAAACCTTTGGGTGCAAAGGGTTAAAATATTAAAAAAAATAATTAAATAATTTCTAAAATTGAAAAATAAAAGTTAGAATTATCAAACCTTTCATATCAGTTGCATACCTTGTTAATTAAACTAATTTTTAATCATCGTTTGACAAGCCGATTTACTTTAAAGACTTAAGCAAAGCATTATTTCAAGAATCAGAAGTAAATTTGCTTCATATACTTTTTATGCTTTCTGTATATTAGTAAAATATAGTAGTATAGGCTTGTTTATGCGTAGATGTAATAGTTTTTCGATTTATTGAACATCATACTGTAAACTAGACTAAAAGTAGAACTTTTGTTTATACAAGAAGTTTAACATAAAAGAAGGTAGAGGGAGGAATGGGACATGTTTAATTCTTTCTTTTTAATAAGATGAATGTAAACTGCTAACATGCAAATATTTTTAGAAGGTAATATATTAATTATAACATTATAAATATATTCATTTACTTCAAAACATAAATAAATTGAACTGATGATTTTTTTAATGCTATCTCTGATTGACAATCCTGAATTTTCCTTCCAGTGATGAAGTTACTGAAATTTGATATTGTAGCACAGACATCAACCTACAATCTTTGTTAGACTGTATATATAGCCAACAATAGACTATTTGCCCCTTATCATACATTGTTTTATAGCTGTCCCATACCTCCCTGTTAGTGGGAAGGTATGAAACACATTTTGAAATTTATAATTTCTTTATAAAATTGTTTCTGCAAATTATGTTTCTATATTGTTCAAGGACATTAGAGAGTGTTTCATTTTGTATTCTATATATCAAAATTTTGTTTATGTGTCAAAGTTGATTTTCTTATTTTTGTAAAAAGCATCACATTCCTCCCCACTCTCCCCTCAAGGTCAAGTAAATAATAATTAATGTATAATTAAATATGCATAATAAAGATGAGATACATTTTCCAGGAATTATTCAATGGAACTTTCCTCATAAAGGTATCATATTAATTCACATCAAAGTCATAAAGTAAGGAAGTTTTATTTCAGGTTTAGCCAGTCTTAATAATAATAAAAGCTTGATTAATACATAAATATATTTGATAAAAAGATTGTGATTACCAATTATCAGCAATATCTTGATTTTTTTCAGAAATAAATTTATACTTTCTTCACGAAAAAACAATGAGTTGTCATATATCGAGAATTATATACAGTAGACTCCCTCAAATCCGCACAGCTTGGGACCAGTGGTTGTGCGGAATTTAGAATTTTGCACATTTCTGATCATTACTTTGTTTACATTTTTTAAACAGTAATTTGAATGTAATAATGCATTCAAAATTATACATAATGCTTGCAATATGGTAAAATATTAAAATAATTAAGTAAAGTAATAAACTACAATGATAAAAAGTAAGATAATTTTGAAAATGATTAAAATATTGAAAGTAAAGGTCAAGTAAATGATCAATAATGTATAATTAAATATGCATAATAAAGGTAAGATACATTTTCCTTGAATTATTCAATGAAATTTTACTCATAAAGGTAACCTATTGATTCAAATCAAAATCATAAAGTAAAAAAGTTTTAATTAAAATCTTAAAGTAAAAAGTTTTCAAAAAAATGGGTTGCTCATGGAGGGAGTTCAAATGGGATGGTCTCTGAATGGAGGTAAAATTAGTATTGAGCCTATGGGAATAAATTTCGTTCCATGAAAAAATGATCGGTCAAGGAGGTGGTCGCACAGGGAGGTTTCACTATATATATGTGTGTGTGTGTAAATATATGTATATATTTAACACTGGCGTACAGTTACAGAAAAATACAAACTTTCATAGGAAAAAGAAAACATTATTCGTACCAATGAGCATGAACTCACAAAAACAAATTTTGTTAAAATATATAATAACCAACCTGTTAAATTAGAACAACTGTCTGTTCCTCTTCTTGCTGGGCAATTTTAGATTTTGTACCCTCTGTTAGGACTTTGTTCCGACATCATCTGTAATTTTCTCAACATGCTAGCAACCATGACTTCAGCATCTTTACCAGATGATGTCATTAGTTCTTGAAACTAAAAAATAAAACATAAAATAATAACAATGAAGAAAAAACTTTTAAACCCTTCATGACAAGCCTCCCTTGTACCACTATTTTCAAATAGTGACTTTTTCCTTATTTAATAAATTTATATTAAATAAGGTAAAAATGGTACTTTTTAGTTAGCCGGTCGCCAGTGTTATGTATACAAGTATATATACATATATATGTATGTATATCTAACACTGGCGCCCGGCTAACCGAAAAGTACCGTAAAAATTACCATTCCGATATAGTAATAGTTACAAGGACTGTGTACGCACTTTATATCACACATATGTTGTCACGAAGGGCTTAACATTACAATACATTTTGTAATGTATTTTTGTACCAATTTATATTTATTATTTATTATCAACTACACCGGTAGCAGAAAGTTAGAGATGGGAGTCGCAGATTTTCTTTTTTCGTTTGCAGGTTATTTTTCTATTGAACCCTTATTTCGCTTTATATTATGTTTGGCTCTTTCTTACTTAATACAAAAACTTAAGATTATTATTAGTAAAATTAATAAAATGCATAATAACATTTTTAAAAAAAGGTGATCGTTTGATTAACACTTCGATTGTAAAACTTGCAACCTGTCAAACCTGTTTTACCTGCAGATTATTTTCTGCCTCTGAAGTATCTGTTGCAAACACTTGGAGGATTTTCTGCTATTGGGTCAACTACTAAAAGTACACTTATTAAAAGTATGTACTAACTTTATTTGGTGAAATTGGTTGTCGGGATAATCAGGTAGTACCAAAAGAAGTAGTAGTATGAATTTCCTGCCCTGTCAGTTTTCACACTGATCACACTGCCAGTACAGATAAAATTATGGGGGGAAGGGACAAGAAGGGTAAGGTAATTTCATATTTATTAATTAAACAACAATAATAATAAACCAAGTTTTAATTTGTATGAATTTACAAAACATTTAATTTTTAAATAATTCTTATTTTGATTTCATTTTTTCCAATTTACTATTAATAACTAAAAGTATTGATGGGCAATTTTAAAATTAACAAGCTAACTGATAAGCATTTAAGGCTCATGATTTTATAGGCTGTGCTTAATATAACGGTATCACTTCAGGGAGGTGGAGTTTGGCACTTGATATCTTAAGATATCTCTAGGGTGAGGGAGAAAATTCATTTTCGATATTGTTACCATTTTTGATCCAACCAAAATATTCATTTTTCTATTTGTAACTGTTACTTTACATCAAAATATTCAGTTATCTATTTTTATGAAAATACTAAGTTATTATTAAAATCATTAAATGATTATATATACAATTATTTCATTCTGAAATGTGGAATACCTCAACGTTTGGCTTTCCTATTTTTTTTTTTATATAGGGTAGATGTGCCAGTAATGGGCACCCTTCCAGTAATGGACACCCCTTGATGTTTTTGGTTCATAAAAAAATAACTAATAAATATTTAGCTTTAATTATTTTTTTTTATAATTCCCCCTTGTATGTTTTATAAAACTGGGTTATTGTTGACACTTTTAATCAAACCAATCAGGAAGCAGAAAATAATGTTTCAAAGTTTCGCTGTTTTTCTGTGAAAATCTTAATGAAGAGGCTAAGAGTTGGCTTCGTTTAATCAATTTATATATTATTTATTTTCTTGCAAAATTTAAATGTTTTTGTTTGAGTAGCAATAGAAAACTTTGAATTTTATATACCAATGGCCATTTACAAAATTTCATTTATTTTTAAGATTTTAAGAGGGGTGTCCATTACTGGGATGGTTAATTAGTCATTTTCCAGTAATGGACACCCCATGTAGACATTGCTAAAAATGCAATTTTAGTAATGTTTATAGTGCATAAAACACTTTGGTTTAACTGCAAACCTAAATAATCAAATTTAATTTTTAAATTATACTTACCAAAATGTAATAACACCAAAACTTTTATAAATAGCTGCTTTTAAGTTATTTTATGAGATTTTATGAAATTTCAATATTTTATTTTATTTATTATTATTATTTTTTTTTTATGTAGTACATATACCTTGCATATTTTGTAATCCGGCAATCAAACCAGCCAGGAAGCAAAAAATATTGTTTAAGAGCACAGTCAAAGAGGGGCTCATACGGCTTAATCCCTTTCCGTTTAAATAAAAACAATTAAGTTACAGAAGCTATTAAAAATCTATTTTCTGTCTTAAATGTTTCCTTATTTTAAAAAAAAATGTAATACTATTAATGAAAGTTGCAGGTAATATTCATGAAACTATAGTAAATCTGCAGATCATTGGCCTCAAACATCAGTACTACAGTTTTATTTTGAAATTATTTTATTTAGTATTTAAAATATTCAACTCACAATATCATTTCTTTCATATTTGTAATATTAATTATTATAAATGATATATCAAGTAGAGTCTGGAAGATTGTTAAAAATAGTGACACAAAACTAAACATTTAAAAATAGTGGCACAAAACTAAACATTAATATTCCAAAACTTTTTTTTAATTACCCTTTAAATCCATCACTGTTACAATAATTTGATAGCTGTAATTGCCTGATATTTAGTATTTTAATCTATGCATCTAAAATAATTAAAACATCGATCATCTGATAATTTCAATTATTGATACAAACAATAAATGATTATCACAAATACTTTATTAATTACTGGTATCCTAAATGTTAAATTTATTTGAAAATAACTATTTTGTTTCATTAGTATGTATTCATTAAATTCTGGTTCTAAATAGTCATAAAAACAATTATATTTATTACTTTTTATGGGGTGTCCATTACTGGAACAGAGGGTGTCCACTACTGGGCCAGAGGGTGTCCATTACTGGGCTTTTGGGTGTTTTGATATATTTCTGTTATTTAAAATTAAATTTCTATTCATATTGGGAAATGAGGCTATAAGAATGGTTAAATATTGTCGATAGATTAATATAATATTGAAAAAACTGGAATATAATAATTTTAACTATTAATAAAAAAATAAATTTTAAAGAAATTCCTTAAGGGTGTCCATTACTGGCACATCTACCCTATATTTGCATATAATCTGCTGTTGGAGAAACCAGATAGTACGTTTGAAGTGATACTTGTGCTTATTAGTAAAATAAAGAGGAAGAATGTTGTCTATCTGTTTTGTTGATAAGAGCGGCAAGAAACAATATATCTGTTGAATACATTATGTAACAAAGAGCTATTTTTAAATACTTTTAAAAAATTTTATTGATATAAACTTATTTTATATTTAATATAGTGATATTTTACATACTCTTTCTTCTTTATTAGAAAATTTTATAAATAACAGATATATAACAATATGTTTACATATAACTGAAAATATGTAAAAATAAAATGAAAGGAAAAAAAAAAGAACTTTGAGACACTGATAACAATATGATTAGTGATGGAAGGGTGGGACATAATCCAGGAATGATAATGTAAGATATTGTAAAGGCCGGAAAGATTACAAAATTACTATAAAGTTGGTAACATTATATATGTACAGCCTCTTAATATTAAAAGCTTTGCCGATTCTCAATCAGCTGGCAAAATGACATACGAAAATTAATTTCTACTGTAAATATATGTTTATTTTTAATAAATAATTGTTTTATTCTTCACTACACATAGCAAATTTATTTTTTGAGATGTATACATGCACATGATTTAGTGGGGGTTTTTTGCAGAAAAACTTTTAAATAATTACTTGTGTTTGAAGATAGTTTTTAAATTTTACATATAGCAGCTACTATAAATATAGGAATAGCGAAAAGGGTGTTTGTGCAATAAGGATAAGATATTCTCAAATAAATTTAATGAAGGACATTAAAATTATACAATTATTGGCACAGATGTCATATTCGCATATAATTGAAAAAAAAAAAAAGATTTCTGTTTGGATGTTATTTTAAAATTACAACAGAAAATCATCTGTAAATATATATATAGACGCTAAAAGGGATAACAAACAATATACCTACATTTTGATAAATACATTTAAATGAAATGATCTACGTGTTTTATACGCTATGCATGCATATATATTTCCAAATGAATGTAATTTGTTGAAGGTCAAAGTCTGTTTTGATTTGTAAATCAGTCCACAGCAAGGGGGTGGTGGTGATTTTAAAACTTTAAGTATACATTCCTTATTTTTTGAAGACTTTAAGAAAAAAAGATAAAATTTATTTTTACAAGTTTAAAATAATTAAACATAAAAACAAAATTGTGTTTAAGACTTATGTGTTTTTAATTATAAAAACACTAGTTAGCCTCGATCATAATTAAAAATGTTTTATTATAATAAAATATGTTCCTAAACACTTACTCCTACAAAAAACTCCTTACACTTTCTCGATTTCGTATTTTATGGTTCATTTACATTACCATTACGTCAATCCTATGTGTTAAAAGTATATATAACGGAACTGCAGTTATGTTATCAAAATACATTTGAAAATTCGCGATGGTTACGAAACGTGAAACGATACGTTATAACATGTTTTAAGTAAATCATGTTTATAGAAGTTAGTTTAATTTAAAGATGTAGCATGCTGTATAACATAATTAAACAAAATAGCGTTGAATCAAATATCATCTTTTCCTCATGGGTAACTTACACAGAAATCTTAAATATAAGACAGTACAGAAGAAAAAAAGACTACAGTAAGAACGATTTAAACAATAATGATATATACTAATAAGTAAAAGTAATGGCAAACTTACCGCATTTTCTGTAAATGTTAGAAACTTGACACAACGAAAGCTTTCAAAACAGACGCCATTGGGAGGCCGCCATCTACGCTGGCCGTGAAAAGAAATAAGTTGCGCATGCGCAAAAATCGTACGGATCATAATGATTTCCGAACATGGGTTGGCTACACGATTATCACGAAAAACTTTGCAGGATAGTTAGAAAGTAAAGCAAAAACGACCCTTTTCGGAAACCTTACATGCTATCTGGGAGTTTAAAATCTTTCTAATTATATCTGTAATAGAAAAAAAATCACTATATATAAAATCAAATACATATTGATGGGATGAATCTGAGTAAAATGGAGGCTCCTTATCAAAATTCCATTTAGGAGTTTGTTATTGTTTTGTAAAATTTCATTCCATAGAAGCAAATTCTCACCCCCTCACTTTTTTTTGTCTGTCAGTGTTTGAATTGAGAAATGGAGGTGCGAGGAGCAGTTATATTGTAGTTTGATTATTGTAACTACAATTTTCAATATATATTGAATCTTGTTTAAAAAACAATTTAAATATTTATTTTTTTTTTGTGATGATACTTCCTAATTAGTTTGAATGATTATTTATTCTCATGCAGAGCTCCCAAATGGTCCGCCAACTGAATACCAATAAATTTTAACAGAAAATTTTATGGTAGGTTTGCGCTAGAATTAACTTTCAAAGGTGATTTCGGGACGGTTTGTAAGAAAAATCTAAAAGGAAAATTTTTCTAAAAAAATATTGGTATTCAGTTTGCGGACCATTTTGGAGCACTGCTCATGCCTATTTTCTCAATTAATGTAATTTCCAGAATAAACGCCATATCAAGTTGCCTTAAAAAAATAATAGTAATATTGTAATAATCTATAGTAGAAGTTTACAATATCATTTCTCGAACCCCTCTCCCCCAAATGATATTGATACTGTCCATTTTTATTTTATCATTATTATTATTTTTAATTTTTTGTTTTTCTTTTTATATGTTTGCAGTGATATACATATAGGATTATATATTTATTATTCGCATACTTTACTTATTGAAATGAAGAGAAAAGTTAATAAAATATCACTATAATATATGAAATAACTTTATATCAAATAACTTTCAGAAATACTACTTAAAAGTATTAATAGCTTTTTCTTACATAATGGCTTCAACAGTAATGTGGACTTGCATTTGCCCCTTACACGGAGGTGAGCAGTACTTCTTATAAACAAAAAAGGTGGACAATATGATTCCTTATTTTTTGCTAGTAAACAGAACAAGTATAATTTCGAACCTGGTTTCTCTTACAAAGAATAATAGATGTGGTAGAAGAATAGGAATGGGAAATTCCATGCTTTGTAATGAAATGATTTTATAATCTTTTAATAATTTTAATGATAACTTTGTATTAACATAAAAATAAAAAACAGACTAAAAAAAATAATAACAGACTATACTGACGTAAAAAAAATACCGAAAAAAGAAAATTTTGGTTGGATCAAAAATAATAATGAAATCATAAGAAAAATCCCATGTCCCTCTAGATATGATATCATGTGCCTGACACCCCCTCCCCCATAAAGTGGTAACATTATATATGTATAGCCCCTATCTCATAAACACCAAAGAAAAATGTAGGTGGAAGAGGATAAATATTTATATATACACATACAAATCTGTATCTATACTCAAGTTAAGTCATACCTAAGAAAATATAATGTGTGAATTTTGTACTGTTTAAATAAATGAAAATTGTAAAACCGGCTATTTAATTGACAGTTAAAATTTAGTGCAATTTATTAAACAGTGTGTTGTTGATTATTTTTCTTTCTTTTTTTTTTAGATTCAAAGGTTGATAAAATTTTCTTGCTGAAGTTCAATATGTCATTTCCTTGGATGAAAATGGCAACAATCTCTTCATACTGATACTTCAAAGAAGTTTGTGTTATCATCCGAAACAAAACAATTTCACTTAAGAAAATGTCATTGATTACAGAAGAAAATTCTGCTGTTAGTGAACAACACTTTGTTCCACAAAATGGTGATAAACAAAAACATTCCTCCACTGATAAAGAAGAAAAACCTTTTATTTGTGAAGCATGTTCCAAAACATTTTCTATGAATAGTCATCTAAGAACACACCTCTTGACTCACACTGGAGAGAAACCTTTTGTTTGTGAAATATGTTTCAAAGGATTTTCTCAGGATGGTATTCTAAGAAGACATGTAAGAAGCATTCATACAGGTGAAACACCTTTTGTTTGTGAAATATGTTCCAAAGTATTCTCCAAGAATGGTAATCTAAGAAGCCATCTCTTGACTCATACAGGAGAAAAACCTTTTGCTTGTGAAGTATGCTTCAAAACGTTTTCTAGGAAAAGTAATCTAAAAACACATCTTTTCACTCATACAAGAGAAAAAACTTTTATTTGTGGTGCATGTTCTGAAGGATTTTCTGATAATAGTAATCTAAGAACACATCTCTTGACTCATACAGGAGAAAAACCTTTTGTTTGTGAAATATGTGCCGAAGTATTTTCTCACAATAGTGATCTTAGAAGACATCTATTGACACATACAGGTGAAAAACCCTTTATTTGTGAAATATGTTCTAAAGGATTTTTTCATAAGAGTCATCTAAGAAGCCATCTTTTGTGTCATACTGGAGAGAAACCCTTTGTTTGTGAAATATGTTCTAAAGGATTTTCTGTTAAGAGTAATCTAAGAAGACATCTTTTGACTCATACTGGAGAAAAACCATTTGTTTGTGAAACATGTTCCAGAGGATTTTCTCAGATTAGTAATCTAAGAAAGCATTATTTGTCTCATGCCAAATAGACACCTCTTGAAAATATCTTATATTTTTATTGTCAAAATTGAGTATGAATTCTGTATATGTCGTTGCATTTACTATTATCACATCTCTTATGTTTTTGCATTTAGTAATAAAATAAAAAAATGTACACATTTTATCTAAATCTTAAAAAATTCTTCCGCAATATAGCATCATTTTGATAATAAGCAAATAACTCTGGACATATTTATTAGATTTCAGTAAACCTTTATTATCTAAAGCCTTTTTAGTAGTTGCTTGATTTTTTTTTTATTTCACTATTAAGTGATTTTGTCCAAAAATAAGAAATTAATCTTACCTGAATGGATCAATTGTACTTCGATATTTTATGCGATAGGAAAGGCTTTATTGAAGTAAAAATTTTGAAAAAATATGAGAAGTGTGCTAAAAATATATTTGTGTGCAAAAAAGACTTACTCATTTGTTAAGTATTCTTCTTAAAAGAATTCCCAAGGATTTAAATGAAACATATCTCATTATCATGTGCTCTTTGCACCCATCATGAGCTAAGTATTTTTTTTTTAATATGTAAATAGTTAATTCAATATTTATTTTGCATGTTTACTCGATTCATAAGTAAAGTTTATAGCCTAACTAACAGTGCACTTTGTTTCGGAGACCGTTTTTTGCTTCCTATTTGTCCCCTATATCATTGAATTCAGAAATTTTTATGGCATGGCAATATTGTCACCTATCATGATTTAGAACAAATCTTGTGTGTTTGCAAATTTAATTTACAAATGTTCTAATGATTTTGATTAAATTTTATAACCTGCGATTTTGAGGCATGAGAAGACCATTGGACTAGCTCACATGTTCGAGGAAATTTGATGGGTGAGTCATTTTGGTGTCACTGTGGGTCATTGCATTTCAAGTGGAAAATGGCTGTAATGATTTTGACTAAATTTTGTATTCTACCATTTTCAGGTACGAGAAGACCATTGGGCTAGAGTACATGTTCGAGAAAAGTGGATAATTCTACGGGTTCAATGCATTTTAATAGGAACGAAGGTTCAAACAGTTATTAAGTTGTTTAAAAATTGGCAGTAAATAAAATTGCAAAGCTGGCAACATTTCACCAGATTTGACAGGAAAATCGAATTTCAAGATTACCTATGCCAAAACGTGTTTTTTTGGCGTCAAAAGAAACACTGCCACTTAATTTGGCACTGATATATAATTCGAGTTTTAAAACTCACCTTATCCAAAATTCGACGAATCGTGTTTTCACTATCAATCTATTCTGTTGGTAAACCTGCACCGCACAAAACACTACAATCTGAAGTTTTATCTTGTATTTCTGGCATTATAGAATTTTGGGTTACAATGTAAACCAGTCGATGCAGTTAAACGTTTATTGCAAATTCTCAAAATTTGATTTTCCGAATAAGGGGATTTTTGAAACTCACATCCTCTTTTGTTAACCTGCCGGGAATGTATTGTTTTATCGAGTTGAACTCAAGTCTACTTTTGACTGAGCTACACTCAGGCTTTTCTGCTGTTGTGTTATAATACGAGCACATGTTTGTGTATGTGTTTGCGAATTTTATCTAAAAACTACATTTTGTATCCTACCTTTTTGGAGTACGAGAAGACCCGAATGTTCGAGAAAATTTGATGAATAGGTCATTCAGGCATCACTTCAAGTCAGAGGGAATGAAGGTTGAAGTAGTTATTAAGTTGTTGAATATTTTTTTAAAAGCTGCTTATTACGAAATTGTACTGAACAGCCATAAGCATACCGCAACGAAAAGAGGGGGAGGGATGACTTTGCTTTTATGCTTTAATGAACTGAAAGTAAAATTTGCAGTAAGGAGTTGAACTTATTCATTCTTCATCCTCTCCAAACGTAATTTTTTGTGTGTTTTTACATATCTTTGTGCATAATACATTTTTTCAGCTGTTGGTTTTTTTTGTAATGTTACAGGTTTTTAAAAATGAATGGTGTTATATACGAATGTTAAATTTTCCTATCTTAAAATTTTAGAATGGCAACATTCTTCCATTTGTATAATTTGGCGAAATGGGTCGGCGGGATAATCAAGTAGTACCGAAAAATGTGTCACTAAGGTTACACATTTTTTTTGCTTTTCGAGGTAATTCCTCGTAAAGTAAAATCAGAGTTTCCATTGAAGGGTGTTCTCAAATCTAAGGAGCTACTTTCTGACACATTTCTGAATTCGTTTTTGTTTGAAAACGCACGAAATGGACAGGTGTTCTCATTCACACACTATATCATCGCATGGCATTTTCTATTTTTGGGTGAAGGATATTTCTGAAAATACTGTCAAAGTTATCTTTGTGAACTAAATTTCCGATGTGGGAACGTCAGAGAAAAACTTGTCATCATGTGACAAGAATCACTTATAACCCGATAAGTAATTTATTGATCAAAAAATGAAAACACTATTCAATCGATTCAAATAGTCTTTTTTTACATAAAGATACTTTCACTTCATAAAAAAACCTCTGCAATCAAAATTGATAGAATAAAAAATGGCCTTTGTAGAGATCGACCGCAGTTATCCAATGTAAAAAATTAAAAAGTATGGAAATGTAAATGAGATATTAAAACAGTTCTCCCGTAGCATTAACATTACGAGCCAGTGGTCCCTTAATAAAGCATAATTATGTAGCTTTCTCCGTCATTTCTAGGAATTTCAAAGACTGCGTTAATGACTTTTTAAAACTTTGTCATCATGATACACCTATAAATGTTCTGAGTCTAGTTTGAAGTAAATTCTTTTATCCCGTAACTTATTCCAGTTGCGGTTTCATGTGTCAACTTTGACTATACACTTTGACTATTGTTAACTGTTTTATAACAATGTCTTCATTTAATTTTTCAGACACCGTTTAAGCTCTCTTCCCATGAACGAATTCCGTTCCAATCTTCAGAATAAGTTTCTATCTTGATCAATTTTATGTTTTTTTAGGTAGCTTTCTTTACAAAAAAGCTACCTATTGCAGCCGTTCGGAGGAAAGCGATTTCAAAAAATTTTGGTATATTTTCATCGATCATGACCCCCAGACCCCGAAACCACCCTCCGTTCAAAATTGATATATATATATATATATATATATATATATATATCTATATATATATATATATATATATATATATATCTGACCTATGTCACACTGTAACTCCCGTAATTATGAACCGATTTCGATGAAATTCGGTGTGTACATAGTACATACCAATGTCTCGACCGAGTTCGTTGGCCAGCTTCATCCGCCGTTTTGTTTCAAAATGGCGGCCATTTAAAAATTTAAAAAAAATTTAAAACTTGAAATTTGGTACCAAAAAATTAAAAATGGAAAAATATTTTTTTCTTATGTATTTTACCTTTATACAAAGATTCCGGAGCAGTTTTTGTTTCGTCTATATCTTAAAAAATGGCTGAGTTATAGCATTTTGAATTTCTAGCGTGGCTGACATTTTGAAACGTCCTGAATTTTGTCACGCGATAAAAGGCGTATTTATGAACCGATTTGGATGTAATTCAGTGTGTATATAGTACATACCAATCTCTCGACCGAGTTCGTTGGCCAGCTTCATCCGCCGTTTTGTTTCAAAATGGCGGCCATTAAAATTTTTTAAAAATTTTTAAAACTTGAAATGTGGTACCAAAAAATTAAAAATGGAAAAATATTTTTTTCTTATGTATTTGACCTTTATACAAAGATTCCGGAGCACTTTTTGTTTCGTCTATATCTTAACAAATGGCTGAGTTATAGCATTTTGAATTTCTAGCGTGGCTGACATTTTGAAACGTCCTGAATTTTGTCACGCGATAAAAGGCGTATTTATGAACCGATTTCGATGTAATTCAGTGTGTACATAGTACATACCAATCTCTCGACCGAGTTCGTTGGCCAGCTTCATCCGCCATTTTGTTTCAAAATGGCGGCCATTTAAAATTTTTTTAAAAATTTAAAATTTGAAATGTGGTACCAAAAAATTGAAAATGGAAAAATATTTTTTCTTATGTATTTGACCTTTATACAAAGATTTCGGAGCAGTTTTTGTTTCGTCTATATCTTAAAAAATGGCTGAGTTATAGCATTTTGAATTTCTAGCGTGGCTGACATTTTGAAACGTCCTTAATTTTGTCACGCGATAAAAGGCGTATTTATGAACCGATTTGGATGTAATTCAGTGTGTGCATAGTACATACCAATCTCTCGACCGAGTTCGTTGGCCAGCTTCATCCGCCATTTTGTTTCAAAATGGCGGCCATTTAAAATTTTTTTAAAAATTTAAAATTTGAAGTGTGGTACCAAAAAATTGAAAATGGAAAAATATTTTTTCTTATGTATTTGACCTTTATACAAAGATTTCGGAGCAGTTTTTGTTTCGTCTATATCTTAAAAAATGGCTGAGTTATAGCATTTTGAATTTCTAGAGTGGCTGACATTTTGAAAAGTCCTGATGTTTCTAACGTAATAACAGGCGTATTTATGAACCGACTTGGATGTACCTTGGTGTACATAGTACATACAAATATCTCGACCGAGTTCGTTGGCCGGCTTCATCCGCCATCTTGTTTCAAAATGGCGGCCATTTAAAAAAATTAAAAAATAAAAAAAATTAAATGAGATACCAAAAAATTGGAAAGTGAAAAAGATTTTTTTTGTATGTGTTTGACCTTAATACAAAGATTCCGGAACAGTTTTTCTTTCGTCTATATCTAAAAAAAAATGGCTGAGTAATAACATTTTGAATTTCTCTTGTGGCTGACATTTTAAAACGACCTGATTTTTGTCACGCGATAACAGGCGTAATTATGAACCTATTTGGATGTAACTTGGTCTGTACATAGTACATACCAATGTCTCGACCGAGTTCGATGGCCAGCTTCATTCGCCATCTTGTTTCAAAAGGGTTGCCATTAAAAAAACATTAAATTTAAAATTCAAAATGAGGTATTAAACAATTGGAAAATGAAAAAGATTTTTTTATGTATTTGGCCTTAATACAAAGATTCCGGAGCAGTTTTTGTTTCTGAAAATTTGTTCTTTTGTTTATATCTTAAAAAATGGTTGATTTATAGCACTTTGAATGTCTAGCATGGCTAACATTTTGAAACGATCTTGTATTTGTCACGCGAAAACACACGTATTCGCCTATTTCGATGTAAGAAGGCATGTGGATAGTATATATCAACACCTCGACCAAGTTCGCTGGCCAGATTCATCAGCCATCTTGTTTCAAAATGGTGACCATTAAATTAAAAAATATATATATATTTAAAGTGAGGTGCAAAAAAATTAGAAATTGAAAAAGGTTTCTTTCTTAAGTATTTGACCTTGATATAAGGATTCAGGAGCATTTTTTGTTTGTCTTTACCTTAAAAAATGGCTCAGATATAGCAGTTTCAATTTCTATTGTGGGTGACATTTTGAAAAATCTGATTTTTTGCATGCGACAGCACTCCTATATATTAACCGATTCCGATGTGAGTGAGCATGTGCACAGCAATTACTAAGGTCTCGACCAAGTTACCTGCTTAGCCTCATCCACCATGTTGTCTTAAAATGACAGGCACTTTAAGAAATTGCCGAATTTGACAGCCAAATATATGTTACTTTAAAGAAAAGCAGCTTGGATAAAGCTGACTAATTTCGCGAAATTCTCATTCATTATATTGATAAAAATTAGTATTGAATCTCCTATAGTCGGTTTCCATTAAATTGAGCTTCGTGTGTTTGAATGATATAATTTGGCTTTTTTTAAATAAAGATTATGAAAGCTACCTCTTCCTCCCGGCACTGGCCGGAAGGACTTTTTTAATTTCACGTCATAGGTTTTTTTTTTTTAATCATGGTAGCATTCCTGGTAAGATATTGCATAACTAGGGTGACACGGCCAGTTGTTGATCCAATAAAGTCAGTGTTACGGGGGTTTTTCTTATATGTTTTTTCCTTTAAAGTTTTAGACGTAAATTAACATGATTTCTACAACCCTTAATGAATGTGCTATAAAGAACAAAAAGGAAATCAACTGAAATCAAATAGCAATATAATTATAAATTATATTGTTTAAAAAATGTTTTAAATATTGTAAACTGTGAAAATTTTTTAACGTTTAAAAGTTATAAGTTATATTGTTTTTTTTTTAATTGCCATTTTCCCGATGATTGATCAACCGAAAGAAGTTAAGCGAAAATGTAAAAATTAATTCTTAAAAATATCATCCTTGGGCTGTGATTAAAAAAATTCTTATAAAAATATTAGTTGAAATAAGCAAGATGGAGGTGGACTGTTTTAATTTACCGTAATTCTCTCCCAACTGATATAAAAACTAAATGTTTATAGATTCTAACAAAAAGAGAATCATAAAATGGTTTATCTTACAGCTGACAGCAATGTGACAACAGGTGTACTAACATTTAAAACAAAAATATTATGTCTAGTGCCACGTATAAAATTCATTTCTGCCTGAAATGGTGCCATATTTCATCAATTCAATCCACCACTGGAAGGATATCAACTACTGGCAGGGTCACTCTACATAAATAGAGCTCACTTCTCTCACGAATGAATTTCGTTTCAATGTTCAGAGTAAGCTTAATGTTCAATTTTGTGTTTTGAGACAAAGCTTCATGTGATAGGTTTTTTTTATGCTAGTAGCTCCCTTGGTGGGAAATTGCATAACCATGCAATTGAAACTCACTTTGCACGAATGAATTTCGCGTAGTTTTACAGAATAACTTTTTGCCAGATATATGTTTTATTAAGTTTTCAACGTGATAGGTTTTTAGGTGCGTTCATAATTATATAAATACGTAGCACCAAGAGTCATCGCATGGTCCGTCCGTCTGTCTCTCCGCATAGAACAGCGCTAAAAGACCCGACCGAATGGTTTGAAATTTAACCATTTCACCGGTGAAGGGTATACAGAAACAGTGCTTTTACCCCGAGATATCTCGGGGCAAACGCTGAAGTGGTTTAATCTATATCGCACCTAGAGACAGATAGAATCGTTGCAGAATTTTTTCGAGTCCTTTCTAATTTTAAGAAAATCGAATCAAAATTTAAAAAGATATTCATAAAAGTTTACTTCATTTTATTAAAACCTAATCTTCGTCATGAATTCAATGCTATCCAATGATATGTCTTGATTCTAGGTTGCCAGGATGATGGCGTCCTATTTAAGGAACGAGTCCGAAATTTAATCCATGGATAATCGTAATAAATTTTGTATCCATGCATTTTTGCCTAAAAGTGCAACAGCTATTGCAGCCAGATCTGAATATTTATAAAACTAGTTATACTACAAGCAAATCTCTTTAACCACATTTGACGTAGAATTTCCAACTTGTTTTTTCATTAATATTATTTCTGGTGGTAAACTGCATAACTAAATTTTAAAATGATTATTTTTTTATCATTATTTACCACACCCAAATTAAAATTAGAATGGGCAGATTCATTTCAACTTTCTTTAAGCTGATAATGTGTTTAATACGTTCAGTAAAAGTGGGAGTTTAATTTTTTTTAATTTATATTATTTTTTATTTAGAGATTTACTTGATTCAAGATTATGACCCACCACTTATCCATTTTTGACCCTGTTAAAAGTATTTTGAAACAATTTGTGCAAACCTTTTACTAAACGAATAACTCTAAATTTAAACAAGAATCTGACATATTTGATTATAAAGCAAGGATTAAATAAAATTTTTGCTTTTATTATAAACTAACACATGCCATACTTTCAAAAAACTTTACTCCCACTTAAAAAAAAAAAAAAACAATTTCGAGCAGATTTTTTTATTTAATAACTGAAATAAAGCAGATTATAAAAGACCATCACATAGATAAAAGGCACATGTATTTAATTAAATTTTCAGATCCAAAATATGTTTTTCGGATGTTGCTAAGTATAATGTGCACATCCATAAATACTAATTACTCTTTAATTATTTTAACACAGTCAACAGATTGGTGACTAAATGATACAAGTAGTGATCTTTCGATTAAGTAAATGTGCGTTCAAGCTGGGACTGGAACCCAGGACCTTTGGCTTTAATGGCCAATGCTCTTCCAGTTGAGCTATCTGGATGACAGGATCTTCCGAACCCCAGCCTGGATACATTCTCACCCAGTTGAAAAAAATCACTACACTTATCACTTATTCATCAATCTGTTGATTATGTTAAAAATTATTAAAAGTGTCATGACATATTTATAGTTTATTGAAATTTCTTTACCTGCGGTTTATTCTGTTGAGCTCTTTCAACTGACAGGTCAGATGTCATAACCCAATGATTGTCCTGAGTGAATGTTGTGTTGACTGGGTTCTCGTCCAGATAGCTCAATGGGAAGAGCATTAAAGTCAATGGTTCTGGAATCTAGTCCCCACCTGGACGCATTTTCACTCGATATGAAAATTGACTGCTGGAATCATAAATAATAGTTGTGTCTGTTGATAGGTAGGTGTGTTTATGAATAATTAATTAATGATATTTTGATACATATGCATGTACAAATAGCTCAACGTTTCATTAGAGCCTGATTTATTTTTGTCCGAATTTCGGTTTCAGTGGGGCACTAAACCCCTTGTTGACCCAAGAACGCTCCTTTTATTTTGAATACTTTTTAAGAAAAAAATATTTTTGTATTATTTAAGCTCCCCAGCAAACACAGATTTGTCAAAAACCTCACCAACTGATGTTAGAATTATCATTCTTGTTAGGTATATCGATTTTCATATAACAATGCGACATGCTTTTAATGGCAAAACAAAGTTGTATCGCATACGTGTTGCCAAAAGAGCAATAGACAGGCGATAGCTTTTTGCGAAGCAGCAAACGTGTCAAATCTTGTTATCCAATAACTATTCGACACATGATAGTAGTTTGACCACCACTAAAGTATGATTTGCATTATATTAGTTCGAGACCATGGGTATGATAAATTTTTAACACGTCATCAATTTCGTATTATTTTCCTGGCATTCACTCGTCTTTCCCTTTACCGAAATGGAAAATGGCAACGCTAAGGTAAAAATTCCTTCAATGGCGACGGCGAGGCGACACCATTTGAATAACGCTACGCTGATTCAACATAATGCAAGGTAGGAACAGGAACTCTACTAAATATTTTTTGTACTATTTGTCATTTTACAAAATTTTTAAAACGTGTGCGCAAAGCGGGCTCTATGTCAAGCACACAACTCATATGTTTGTTGTTCAATAAATAAATAAACGTGTACTGCGAAAGCGGATTCAATGACTAGTCGTACCGTTTTTGTCTAGGTAAATTATGTTTTAGGAAGTATTAAATACGTCTACATGAATTTATAAAGCTTAGTTATGATTTATGAAAAGAAAATAATTATTAAGGGTTGCTTGTACTTGTTATTATTATTATTTTTTTTTTTTGTCTTTTTACATCGATATTTTCAAATGGTACATAGTAATGTTTACATTCTTGCCAGTGGCATATACAAGTATATCTGTACTTTACTTTTTATCTCAGCAATAATTATTGTTTAATCAGTAAAAAAAGAATAACCTGCTTAATTGCTTTCCATTTCTACCTAAATGAAATTTTGCGATCTTGTGATTTGTTTACTTATCTGTAGCAATGTATGAATTTTTAAAAACATCTTAGATGTAATATTCGTAGGTTAGATCAAAACACATTTCATAAGAATATCTTTTAAAATTTTTGAAGCTCTGAAATTTACTGCAAACAAAATTCAGAATTCTCCAAAAGACATTTTATAGCATATTTTCACAAAGAAAAAGTATTTGCATATTTATATTTTTATGGGCAAAATGTAATAAAATAGTTAAATTGAAGGATATTTTTTTATTTATTCAGGGGTGATTGTGTTCAGGTAATATACCTGAGTTCAGGTATTTATTTCATTTTCCATACCGGAATTCTAGTTTTTCTGATAGTTAAATTAATAAAATAAGACTAAAATATCAATTTCATATGATTTCTAAACATAATTAAAGGTAATATTTTTCATAGCGAAAAGATTTGGACCCCTGTGCAATAAAATACATGTTCTTTCTCCATGCGAAATCTTTTTCATGATAAAATTTCAGGTATTTTTTCATGAACTCGCAATCACCCCTGATTTATTTATAGCTGCGTAATAAACCAAAAGTGGATCTTGATGGGGAAGTAATTCCTCTGCTGTAACCTTTCAGAAAATTTGCTTTGAATTGCAGATCTTTTTTTACTCAGAATCGCCTGTTTTCCTAGCATGGATATTATGCTTTATTATTTTTTTAACCAAAATAATTACTCTTTAATTAATATTAATTAATTTTTAAATTAAATGGCAATTATTTTAAACTATTGTTTTTAATTCATATCATAAACTTAATATGATACGTAATTTTATTAAACATTAATTTGCAGAAAGTTTTTGACTCAATATTTAAGTGCACAGAAAGTTTTTGGTTGTCCTGTTGTGTCATAAACTAAAAGCCTTAAAATTTTTCAACCGTTTTATGAAATTTTTTTAAATTGACGATATCAGAATTTTTTTCTCATAAATGCATGTTAAAATTATTTTCCCATCAAGATCCACTTTTGGTTTATTACATTTTGTCCATAAAAATATAAATATGCAAATATCTTTTTTTCTTTCTTTATAAAAATATGCTATAAAATTTTTTTGGAGAATTCTGAATTTTGTTTGCAGTAAATTTCAAAACTTCAAAAATTTTAAGATATTCTTATGAAATATGTTTTGATCTAACCTACAAATACTATTACATCTAAGATGTTTTTAAAATTCATACATTGCTGGAGGTAAGTAAACAAATCACAAGATCGCAAAATTTCATTTAGGTAAAAATGGAAAGCAATTAAGCAAGTTATTTTTTTTTTTACTGATTAAACAATACCCAGCAAACACAGATTTGTTAGAAAAGTCACCTTCGGGTGTCAAATTTATCATGAATGTTAGGTACATCAATTTTCGTGTAACAGTGCGACATGTTTTTAATGGCAAAATAAAGTTATATCACATAAGTGGTGCCACTAGAATAACAAACAGACAATACTATACAGCGGTCAAGCAAAAGCGTCCCATACAGTTATCCTTCAACTATCCGGCACATGGCAGTTGTTCAACACGCCACAAATGTATGCAGCGTATGGTACTCTTTTGAGGCCAGTGATATGATAATTTTTTAATGCGTCACTGGTTTGCTATCGATGTTCTGCCACGTCAGTCGTGTATCACTTTATCTAAAAGGAAAGTGGCAACAGCCAACGAACTAATCTGAAATTTCAATGGCGGCGCACTGTTCGAGTCGATCTGCACGTTGTTTTTTTTTTATTCCCCTCGAGGTACCTTAATTATGAAAGGTAAGTACTTTACTAAATATTATTTGTACTTTAATTTTTTACTATTTATTATTACTTAAAACTTTAAATATTCGCAGATGCGAATGGCAAAATTGTTTAACGTGTGTGAAATAAGAGTTACGAAAGTAAACAAACAGCAAAACTTTATTTACGGAATTTAGATGTACAGCTTTATAAATTCGTAATTCATTTGGAAGAAAATAAAATTATCGATCTAACATAATTATCACAGAACGACAGTTTATGTAATATTAACGTACTAAAAACAAAAAGTAAACATTTTTACATGTTTGTCGCGTTTTTATAAGTTGTTTGTTTACGTTTTCAACATTTCTGTATATGAATAATTCTATTTTTTATAAACTTTAAAACTTTTCGAAAATTATTAGATATGTACAGAATATTTAAAACAGGGACCATACTAATAAATTAAGAATATTAAGATAAACATTAGCCAAATTTGAAAATCATTGGCCAATTTTCAAGTGTTAACCGAAAACTGCATTGAATTTTTTAAAACTGATATTTCTTTTATGTATGATGTATAAAACTAAAAGTTTTCAATAATGTGTATACAAATTTTTATTTGTAAAGTGCATTATATAGCAAATTAATACTTTCCCTTCAGTTTTATTTGAAACATTAAAGGAAAATTGATGGCATTTTGTCCTACCTATTTTTGAATTAATCGTTCGCCAAATATTTTGCCAAAATTAATTGGCGAGGTGGCGAATAGTTGATATGTTCCCTGTTAAAATTTTTGATTTCGTAACAACAATCATAGGCCTCGCTAGCCCCCCCCCCCCCCAAAAAAAAAAAGGTTGGCAAATGCTGTTTGTTACACTTGGAAAATTTACAAACTTACTTGACAAATTTGTTTAAAAGTTTAATAAAAACTAATACACTTTCTATTTCCTATGGACTTGGCAAAAGTTACAAATCTAATTTAGAATATTAAACTTTTTACAAATAACTATACAGTCAAACCTCGTTAACATGAATTACTTTTAACATGAATTGTTTTCACAGCCCCCTATAAACACAAATACACAGATTTGATACTGATAACATGAATTACTGTTAAAATGAACAAAGTTTTGATTTCCCTTGAGGTTCGACTCTATTACATTTTACAATTAAAATTGTGGTAACTTGTCAAAATCATAAAAGTAGTTGGCAAATACTGAAATTTGACTTGGCAATTTAAAATTAGTAAAATTCTCTTTGTAAATACATAGCTGCCAACTCTTCCGATTTTTTCAGAATTCTTCCGAAAAATCGGCATGTTTTCCGATTTTACGCGCGTAATGCGTTTTCTTCCGCTTTTTGTCATTTTCTTCCGATTTTCGGCCATTTCTTACGCTTTTTACGCGAGTTTCGTCAAAGGATCGCGGAAAAACCCGAAATTTCGCCGAAGGTTCGCGAGAAAGACGCAAATTTTGTCGGAAGATCGCGTAAAAAACGAGAATTCTCCCCCAAAGAGCGCGTAAAAACACGAATTCAGTGAAAAGATCGCGAAAAAACGCAAATTTCGTCAAAAGATCGGATAAAAACACTATTTCCGTGAAAAGATCGCGTGAAAACACTATTTCCGTGAAAAGATCGCGTGAAAACGCGAATTCCGTTAAAGGATCGCGGAAAAAACGGACGTTTCGTGAAAAGGTCGCGGGAAAAACCCAAATTTCACCGATGGATCGCGGAAAAAAACCCAAATTTCTCCGAACGATCGCGGGAAAGACGCGAATTTCTTCAAAAGAGTGCATAAACAATGCGTAGGGGTGATTTTGGTCCGAATTTTCCGAAAGTTTAAGGCATTCATTTCCGAAAATTTAAAAAAATCGGCCACCAATTCGAAAATTCGGACATAAAAAATATCGCGAATTTCGACATCTTCGCCGAAAAAAAAAATTTTGTCAATCGTTTGCAGAAAAATCGGCAATTTCGTCAAAGGATCGCGTGGAAAACGCTAATTTCGTTAAAAGATCGTGAAAAAACGACAAATTTCGCCAAAAAATTGTGAAAAAACGGCAAATTTCGCCAAAAGATCGCGAAAAACGTCAAATTTCGCCAAAAAATCGCGAAAAAACGGCAAATTTCGACAAAAAACGCGAAAAAAACATAAATTTCTTTAAAAAATCGCGAAAAAACAGAAATTCCGTCAAAAAAATGCGAAAAGAAAAACACAAATTTCGTCAAAAGATCGCGAAAAAATACAAATTTCGGCTAAAGATCGCGAATTTCGTCAAAGGGCCGCGGAAAAAACGCATAGCTAGTGTCGGAAGTGGATCCCCCCCCCCCCTCTGCTGTAACATTTCAGATATTTCTTTTCTCAGAATCACCCTAAAAAAAAAAAAAAATTAGAAGAAAGAAAAATTTAGGAGTCAGAAGTTTTAAGTGTCTTTTAATGTGAAAGGTAGGATATCTATAAATATTCCAAAAGGAAAAAAAAAAGTAATTTTTAATATATTCAAGTTATTATTTTTTGTCATAATATATATTGTGTAATTGCAAATTAGTGAATATTTTATTAGAGTTTCTCTTTGAAATTTGTTTATTTATAAGGATTCAGCTGTTTTTTAATCCTTACTGAAAGTGCTATAAGACTTAAAAAATCTTCTGATTTTTCGCCAAAATCTTCTGATTTTTTGTCCAAAATCTTCTGAGTTTTACCGAAATTTAGTTGGCAAGTATGTAAATATACTTTGGGGAAGAGGTGGGGCGCGACCAAAATCCATGTTTGTCTCGGGTGCAAAAAAGACTAGTTTTGATCCTGCTAAAAAGTAAATACATTTTTACATGTTTGTAGCGTTTTTACAAGTGTTTTTGTTTACGTTTTCAACATTTCTGAATATATGAATAATTCTATTTTTTATAAACTTTAAAACTTTTTGAAAATTATTAGATATGT
Organism: Maratus speciosus; assembly: GCA_963932465.1. Classification (NCBI taxonomy): domain Eukaryota; kingdom Metazoa; phylum Arthropoda; class Arachnida; order Araneae; family Salticidae; genus Maratus; species Maratus speciosus. Next base: position 69,694,226 of record OZ010794.1, on the reverse strand, counting down.
ACAGAATATTTAAAACAGGAACCATACTCATAAATTAAGAAACACATTAGCCAAATTTGAAAATCATGGCCAATTTTCAAATGTTAACCAAAAACTGCATTGAATTTTTCAAAAATATTTCTTTTATGTATGATGTATAAAACTAAAAATTTTCAATAATGGGTATAAAAAATTTTATTTGTAAAGTGCATTATATAGCAAATTAATACTTTCCCTTCAGTTTTATTTGAAACATTAAAAGAAAATTTATGGCATTTGTCCTACTTATTTTTAAAATAATCGTTCGCCAAATATTTTGCCAAAATTAATTAATAATAGCAAAGGTTGTGAATTGTTGATATGTTCCCTGCTAAAAATTTTTATTGTGTAACAACAACCAGGGGCCTCTCTGAGAGGGGGGGGGGGAGGCTCATACCCACAAAAAAACACTGGCGAATGCTATTACACTTGAAAAATTTACAAACTTAGTTGACAAATTTGTTTAAAACTTTAATAAAAGCTGTAATACACTTTCTATTTCCTATGGCCTTGGCAAAAGTTACAAATCTAATTTAGAATATTATTAAACTTTTTACAAATAAAAACTATATTGCGTTTTTTAATTGCGGTAACTTGTCAAAATCATAAAACTAGTTGGCAAATACTGAAATTTGACTTGGCAATTTAAGGGCCCCACCCCCGAAGAAAAAGTCTTCGCGATGACCCTGACAACAATGAATTTAAGTTTTGTTTAAGTGTATTTTTCTCTTCTTTTTTTTTTTTTTTTTTCTTTCTAAGTTTTGGTTTTCTAGATTTTAAGTATACTTCAGTAGAGTTTCCAACAAACAATTTCAGAAGGGTGCTGCACCGTGCCTGCCCTTTTATTCAATAATAAGGCAGGCACCCCTTAAGTCCCCTAAGTCAAAATAATTAATCCCTTAAGTCAAAATAATTGCACTCTTCTTGTCCCTCAATGAAAAAAAAAATCTGTTCAATCTTTTGTATTGGAAAATTTGCTTACATAACAAAGAAATAACTCATTCTTTCTTGAAAAGAGTTGCCTGTATTAAAGTTTCCTTTAAAAAAAGTGCTCTTAGTAATCTTATAGTTATTTTTAAAAGGAGTTTTATAAAAAATTTAGTTATATAATATAAAATCCTGTTAATTTCCCCTCTTCCCCCAGGACGTATCAAAAAATCATAAACAGAGCTCGCTTACACAGGATTTTGACGAGTTCTTTTCCTGAAATTTGCAGGAATTTTTTTCGGGATATTTGATGAAATTTGCAGGGTTTTTCGCTATATTTGGTGAAATTTGCAGTTTTTTTCACTACCCCTTGGCGAAAAACATTTTTCCGCGATTCTTTGTCGAAATCTGAAAATTTTCACGATTATTTGACGAAATTCCCATTTTGTCCACGATCCTTTGACAAAATGTGCTTTTTTTTGCGATCCTTTGACAAAATTAGCTTTTTTCGCAATTCTTTGCCCTAATTTGCAATCTTTTGGTGTAATTTGCATTTTTCCAGCAAATTTTTGATGTAATTTGCATTTTTCCAGCAAATTTTTGATATAATTTGCATTTTGTCACGATTCTTTGGCGTAATTCGTGTTTTTTCAGCAATCCTTTGACTGTTTTTTTAGATCTGATATAATGTATTTTTTTCCTGCAATTATTTGACGAAATGCTTTTTGGCGAAATGTGCGGTATTATTTTATTTTTTGCGATTCTTTGATGAAATTTGCGTTCCTTTTTCGATCCTTTGGCAAAATTTGTTCTTATTTTCGTGATTCTTTGAAGTAACTTGAGTTTTTTTGTGTGTGTGTGATTCTTTGACGTAATTTGAGTTTCCCCAGCGATCTTTTGACATAATCTTTTTTTTTTCCACGATCCTTTGACGTTGACAGGACAATACTTCATATTCTCAATGCCTCGACACCTTTACTTTTAACTTTCATCTCGTATCTTAAAACAAATCATAATCATTTAAATATGAAAGTAGTTTAGTTACTATATCTTTCTTAAATGCTTACTTTTTACAACCGAATGTTTTTCTTTTGTTCTTTAAAGCTATTTATTTGTTTCTTTATAAATATAGTTTAAATCTCTTTTCTAGAGGTTGCTTTCGTTACATAAGAGCCCTGTAGCAGAAACAGTGCAGCACGGAAGCGGGCGCTGCAGATTATTTTAAAGCTTGCAGATTAATCCACCAGCTTAAAAAGAAATGCTGTGCTTAAAAAATATCTGAAATTTACTTTGTCTTTTAGATTTATGGTACTTGTTGTAACCTTGTTATATATATTTTCTTTATAAATGCAAATTTTGCTTATTTTATGGGTTTCTGTTACTTCTTATGATAGTATAATCTTAGTCTAGTATTGTTAAGCCGCAGATAAATTTCAGTTTGCTGCAGACTGATGCAGAAAATTCTGCTTCTGGGCATAAGAGTTTCATGACGGTATCATATCCCGCTCCGTCATTTCGCTGCTGTCACTATCGACTTTTACTATCGTTTAGTCGGTATCATCGATCTTTCGCTAGATGGCAGTGACGTGCATCGTTGTTGCGATCAAGCTCATTGTGTGATCTCGTTTCTTTCGTTAGCTTGGTTTGACAACAACTGCTCTTTTCATCTGGTGTAAGTATTAGATGATAGTTGTGAGTACTTCATGTAGTAACGTTTCATTTGTGTTCCAAAACATGATTACAACAACAAGAATCCTCAAAAAAAATCATTCGCCAGCTTTTTTGCCATAATATTTTTTTCTTGCCAATTTCACGATGCATTCGCACTTGGCGAGTAGGTGAGTGGTTAGTGCGGCCCCTGGAATATATTATATATATGTGTTAATTCTACAAATTTCTGTAAAAAATAACTCTCTATTCTTGAGGAATGGTTTTTTGTATATAAAAAAGATAACCAAATAGAAATAAATGATTATATGCAGGAAGGCAGGGCTTCTTCACATCTGTATGAATAACCATTAGAACACTTTATAAAGATTAACTCTTCCTTCTTGAAATAGGGAACTTGTTAAAGAAAAAAAAAAATATGCAATTTCTAAAAATTAAATGTTATTGATAATTATACAACTTTTTTATTAAAGAATAACTTCATTAAAAAAAAAAAATAGATTTTTATTTTAAACTTATTTTTGAAATAACAAAGCATGATGGACTAATTATGCTATTTTTTTCTGCGACTGATTAACAAAATTCATTGTTTTTCTTTGAAATGCACAATATTTTATCAATGACAGATTTCGCGGTAATTTGACATTGCAGATTGGCAAACTTTTCAAACAACCAATTTGCGATACCGGCGATAAATTGACAAAATTCATGATTTTTTTTCTGCTGCTGATCAAGAAAATTAGTGATTTTTTTGTTGTGCAATCGACCTATGCAATTTGCAATTTTTTTTTGCATAAGTGATTCACAAAATTCGAGATTTTTTTTTTCCCGTGAATGATTGGAAATTATTGTGATATTTCCCATGACCAATTTACAATATTTGCAATTTTTATCATTGACCATTGACAAAATTTGTAATTTTTTTTCTGATATTCATTGATGTAATTCGCAATCTTTTTCCTGCAACAAATTGGCGAAAGTCGCGATTCCTTTCACGTACACGATCGAAGAATTTTGCAATTTTTTCCTATGACCAATGGATTTCTGTTTCATATTTTTTGCAACGGAGAGACAAAATTTGTGTTTTTTCCACAAATAATGCATGAAATTCACAATTTTTTTCCATGAGCAATTGAGGAATTTTTCGATATTTTTGCGACCAATTGGCAGAATTTGTAATTTTATCAATCATCGAAATTTGTTTTTTTTTTTCACGCGACAGATTGAAAAAATTTGTGCCGGGATTTTTGACAAAATTTTTCTCGGGATTTTTCTGCATCCGATCAACAAAAATCATGATTCTTAACTAACATTGATGAAATTTGCAATTTTTCCGCATTCAATTTCGCAATCGATAACAAAATTTAAGATTTTTCCGCGCCTGCTTGGCAAAATTAATTATTTTTCTGCAGCTGATCAACGAAGTTCATGATTCATAACTAACTGACGAAATTTGCAATTTTTTTCCGTGTCAAAGAGATGAAATTCGTAATTTTTTTTCTCGCGATAAACTGACGGAATTCGTGCTTTTTTTTTTTTTTTTTTTTTTTTTTTTTTTTTTTTGCAACCGATCAATGACATTTGCGATCTTTCTGTGCCTGATCGACAAAATTCACAATCTTTCCGTTCTCCATAAACAAAATTTGCCATTTTTCCATGCCCGATTGACAATACTCGTGATTTTTCATGCCTGATTTATGAAATTCACCATTTTTCTGTGCCCGGTCGATGAAATGAGAGATACTTCTCGACTAGCGACTTACGAAATTCGCAACTTGGGAATTTCCTATGGTACTGGCCGGCGGATTGATGAAATTTGCAATTTTTACACATGACAAATTGCGAAATTCACAAATATTTCCTGCGACCTATGGACAAAAATTGTGATTTTTTGCAGTTATAAATTGATGAAATTTGCGGGCCACTTTTGGCCCGTGTGTCAAAGGCTGTGCGTCCCTTTTTAAAGTGTTTTTTGCTTTATTTTGATATTTTCAACAATTTTTTAAAAAGAATTTTTATGTATTTATTTTTTTGTTGTTGGTCATATTATGTCATATGGTAAATTATCATTTTGTGAAAATTGTATGCTTTTTAAACCTTATTTTTGAAACTAATTTAACAATTTATCTTTTAAATGTGATTTTATTATTCATTTTGATATTTTCAATATTTTATTCTCAGTATTTTGAAGTATTTGAGCAGTGGTGTAGTCGCTCAAAGTACAGGGTATACCCTAGTCTATATATACTATAGCTTTCTTGATAAACAGAGGGTGTACGGTGTTCTTTAAAAAAAATCCAGATGGTATACGGCTTATACCCCCGTATACCCTCCACTACATCCCTGTATTTGAGTAATAGCCAAGCCTTATTTTTTAAATAATTTACATTTTTCAAAAGAAATATTTTCATTTTTTTGATTTTATAATCTCAGTGTTTTTATACATTATGGCTAAATTTTTATTTTATGGCTATATTTTCATAATTTATATTTTTCAAAGTGAATTTTTGCTTTACTTTACCGTTTGAAAAATTTAATCTAAATTTATTTACGTATTACATTACGAATTCCCCCATCCCTCCCTCCAATCTTCCTTGCACCACCAGTGGCCGAGAGGTTCTGCTCTCGAAGCTGGTAGACGGGAAGTGTTGGTTTCGAACCCAATCGCGCCCGTCGGCCTAATCGTTCGGAGTATTCGTGGTTTTCTTCGAACCTTTGATTTCCAAGCGTTAATACGGGTTAGGTTCCCTTAGAAGACCACCCACGAAGCCCCCCCCCCTTAGGACCTATATCCCTCGTGTTGATAATTGGCCGTCATAAACACAACCAACCAACCCAATCTTCCTTTTATACAAATAATGTTTGAAAGGTCGATTTCTGTTTGAAAATTTCTTTATTTTGGGTTGCTTTTCTTATCTTTTTACGTTTAATAATCTCTATTTTCAAAAATTTTTAAGCCTAAAGTTGCTATAAACAACCACTTTTCAACAATTAATTGCTACTTGCAGGGCTTGAATTTCAGGGCGAGATGGCAGGATTCGTGCCCAAAACTTTGAAATCCCAACCAAAAGAATATCGTGGGCGGGAAGCTCCCCCCCCCCACACACACACACACAAAAAAAAAAAAAAAAAAAAAAAATTCACCCTTTTCCGAAAAATTTTGTATTTTGAAACTATGATCAACACCCGCGAATGCCTTGCAAATTTTGTGATTTTCTCGCGCGACCGATTGACACATTTTGAACGGGTTCTTTTTTTTGCGATTAATAGACAAATTTCACGATTTTTTTCCCGAGATCGATTGAAAAATTTCGCGTTATTTCAGGGTGATTTTGTTCCAAAAATTTAAGCCATTCGCATAGTTACCAACTTGTACGGATTGGCCGTACAATGTACGGATTTTGTTCTAAGTGTACGGATGAATTGTACGGTTTTGCGCACAGAAAAATCGATCTTGGTAAAACGCGAATTTCGTCCAAGATCGTGTAAAAAATGTTAATTTCTTCAAAGGATCGCGAAAAAAAGCTAATTTTGTCAAAGGATCGCATAAAAACCACTAATTTCTTCAAAGGATCGCGAAAAAGCCCCTAATTTTGTCAAAGAAATGCGAATTTCGTTAAAAGTTGTGGAGAAAAACACTTAATTTCGGTGAAGGATCGTGGAAAAGAAACGCGAATTTCGTCAAAAATCGCTGGAAAAACACTAATTTCGTCAAGGGATTGTGAAAAGTACGTGAATTTCGTCAAAAACCGTGGGGATAAAACTCAAATTTGTTCAAAGGATCGTGAAATGAACGTGAATTTCATCAAAGTTCGCAGGAAAAAACGCGAATTTCGTCAAAGAATTGCGAAAGAACGCTAATTTTGTCAATGAATTGCAAAAAAACGCGAATATCGTGAAAGATCACGGGAAAAAACACATTCTATCGAAGATATTTGAAAAAAAGCTAATTTTGTCGATGGATCACGAAAGAAACGCGCATATCGTTAAAAATCGTACAGAAAAACACTATTTTTGTCGAAGAATCGTGAAAAGAACGCGAATTTAGTCAAAAATCGCAGGAGAAACACTAATTTCGGCAAAGGATCGTGAAAAGAACGTGAATTTCGTCAAAGATCGCGGGGAAAGAACACTAATTTCGTCAAGGGATCATAGCAGAAACGTGAATTTCGTCAATGGGCTTCGAAAAATCTCATAATTAGCACCTGCAGGGAATTTAACTCCGTTTCCTCCCCCAATCCCTTTGCCGTAACCTTTCAGAAAATTTGCTGTGAATTTGTTTTTTTTTTGTTTTTTTTGTTTTTTTACTCGGAATTTCCCATGCAAAAAAAAAAAAAAAATTCTTATGAAATCTTACGGTTTTTTTTTGGGGGGGGGGGGAGACTATACATGGATATAGCATAGAAAATGTTATGAAATATTACTTTTTCATTGCATGTGCATGTGTTATGTATGTTTAAACACGTAAGAATACGTCATAAAAATTGTAAGGATTTCAAAATTGACATGTTGGCAGGTATGCATTCGGTTCCGAAATTATCAAATCGGTCATCAGTACGAAAATTTGGACATAAAAAATATAATTGAAAAAATCAAGAATTTCGACAGATTGTCGCCGAAAAATTCAATTTTGTCTCAAACGGACACGGGAAAAAAACGCTAATTTCGTCAAAGGTTCGCAAATAAAATGCAAATTTCGTCAAAGAATCGTGAAAAAAAAATGCAAACTATCGCAGAAATAACGCGACTTTCGGCAAAGGATCGAAGAAACAATGCAACTTTCGGCATAGCATCGCGAAAAACGTCACTTTCAGCAAAGGATTGCGAGAGAAAAACGTGATTCTCGGCAAAGGATCGCGGAAAAAACAAGGCTTTCGTCAAAGGATCGCGGTAAAAACGCACGTTTCGTCAAAAGATTGCAGAGGAAACTCTAATTTAATTGAAGGACCGCGAAAAAACGCAAATTTCTTCAAAGAATGGCGGAAAAATGCAAATTTCGTCAAAGGGTAGCGAAAAAAACGCACGTTTCGTGAAAAGATCGCGGAAAAGCGTAAATTTTGTCAGAGGACAGCGAAAAAAAATCAATTTCCATCAAAGGATTGCAAGAAAATACGAATTTCGTTAAGAATCTCAGGAAATACGCGAATTTAGTCAAAGAATCACAAGAAAAACACGAATTTTGTCAGAGGATCGCGAAAAAACGCGAATTTTGTCAAAGGATCGCTGGGCAAAAGCGCGAATTTTGTCAAAGGATCGCTGGACAAAAACGCGAATTTCGTCAATGGATCGCTGGACAAAAACACGAATTTCGTCAAAGGATCGCTGCCCGGTAACAGAAAGTTCGAGACGGGAGACGGGCGTCGGAGATTTTCTTTTCCAGTTTGCAGATTATTTTTCTAATGAACCTTTATTTCGCTTTATATTATGTTTAACTCTTTATTACTTAACACAAAAACTTAAGATTATTATCTGTAAAATTAATAAAATGCACAATAACGTCAAAGGTAAGTGATCGTTTGATTAACGCTTCAATTGTAAAATATTTTACCTGCAGATTATTTTCTGCCCCTGGAGTATCTGTTGCAGACACATGGAGAATTTTCTGCTACTGGGGATCGCTGGACAAAAACGCGAATTTCGTCAAAGGATCGCTGGACAAAAACGCGAATTTCGTCAAAGGATCGCTGGACAAAAACGCGATTTTCGTCAAAGGATCGCTGGACAAAAACGCGAATTTCGTCAAAGGATTGCTGGACAAAAACGCGAATTTCGTCAAAGGATCGCTGGACAAAAACGCGAATTTCGTCAAAGGATCGCTGGACAAAAACGCGAATTTCGTCAAAGGATCGCTGGACAAAAACGCGAATTTCGTCAAAGGATCGCTGGACAAAAACGCGAATTTCGTCAAAGGATCGCTGGACAAAAACGCGAATTTCGTCAAAGGATCGCTGGACAAAAACGCGATTTTCATCAAAAGGTCCCTAAAAAAACGCGATTTTCATCACAAGATCGCTATATTTGCAGCTTTAGAGAATTAATTCTTTATTTCTCATCTCTTTATGCATCAGTTACATGAAAATACAGCTTCAATAAATAGTATTTAAATACAATTTGACTAGTAGAGTTTGTGTCCTTAGGTTTTTACCACTTTTTCCCAGGTTTTTACCATGTCCTGGTAAAAACCAGTTTTTACCGGTAAAAAGCCAACCCTGGTTGTGTTTGATAGAATGTTTTTGTTGGGTTCTGGTGGAGTTTCATATTGACGGAAATGGTATTGTCCTGTTTGGATCAAGTTAGGGTTCAATGATTTTTTTTTTTTTTTTGTCAGGTTTGTGTCAAGTTGCATGTTGACCGAAAATTTTTTGTGTGGTTTGGATCTTCTTGTTTGATGGAATTTTCCCCCATGTTCTGCTCGACTTCAATATTCGAGTTCGGCTGCATGATGGAAGTTATTTTGTTGTTTATAGTTTACTGTGAATAATGAATTTTGAATGGTTATAGATAAACATTAATTTTGATTAACACTATATTTTCAAATAGTTATCTTTGCCTTACTTAATTGTACATCTTATGCTATTAAATAAATGGTATATGTTTGATAATGTAAGTTTTTTAATTCATAAAGATGTAAATAAAAATTTAAATTTTTTATTATTGTATTATTTTTGAATTACTGTTTTTAGATGGTCTGGTTGGGAAATTCTAGAAGGCCTTTCTTCGTATTTCAAATATATTATTATTGAAGTCCAGTTTCAGCAAGTTTCCAAACATGTAAGTTTGTTGTATTTATTTATTTTTTACAGAATTATAACTTTGGTAATAATGAAAGACCTGGATTCTGTTATCTTTCAAAGTTCTCTTTTAAACTGTGTACCTAATAATTCTAAACTATTTTTGTTGGTTTTCTGCCTGATATAGTTCATAAAAAAAATTTGTGTTTTATAAAAATTAGTAACCTTTAAAAATATGGGTGGTTTGCCTACTGATAGTGATATTGAGTTTTCAGTGAATAAACAGTTGTGAATTTCTACAATAATAATGTGACTAACATTTGTGCTTAATTTATTCTCTTCCCAAAGTTCCATTAATGTACAACCAATGTAAGTTGAAGTTAGGAATTTTTTCTACTGTTTCAATATTTTTATTGATAAGGTACCATTGGTTATAGGTCAAAACTGGGAAATTTCATTAGCGGCCACTGGCCGGTAGGACTAGTTTTTTAAGCGGCCACTCTCTTTAAACTAGTGGCCACTTTTTAATTTAAAAATACTAAATTGTAAAGTTTCTATAAGTATTAATCTAAAACTGAATAGCCCAAATAAACATGTTAATATAAAATATATTAGAACCAAAGAAAGTAGGATACTTGATGAAATGCAAGAAAATTTTATTTTCTCCTTGTAAAAAAGTGGCCTGAAGGTGGCCGCTGATTGTCAATTTTGCACTAGCCACTTTTTCTCATTTACTGGCCTGGTGGCTAGTGCTAATTTTGACCTTTAACATTGGTTTATAAAATATGCTGCCCATGTATTTGTATAATTATTATATTTTTGTCTTTAAACTTTTAAAAAAAATTGTCTATTTTTTATGCTATTTTACGAGATATCAGCAGGGGTCTGTCCAGACTTTTCTCTCAGGGTCTTGTTTTTGTGAACAGCGTTTTTACAATTGTGAAAAATCTAGTCCTAATTTTGTGAATTAAAAATTATCATTATATTCAGGCTCTTTTTTATATGTTTTTAAGAAGGTATATGTATGTAAAATGCATATATGTTTTCTTTATATATGTAAAAGTGACAGTCCAGACCACTCTTAGATGATTAAATTTGTGAAAAATTTAGTTTTCAGCTGAAAAATTTTCTAAAAGGCCCATTTTTAAGAAAAGAATTTTGTGAAGGGTCCTGTTTTGAAATGAAAAATATGGTGAAGGTCCTTTAAAAGACCCAATTCCTTCTTAAACAGGTCCCTGATTCACTGAATCACTATTCTTCTTAAGCACCGAAAGGTTATATTTATGCTATGAAAGTAAAGGGCTAAACTGGTGAAGTTCGTTAATGGCCAGTAGTACCAGTTTTATAAGGGCCACTTTCTACTAGTGGTCACTTTTTTATTTAAAAGTATTAAACAGTAAACTTTCGTTAGAATTTCTATTAGTATTAATCTACCATTAAATAGCCTGAATAAGTACGTTAATATAAACATATTGCGACCAGAATAAGTAGAATCCTTGATGGAATGAAAAAAAAAATTACTCTCTCTTTATAGAAAAGTGGCGATAATGTAGCTGCTGATAATTTTTCTTCTTTTGTATGAAGATTTATGAAAATGAAATGCAGATCAGCATTCCATCATTTTCGAGAAGGGTGATATACAAGGGTGATGTATATAAATAAATTGTGTCTGTGTAGTATTTACAAATATTCATTCATACCCAATAATTGGTCACAGTGAAATAAAATTTATAAACTTTATTATTTATTTTTTTTTTTTTGGGGGGGGGGGGGGAGCGATTTGAGATCAGGCAATTTTTCTTCTAGTAACTGGCTGGCTACTGGTGCTTGTTGCTTCTAATCTATATTTAGCTGTACCAGTTGTCTGTTTTACTTAATATAGACCTCCTAATTTTATTTCTATATATTTCAGACAGCACTTATTTCTAGTATTTTTTTTAATTGCAATGCCAACTATAATAACTGTTACTGATTACACAATGAATAGATTTTTAATATTAAAATGTAAAAATTAATAATCTGAATAATTAATTTTGAATTTGAAGATTTTAAGTTCTTAAAAATTATGCATTAATTGCATGTAGCAAATATTATGTTACAAAATATTAAATGTCATAATATTTTATGGGAAAGTATTGATTGTGCTGTTGATTTCTATTCTTTCGAAGAATGTTGAATTAATCACTAACTGCCCAGTAGAGAGCGGGTCGTGTGAATGTGTTGTAATGGGGAAGCTTACCTGTAACTCACTCGCCAAAATTTTAACGGGAGGAGATTCAATTGAAATATAACATGTGTGATTGAAATTGACTTTTCTCTACAGGGCCATGCAAAGTGGGGGGTGAAGGGGGCAGTCGCCCCGGGTGCAGAAATTGATGGGGCACCAAATTTATACTACAAACTTCTTTTTTGTAAAAAAAAAATTGTATATTTACATATTGAGAAATTTTTTTTCCCAGTGGAAGCAGGGTTGGCACGGTTTAAACCAAGTGGTTTTAACCATGGTTTAAACCAATTGGTTTTTTTTTTCAAGAAAACCATTTGGTTTTTTTAGAAAAAGTCTAATATAATATTTTCTCTTTTTTGTAATTTAATTGTTTTAAATTATTGATAGAAGTAATTTCTACTTTTAACACTTCATCTCAGCAGTCAACATGAGACATAATGAGCATAGGTCATGTTTCTATGCATGTATAAGGAAAATTAGCATGTGCTGATGAACATATCTGGTACCCTAAAGATTTTTCTTAAAACATGTGAAATTAGAAGAGATAAAATAGATAAATAATATTCAATATTTAGCATAAAATATTTTCATTTAAAAAATGCAGCTTATTTACAGCAGTTAATAACAAAATACAATGATCTTTAAGATTTTGGTTAAATTGTAAAAGAAAATTTTCTGGATTGGGAAAGATTATCCTTAAAGAATTTAAAAGAGTAACTTAAGATATCAAATTGAATAACACAGCTTGCAAAAATTGGGTGCTAGTTACAGCATTTCAATAATACCAATCAATCTTTTCTGTTAGTTGCTGAATCTAGTGGCCAAAAATGTTGACTTGGACACTTGGAGTTATCACTGAGAAAACAAAATAACCAGAAATATTTGGATATTAAAAATTAATAATAACAACCATAGAATAATATATTATATTCATGAAATGCATCAAATGTTTATTGATTGATTATTATATTATTATTCAAAGGATTCTTCATACGATTTTAAAAGGTATCAATGTTTCACTGTGTAGAGCATTTTACTTTGAACATAAGACATAGCTATTACTAATAATGTTTAAATTAGAAATGATTTCAATTTTCTATATAATTGACTGTAATTACTTAATTTAAATATTTTCAAAAGTTATATTACTTGTATAATATCCAAAAATGTTTATTTTATCAACAGATATGCATCTGTATGCAATAGGAAATTATATTTAAAAAAACCCGGTTTAAACCAAAAAAACCTGGTTTAAACCAAATAAACAGGTTTTTTTTTTTTTTTTTTTCTTTTTACAAAAAAACCCGGTTTTTTTCCAACCCTGAGTGGAAATACGCATAATTTTCGTTTAGAAGTTATTGAATTGTCCTTTACCAAACACCAAAATACAAATTTATAAATAAGGACTTCTTTCTTTTCAAAACTTGTTTTGGGTCTTTGTCTTAATCTCTTTTGTTAACCTTCTCTTTTCTGAGTCTGTGCTTGTGACTAAAACATACTCTCAAAATAGCATGGGGTTTCTTTCTTGGAATATAAGAGTTCCAAACTGTTACACTGTACTGTTAGATGCATTTTTTTTCTACACCCATTTTCCATATCCCATTTCCCAATATATAAGTGCAATTGTCTCTTAAGTTATATAGTTTTTTTAAATTTCTGAATTAAAATTAAACCTAAAAAATAAATGCGAAATATGTATTCAGCAATTTTTTTTCTGTTTCTGCACTTTTTAAATTTTTGACACCTGTGACAAAGAAAAGTTGGAGGGAGGGGGGGGGGGGGTGGGGGGGGGGGTGCAAATTGAACTTTGCCTCGGGTGCAGTTTTCTCTTCGCACGCTGCTGTTTCTCTACTTCCATCCATCCAAAATAATATATACCTACTACACAATCTTGTTTTCAAAACTCCTTTTCCTCAAGTAGTTGAGTATTATATTTTTATAGCCCTCACCACTGCCTGTCTAAACAGTATATTTCATAAACTATGAAATAATCTATCATAGATATTAAAAGTAAGGGTGAAAGTACTTTTTACTATACTTTTCAATTAAAACATTTTTAAATTATTGAATAGCATAAACTTAATTATGTAATGGTAAACAATTTGAATATTTTCGTTAAAGCTTCTAAACTCTCTAAATGTATTGTCTGATGTATTAAATGTATTTGTCTGATAATAGTTTTGCTTATAGCTTTCTAGTTTTGCATTATTGATATTTGTAATCTTGAAATAAATTTTCGAAATTAAAACTGGTGTTTTATAGACGTTATCAATTGTACATTGTTAATCCATAATACAAAGATTGTTAGAATATTAAATGCTCCATTTTTTTTTCTTCTTCTAAGGATATATTTGATAAGGAAACTTTCTTAGCATATATGGCACGTAATATATTAGCCATTTAAGAAAATAAAATAAAAATCTTCTATAAAAAAGACGGGGGGGGGGGGGGGGGACGTGAGGTAAAAGAAATATTTTTTGTATGCACTGCATGTTTTTTTTCCTTTATTGATAGTTTTTAAAAATTTACTTTTAAATCTAGGAGCACATGATACATGATGGGTCTTTGAGATTTGACTGGCTTTTATATTATATTTACATAGAAATGAATTCTGTGCAGTTTTAGCACTAGCCATAAGATTTGAATACTGTAAAATCTGGTTTTTTTTTTCTTAAATGAGGTATTAGGGTGAGTACACATGTTACCTGAATACGTAACATACATGATAAAATAAATAAGCCGCTTAAATTTCTTTGACTCCTTAGAATTTTTCTTGACTCCTTGGATTTTTTTCTTCTCAAATCCCTATAAACCCTGCAAATTAGTAATTTCTATATAACTTCTGATTTAACACTGTAGCAAAGAGTCCTTGTTAAACTAGTGGCTAATGCTCAAAGCGGTAAGTTTCATTTATATATCTTTATGAGAATACATTAGAATTTCAATAAGCTGCTGATTCTCTGATAACAATGGAAAATGTTGTTTAGTGGTTAAATCACACAAAAATAAGTTATGCTTAAATAAAAATACTGTGTTTTTATATATCTTGAATGAAATTCCCTATATATTTAGTATTAATGCAATGTGTAATTTACTTGTTTTCAAGGTGTGAAATTCAGTTATTTTATTATATTTCTACATGTTTAATAATTTGATTTTGTGTGCGCAAATAACAATTTTAGATCTTTTCATTTTATATTGTTAAAATAGGTGGAGATATTAATTGGATACTTGGAGCAATACCTTATTTTACCTGACAGGAATCTGGATTTGAAGTATACCGGACTTGAGAGTAAAAGCCAGTTTCAGAATTTGCAAGAAAATATATTGTGAAAGCTCATGATAGCTGTAGATGTAAAATATATTGTATTTCTAAATCTGATCTTTAAAAAAATAAATAAAAAGAAAATCTTTCTGTTTTAAAAGAAATACTAAATATATAATTTGTAAGCAAAAATTATGTTTAATAAATAAAATAGCACAATGGAAACACTAGCATTGCTTTATATTGTCTGTGTCTTATTTATTTCAGCTATCCTAGCACGGTAGGTATTTTCAGACGGAACATAAAGAGAAGAATTGCTGGAAAATGACTTAATTTTAGCTATGATTTGAAAACAAGGTGCATTCCAAGGTTTATCGTAAGCAAAAAAAAAAAAGGGGGGGTGCAAGTATGAGTATTATTTTTTTTTCTTTAATGCTTGATTTTGTGTCTCACATTTAATTTCAGATAAGATGTGTTTGGTGTGTGCATGTATATGAATGCAAAGTTAATTTTGATTGGCATGTGTTATTATTATCGAATTTAAATAGTTTGTAAAGGGGTGGGGGTGGTGCAAGTATTAGTATTATTTTTTTTTCTTTAATGCTTGATTTTGTGTCTCACATTTAATTTCAGATAAGATGTGTTTGGTGTGTGCATGTATATGAATGCAAAGTTAATTTTGATTGGCATGTGTTATTATTATCGAATTTAAATAGTTTGTAATTTTTTAATTTAATTCTATTCGATACAAAATGTTCAGTTGTATACTAAAGTCTCTCAACATAAAAGTTTATGAAGCATGAGTTATTCCACTTAATTACCCCCCCCCCCTCCCTCCAAAATTTGTATTGTCGCAATTTTATTTATGTATTTTTTGCTATTTAAATGGTTTATGCATCTCAAAAATAAAACATTATTAATTTAATTAGTTGCTCGAAGTTTTTTGGAGTGCAAAAATATTGAATGTGTAGAAGTTTTGCAATTAAATAATGTTATATCACAAAAGTACTCTAATACTTAGGGGGGGGGGGGGATCTGTGTTAATCCCTGATAATGTTTAAATTTGTAAGTAATAATTTTTTTTTTTTTTTTAAAGATTGATTTTAAGGCAAATGCCAAGGAGGAAAAAACAGAATAAAATCTGCAGTAAGTAGAAATAATAATAAATTTTATATCTTATGGTCAAAAAGAAGCTTGACATTGAAAGACAAAGCATCGAGTAGTTACGTAAAAATTAGAATTTATGCTTCATGATTACTTAGAAAAGGTACAAGAAAATCCCCCCCGCCCCTACTTATATCAGAAAAACGTTTGCTTCTTTGGAACAATATTTGATTTTTTTTTTCATTTATTACACTTGGATGAGCAAAAATTAGAATATTTTTATGCTTCATGATTAATTAGAAAAGTTACAGGATTTTTTTTTTTTTTTTTTTTTTTTTTTACTTATCAGAAAAAATATTTGCTTCTTTGGAAAAACTTTTTAATTATAAATAGAATTCTGGGCATATATCGTACGAGAAAAAGGCAAAGTATAAAATCTTCAATATGTAAACAATTCTTTATTTTTTTATATATAATTCTAATTTCAGTATTAATAATAAATGAATTTTTTATGGTCAAAAACAAGTTCGTCATTGAATAGTATTTGGCAGAAATTTCATTTTTTTTTTTTTTAATGCTTGATGAATAGTTAAGGATAGTTTTATTAGAAAAATGTTTGTTTCTTTGGAATGCGATCAAAAATATGAAGCATGATATAAATGAAACGCATGAAACTGAATAAAATTTTTTTTATATAAAATATTAAAAAATATATTGTGCTTTCTCTAAGCATAACACAGGCAGAAAGAATCTATTAAGTTAAAGTGAAGCTAAGTACTACGCAATAGAATAAATTGATTTAAAAATTATGTATTTAAAATAAAATACACCATTTGCTAATTAAAATTGAATAAGTTGATAGCTGCAAAATCACTGTGTGTGTGTGTGGGGGGGGGAGATCTTCAGTCCTAACGTTCCACAATAAAACATAAGCTTCAATTCTCTACCATAAAATTGCAACAATTGTGATTCTGTAACTGAGAAATGTGCATGTGAATACTTTTATAAATGTACAGAAAGTTTATTTTTCAATTATATAACGAATAAATTAATTTAACTCTTTCAAGGCGGTGGTACATTTATGAAACAACTCGATTTTAATTCCCGAATGGTACCAGAATATTGATTAAAAAAAAAGAGTTTATAAATGTTTCCAAATTAAATTTGTTTGTGAATTACGGTGTTATTCATTTCAACATTTTAGCAATGGAAGGGCTTTGGCCCTGAAAGGGTTAAAATAGTTTCTGTACTACAAAATATATAATTAAATCGATTAAAAGTATTCGCCGACATGCGTATAAAATATCATTACATTGGCACAAGATCTATATTGTCATACATGCATTAAAAAAACAGTTCACAATGATTATCGTTCGATATCAGCAATGCGAAATTTGTGCAACATTTTTATGCCAGATATTTCGGAATTCGTACGTATTTGCATCAAACACGTATCACCTATATCGCCGATTTCCGTCGTTGTGCCATGTTTCTGGCGCAAGGTCGATAACCCATGAAAGTATCGCCAAAGATATTGAATGAAAGGACAGAATCGATACTTTTAGGTTACGATTCGCTGTTATCGAAATAACACCTCTAGTACTTGACGAAAGATATAATTTTTGTGCCAATCTGTTAGTTCTGTGCTTGCTGGGTAGTCACAGATTTTTTTAAAATTTTTATTACAGACAGATGTAGTAGTGAAACCATCAAATCTAAAATTTTAAGATAATTTGTGCAATATTGACTGAGATATAGCCTTTTGAAAACTGATCATTTTTACCAAATGGCGGCCATCTTGGATGCTATCCCTATGTCTATAAATGCCCATAACTTGACAACTAATGACTTAAAATTTATATTTCTGGTACCAATTTAAAGCTATTTGTATAAAGAATGCATATATGATATTAAAACAATAGTAACTTTTTATTTTAATACTGTTTATTACATTCAAACTGAAAATATCACCCTCAAAAAATGACTTACTGTAATGGGCCATAAAAAAAATGACCCATCATAATTTTTTTTCAAACTTGCTAAAAACATTGCTCCATATGTCTACTTTAAATAGAAAAAAAATTGGTGAGGTAAAATTTTTCGTTTAAAAAAAAATAGCTTTTTACATATAGGATGTCACTTACTAAGCAGTGACTATCTTAAAACATGTAAATATCCCTGATTTAAGAAATAATGGCCAAAACTAAATATTTTTTAATCCCTGAATTAATGTAAATCTATAATGAAATATAATCTCATAAGTTTTTTGTAGGACCACCCTCCAATTGCTCCCCCCCCCCCCCCAAAAAAAAAAGAAGTCATTGCTAAAAATGTATAATTGAAAAAATTTAACACTGAAGAAAATAAGAAAATAAATAAAGAATATAATGTATAATTGTGAAAAACCTTTAAATGCAATATATATAAATGAGATTTTACTGCATGTGTATATGTGGAATCTATTCAAAACGTTTTCCATGCAAGAAATTCAATTTTTATACCTAAATTTCTATTTCTTACTTTAAAAATTGCTCACTTAAAAAGTTTTACATTTGTATGTGACTTTATAGAAAAATTCTGCTGTATGCATGTATTTACATCATTCAAGTTGCATTAAATATTCAGATATAAATATGTCTGTTTATGTATTTTCTATTTCAATAAATTTACATACTAAGAATGACAGAATTCATGAAATGAATGCTAATCTTGCATAATCTATTTTCCTTATTATTTGAATTCAAAACATGATGTAATAATGCATCATCTTCCATCCTGATGTAATATTGCATCATGTTATATGTTTATGCAATTTTATCATAATGTATCCAACAAATCTTTTGTTGAAAAATTTTGAAACCTTTTGTGGGTAAGCTTATTATAAACTGCATTATATATAAAATTTTAAATAAAAAAAATATTTGACATAATTTATGAATTATTGCATCATGTTGTATGCTGATGCAATTTTGGGAAAAGATTGCTGCTGTATCGTCATCTGTTTTCTAATTGGTTGTAATTAAAGTATGATAAAATATTACATCATAATGTACAAAAAAATTTGACTATCCCTTTTAAACATCATTTCTGTTGATGTTTTCCAATGTAGTATGCACTGGCATAGAATAGTTATTTTGTGCTTAAGATTCTACAGTGGACATGGAGTGTTTTGTATGCAAGAAACTTGGTGTTTCATTGAGTACTGATCTGATTCCCGTTCTTCAATTGTCTTCACGTGATTTGCAGTTATTAAAAAAAGATTGCATTATGTAATCCCAGATGAAAAATGCTTTGTCCATGGAAATAGTATATGCAAGGTTCACAAGGATAAATATCTAAAATGGTATATTTTAAGACAGAGACAGTGTTGTGATCCATTTAATAAACATCCAAATAGCATCAGAGCAAAATCACTAAAAACAATATCATTAGATATGTCTAAAACAAATCCAGATATCCTCATTCCAGGAAAAAAATTGTGTGTTTCCTGTTATTCATCAGTAAATATGAAAAAAATGTCTATTGTTGACAGGATAACCACCTCAGGAACAGAAAGGCCCTCTGATTCAGATTTTAATGAACCCACAGTAGTAATAGAACAATTAAACAAAAGTTGTGAATTGTTAGAGTTATCGCCAATTAAGGTAAATAGGCGTACCTCAAAGAGAAAAATTAATTACATGCAAAAGAAAGTTTCAAAAATAACTAAGTGTGTTGCAACTAAAGCAGCTACAGTATTAGGTGTTGAAACCATAAATAAGCCTCAAAATAGTAAAGACACAACTTGTCCTGACTGCACATCTATGATGGATAAATTATTGGAAAAGTTTACAAACGCATGTTTTAAAGAAAAAGTTCAAATTCTAACACTAGTTCCAGATTCATGGACAATACAGCAAACAATGACTTATTTTAATACTACACAGTATCTTGTAAAAAAGGCAAGGAAGTTTAAAACAACAGAAGGGATGTTATCGATGCCTAGTGGAAGAAAAAGTGTTAAACTGAGTCCAGACGTTATAGAAAAAGTTATTAATTTTTATTATGATGATAATAACAGCCGCATGTGTCTGGAAAAAAAGATTTCATATCTGTTCCAACTGAAAACGGCAGAATATTAAAACAAAAGAGATTGATTTTGCACAATTTAAAGGACTTATATATTGCATTTAAAGAACATGACTTAAAAATTGGATTGTCTAAGTTTTGCTCACTACGTCCAAGAGAATGTGTTACTGCTGGAAGCAAAGGTATTCATTCTGTCTGTGTGTGTGTATACCATCAAAATATTAAACTTATGCTTCATGCTATTCATATCAATGACTACATATCACTGCTAAAAAAACTTGTTTGTTGCATTGAATCTGAAGAATGCATGTTGCACAGGTGTGATAAATGTCCATCTCCTGATATTTTAAAGAAAGATTTAATGGGTTTAGATGAATTGGAAATGAGTAATGATATTATTTATAAACAGTGGGTAAAGACTGATGGAGCAGAATTAAAAAAAGTGATTATGCCTGTTGATGTTTTAATTACAAAACTCCTTGCTTTATGTTCACACCACTTTTTTGCAAAATCACAAAGTTTATATTTCAAGAAAACAAAGGATGAATTGAATACAGAAACTGCTATTATTTCAGCTAATTTTTCTGAAAACTATACTTGCATTGTGCAAGATGCTATTCAAAATATCCATTGGAAAAAGAACAGGTTACAGTTCACCCCTTTCTTGCTTATATAAGGGACAGTATCACTGATACTGTGAAATCTATTCCTATGTGTGCAATAAGCGAGCATTTAGTTCATGACACTACTACATTTTGGGCTTTTCAAAAAGTAATTGTCAATTATTTAATTTCACAAATTCCACAGATTAAATACATAAAATATTTTAGTGATGGATCATCAGCCCAATACAAAAATTATAAAAATTTTATTAATCTCTGCCATCATGAAGAAGACCATGGTGTGAAATCTGAATGGCATTTTTTTTGCCTCTTGCCACGGAAAAGGAGCTTGTGATGGAATAGGCGGCACCATAAAACGCATGGCCACCAAAGCAAGTCTTCAGCGTCCATTCAAAGATGGTATCTTAAATGCATTTGATCTGTATACATTTGAAAAAGAATATGTTAAAGGAATTGAAAGTTTTTTTATAACAAAATATGAAATTGAAATTGCCAATAATCAGTTAGCAGATAGGTATGCAAAGGCAGATACAATCGTAGGAACAAGGGTTAATCACAGCTTTGTGCCAATAAATAAAGGCCAAATACTGGTTTCCAGGGTATCAGGCTCCTCAACAAATTTTATTGCTACTGTGAGATTTAGTGAAACCGACAAAACACAAACATTAAAAAGTGAACAATATGTTGCATGTGTATATGGTGTTAATTGGTGGATTGGTAAGATTTTAGATTACTGCGAGGAATTCAATGACTATAAAATTATGTTCATGCATCCTCATGGTCCTAGTTCATCATATTCATGGCCAAAATCTTCAGATGTTTGTTGGATTCCATATGAGCATATAATGAAAGTAGTGTCTACCTCAATGACTGCTACAGGAAGAACATATACTGTTGCTCCAGAGGAGCATACAGCAATCCAACTCTTATTCTTAAACTTCAAGACAGATTAAATCCTTGGTAATTTTCAACAACATATTATTAAGTTCCTTTCAACAATATATTATAAAGTTATATCCATGTAAGTATCCTGTTCTTATTTTATGTAAATATGTTTCATATAAGTTTTCTCAAAGTCTTACTTTTATACATATTTGATGTGTTTGTTGTACATTTGTATCACACAAGATTTGTGTACTCATTTTGTCAAGATTTGTTCATTTAAATTGAAATTGGCAGTGAACTGAATAACTTATGTCAACTCATTAATATTAATTTTTAATCTTTTATTTGAATTCAACTGATTTACAGGTAGTATTTCAGCCATATTTCAAAAAAATATGTTTTATGGCTCTTTTTCCTTCTAAATATTTTCCATTATGTATATTGTTTTGAGAATTATACATATTATCATTTTATATGAAATAAAAAGTATTGAAATGAAAATTTACTGTTATTTTAATATGTATGTGTTTTTAGTATAATTAACTGCTGATTGGTATTTCTAAATTGAATTATTTATATATTGATGCTCATACATTAATTCATATGCCAGAAAAAAATATTTTTAACCATTATTTGTTAAACCAAAGATACTTACGTGTTTTAAGATAGTCACTGTTAGGTAAATGACATCCTATGTGTAAAAAGCTATTTTTCTTTAATGAAAAATTTTACTTCTCCAATTTTTTTTCTGTTTAAAGTATACATATGGAGCAATGTTTTTAGCAAGTTTGAAAAAAAATTATGATGGGCCATTTTTTTATGGCCCATTAGAGTAAGCCAATTTTTGATGGTGATATTTTCTGTTTAAATGTAATAAACAGTATTAAAATAAAAATTTACCATTGTTTTAATATCATATATGCATTCTTTGTATAAATAGCTTTAAATTGGTACCAGAAATATAAAATTAGAATCATTAGTTGTCAAGTTATGGACATTTATAGACATTGGGATAGCATCCAAGATGGCCGCCATTTGGTAAAAATGACCATTTTTAAAAGGGTATATCTCAGTGAATATTGCGCAAATTAGTTTTAAATTTCAGATTTGAGGGTTTCACTACTATGTCTGTCTACAAAAAAATTTAAAAAAAATCCGTGACTATGCTGCAACACCCATTGGTTGAATTCGTGTGGAATGACCCTTGTGTTATTTATATTAAAACAAATTAAAACTCCGTCAATAATAATAATCGAACTTTGATTCCACACTGTATGTATTGCCTCAAAATCTCACAAACTTCATCGAATTCGGTGACTTTTTTGGATAAGGATTTGAGATTTGAATTTTTGACTAACAACGATATAATAACTGTATTAGAACGAAGAAACTGATGAATACACAAATAAAAATTTTTAACATAAAAGCTACGGAAGAATATGCTGTGTGTATTTCTATGCGCATTTACCAATTTATTTTAATTTAATTTTTTAAATTTATTAATTATATTATTTTAATTTAATAGTACTAGAATACTGGTTTAAAAGCATTTTTGTTTTGTTACTGTACAAGCAGCGATTCAATGAAATATTGAAAAAAAATCCTCTATTTCTTAATATAAACTCATTTTTTAGGAAGATCTAAAAACTGTTAAAAACTGGTAAAGAGTTAAAAATACCTAAATCATGTTATTAATCATATGCACTGGCTCCATATGCATTATTAAGTAAGCATCTATACAATTCGGATAAGATACGAAATGGTCCCGGTCCCTTCATTCGCATCTTAAACGAGTTTCACTGTACTTAGTAAGTTGCACTTGATTAAGAAAAGAAATAGTAAAAACTTGTAACAATAATTACAAAAGTGATTATTTAACAACAGATGTTTATTTTTTAACGCATACAAAAGAGTTATAAACATAAAATGACAATTTTTTCCAGTTAAATCGCGTGACACTATGAAGAACAAAGTACAGGAAAAATTCAAAAGTATACTATAAAAAATCTAAATAAATGTAATATTCAATGGAAATAAATGTAAATGTAACATTTTTGAGATTTCTTAATGAGTTTATATGGGAATGTTGAACATCGAAGCTTCAAAAATACAATAAGCTTTACATAATATAAAAGTTTAACTAGTTAAAAGTATGAGACTGCAGTAATGATATAAAAATATGAATAACTTGGAATTATTAAAAATAAAACTGAAAAATAAATCCAAGTTTTTATTTAAATTGGTGCTGTACAGGACAAAAAAAAAAGGTGCAAGTGACAACCATGAAAAGGTATCTGCCATAATTCTTTTTAGCAAAGGTTGAGTATTAGTTGTCCTGTATGAGGAAGGAATATTTAGAATCCACATTGATACCTTCGATAACACATGGATCCTTACTCGGCTTTAGCGAGAGTGATGTTACATCTTTCCCTTAAGGTGATATAAGGTTAAAGATACCAGTCAGATAAATTATCATACATAATGCACTCAAAATTATCAGACTCAAAAACTTGCAAGACTCCGAAATGTTTCAGTGGGCTTGAATCAAATTCTTTAAAAATAAACCATATATTTCCATAAAAAGACAAAATCATTAAAATTTGGCCAAATAAGATATTACGTTCTCTAATTTGATAAGGTAAAAATTGATTAATTTCATAATATGTCTCTTTAATAGTAGCTGCATTTGTTTGAAAAATATCACGAGTAGATTCTGATATTTGTGAAAAAATAAGGTAGCAAATATCTTTACGAATGGTGTCTGTATTTATTTTATTAGAATTGTGTAATTCTATTTCAGAATTTAGAAAATGCCTAGCTGAAAGAAATAGGCATTGCAACAATTGATGATTCTGGGCTAATGTTTTTGCAGGATTTTAAAACTGTTTAGTATAGTGTATAACTTATTTAAAATAAGAATGTTTTGCCTCAAATCTGAAGCAGTGATACCTAATGGGAGGATCATAATTAAGTATATGGTGAGGATAGTGTAATAGTAAGTGGTGCTTTGGTTTTATATTACTTTCTGAAAACAGTTCAGAAAATAAACGCATGTGATCAACTAACTTAACTTGGAGTAAACTTATGTAGCTGATAGTAAAAGAAGATGAAAAGAGAAGCTGAACAATGTATTTTCAGTGCAAAAAAATTCCCAGTATTTATTTCCTTCCGGTATTTTGGTGCCTACTAGATATGGAAGTAACCACAAGAGACACCAGTTGCTAGCTGTATTTCCAATAATATCATCATCAAATGTCTGCTCTACAGGCTTGTTGGCAGAATCACTCTTACCATATTTAAAATGAATAATTCGTTGGTTAAGATATTGCAGTGTGAAAAAAATTCAGACTAATTAACTTTTTCAACACTAATTTCATTTCGTAGGGAACAACACCTTCAAGTACATCATGCATTAAATCGGGAGGGGGGCCATTTAACACATGAAAATGAGGGATCTTATAAAGACAAGACCTTGATTTTATACCATATTCTGAAAGTGAATTTAAAGGTGCATCGTTTTCAATATTTGACATCTGATTATCATAGTTTGCAACAGTACGGTTCTCAAACTTTTTAAGGTCCAATTCCACCTTTATCTCATTTTTGTTTATCATGTAAGTTCGACAAAACCGCATGACATTTGGACCAAAACTTTCAGCAAAACCTCCAAAATAGTTACTACCCAGATTATCACCCCATATAAACAATACACCACCCTTAAATGTTGCTACATTAGGGGCAATTGTGCCATCTTCGGATAAAATCTTTAATTCTTTTATCAATGGCTCAATTACACACTCTAATCCAAAATGTTTTAAGTCAACAGACCGAATTAGAATGCTCAGTTGTATTACAGATAAATTTGAACGATTATGTGATTTTAAATTCCCTAAGATATAATAGAATGCACTCAGTTTATGCTTCTTTCGATATGCTCCTATAGGGTTACAAACTTCAAATTCATCAAAATAAAACAAGAGAACTAAAGGAGGAGGTCCTTTTTCAGTAAGTGCAAACAAAGGATTTGTTTTAAAATATAAGCCATCCGCCATATCTCTATAACAGCCATCATTTCTGAAGATTGGAGAGAAAACTTCTGAGCAAACATCCTCATGTTGCAAAAATTTATTCAGTGTTGGTAACAGAGGAATATACTGAAAAGTACAGAACTGACGCTTTGAATTACATCCCAATGTGATCGCAACAGGTTCTATAAGACATAGCCGAGACCGAAAGTAAAGTAGTCTCTTATGATCAGAAAGAAAATCATTAAAAATCATTTTATTTGACGTTAGAAAAAGTTTTTTTATTTCTTCTTTCAAAATATTGTCTGAACCAATATGTTCTTCATTAATATTAAAGATATGAATTTCTAATTTTGAATTTCTAATCAACAATGTTATGAGAGCGTTCTACAATTTCTTGAATAGCTTGATTTGTTATATGATATTTTGCCTTGAGTTTTAAAAGAAACAGCCCAATTTTTTCACAAAAGCTCTGTATGAACTGGAAATATAGATTCTAACGAATTCATTACACACATTATAAAAATTTTGTAGAACAAAATTTTTATAATCTGCATCCACAGTACTAATCGGTAATAAAATATAAAGAGGATTTAAGGGACATCATTAGAGAGAAACGGGAAGTGCGCTGTAATGTTAATCTATAGGGAAAAGTAGTCACACTTGTAAGAAAGTTTTAATCATATTTTCTGAATAGGGAAAAAATTGTAACCAAAAATCTTTAAAATTTTTTTGCATATCTTATTAGAAATATGACTACTTTTTCCTATACAGTGTGTCCACGTATAACCTGACCGACCTTTATTTTCGCAACCGTTGGTCCTAGATGCATACTTCCAGTTACAAAAATGGTCAAAATTGTGTGCAGGGTTAAGATAAAAAAGTTTGAAGCGAAAAAAACAATTTGGTGAAGAATTACAGAATCTAAATTTTTATACAGTCCACCGGTCCTTTAAGTTATATTTAGTAAAATTTCCCTGTTACACTGGCAAGTAATGCAAAAAAAAGTCCCGTTATTCTACGATTAAAATTAACCTAGTAATTACTGTTTAAAGTTGGAGTATATTTTTTGCCGCATATTAGGAGTCATTCACAAATTGAGTAGAGATATAATTTCGTCAGATATATTAAAGAAATGGTTGAGAGTAAAATTAGCATTGCAATATAAATTTGAAATCTTTAATCATTCTTTAATCATTTAAGAGAGATATATTATATTTTTTTTTACTATTTTAAAGGGAAATTATCCTCTTAAAAAAGAAAATCCTGCAGGACATCTGATTTGGGCTTTTAAAAGAATGATAAATGCTATATTTTACATGCATGTCATGTTTTACAGATAGCATCTCAAAGCAAACTTCAGAAATGTGTATAAATTTATTATGTTTGAAATAGTTTACCATCATTAGGTTGCAATAGCTTAGGTTGCATAATAGGTTGCAATTTTCCCCCCATAAATCCTAATGTAACTCAATTGATTTGTGTGATCCTATAAATAAATCTATCATACCTTTCCCCACAACATACTATACTTACATAATGTAAAGAAAATGTCATTAAAAGAGTAAAATAAAAAAAAGTAATACAGCAAATTCCATAGAGTTAGTATTAGCTACTTAATAAGTAAAAAACATAGAATTACCCAGGGCCGAAACTAGGGGGGGCTGAGGGGGCACGTGCCCCGGGAGCCGCTTTAACAGGAGGTGAAGGGGGCGCCAAAAAGAAGAATTTGTTTGACGTTTGACACAAGAATGTATATATATATATTATGAAATTTGTATAAAAATGTCTCGCAGCTGGAAAATTTAAAAGGAAAACTGAACCAAATGCATTAAACTTTACAAATAGATAAAAAGATTCATTACAATACAAAATTTCAAAGTATCATGCCTATGCATTTGCTTTCTATCTTTTAAATCACTTCCTGTGAGGAGAATCCGAGGGAGAATCATTACCGTTTTCCAAGGTCAGTCTGTATTGTGGGACACCCTACTGTCCACTACAGATAACTACCAAAGGAGAAGTGACCCCTCAGTCTGATTTTTTTTCTAGATAAAAAAATTCCATGAAAGCTGTTTGTTTTTTTTCCGCTGAACAGTGTTGAGCTTTCTTTCTTTCTTTCTTTTTTTTTTCCCGTCTTGCCATGGGCGCTGACTGCCCAGGACAACGGGAAGGGGAATGCACAGAGTAAAATTCTTAGTAAAACCTTTCTTTTTTAGATATCGACCTCATTCAGACTATGCAAAAAGAAAAAAAAAGTTTAAAAAGATTAAAATGCAATTCTTTTCAATAACTTTTCAAAGATTTTAATGGATCAATGTTTGACAAAGCTGATTACGTAGTTCAGTTTTATATATTTTAAATTTAAAAATAAGTTGTCCGTTAGATATTTAGTAAAATTCTTTTTTGTAAATTTACTTTGTGGTGGAGGGGGGGTGGCGCCAAAATCCATGTTTGCCCCGGGCGAAAAAAGGCTAGTTTCGGCCCTGGAATTACCAAGTTCTAAATGTTAAAAAAATAGGTGAATATTCTCTAAGAAATTTGATTTTTATCTATGCAAAGAGATTTTATATTTTTTAAGGCTAAAAATATAGAATATAAACTAAAATAATTTGAAATAATGTTTAAAGTGTACAGTAGATTAACATACACTACTGCAACGTAAACAGGATAACACGTAAAAATAAGTTTAAACTCATCAAATGATAATTAGGATGTTTAAACATAATGGACAGTATTCTCGTGACGTCACAGTGGAAATCAAATGGTGTAAAAATAGCGGCTAGCACGTTTGTTTACCTTATTGCGTCATTTGATGCAGCAGAAATACAGGTAAATGTATACGTAAAAGACTGCAGATTTATTTTGTACGAATTATTTTTGAGCAATACATATTAATAAAAATCCATATATACGTATTAACTGAAATTAAAATTTTTAATCTCTATATAATAGAAGGAACTGTAACGCATACGGGACGAACCCATTGATTTAGCCGATCTCCGATAAGATGGAGCCATGCTAGGCTTAATTTCGATTTCAGATGTGTAAGAGAAAACTTTTCTGCTTAACCCTTTGAATACTGAAGTCTAAAATCGCACTGGCATTCAAAATACGGCAAACGCACGCCCGAATGCTGCGGGATTTTTTCACCCCCTTTCTTCTGCGCTTCTGCCTTCCTACCTGTCAGAAGGACAATAAGAAGGCAGCTATCTTCGAAAGTAGACTTGTTTTTCTCTACCATCCCTCGTAAGGTCACTCATATAAAAGACTAATCCTGTTCAAGGGAATGTTTTTATTGTACTAAAGCCTGAAATATTTGTGCATGTTTTATGTTTCAGGATTAATTCCTGGCATGTTATTTCTGAGAGTTTCTCGAAATTAGCTTCTTATGTGTTAGAATTAGAGTAACCTTTGTCCAATAATGAAATTTTTCGTAGGGTGAATACATTTTCTTGCTTTTCGTTTTACTGAATAATTTTCCACGATAAATATTTGCAGTGAACTAAAAAAAACTCTTCTACAAATAACATTTTAAAAAGTCTACTTCTGTTTTAAAGAAATTTATGAAAAAATATAACAAATATTTCCATTGTACGGGTATTTCTAAATTACCTAATTGTATTTAACAGAGAATTTTTTTTTTATGTCATAAGACAAATCGTCAAAAGAGAAACATCAGATGCGAACTAAAACTAACTAACAGATAACTAATAAATATTCTGTTCGAAAATTATTTTACAAATCACATCAAAAATAAAAATTCCACTTTTTGTAATATATTTGTGAATCCTAAGATTGTACCAAATTTTTAATATGGAATTTTAAAATTATTCAAGGAATAACATCAATGTGATTAAAAAAAATATATTGATTGGCGCCATTAAAAGAATGAAGCAAACAATTTATTTTTTATTTTTAGCATTTTAAAAGTTCATATTAATTTTCTATTAATTACTAAACACATACGATTTATGAAAACATAGTAACTAATAAAGCTGTATCTAGAAACTAATATCTCAAGAATTCAAATTTATTTTTCTTAACAAAATTTCAACTTTTTCCTGGAAGTTAAAGCTTTAAAAATGTTTTTAAAAAATATTTAAAGTTAAAATAAATAATAATGACTTGAATGAATAAATAATAATAACTTAATAACTATTTGTCCCAAAATTTATTTAAATATTATGCAATACAGAAAAAATATATATATATATTACTGTACATATTTTGTAATCTAGCAAACTTGTAATAAAAGTAAAATAAACATTAAATCTTTATATTGTTAATTAATTTTTTTTATGTTTCCAAACACATTGAAAATACAGTAACTAAAAAAAGGAAAAGCATATAGAAAACAAAGTTATCTAGAGGAATTAAAATTTTCTTTCTATTTTTTTTATTCTGGAAAGTGGACATTGTCAATTTTTATAAATTTGTAATAAATGGATCTAAGATTCATTATTATAGATCCTAATGGATTTAATGGATTTTCAAAGTTTCAAACAAATAGAAAATACAGTAACTAAAAAAGGAAAAGCATATAGTTCAAAGTTATCAAGAAGAATTAAAATTTTCTTTCTTTTTCTTTCTTTCTTTTTTTTTCTATTCTGGGAAATGGACGTCGTCAATAAATGGATCTAATATTCATTATCAGTGCCGAAACTAGTTCTTTTTTTGCGCCCGGGGAAAACATGAATTTTGGCTATTTTGAGCTTTTTTGTGATAAATGGAACCATGTTAATATTCATGAAGTTACCAGACAATCTTTTATTATTGTTATTATTATTATTATTATTATTATTATTATGATGGAAAATGGACATTGTCAATTTTATATATATTTGTAATAAATGGATATAATATTCATTATCAGTGCCGAATGTAGTTTTTTTGCGCTCGGGAAAACATGAATTTTTGCTGTTTTGAGCTTTTTTGTGATAAATGGATTCATGTTGTTAATATTCATGAAGTTACCAGACTATATTTTATTATTATTATTATTATTCTGGAAAATGGACATTGTCAATTTTATATAAATTTGTAATAAACGGATCTAATATTCATTATCATTGCCGAAACTATTTTTTTTTTTGCACCCGGGGGATTTTGGCACCCCCCCCCCCCCACCACCACCACCAGCACCACCATCACCATCTTGACGCATAATAAAACTTATCGACTTCAGGTATCCTATGCAAAAACAAATAAAGAAAAATCCGTAAAAAAAAATAATTATTAAAATTCGTGGTAGAAATATGTAAACCATGGTCTCATAGGATTAACATTAGCTTGAGCGTTAAGAGCCTATATTAGTTACGCAAAAAAACTGGGACGCTAATGTTAACAGGGCTACGGAGTCAGAGTCGTGGGGTCGGATCTGTTAAAATTCCTGGAGTCGGAGTCGTCCATTTTCCCACCGACTCCGCAGCCCTGAATGTTAAACCTATGGGAGCATTATTTTTAAAATTTCTCACTTGCATATTAATAGTTTTAAGTGATTTTTTTTTGCTTAGAAGAGCTGAGGATGAATTCTAAAGCGAGTTAGTGTTTACTTTTCCGATTTTGGTTGCAGATATTTTTTTGTAAAGTTACTTTCACTTTCAATACAGGTTCCGAAATCTCAAAGTATAGCAACTCTAAAGATCAACCTAAGCTGTCCTAAGAAAAAAAAAACAATAATTTTAAAATATTAAAGTGCAGGAGAAAAATTTGAAAAAAAAAATCTCCCATAGGTTTAACATTAGCTTGCGAGTTTCTTTGTATTTCATATATATATATATATGTATATATATTTGTATGAAACAACAAACAAAATCTTAACCCCCGCCCCCCCTTCGCCTTCTGTTCTCGCGCCCGGGGCACACACCCCCTAGTTTCGGCCCTGTTCATTTTTATAGATCTTAATGGATATAATGGATTTTCTAAGTTTTCAAAGATATAGAAAATACAGTAACTAAAAAAAGGAAAAGAACATAGAAAATAAAGTTATCTAAAGGATTTTTTTTTCTAATTCTGGAAAATGGAAAACATTTTAAATTTTACAAATTTGTGATAAATGGATTCGTGTTGTTAATAATCATGAAGTTAGCAGAATATCTTTTTTTTTAATTCTGGAAAATGAACATTGTCAATTTTTATAAATTTGTAATAAATGGATCTAATATTCATTATCAGGACCGAAACTAGCTTTTGTGCGGCCGGGGCAAACATGTATTTTGGCGCCCCCTCCCCATCCTGACGCACATTAAAAGTTATCGACTTCAGGTACCCTATGCTAAATAATAATAATAATAATAAATAATAAATAAAACCCTTAAAAAATAATAATTAAAATGCAAGCTAAAAATATGTAAAAAATAGCTCGATAGATTATCAGCATTCACTGATTCGTCATCGGGTAATTGCATATTTTCATTAGAATCGTATTCGTCTTCTGATTTGTCAGATTCAGATTCGTCTATATCCTCGTAAAAATTATTGCTAACGCTTCTTCTTGCGCTAGACTTTTTCCTCTACGATAAATTTTATGCACTGTATACAAATAACTGAATAAAATGCAGATAACTAAGTTAAATTTTAAAAATAATATTATTGTAAAATACAAATTTCAATAACGCATAAAGTTTATCAAAAATATCATGTATCACCATTAGAAATCAAATGTAAAAAGTGTTTTCCTTCTGAAATTCCCCATCCGTTCATTGCAATAATCACCACATCAATCACTCTTCTCGCACTTACTCAGGGACAATAGCTGGATATTTCCGAGGGGGCTGGAAACAGAAAACCTGTTTCTCAGGCGTTCGGGCGGTTTCACCGTAGTTTGATTGTTCGGCCGTTTAGGGCAGTTTCGTAGCGAAAGGGTTAAAAACAAATCTTTTTTACCTGAAATCCCTTTTGTTCAACATAATTTTCTTTAAAAGATTCAAAACTAATAAAATTTCAATTATTTGTGCAGTTGAAAAACAATTTTTGAAATCGAGATAAAAGCATACATTAGCGTAAAACGAAAACAAGCAGTAGCGAGTCATTCACTTCATTCATTGAAAAAAAGTTAAATCATGGGGGTATTCTTCTCTCGGCGCAAATCAACTTCTGTAAACCATTCAACTACGGCCCTTCTATCCGGCAACAAGAACAGACCCAAAGATCGTACAAAGAGAAAATATGCTGGGGAAATCATGCTCCCTTCCGCACCCCCACAAGTAGAATGAACTAGAGAAATAGGTTCTCTTGAATGGACAAGATCGAAACGGTTGCAAAAGATTCTTTAGCGGTCGTTTTCAAAGTTCAAATGTTGTTGTTGTTCGTTGGAAGGATACGATTATTTTAGTTTGATACAGTAAAACATCTCACAGGTAAGTTTTATGAATGCTTTTCACTGTTTCCCAAAAATCTTAATTTTTTAGATATGTATGTAGTTTATAAGAGTTGTAATACAAAGAAGAAAAAATAGTTAATGCCTGTTTTTAATTGTAGTGACTTTAATATATGTCTGTCTAAAGTTTAGCTCAATACTCCTAGAATTGTTTGTTATTCATTTATTTAATAAAAAAATTAGTTGTGTTATACTTAAGAATAATTGATAGTCAGTCAGATGAGTGTAAGCAAAAATAATAAGCCTTCGCTTTCGAAATTTTTCATTGATTTTTGATAGCAAAACAAAAGAGGGGGGCGAGTGGAGTTTACAAAATCAGCAGAATGTCTTACGTGTATTTTAAAATAATTTAATGTGAAAGCATGAAATTTAAATAAATAACCATGAATATTATTTTAAATATTTATTTTAGCATAAAAAATTATTTATTTATATATTGCATTTGGATATTATTTATATTTAAAGGAAAAGGAAAATCTGATAGTGAAGAGATCTACACATACTAAAATTATAAACTATAAAGCTAACATATGAGTTTTCCATTCTCTAAAAATTTTATATAGTTTATGTGTTATTTGCAACATATTATGTAAATACACATATAATTTTATAATAATTAGTTGTAAAATAAATATTGTATAAAATAACAAAAACATTGATAAAAAATATTACATTAAACATTACTAAAAATATTTAAATAATAACAATAAATAAACATTTATATGAATATAAAACTAAAGTTTGAAGAGGCATATATTTAAAGTCCTTTAGTCAAATTCCTTTAAAAAAGTTGAAAAGGAAGCGGCTAATTTTAGTCAGAATATTTTTTAATGTAACATCGTTTTCCAGCAAAAAACATTTTGTACAGTTATTAAAAATGGGCATTAACTATGTTTGATTCTTCTTTGCATTACAAAAATTTAATATATAAAAAAATTAAGGTTACGAAACACTAAAAGGCATTTATGAATGCTATCCTTGAATAAAAATAGCTTTCGTTTTTTGCTTACAAGTTTTATTGGCAGATTTAAAACACATTGAAACTTTTATTCCTTTAATTTTTTTTTTTTTTGGGGGGGGGGGGGAGGGGGCGATAAAAATACAATTTCAAAGTGTTATTTAAAAATGTTATTAATTATTAGTATTATTTCAATAGTTGCAGCACAGCAGACTTTCTTTTAACTACACAGTTTTATTGAATATTTGATAATTTTTTGTTTTATTAAGAAATCTTAATTTTGTTATGGTATAGTAGCCGGAAAGCCTGATTTACCTAGAAGCATTATAAATGCTAATAGTATGTTTATTAGAACACAAACTAGCCGAACTTTGCTCATCTAAAAGCTTCCATATTGTCAATTATTTTTATCATTTTTTTCAAATTTTAAGTGAAAAACACAATTTTTACCCACCGCCCTAGAACGGGCATTTACACTAGTTTATAAATAAAATGAAAAATACGCATGCCATTTCTTTAAAATTGAGAAAAAGAGTTCATGTATAACCCATAGCTGCCCCTGAAAAAGTAATTTTTGTAGCCTCGAACCCAAGGGGAGAATACAGTCCATTTTAAATTAAGTCTAAATAACAGGGTAATTTTTGTCTCATCATAAAAATATATAAAATGATATCGAAGGTTTTCAATATCTTTAAACACGTCTCAAAATGTCATAAATATGGGTTAATGAGTATTTCTGGGGTCGCAGGTTGAATAGGGCAGGTGCAAATGAATGAAAAATACTTTGCACCTTGTGTTCTACATAGGGCATATTTTAGCGCATCCCAGAAATTCATAGTAGAATCATTCATTAACTTCTTTAAAAAGTGTAACCAATTTAAAATAAACCACAAAGATAATCCACCATAGAACATAAAATAACAGTGGCGTAGCCAAGGGGGGGGGGTCCGGACCCCTCCCCCCGAACGAAGACCTGGTTTACTGAATCATGGATAGAACAGTAAAAAATCTAAGACAGAATCACAAAAAATCTATGAAAAATTCAGCTTTAGACAGGTGTTCGTCTTAGAAGGTATAATTGAAAGGTATGTCTTTTGGCGGGACTGTGAACTTTTCTGATTTAGACAGGTTTCCGTTACATACACTTTCCGTTTTCACGATATACATTAAGACTGCTAAATCGTACTCACTGCCCAATCTTTTTTCTTTCACGTACCCCTTTCTTAGGATTTTCATTTCGGAGTACCCCCATTTCTCATAAACAAGCCCCCCTCCATTCAACGAGATAACATAAACATGCTTTTTTCATTAGCAATCTTCTTATCACAACCGCATAATAAATCGATGCAAATTACATTGACATTTCTAACATTTTTGGGGGCATTTTCTAACCATTCTTGTGACTTTCACCATTACAGATATTATTTTCCCGTATCCCCAACAGACCCACCGCGTACCCCAGGTTGGAAACCGCTGCTATCGGACTCGAGGGGGGACGCGGGTGGACGGCGTCCCCTCACTTTTTTATTTTACCTCGAGCATCCCCTTACTTTATATTTTCAGGGGAGACGCGGGAGGACGCAGACTTTCCAAACTTATTGATTTTTTTTTTTAATGACACACCAAATTAACAGTTTTAGAAACAAGGTATTTTTTTTAAATACTTTTCAACGAAGTTGAAAAGTGTTTACTGTGCTGGATCGCCTATTCACATTCTAACTTCCATAAGTTTGCTTGGATTGCGGCAAAATTTTATGTACATTTTTGAGTTCAATGTATTATATCACTGTAAATTAAAATGTCTGAAATTCAAACACTTAAGTGTCTGAAACGGAGTGTTCAGTTTTCAGACATTTTAAAATGTCTGAATTTTTTCAGACACTTCAAACGTCTTAATAGCATCCATTTTTTTGTAAGCATCCTACGTAGCCATGTTTGACCACGTTAAATCCTGGAAAAATATTTGGCTGGGTTCCTGATTATAATCAATACTTTGAACTTCAGGAGTAGAACAAGATTAAAACAAAAAATATTTATCTAAATATTAGATTTTTAAAATTTGTTTTATTTTTAATCTTATTTTACTTTAAAAGTTCAAAATATTGATTATAATCAATACAATTTCGATACAGATTTAAAATATAAGCTTTACAAATATTGCACATCAAATTTGTGGGCACTAAAATCGTAGGGGGGCGGGGCACG
Organism: Maratus speciosus; assembly: GCA_963932465.1. NCBI lineage: Eukaryota > Metazoa > Arthropoda > Arachnida > Araneae > Salticidae > Maratus > Maratus speciosus. The sequence continues at coordinate 69,658,141 of OZ010794.1, read as the reverse complement.
GCCCAGTATGCCCATTCTTTAATCAAGAAGTTCTTTTGCAAAAAATGCAACCCTGCATTATTGTTATCTCAATTGAGATGTCCGGTATTCGGGAGTATCCGTTGTGGAGGTTAATGGACATTCCCGAATAGCTATTCTGAAACATCTATTTAGCGAATACTTTTTTAATCCGCATGGCATACATATTTGTATATTTTTACCTCGCAAAAGCAGACATCTCCGATTATCGGACAAATTCAGCGGCAAGGGCTATTGAGGGCTTTTAAAGTACATGGATAAATATATATATTTCTTATAATCTTGTCCTACTCTACTTCATATAATTTAAAAATAGATTTTTTAAAAATTTATATTGCCACATAGACAATTTTACATATATATCAGATGATAATCACAACAGCTATTTAACTATGAATAAATAAATAAATATTCTACTTTACCCTTTGCACTCGAGGGCTCCGGAGCGGAGCCATTTAAAATTTGTCTTCAAACTCGAGGGCTCCGTTACGGAGACAATGCAAATAATTTTGTGATACCTGTCTAGAAAAGCCAAGATTACATGGTATCACAAAATTATTTGCATTGTCTCCGTAGCGGAGACCTCGAGTTTGAAGACAAATTTTAAATGGCTCCGCTCCGGAGTCCTCGAGTGCAAAGGGTTAATATTGAGAAAAAAATTACTTCGGTTTTTGTTTATTTATATTTTGTGTTTTTTAATCTTGCCCTACTCTAAAAGTTCAAAACTTTCATTATAATCAGTGCAAGATTTAAGGTATCAACTTTACGAAAATTTCATACACAATCCCCCCCCCCCCTCCCCGAAAAAAAATAAAAATCTTTATCATTTAAAAATTAGATTTTTTTTAAATTTATATTGCGACATGGGCTTATTGTTATCATTCCTATGAGCTACTAAACAAGACATCTTTAAAGCAAAATAAAGCCAAAAAAAAAAGTTAGCGCATGATATCACTATGATACAAACTTGCGATGCTTATCAGTAAAGACTAATTGGAAAATGACCTTCGAATCCACATATGCAGCGAAATCTAAATAAACAAATGATTTCCTTTTTCCTGACTGGCTTACTTCTATGTTTCCAAATCAAAAGTTATCACACATTAAAAGATTTAATAGCTTTAGAAATATATCTAAGAAATACTTGAGATAAACATTCATTTTCAATTATATATAAATTTCATGAAAATCAAGTGATTTTTTTTTTCAAAAGCGAAAGTTTATAAATATATTTTTTAATTTCAGCTGAATATTGTTCAATGGAAAAAAAAAGGCAATCCCGAAAATCCCGGAATTTTCCAGTAAAAATTCCGGGATTTTCGGGGTTAAAATTAAAGCGATATCCCGGGATCTCAATCCGGGATTGTAATCCCTAGCTAGGCAGTAAGAAAACTTTAGGAGATCTTTCAAAGTTTTTTTTTTTTTCTATTTCCTTGTGGTCGAGTATGAGATAAGCATTAGCCATTGAAATTGAAACTAAGAACTGCCATATTGAAAACAAAACAAAACAAGAGAATGAACTTAACTTTTAAATATGTCTGTTTTTTAGTGATGTTATTACTTTAAATTTGAGAAAAAAGATGAGAATAAATAATACATAATTTGTAATAAAAGACAATGTCATAAATTTAAAAATATATACTTCTAGAATAAGTGGTTTTTTTTTGCAAAAAGATTCAAAACTAATTAAATTTCATGTAAGAGTTTGTTTAGTACAATAAATAAAATCATAAACGACACTAATTTTAGTACTATAAAGAAATTATAACACTTACTTCAATCGCCGTTTGCAAGAGGTAAGAAATATTCCTCGATTTGAAATTTTAAAAACTACCACAACCACAGTGAGGGAGAAAGACTTTCATCAGTTTAAAAGGTAATCCCATAATACATCCGACTAGCCATATTTAAAGAATGAGATGTTTCATCCTCAAAACAGGACCCGCCAGATAAAAGTTTCTTTTTTTTGCCAGCTTCGACAGGACGAAGATGAATAACACAATATTATTGATATAAATTGATACGAGTTAACACTAAGCCCATTGCACACGCTTTGTAGAATTTCCGGGTGTAATCTTCAACCGTCGTCTACTTCTGTTCTGTGTCTATCCCGCCCTTGTATCGACAAACTTTGTTTGAATTACAACGTATACCACTTCGAACAAAGACATCTAAAACGCATGCGCAACTGGGAGTGCTAGTGCCCCCTGGTGGTTATTGCGTCGGAAGAATCAAAACGTCTTAAATTAAGACACGTTTACAGCAATGAAGTGTCTTAAAATAAGACGTTTGCGGATATTTTAGACATTATTTTCAGTTCGTTTACACCATGGTCATAGTAAGACACTTATGTATCTTAAATTAAGACATCTATAATGCCTGAATTTTCAGATTAAGACACTTAAGTGTCTAAAATTCTTTTTCAGTCACATATGTATCTAAATTTAAGACGCTTCTATTTGCAGTGCACTATTGTAAATGATGTTCATAGCATCAGTATTTCGTTTACGCGAAAACAAAAAGAGAGTTCTTTCATATTACGCTTTATTGGCAGAAATTGTTTGAAATAGACATTAACGAATTTACATTATTTTAAATAGTATAACGAATATGAAATTTGAAATTCGTTACATGTTCCCTATCGGAAATAGCATTTATCGTTCGTTTACAGGGGCATTAAAAAAATTTTACAAATGCCATGATCCTTTAATGATAATTATTTGAAATGCATGGAAAACTATGGGTAACGATAATATGAAAAACGGCGCACGAAACATTTATAGTGCATTTACAAGGCTACACAAAAGAACCACCACCATTTCATCTATCGGTTCAATTGCTGAAACGTGTTTTTGATTATATTATCAGTGCTCCCAACACATTTTAATCCCCCAAAAGTGGGAAGAGGGTCATTTTTGTTTAAAAAGGGGACGTCAAAGAACCATTTATATTAAAAAGAGGAACTAAAAGGGGCCATTCGTCTAAAAATACTGCACAGAGTTTTCCTAAATATGCAAGCATTTTTTTTTAATACCTTAGAAAATATGTCAATTCGTTATCTTTATAAAGATAGTCATTAAGCAATGTACACAGCTTTATTTAAACATACTTAAATATTCTACTGCAAGAAGATAGAAAATGTTCAATATTGAGCACTCAGCTTCATAAGTGTCCTTAAAAAAGCCTGAACTTTTAATTCAAATTGTTGAGTGTTAAAATTTTAAATTAGTTTAACATATATATTGTTAATTATTAACCTTCAACATTAAAAAAATTAATTTAAATTTTAGTTCCTTTCTACACTAAACGGAGATAAACTATGATGTTCACCAGAAAAAGCATAGTATAGCAACGCCCCCTGGGGAGTGATCAAAACCAATATTGAATCAACAGTTATTCAGAATCATCTTACATATTAAATTTAATGAAATTCCATCCCAAACATGCCGAGATCTGGGTACCACGGAAATCGTTAAAAATGTGACACAGTAGCACCACCTGTTGGGCGAAATACACCAAAATCTAATCAGCATAAATTTATTCAAGGTTAAGTGAATGTGAAATTTCATACCAGAGATGCAGCGATATAGATATGCAAATTGTGAAAAATGCAGCATAGTAATGCCACCTGTTAGCCATATACACCAAAACCTGATTAGCACTTGTAAATGCTAAGGTCTAATTAAATATTGATGAAATTCTATGCTTTAGTTTTTAGAATAGAGTGGCTATGAAATATGTATCATATACAGAGAATTTTTTTTTTAAATGTCAAATCATATTCAGGTCAACCTAAAACGTGTAAATCCATCAAAAAGATTCCAATACTTTCTTTTGATAAAAATATATTTAAGAAGTATAACAAAAAGGAGGATAAATTTTAACTAAGATTTCCTTTAATAGTGGGATATGCTTCTACATCAAAATCGAAAGCAAAACTAAATCTATCATAATAAAGATAGAGGTTGGTCTGCGTGGTCTATGAGCTGAAAAGACTGCTGCACATACAGCTACAAGATAGAGGCGAGGTACATCTATGACTAAAATTATACACTTCGAAACCAGTTTTCGGTTTTTTTTTTTTAATTTAATATTTTTGCAATTTTCAGATTTTTTTTTCTTTACCTTTCACGGTGATTTTTTTTCACATTAATAAAAGGAATTCAGTTACAATTTTTTTAGTTCAATAGTAGTAAATTTTGTCCTCTTTTCAACTTTTTCAATAAAGTTTATTCAGAATTTGTACAGCGATTTATTTTTGGCGAATTCTTTATACGAATTTCAGCTTTTTTTTTTCGCGTTTCGTTTCAATTTTATGACATACAAAAAAGAAATTTGATTTCAAACCTTTAGCCTTAATGTAATAGATTTTGTCCTTACGCGATTGTGTCCTCAGATTATAATTTTTACCGTTTTTTTTTTTTTTTTTTTTTTTTTTTTTTTTTTTTTTTTTTTCCCATTCCGCGGCGATTTTTTCACATTTGTGAAAGAATTTCGGTGAAAATGTTATAGCCTATTTTAGTAAATTTTCTCTTTTGTGATTTTTATGAATTTTTAGCGATTTTTATACATTTCGCGGTGATTTTTGCACATTAGTAAATGGAATCCTGTTTAAATTTTTTAGTCCCATTATAGTAAATGTTGTCCTCTTTTCAGTAAAGTTTATTCGGAATTCACATAGTGATTTTTGAATCTTTCGCAATTTTTTATGCAATTTTTAGAGGGGTTTTTTTTGCCTGCTCTAATCTCAGTTTGATATGTTTTGTCCTCTTTTCAATAAACTAGTCTCGGAATTCGTACTGTGATTTTTGAATATTTTTGCTAATTTTTTATACAATTTTTGAATTTTTGTGTTTTGTGGCAATTTTTTGTCATTATGTTTCAATCTTCTGGTAGTTTAATGTAGTAAATTTTGTCCTCTGAAATTTTTGAAATTTTAGTGATTTTTAACGCAATTTTCATTGAGTTTAACGTTTTTCCGCATCCCGTGGCGATTTTTTGACATTCATAAAAGAATTTTTCTTACAATTCTATACTATACAAGCCCACTATATAGTAAATTTTGCCCTCTACGATTTTTAGATTTTTTTTACATTTTGCGGCGATTTTTCCACACTAGTAAATATTTTTAATGTTTTTTCAGTCACCGAAAAAAGACGAAGTGGACCAAAGGGGACCTTTTTCTAAAAAGGGAACTTTAGGGGCAAAATAGCACCATTTGGGAGCTCTGCATTATGCATTTTATATATTATTTTTTACATTATGCTGAATAAAACATGAATTAGGTATGTAAATGATATTTGTATACAGAGTAGAGATCTGCACGGGCCGTCCCGTGGCCCGAAGCCCGAGCTCGGGCCTATTTTCGTTCACGGCACTCGGGCCGGGCTCGGGCCATACTTTTTTCTGAAGGCTCGGGCCGGGCCGGGCCTAACTTATTTTTTCTGCACAGACCCGGGTACTGGTTTCATTCCTAATCTTCACGGAACAAAATTTTCATTCCTAGTTTTGACCCAGCCCGTATCAAAATCATTGTCTCGGCGTGGCGTGGTCCGTTCAAAGGTCAGTAAAATTAGGCTTGGCACAATTTTTTTTTTCAAAAAATGCGTACATTTTTAAATCGTCATTATTCTACAATTAAACATTCAAATTCATTCTTTTTAAAGAATAGTAGATTTCTACACTTATTAAAATATAGTTAAATTTAAATATAGTAAAATGTGTGAAAAAGAGCCTGTGTATGACGGAATCTTGTTTTAAACTGAAAAATAGGTTGATCCATGCTAAATTAGTATACTACTACGTAAGAAAAGAATATATAATACATTTACACTTGCTAAGAAGGGAACTTGTCTATAACGCATTTTTCAGCTTTTTAACACTTCAATGCATGGAATATGGATTAACAATATTGATGATAACTGAAACATTTACATACAAGAAATAGAGATTCATTAAAAAAATAAATATCGCACCCTGCGGCACTTCTATAAAAATGAAGATTATAAACATGAAAGGAAAAGTCAAGATAAATATTTTTGGCTGAAACTCCTCGTACGAGAAAAACTTTTAACCAAATCGACGTAAAAATCAATGTTTTGTAGAAATTCACTCGGGCCGAGATTTAAACTTTTTTTCGGACCGGGCCGAACTTTTAACTGTTATACCCAGCCGGGCCGGGCTGGGCTCGGCCCGAACTTTTAACTTTTTTACCGGGTCGGGCCGATTTTTCTTTCTGTGAGTCGGGCCTGGAATTGTCGGCCCGTACAGACCTCTAATACAGAGTCACACACACACAAAAAAAATCCAAAACACTATCATCTATGGCCGTATATTTATTGAAATGCGTTTCGCAGCGGTTTTAAATTTTAGTGTGTTATGTGATGAGCATATAATTATTAATTTGTATATATGGCCACTCAAAATAATTCAAATGAATACATTACCAGTTATAAGCAATTATTGCCTGATGTTTGTTTAAACTAAACAAAATTTTATTTTCGATAAAAAAAAAGGCTACACATGCTTTTCCATCACACATTACTGCTCTAAAATTATTTTGTGACAATTATTTTGTGAAAAATACATTTGTGAACAATTAATATATTGGCCAGTATGCAGGGTGTATACCATAAAGATTGACATGCGCTTTAATTTTTTATCTTTTGGGGATAAGTATGCAATGCAGATTATAAAAATGCTTAAAATAAGATAATAAAATAATATTGAAATATTATGACAGCGAAATAACAATCTCGTTAATTAAAATTTTTTTTTTTTTTTTTTTTTTTTTTTTTTTTTTTTTTTTAACTGTTATACGACTTTTCTATTCAAAATTCGTCAGTTAGAAAAATTTTATTTTTGTTGCAACAAAATCATTAAAAAACTACTTACTCCAAGCTAAAACCACAGGCTTACTCAAAATTTGGAGAATGAAAAATCTTAGAATGGCTACTGACACGAAAACAAGAAAAGTATAAAGAGTCGAGAACTTTTATGAGGGCAAGCATTTCTGAAAAGTTCTCTGAGAGAGGAAAAGTATTGCATATTATTAAACTGTGACAAAATTAAATATATTGCTGTTGTTTTAAAACTATTTTCCACTTTTATTTAAATATTTAATTAAAATTAATTTGAAACACTTTTTTATTAACTTGAAAACTAATGTATTAGGAAAGTGCTTCTTAAATAACTCACCTGGTACAAATATAAGTGTTATTTAGTATCGAAACTCTACTTCAAAAATCTATCTTTTAAAAATTTCTGCTCGACTCTTTAATCACTTTATCGAGTGCCATCAATTCAAATAAATTTATAATTAGAGTAGATTTTATTCTTGTTAATAATGTGGTAACATTCACTGCGCCGATTCACACATTTAAATTTCAATATTTCATTCTTTCAATCAGAAGAACTTCGCGTTAAAAATAACTATGTCAAATTTAATGTTTCTAACCCTGATAGTTTGAGAAAAATAGCAGCCTTAGAAGATTTTCAGCTCATTTCATCACTTAAAATATCAAAAAACGTTCTTCGTGAGGCCCCACCAGAGGCTGAGAGGTTCTGCTCTCGAAGCTTGTAGACGGGAGGTACTGGGTGCGAACCCAATCGCGCCCGTCGGCCTAATCGTTCGGAGTTTTCCGTGGTTTTCTTCGAACCTTGTATTTCCATGCGGAAATACGGGTTAGGTTCCCTAAGAAAGACTCCGACGGAGGGTACTCCCCCCTCGGGCCTATATTCCTCGAGTATATAATCGGCCGTCAAAAATCTTCGTGAGCATCTACATGTTAATAGTTACCAGTATATTCATTTTCAAGTTTCTTGTAAAAAACAGCTTCAGATAAATCGTGATGAGATGATTTTAGAGGACTTCCCTTTAATTTATGGTATTAAAATTTTAATCTATAAAAAAACGTTTTAAGCGAGCATGTAAGTCCTGAAAATACATAAGTGCCATGTTTTAAGTTTCTTGAGAATTCGTGAGGAAACTGAAATTTTAGAATGTTTTTTTCGCATTTCAAACCGTTAAAATTCTAATTTTTGAAAAAAAAATCAAGTACTGCATTTATACATTAGAAGTAATGTATAGTTACTAATTAAAGTTTCCCTTTCGAGTTTTTTTTTTTTTTTTTTTTTAACATTGATGAAATGCAATTTCTGGAAATGTTCTGTAGAAGGATATTTATCAGGGTGACGAGTGGTAAGGGAAAAACGCAGTCAAAAAATGTGTTAAATACCATTATATTGTTAAAGAAAAATTCGTCTTCTTTAATCCCTTTATATTATTCGTAGTATTTTCTATAAGAAAATACTGGTAGTTTACTTTTTATTTGACTGTGTTTTTACCTGACCACTTGCCACCCTGTTTATCTATTTAACCTCTCATCATTGAGTACTAAACGTATTCTTCGGACCAATAAAAAGCATTTTTTATCGATTATCTTCGGCCTTAGTCACACTTTTGATATTTTGTCTCACGTAAACAGTACTTATTTGTTACTTCTGGTCAAAAATTGGTTTTAAAATTGCCTAGAGGAGAAAAACGTGTCGAATTTCTCCCAAATTAGAGTTTGAAACAGCGGCATATAATCTCAGAATATTAAATATTCTATTCATCATGTATAACACACATTCAAAATTTGAGCCCAGTCAAAAACACCGTTTGAACGCTATCATGTTCAAACACACATGAAGAAAAAAAGACTTTGGGAGTCTGAAAGGAAATACCGACATACACACTTGTATACGCACATACACAGAGAATTGTTGTAAAAATAGGCAAAATGGATTCAGGGGGGCCTCAAAAGTAAAGATATACCAAAATTTCACAATCTTATTTTCCTTTCCATGATTACAATAAATTCCTTAATTTCCATCTGACCATAAAGTAAAAATGCAATAATTTTCAATGCTCTCAGTGGGAAACAGTTATTTTATAACTATTTCCAAAGTAAATAATGTAAAAGAAATCCTAATAAAAATTTCGTTGTTGAATTAGTGTTACTGAATTACGAATTCTATTCCAAAAATTTTCAGTCATGAAATAAGGTTTTAAATTTTTGAATTCTATAGCAAACTATTTAGTGCCTAACAGATACAGAATCTAGTTAAATTAATTTAAATTTGATTTTTAAATTTAAATTTAATTTTAAATTCAAATTTAATTTTTCAGTTACTTTTCTCTGCAATTGAAAATGAAAAGCAAGATTCAAAATAAAGTTTGCCCTATATGTGATACAGACCCTAATGTTCGAAACTATGAGCGTCCCCCCACTTTTTTTTCCAGGACTACACCACTGATGGTACATTTAGTACACATCTGAAGAGTATAAATGTAGTACAACAAAATGCGTGAATATGACCTATCTCAAAGGATAACAATTCAAGATTCGATGAAAAGAACACTATATACAGTAAATTCTGTCTAAAGCGGAATCGACAGGGACAGAGAAAATTTCCCGTAGTAGACAATATTCCACCTTAGACACATTTTAGTCTATGTCTATGGATTCGCAGGGACTTGAAAATCTTCCCGAGTTAGACAGATATCCGTCTGATACAGAATTCGCCTTACAGAGAGCTTACTGTATTTATGCTTGCTAACGTTTGAAACCTATCTGAAATGAAACTTGTTCCAATTGTGATTCCACCTTGGCAGGTTTTCTGTTAACACGGAATCCTCTCGTAAACGAAAACATTTTAATGTCCAGAGACGGAAGGATAACTATGCAAGTATAACTGCTATTCCGTTTACACTAATTTACTGTAAGTAGATTAAACGTAAAACTTCTTTATCTTGGACTTCGATGGGACTAACTGTAGCCGACATTTATGGGAAAGGACAAGTTTATACGAACGCAATAAAGCCCTATTGGTTCAGTTTCGCGAGCCTTATTTTTGTTCAGTTTATAACAGACAATATTAACAATTATTTTAAATCTGCTGCCTTCAATTCATAATAGTAACTTTATTTTTGGACTGGTTATTTGCTACCACTTTCAAAATAGACTGGCGAGATGCCCCCCGGAAGATTTGAAATTTTGGGATTTCAATGGTCAAAAAGTACAACCCCCCCCTCCCCTAAAACTCTACAATGTCCCCCACAGAGCCACAGAAATCCCACAGAACAGTGTCTGAATTCAACACTGAGTAGGTGGAATATGTCGTCTATAAGACATTTAATCGATTTTGAGAAATTGTGTGCGATAGGAAGAATGGAAGCAGGACAGGCACTCTCAGAGGTCTGTAAAGACTTAAAAATGGTCAAAAACGTCATGTCAAGAATCTGGACACGGTTTAAAGACACTGGTATAATGTACACAGACAACCAGGTCAAGGTAAAAAACGTGTCACAATAGGCTCTCAGGACCGTTATTTGCCAACGATTGCTAAAAGAAATAGGCAGTTGATGTCAGTTCAGATTGCAAGGGAGTTTGCTGCAGCAACAAGAACTCGACTATCCAGGTTTACTGTGACTGACAGGCTGCATAAAAAAGGGTTGCATGCAAGGAAACCCATTATTTGTATTCCACTAACTTCGGTAGTGAAATGCAGATCCGGTTGTGATTCAGAGATCATCGCCATTGAAGTATCACGGACTGGAGCAGAGTTCTCTTTACTGATGAATCCCGATTTTGTTTAGAGAGTTACTATGGGCGTGTTACCATGTGGAGGGAGAAAATCACACTTAATAAGGCTGCAAACATCGGTGAAAGGCATCGATACAAAGGTCGTGGAATCACGGTATGGACGGACATGATTTTGAATGGCAGTAGTGACCAACACATTTTTAACAGTGCAACTGTGAATGCTGAAATATACAGAGATGAGGTTCTTGATCCTCATGTCAAGTTGTTTAAGGGTGCAATTGAAAGATTTGAGATTTTACGCTTATTTTACCCCCCTCCACGGAACTCCAAAGTGTCCCTTCCAGAGCTGCATAAATCCCACCCGGAAAAAAAAATCTAGAATCAACATTACGTTTGACCCCAATTACTATTTGCGAAAGCTTAGTTTAACATTGCATCAAGAAATTTCATAGTGGTAATAAAAGTTTTGTATATGGAGAGGGTCTTAAGTGACATCTTGTCTTTAACCCGTTCGGGACCATGAGTGCATATATGCACCCTCAAAAAGAGCATACAGAATTTGTTTCAGGCACCAGTAAAAAAGAAAAGTAATATTTAGTTTCTTTAATTAGAGCATTTTCGTGATTCTTTAAGAAAAGGTAACTTTAAAAAAAAAAGTGGTGCTGTCCGAATAAAATTTGTGTAAAAGGCACCGCTCCCGAAGAAGTTAACAATGAGAAATTGAAAGCATAAATTGAAGCTAATCTACGTGTCAAATTCCGAAGCTTACTGCTGAATTTGGAGAATGCTCTAAAAGTGTTTCGAACCATCTAAAATAAATTGGTTAGGAAGAACAATAACAGAAATCCCCATTATAATTTGCACATCCTAATATTTCCAAAAAATCTATCACAAATAAACTTATTATAAAAGTTTAACTTCCTTAAAGACGACCAGATATCGGAAGAAACTATTAGATTGAATATGGTATCAAAAATGGCGAGACATGAAACATAGAAACCCAAAAGAATTATGGCTGAATAAAACAACTGTAACAAAACTACTTTTCCAGCATGGATTATATTTGATATGTGTGCTTCTTACATTACTAGTTTCTGTAGCTGAAAATGCAAGATCTTTTTCTTAAAGTTAAAATCTTATCTCAAAAACTCCCATGAGGAATTAACGGCTCACGTGATCGACACTTACGTGAAATCATTATCCAATATCTATTACAGTACAAGTTCTTAATTCAATGGCAAGAAATTAAACATGGAAATTGATGTTTTAGATTAACCACTTGATCCTAACTTTATTGTAGGCAAATATTATCTAATATGAAACTTGAATTAATTAAATTTAACTCTTCAGTATGCGCTCAGTTTTTACATCATAGTGAACCTTATTCATTTGTAAATATTAATGTAACTTCAATGTATTATTAGTTGGTTATAAAGATTGGTCTTACATTTTTTATAGATGCTTTTTTTAAATTAAGAAATTAAATAAGGATATACCTAAATTCTTAGAGTTACTCGAAATGCTTCTATTATACATACACAGTCAATCCTGTCAAGACATGATTCCAAGGGACTGGTAAAAAGTTCCATTTCAGACAGGTTTCTATTTAAAGAAGGGTAATTAATTATACTTCTAAGATACATTACTTCAATAACATCTATTGTCCATTTCGTCGGGAACCTGAAATTCTTCCGTTTGAGACAGGATTCCGTCATAGAAAGATTCCGCTTTCAAACGTTTCACTATGTTTCACTAAAGAGCGATGAAAATACCCTTTCAGACAGGTTTTTAGAAAATTTAATTATGTCGTAATTCATATTAAGACCATGTAACGTTTCCGTTAATGACAGGATTTTGTTATAGATAATTACTATTTTGACAAGTTTTATTTTGTTCATATGACATAAATAAATACACAAAACTTGTAAAAATGGAATCTGCCTGTAACAGAAATCTGTCTTAAACAGAAATGTTCCATAGTGCTATCGAAAAGAATACTATACAAATGCATCTGATAACACGAAAACCTACGTAAAACGGAATATTTCACCAATATTTGCGATTTTATCTTGACAGGTTTTACTATATATATAACCTGAAGGAAAAATTCTGGACCTAAACGAAACGAAACGAATTCCTGAAACGAAATCCTGGCTACGCCACTGTAACAGACTGTAATTATTTTGAGTGTATCTCTAAACGAACTATAAATGCTGCACAATTAAATATGAACTGTGAATGCGACATATTATAACTCAATATCTTATATGAATAGCACGGTAATCCAAGTAATTCACAAGAATTAGTGTACAGACAGATCCAAGACAGTAAAATAAAACTCATAACACTTTTCAAATATGTCGGAAAGTTTTAAGGTGAGATTAACTAATTGAGGAAAGGAAAAATTTCAAATATCAGCAGGTCGTTATTGCTTTATGAAAATGTATCAAACACACAGACAATTTTTTCAATATTTAATTATTTTTTATTTTTATTACTGCACAGGTTTCGGGAGCAGCAACATTTTAAAGAAAAGTGTTTTTCATCTTAAAAGTTTATAAGAAAGTCAGTTTTACACCTTCATTGTCTGAAATTATGTTAAACATATGCTTTTTTATTTAAATATCCTCAATCATAAGAAAATCTTACAGAATAATAATTCTATATTATATAACAAAGAAATAAATTGAGAAATGCAAGATTTGTGAGATAACGTAAAGCACGATCAAACTACAAATCTGTTTGTCACAGATAATGTTTGAGGCACCTAATCTGCTGATTTACTAATTTAAATTAGTAATAATTTTTTGGTTGCTGTTGGAAAACGTCTCGGCATATGAGTGTTTTAAGTGAAACATCTCCTCGCTTGTAACAAGATAATTTACTGTGGCATTATGCAACATAACTTTACTTGTGACACTGTACTTTGTTTGGGAGATATGCTACAAGAAATGGCGACACTTCACAAGAGACTTTTCGTAAGATTACAGAGTAACGGACTTTTACGTTGGACACTTATGTTTTGGTGTTGCGGCAACAGATGGCAGCACCAGACAATATTTCCGACAATCTAGAATCTTTTAATCAAGACTGAACTGTACTCGTGAAATAATTGCTTTTTATGCAGTTTCATTGTTTCCAGACTATTTTACCCTGTGCTATAACTTGTGTGGGCCCCTTTTACCTCACTCGAAGGGCCGATGTTGTCAGGCCAACAACGCACGAATTTCTGTGCGTTGTTCTATTGTTATAAAGAAAAACCTTACATCTCCTGCATGGATTCCATATCATGTTTTTAACTACTAATCTTATTTTATTCTTCTTTTTATAGTGTGTGTGTCATGTGTATTTATGTAGTCAAGAATATGCCTCATATTAAATTGTTTTAACCTGCACTTCTGCTCAGCAATGAATACTCAGTCTCAAATCACCACTTACAATTTTTCAAATAAAATTAATCGAATGTTTCTAGGTGATCAACGTGAGAAGAAAAGCACTCTACGTTCGCTTACCAGAAAGGTAAGAAAAAAACTTTCTTTAATTATTGTTGTTTAACAATTTATTACGATTACTTAATATTTATACTGGGTCCTTAGCTTGATGCTTATCGCGAACTCACCCCCTTTCAAAATATTTTATTAGTTGCTGTTTCATTTCATGACTGCAATAATTGGCAAGAATTCCAACTTTCTGAATACTACAAAATGCCAAACTCCTATAAACAAGAGGTATCAAATTGAAATATAGCAAATAACAAATCATCGTAGGAAAAATGAACATTTGGATATCTATTTTGAAAAAAAAAATTCTTGTGTATCTTACAGAAAAGACTTCTCATTAGTATGGATCAACAGATATCAGCATTTTAAGATAATTTCTCGTTGCATGTTTCACACCAGTGAGAATTAAAAGTTGCGTACTTTAATGGCTCTTACAAGAGAACTTCTTGTTGCATATCTCATATACAAAAGTTTTCTTACCAGCATGAAATAACAGATACTTGCTTAAAGTACTCTTTTGAGAGAATACTTTTACGCATATTTCACACACAAGTTTTCTCACCAGTATGAATTAATTAATGCTAAATTAAGTGATATTTCTGAGAAAATTTGTTGCATATTTCACACACTAAAAATTTCTTACCAGTATGAATTAACAGATAGGCTTAAATGGCTCTTATGTGAGAATTTCTTGCTGCATATCTTACACACAAAAGGTTTCTCACCAGGAGGAATTAACAGATGCATGCAAAATTATTCTTTGGTTAAAATTTTTTGTTACATATCTCACACACAAAAAATTTCTTACCATACCAGTATAAATTAACAGATACTGACTTAAATGGGTCTTATGCGAGAATTTCTTGCTGCATATCTTACGCACAAAGGTTTCTCACCAGGCTGAATTAACAGATGCATGCCAAATTATTCTTTCGTTAAATTTTTTGGTGCATATCTCAGACACAAAAGGATTTTCTCCAGTATGAATTAACAGATGCTTGCTTAAATCACACTTTTGAAAAAATTTCTTGCTGCATATCTTAGACAAAAACGGTTTCTCACCAGCATGAATAACCAGATGTTGACTTAAATGGGTCATGCGGGAGAATTTCTTGTTGCATATCTCACAGTCAAAAGGCTTTTCACCAGTATGAGTTAACAGATGCTTGCCTAAATCACCCTTTTGAGAGAATTTCTTCTTACATATCTCACACACAAAAGGTTTCTCACCAGTATGAATTAACAGATGCGTTCTTAAATTATTATTATGAGAAAATTTTTTGTTGCATATCTCACACACAAAGGGTTTCTAACCAGTATGAATTAACAGATGGTCGCTTAAATCACTCTTACGTGAAAATGTCTTGCTGCATATCTCACAGTCAAAAGGCTTTTCACCAGTATGAGTTAGCAGATGCTTGCCTAAATCACTCTTTTGAGAGAATTTCTTGTTGCATATCTCACACACAAAAGGTTTCTCACCGGTATGAATTAAAAGATGCCTGCTTAAACTTCTCTTATGAGAAAATTTTTTGTTGCATGTCTCACACACAATAGGATTCTCACCAGTGTGAATTAACAGATGGTCACTTAAATAACTCTTACGTGAAAATTTCTTGTTGCATTTCTCACAGTCAAAAGGTTTTTCACCAGTATGAGTTAACAGATGCTTGCCTAAATGACCCTTTTGAGAGAATTTATTATTGCATATCTCACACACAAAAGGCTTCTCACCAGTATGAACTAACATATGTGTGCGTAAAGAGCTCTTTTGAGAGAATTTCTTGTTGCACATCCCACATACAAAATGTTTCTCACCAGTATGAATTAACAGATGAGTGTTTAAATTACCTTTTTGAGAAAATTTCTTGTTGCATATCTCACATACAAAAGGTTTTTCACCAGTATGAATTAACAGATGCTTCCTTAAATGGCTCTTAAGTGAGAATTTCTTGTTGCATATCTTACACTCAAAGGTTTTCTCACCAGAATGAACCAAGAGATGCTGGCTTAAATGGCCCTTTTGTGAGAATTTCTTGTTGCATATCTCACATGCAAAAGGTTTTTCACCCGTATGCATTAATTGATGAGTGCATAAGTTACTCTTTTGAGAGAAACTTTTCTTACATAACTCGCAAATAAATGATTTTCTTTGTTGTGAGTCAGAAACTGCTTTTCCAAAAAGCTCCCGTAAAGAAATATTTTCTTGCATATTTCACACTTTAAAGATTATTTTGAGTGAGTTGATGTGTATCCACAATAATGGCTTTATGCATATCTGCAAAAAAATTAATTTAATCAATCACTTTTTATGATTCATCAAAAAGCAATTATAAAAAAAAAACTTTTATGACAAATTAAAATCAATGTAGAAAATAAACTAAAATAAGATTTATACCATAGTATTCAGTAGACAGTATTCATAGACAATCAGTCTACTGACTCTCTATTGTCTGACGTTAGCAGAACCGTAGGTTGGCCAGATGCCATTCTTAAATATATAAAGATTAAATTATAAATAAAATAAATAGCGACAATTTTAAAATGAATAATTTATTAAAAATAAAAAAAATTTAAGGAGACAATTCTATAATTTGATATCATGTACAAAAACAATGATACATTTTATAAGGAAGGGAGAAAAAAGAAAATATTTTTGTGAAAATTGAATTCTAATATGGAGATATGTTTAGTCAGAAATTCTCCAGATTTTAGAAATTTTTTTTATCTAATATCTGGGAGCACGGCAGTGCGTCCGCCAAGTTCGCACAAGCCGTAAGCTACCTTTTCCTGAACCATTTTGGCATACTTTTCACCCCTTCATAACGTCGTTTTAGGGAGAGATATAGAAATTTTTCTTTTATACACATGTTCGTATGATCAAACTGAACTAAGGTTCCACGATTTCATGTTTCTATATTTAGTAGTTTTCGAAATATTAAATTCCGAAAAAGCGCTTTTTTGTCACTGACTCACTTCGCATCATCAAATAACTAATGTACTTCTAAAAGTCGTAGAATCTTGAAATTTCACAAACAAGTCGGGTTGTAGCACAATTAACCAGAAAAATCTGAAAACACAGAATTTCCGCCTTTAAACCCTTCAAACAGGGGGTGTTGATTTGGCCGTAAACAGTTCCTTTACACATTCAATTGTGCCAATGTTAGTCGCCAAAACTCGATTACATAGTTTTGAAGGGGTCACGCAATTTCAAGCAGAATAAAATTTTATGTATATGCTTTTCCAAAGATGTTTGTTAAATAGATAAAATGAATATACCTAAAAATTTTAATCAGTATAGGTTATGATATATTTACGATATTAAAACAATAAAACATTTAACAAAATATAACCGCAATTCGGTACGTTTGCGATATAGTAGCCTTGACGAAATAGAGAAAATAGCCTTGACGAGAAAATAAGTTTGATAATAACGCATTTTCTGGCAACCTATTTACTGTGTCATATACACAAGCAATTTTTACTTTCTTCGATCTTTACAAGAAAGTATTGGATTCGTGAAAATTTTCGAGTTCCGGTTTTTGACGGATTTACACGTTTTAGGGGTCAGAGAACCCGAAAAACATGTTTTTACAAAATGTCTGTCTGTGAGTCTGTCTGTCTGTCCGTCTGTCTGTCTGTGTGTGACACAAATATTGTGGGCGCTCTATCTCAAGAACTAATGCACGGAATTTAATAAAAATTTATATTCAGTTAGTCCTTGATATGACTTGAAGCTGATTACGTGTTGGTGTAAATTGCTCAACAGGTGGTGCTGCTATGCTGCATTTTTTACGATTGCCGCAATGGCTCTATCTCAAGAACTAATGCACGGATTTTCATGAAACTTCAGATTCAGTTAGTCCTTGATATGACTTGCTGCTGATTACGTGTTGGTGTAAATCGCCCAACAGGTGGCGCTGTTATGCTGAATTTTTTTACGATTTCCGCAATGGCTCTATCTCGAGTTAATGCACGGATTTTCATGAAACTTCAGATTCAGTTACTCCTTGATATGACTTGATGCTGATTACGTGTTGGTGTAAATTGTTCAACAGGTGGCGCTGCTGTGGTGCATTTTGCACAATTCCCGCAATAGCTTTATATCAAAAACTAATGCACGAATTTTCATCTAACTTCAGATTTAGTTAGATGTTAACACAAGTTATTGCTGATTAGGTTTTTGTGTTAATCGTCCAATAGGTGGCGCTGCTATGCTGGATTTTTCATGATTTTCGTAATGACTCTATATCAAAAACTAATGCACGGATTTTCCCCAAACTTCAGATTCAGTTAGACTTTTACATAAGTGGTTGCTTGGTGTTTTGATGTAAAGCACCCAATAGGTGGCGCTGCTAGGTTGAATTTTGCTGGATTTACACGATTTCAGAGACAGCCATATCTCAAGAACTAATGCACGGAATTTCATATCTTTAGAATCCTCATGATGAGCATAGATTGTTGTTTAATTTTGACAGTGTGATAGCGAATTTTCAAGTATTAACATGCATGAGATAGAAGAAAGTTTTGGTATTAGTACATCCGACTAGTTTCCATATGTATACAATTTATTTAATCTAAGGAACTCGTTTATTTATTTTTATATACCAATATAAATAATTTGCATATAAAAAACAATATTCTATACATGTATAAATAAAATGTTTACATGTATATAAATACATATGTAAATAGCATAAAAGTTATCAAATTTGTTTTCGTAGTTGTTTATATCATTTGTCAACATATCTCAGTTTCTGAAGTCCGAATTGCGCCAAGATTTTTTTTTTTAATGCCAAGTTCCCTATAGTGGAAAAATATCCTAATTCCATATAAAAGTTTAAAAATCTCCTTATAATTAATGAAATGTGTAACTAATAAACTGTCTTTAACGATGTGCGACAGATGCGGCGTCCGAAGTCCGCTGCTAATGTTATTATATTGTATTATTAGCCTACTTACTGTTAATTTATTGTTAATTTTAAACCTGTAAAAGAAAGATTATAGTTATAGATAAGATATGTTGGTCGCCAAAACCCGATTACAGAAAATTAGCCTGAGTTATAAAGGTGTTACATGATTTGAAGCTGAATGAATTTTTATATGCTTTTACAAAAATCTTAATAAGGCAAATCTTTCAGTTTATCTGCCCCTCTTACTATCTTTTACATCCTTAAAACAAATTTTATTAAAGACCGGGAGGCGTCTGTACAGATCATCACCCCATCGAGTTGAAGGCTGAAATTTTAGGATTAGTTAAAAATTGATTAGCGTATTAAAATGTAACTCGCCTGTCAAGCCATATCTTTGTGGAAACCATCTACAGACCCGATTTTACCAGTTAATTGGTGGATTTTCCATTGTGTTTTCCTGCACCCCTTCCTCTATGTTTCCATACTTTTGAATGCAGGAAAATACAATAGTAAACCTATCAGTCAACCACTAAAATTAGGTCTTCAGGTGGTTTCTACCAACATATGTCTTAACAGGCCAGTTGCATTTTAATATGCTAATCTAGCTTTAACTAATCCTAAAATTTCAGGTGTAAACTCGATGAGGTGATGGTGTGTGCAGACACCTCCCGGTCTGTTATAAATGTCGGAATCAATCTCAATAGCACTCTGGTCAATCTGGCAAATATCCGTACTATTTATGGAACACAATTCCGTTAAGTGCGCTTTAGTGATGTTATGAACTTTATGCATATGCATCATACATATTACACATATGCATATAATACGTAATACATTTGCATCATACATATTATAAGTATGTGTATAATACATAATACATATGCATCATTATGATGTCAGAATAAAGAAAACATTTTTGTCGCCAAATTTGAGAATTGACATGATATATTACCAAGTTTGGCGACACTTCGCTAAATGTCGCCAAGCTTTGCGAGTATTTGACGGTAGTGGCTATTTTTCAATGAGTTAATTATTAATGCGAAGCCCAGTGGTGTAGTGGTCAGGGCATCCGGCTGCCGCACCGCAGGTCGAGAGTTCGACTCCCGACTGGGCACGGTTCACTCAGCCGTTCATCCCTTTGGGGTCGATAAAATGAGTACCAAGCTTGTTTGGGAACTAAACACCGAGGGTCTTGCGTTAGGCTGACCACATGGCCGGGACGCATGCTGTATAGCACCTCGGGGCACAGGGTCAACAAAACAGAGATGGGCACTGTCGGCCCAGATCCTCCATGGATTGTATAGCCACAGAGTTTAGTTTAGTTTTAATTTAATTATTAATGCGAGCCATCTATTTAATTTTTCCGCATATCATCTGAATAGTTATATTGTATAACGTACGAATATTTCAAAAGTGCCAATAGTTTCGTCACTGCACAAAACCTCTGCTATTGTTATTATATTGTACTGTTATTACACTTACTGTGACTATGTTGTTAATCTTTACTCTTCTAAAGCTTCTGTATTATATAAAGAGAATTTACGGCAACTATTAAAGCACCTAAACTGCCATTTCTCTTTATGATTATTATAATTCTATTATATGTAACCTGTTAATTGATATGTACGTTAGAATTAATCTTCCATAATATGGTTCCTCGCATTTTAGTTTTCAGGTTTCGAATAAAATTAGCTAAAATCTTAAAACCATGGCACATTATTGGCTAATTCTTCAACACGATCAGATGAGAAGAATGATAGATTTTCAAATAGATCATGGCAGTGAGCCCATAGACCTTCTATTCTTCCGTAATCGAGTCTATAGAAAAGGTTAACGTGAAACAAAAAGATATTAGCATCGATATGGTTTAATGTAAATGCAGATATTGTCAAAGGATTTCATAAGAACCATTTCATTTGTACCCAATCGTATCAGTTGAAATACAACAATTGGCAGTGATCCCAACTAGAAAAGATTTCTTAATAGGATTAAAAATTTCCGCATTAGAGAACGAATCGTAACTGATAAGGAAACATGCATAAGTGAGTTAAGAGATATTTGTCACGAAAGAGGAAATACATAACAGCACAAGATATATGATGTGCTTCCATGATCGTAAAGAGTTCTTCATTTCTCTATCAAAAGCTTCCGACTTGGCGAAAGAATGGGCAATTAAATTAAATTATGAATAACAGTAACATGATGCAACGTTTAACATGCAATTAATAGAGTAAATACTGCTTGCTAGAGGCGGCTAGTACTTTAATTTAAAAAGAAATAAAGTATAAATTTGTAAAGCTTAATAAAATAAATTTAGGTATTTTTACGTTAACCGGACGCAAGTGGCAAATCGCCAAATACTGCTCCCAACTCCATTGTTCATATTGCATTCATTTCATTTAAAAATATAAACTTTTCAATCATCTCATTCAAAATAGATGCATTTCCCTCATTTTATTTAATAGAATATTTAACATAGAAATAAATAAATGAATAAATAAGAAATAATAACATAAACCAAAATATTTTATTGGAAAATCAAAGCATTATTTCTAATTTTTCACATGTGAAAAATGAAAAGTGCTTTGCCGAAAAAACAAAATGCTAATGAGGAGATTTGCTCCCGGCTAACATAAAAGTACCGAAATTTAAGTTTTTTTTAATATATTAATATAGTTTAGAACAACAAACTTGAAAAAACATACAAAAAGAAGTGATATCCCAACAAAAAGTTTTCGGTAAAAAAAAAAGCGCCAAGTTCTCCTTAATGTTTCGGCCAGAAAAAAGTAGTGATATCTGAAGTTCGCAGAAGTTAAAAGCCAAACATCCCAAATCTTTCATTGAAAATGGCTTCCTGCGACTTGGCCGTTAATGCCTTCGAGAGGGTTTTTCAAATTTTAAAGTTATGTACAAATGAGCTACATGCCAACAACATTTTTTGATTATTTTAGGCATTTTGTGGCACAAAGTACAAAAATAAAATCCACATTTAAAAAATGCATTTAAACCACTTCAGTCTATTTAAATGCTTAGAAGTTAAAAATAACAAAACATTTGTATTCAGACGATAATATCACTAATTGCTAAAACATAATTAGTATCAGCTTTTAACAGTTTATAAATCGAATACCTCTTAATGTCTGCAAACAAACTATAATAAATGTCCAAACGAATAAAATCTCTTTCGTCAATGCACAAGATTTCAATATTATACAATAAAATATAATATAACATATTGTGAGATTTGAAGTAAGTAAATTTTGTTTTATTTCTTGGGTTTTACGTTAATAAGTTTAGCTTTAGATCGTACAAAGTGGCAATTAAACCACAAGTAGATTAAATGATCTGTAATTAAAAATAATGTTTGTTGTAACTGAATGGTATTTGCCAGAAATCTTTTACTTATAATGTCTTTATGTAAATTTGCCTCTTTGCATTTTAATATTACTTTTAATATTTAAATAATTCATAAATGCGTAATTTCTAATCATTAATTTTCAAATGCTGTAGAAGGCATTAACGGTCAAGTCGCAGGAAGACATTTTCAATGAAAGATTTGGGATGTTTGGCTTTTAACTTCTGCGAACTTCAGATATCACTACTTTTTCTGGCCGAAACATTAAGGAGAACTTGGCGCTTTTTTTTTTACCGAAAACTTTTTGTTGGGATTAATGATTATTTCTAAAGCATTCTGCTTTTTTTTAATATAATTTACACTGTAAATAAATAATATAACAATATTTTAATCTTTTATTAGAATTTTTACCATGTTTGAAGTTGTGTAGAATTGGTTAGTTGTATTTATGACGACCAATTATCAGCACGAGGGATATAAGCCCTTCTAAGGAAAACTAACCCGTATTTACGCTTAGAAAACCAAGGTTCGAACCACGAAAACTCCAAACGATTAGGCCAGCGGGCGCGATTGGGATCGAAACCAGCACCTCCTGTCTACCAGCTTCGAGAGGAAAACCTCTCGGCCACTGGTAAGGCGATGTGTAGAATTGACTATAGGTATAAAAAATATGCATTTTCTTGTGCAATTTAGGAATACAACAGTAAACATTCTTAGAACTGTCCATGCAAATTGGATGATTAAATGTTTGAGCAGTGTCACTGAGCAGAGTTATAACAGAGAATCTTATAATATATTCCGTAGAGAGTAAAATAGATACAATATAATATCAGATGGGACGGTAAAAAACACAAATAGCAATAATTTACTGAAAAAGAAATTTATCAATAAAAGTCTTGACATGTTGAAAAATGAACAAAACAGCAATATTTAACATAAGGCACTTATAATGCATCATATACCAGCAGCCTCTAAAAATACCTGTTTAAGTGCAAGATTGTAGAATTCCCTATGAAAGTGCAGAAATATTAAATTTGGAATAACTAATTTATTATGCTGACTTTGAAGTATTACAAGAGACAGGTTGGTTTCAAATATCTTATGATGGAATTCCTTTTTTCCCCAGTTCAATATTAAAATAATTGCACTTTCCACAGATAATTCACTACTATGATATAATTAAAGTGGATATGAAAAACAATCCCGCAAATTATTTACTTAAATAGGAATCGTATAAAAAACTTATGTTCATTTTTTTACAAACTAATACTTTAAAAATCAATTTAGTCAATTTATTGTATCCAATAAAAAATATTAGTCTTTTGGACATATATTACTTAATTTTATTAATGAGAGACAAGGGTAGTATAACATCACGGCTAAACATCTTTCAAAGACTAAACATCTTTCTGGAGTTCACATAACAGGAGATTTAATAACATTAATTACACCCTTTAAATTTTACTAAAATAAAAATGGTAATGGATAAAAAAAATCAAAACACAAATTTTGTTTTTTAGTTTAACTTCCTAAGGTTTTTTTTTTTTTTTAGAAAAATACTGAATTATTTTTTTTATAATTTATTCATTTTATATTAATACGAATTCAAAAAGAAAAAAAAAGAGAAAATAATAAGAATTCACAAAAAAATTAACATTCACATATGTGGCTGCTGACCGTTAATGGTAATTTATGAGTGAAATGATTTGTTATAAAATAAAAACTAACAGTAAATTTAGTTCTTACATTTCTTCAAATAATTAAAACTTAACATATTTAATACATCTTATATTATTTTTATTAAATATCAACGATTTGTTCAAATAATTCAACAACAATGAGTGTCAAAAAATGAGTTAACGCTTTTTTTAATATCTAACTGTACATCGGTGCAGCCAAACCATAAAATTTTTACTTATCTTGTTGAAGGATTCTGTAGTGAATAAGTTATTATCAAACTTTTGTTCTTTTTATTATTACGGTAATTATAATTATAAAAAGCGAAATGTCCACATATGTGGCCAAGAGCATGAAAAGATTTTAAAAAAGCATTTACTTTTTCATTGCCTTCATCTCCTTTTTAATAGTATATCGCTTTTCATTTTAATTTTCAATTTTATTGTTAATTTTTTTAGCTGCAATCTTTATTTTTTCCTTTTTTCTTTAATCGCATCTTTTTCAAATAAATATTTTTTTCTTTTATTTTACAGCATCATCGAGTGTTGAAAGTACATTTTTGAAGCTATGAATGAGTATCGAAATTGTTCACATTACTTTATTTTGTCAAGCCTATCATGGTATCATAAAGAATCTTTATACATGGGCGTTTCCACGACATTATTTATATAGACACAGTGCCAAATTTAGTAAATGTCCAAAGTGGTCATGAACACTTTACATCAAAATTCCCTGATTTTTGTCCCCAAGAGCTATAATGGTCTTGAAGCTCATTAAATGTCCCAGGCTACTTAAAACGATGTCTAAAACTTTTAGAATTCAGCTCTTAAATTTTTCCATTGTGGATCCTCCATAATCCAGTACACTTCACAATAGTTCTTTTTTACTTTACTGTACAGTACATAGGGAAAAGAGGCCTAAAATGATCCTAGAGGGCAAACGATCCACATAGGTTTTCGTCCAGACAGGTCGCGCTATCTACAGTGTAACACAACAACTAGTTGTGCCAAGTGAAGAAGAAGCAATGACGATATTCAAACGATCGCAGTATTGCGCGTCTGAATAGAATTCTTTGAAAAAATGGGTTTTATAACATCTGTTATAAGATAAGCACTAACTTTCATATTTATTTACATATACAGTCTTTCATGTACAGAAATATGACTTGTTTTACTTAATAGAATATGTATTTAGATGTGAATTGCACATGCTAAGTTTGTCATGTTTCTCGGCGTCATCCAGTTATATGACCTAAAATGGACGGCCATGTTGTCGGGTAAAATGACCCATTATGTGGATCGTTTTACTACTATTTTATTGGCTGAAGAAAATCCGATACCAGTTTCCAGCCATTATGGGAGCCAAATGTGCGACTGCCCCAAACCTTTCTCTTTCAGCCCACGTGTTATCCTACCGTCTCCAAAGAAAACGGAATCACGCACTTCGAGAAAAAGGAAATCGATGGAAAGTGCCATTTTAACGAGCAATCCTTAAAAGAATCAACTGAGCTTGGAAACGAAAAATAGAGAACAGAAAGAGAAGATAAAACAGGCTGCAGCTAAGAAAATCCTATTAAAATATGCTAAATCTAAAAACGAAATAGCCAGAAAAAGCAAAGAAAATAGCATGAAGTTAACGCAAAGACATGTTCTCATCAGTGTTGCCAGTGGGCTACTTTTTTTAAATTCAGATTTCTTGATTGGCACCACTTTTCTGAAATAGCAAAATTCCCCTTGTTTTCCTCACATTAACATGTCATTAAATAAGGCGAATTTTACTATTTCAAAAAAAGTGATGCCAATCAAGAAATCTGAATTTAAAAAAAAATGGAAGCCACTGGCAACACAGATTCCTATAAAGAAGAAAAGGGTGCCTGAAGACCAATATTTGGAATATAGTGAAACAGATTCAGGAGATGAACATAAGTGTATTTATTGTGATGAACTACTTGCCTCCTCTGCAGCAGGTGAAGGTTCGATCCAGTGTCACAAGTGCCGTGAGTGGGCGCATGATGCATGCGCAGGGATAGATGAAAATGACGATGATGTGTATCTTTGCGATATGTGTTCAAATATTCGGAGTTTTTGGATGGGGCGGAAATAGGTATTATTTAACTTACAGTCTGTTACAAAAGTATAAGACCACGACATATTTTGCTGTTTAGGGAATTAAAGAAATCTACAGTAATAAAAGAACAAATCGCTCTGTGTGTGTGTGTGTCTATTGGCGATGGCTAGCAAAATCTGCCGCACGTAGAAGTCTGAAAATTCAGGAGTGATTAGTCCAAGACAGGTCCTGATGCACCTGAGGCTCAGATTTTTAATTTTTTAAGGGCCGGGGCCCCTGGGCCCCTTTAAGTTATTTATTATGCACTAAATTGTTAATAACATGCCTCTTTTCTATCCGATCTTCTTCGTTTTTCGGGTGAATTCTCCTTTCAGTTTCTACCCCATTTCTACATTTCAGTTGACTCTGGCACCCTTACAAGGGGCCCGGCACAGGGCCCCTTGAAGTTTAAGTGCACTAAATTGTTAATAACATGCCACCTTTCTGTCCGATCTTCTTGGTTTTTGGGGTGAATTCTCCTTTCAGTTACTGCCCTATTCTTACATTTCAGTTAAGACCCTGGAACCCTTGCAAGGGGCCCGGTACAGGGCCCCCTTGAAGTTTTAGTGCACTAAATTGTTAATACCATGCATCTTTTCTATCCGATCTTCTTCGTTTTTAAGATGAATTCTCCATTCAATTTCTGTCCCATTTCTACATTTCAGTTAAGGCCCTGGCACCCTTACAAGGGGCCCAGTACAGGGCCCCTTGAAGTTTTAGTGCACTAAACTGTTAATAATATGCCCCTTTTCTTTCCGATCTTCTTCGCTTTTGGGGTGAATTCTCCTTTCAGTTTCTGCCCCATTTCTACATTTCAGTTAAGGCCCTGGCACCCTTGCAAGGGGCCCGGTACAGGGCCCTTTAGTGTTTTAGTGCACTAAATTCTTAATAACATGCCTCTTTTCTAATGATTTCTTAAAAATAGTCGGATTCACTAGCTTTTTTTTTCTAACAGCATCTTAGGTTCTCCAGCTATTACATGAACGAAAAAAAAATATTTCAGACTTCAACTACCACCAATTTTCAATAATAATCTTCTTCTTGGGCCCTTGGTGCATATTCTTTAAAAATTAATCGAATTCCTTTCAGTTTTCTTTACCATAGTGCTAGCGTCCTCAGATTACATTAAAAACTACTAAAAAGTGTATTTATACCGAACTACTGGCCACTTTAGTCCCTTCCCCCTTGGGGCCCGGTACAAGGCCCCTTGAAGCTTTTGTACCATAAATTATTAATAAATTACCCCTCTTAATCCGATCTTCATTTTTGGAACCATTTTTCCATTTTGTTATTCTCCAGTTTCGATATTCCAGTAGAAATCTTGGGGCACCTTGGGGTCCTTTAGGGACCGATCAGGGGGCCCTTGAACATTTGGTGCGCTATGCATTTTTTACATTCTAATTTTCTCACCTTCTCATTGCATAATTTTAAAATTGAGTCTTAGACTTTTCCCCCTAGACCAACATACTTTTATGGGACCTTTTTACGCATTTATCCTATTTTTGTGCATTTCTTTTAAATATTATTATAATGATTATTTAATGCCCTATGATTAATTTTGACTAATTGAAGATCTAAAACGCTAAGTACTAAAACATTTAAACATGTTTTCATGTTAGGGCCCTTTTGGGCCCCCTGTTATAGCTCTCTTATAAATGGTCCGATTCACGAACGTTTTTTTCCTAACAACTTTTTCAGTTTTCCAGCTGCAACATGAATGACAAACAAAAATTTGCAGACTTCAACTACCACCAATCTTGAATATTAATCGTCTTCTTGGGGGCCTTTGTTGCAGCTTCTTTAAAAACTATCCTATTCTATTGCAATTTTCTTTAACAATTTTAGCGTCTTCTAGCTACTTTAAAAGCCCTAAAAATTTTTCTTATACACAATTACATTCCACTGAAGGTCCTAGCCCCCAGGGCCCGGTCTTTCTTTATGCCTCAGCTACCACCTTTTTCGAGCATTAATATCCTTTTCCAGCATCAACTTACGTCTACTCACTATAACCGTAAATTAAAAATCGCGTTACTTTAAAGGTAACCTTAAATAAGGGATTTCATTTGTTTATTAAATGTCGTGTTAACCCTAACAGTAATTCATGAAATTTACAAGGTGAAGAGGCATCTTCCACCGCTTGGCGGCGCGTTATTTCCTCAGGTTTAAGGGCCCATATTCAAAGGGGTTTGCTGCCTTCTACTTAGATTACAATTCATCTACTTTCTGTATTATGAAATTTTATCTTAGACTTTAGTTACCAAGATTTTCTAACATTAATGGTACATTCTTTTATTTTTTATTTTGTGGACTTGATTCCTACGAGGTTTGGCTCACTCAACTTGGTTTTCGATTTCTCCGGCACGTGCGGGCACTTCCGGTAAGTGCTGCCAAAAGTAGTGGGGATCTACATTACAGGTTCGTTTGGAAAGAAGCAGAGATCCGGAGCTGGAGCCCGGAGCCGGAGCGCTCCGGAGCTGTGTTTTTCTGGAGCTGGAGCTCTAAATTTTCCCTTGCTCCAGAGTGCTCCTTTAGTTTTTAATATTCTTTTAAATCTTTTTTTTTTCAGTCTTTTAAATTTCCAGGCTTAAAATATTTTAATTACATCATTATTCAGTATTTTAATTATATCATTTTTTTAGGGTTTTTTTAAAATTAGAGATGGAAAACTTCTCAAAACATTGTAACGCTACTTTACTTCCACTTTCTAATTGAGCTAAGTGACAACACTATTTGAAAAAAGTATGGCCGCCTGTTGTTTACATGTGTAGTTGTATAATTTTGGTTCTTTGAAAAGTGCAGAAGAAATTTAAGATAAGAAGTGTTTAAAATTCCACCAAACTTTCTATTTTAAAAGCAAAAGCTAAAAGATGTTATATTTTCTGAATAAGCATTTCGAGATTGATGAGAAGAAAAATGCATTTTGTCAGATCTTTAAAATGAAGGTAAAGGAAGAAAGAATTTGTGAGCAAAAAATTAAATGTGTAAATTAAAATCTGCAACTCAAAAGTGCGAAGTCGGAGCCGAGTTGGAGCCAGAGCCGGAGCCACAGTATTTTATCTAGGAGCGGGGCTGGAGCTAGAGCATCAAAAATTGTTCGGCTCCGGGTTACTGGAAAGAAGTTTAATGGGAACACATAAGACGCTGCGGAAGTCAATGGGGCTTCCGAAATTAGGTTCATTTAAAAGAATTTCCAAAGATATAAAATCATACAAACTTAAGTTTTGTTTAAGGTTATTATTTACAAACCCCAGTCAACGCCGGGCGGGCCTGCTAGGATTTCAATAAAAATAAAGAATATTTTATGTTAGTACATCAAGTTTTTAGTAAAATGTAGCAACTTAGAGAAATGAAATTAATCCAGAAAAAATAAAACACCAATATAACAAAAAAGTGTCAAAAAGAACTGTTACAAAATTATAGGACCACCTGTGGTAAAGAACATTTTTCTCAAATTTAGTAGGATGTTGCTCCACCATTTCTCTGAATAACTTCAAACATACGATTTGGCATACAGTTTATTAATGTTTTAAGGAAAGATTCGAGAATATTGCCCCATTCCTCCATAACGGCCATTTCTAATTCATATGTTGCATGATATTGTTTGTTATTTTCATACACTTGGCGAGACAAATAACCCCACAAGTTTTCTATGGGGTTTAGGTCAGGGCTTCGACTTAGCCAAGGTAAAACATCAATCTTTTCTCTTTTAAGCCACTCTTTTGTTGATTTCGATGAATGGCTGGGAGCATTATCGTGTTGAAACTTCCATTTTGCACCTTCTAAAAATTGTCCGAAGAGTATCAGACTTCGAAATATCACCCGTTGGTAACTGTCCGAGTTCATTTTCCCTTCAACTCTTTGGAGATCGCATTTTCCTGCATATTAAAATGCGCCCCACACCATAAAGGAACCGCCTCCCGTCTGCCTACAAAAGAACTCGCGAGATCTTTGCCTTAAATCATGCCAGTAGTAATTATTGCTGTCTGGACCATCTAGATTGAAATTTTTCTCGTCTGAAAACAATATATTTCTCCATGCAAAGTTCCAGGCCATGACATTTTTTGCCCATTTAAGACGAGCTTCTTTGTGACATTTCAGTAGTAGTGGTTTACTTTTTAATTTGCGACGAATAACACCAGCATTAGATTTCAAACTTTGCCACACAGTTGCATGT
Source organism: Maratus speciosus (assembly GCA_963932465.1). Classification (NCBI taxonomy): domain Eukaryota; kingdom Metazoa; phylum Arthropoda; class Arachnida; order Araneae; family Salticidae; genus Maratus; species Maratus speciosus. The sequence goes on along the minus strand of OZ010794.1, from coordinate 69,627,809 downwards.
GATACTTTTTAGTCATATGTTGTGTTATTTTATGAATCGACTGGTATTTCTTCGTTGCCAGTTTGACAATCCACCTATTATCACGATCTGATAACTTCTTTTTACGACCAGATCGTTTATGCGTTCCATACAATATTTTTTACTTAAAACATTATGAATCACAGATTTAGAACAATTAAGAATCTTACTTATTTCACGTTCAGACTTCCCTTTTCCTTTGTAGACTCCCACACTCTTCTCACTTCTATTTCAGAGAGACTCCTACGGGCTCCTACGGGCAATTTACAAATAAATTCAAAAAATCAGATACTATTCAGAATTTCTCCACTTTATTCTTCTTTTTAAGTTTTACAGATTGTTTCGGTTACAGTTAAATTCTGAATTCAAAATAAAATCGTCTGCTTTATTAATAATATAAGAGTGGTCTTATATTTATGAAACAGCGGGTTTGCGTAAAATCGTTTGGCATGAAACCAAAAATTATTCAAACTTTTTTTTTTTCTGAGCTAAATAAACATTATAGAGTTATTTCTTTTCATACAACTACTTTTAAATTTAAACTAATATTTTCTTTGTTGAAAAAAGGTGAAATTCTATGTGGTCTTATAATTTTGAAACAGACTGTATTTCTGCGTTTATTATGGGAATCGGATCATAATTTTCAAATATTACATTTTATTGTTTTTTCAAAATTATTTGTGACACTTTTTTATTTTAAAATTTACATAAAATAAATTATGTATGCTATTTGATTGTAAGACTTATTTTATTTCATTATGTATTGTCATAGTTACTTTTATATCCTTTATTTTGCCGATAAAAAACAATTTACAATTATTTTTAAATGAAGGATCATTTTGCCCTTGGATGAGGGTAAAATGATACTTCGGACACGTTTTCAAATATCTATTTTTTTCATTATTCAATTTGGGTTTAAAATATTATTAAAGTATGTTTCAGATGCAAAATATAGTGTAAAACATATTAGCATAGGACCAAAGTTTTATTTAAACAGTTATATTACTTTACACAAGTTTTCCCCTTAAGGATATCATTTTAGACCACATTCCTCTACATTTAATATTTATGACAGAAACACTAACAGTAATTCAGTAAGAAATTATATAATAATCAATATAAAGTGTTACCACAGAAAATTACAAAACAAATATATCTATTTGGCATGTCTATCTTTCTGTTAATTTTTTGGGAGGGGGGGAGGGGGAGAATAAATATTTGAAAATATGACATTTTAGAGGAAATAGGTGGAGGTGTGAATAAGATTATTAAAACAATTTTTAAATTGCAAATTTATGTTTTTTAATTCTTTATTTTTGTAATTAGACGCTCAGTAAATCATATTAGTATATGCAATTGGCATCTATATACTTAACTTCAGGAGGGAATATGTAAAACACCTTTACTCTTGAAATGAAAGTTACAGCTTATTCTATCAGTCGTATACAGCTAACAAACTGAAATATCAAAGAATTCTGGAGGAAGGGGAGAAGGGTGTTTTTTAATTTAATATTTACCAATTTCCAAAACCTTCACTTGGATTCCCTGATGAATACTGCCACAAATAGAAGGTCAAACCTAGTTGGTGTGTATATTTTATGTTTTTCAACTGTTCCAATGAAGAGTGTACTTTTTTTAATGCAGCATAAATTTAAATTCTTTACTACAAAAAAAAAAAAGACACTGTACAAGAATGTTGGTTGCAAGAGCTTAAATGGCTAGGTAAAAATGTAACAACCATCTGTGACAGAGAATAAAACAACTTATGAAAGTTCACTAGAATAAGTAAAATAAATAATATAACAGGATCAAAAGACAAGCATTATAAACTTTACAATCATTTTATAGCACAATTTTATTTTAATCAATAAACTTTCTTTACAACTGATGAGAATAAAAGAAGAAAAATAAATTGGATGAAATGTGAAAAAGACCGATACAGAAATTTAATTTTGTGTTGTTTAAAAGGGGAAAAAATGTTACTTCTTTGTTATAGCAGTTCCAGAAATTACAGTTATGTCAAGGTTGTAGTGCAAATTTCACGAAAGTCATCACCAAGTTTATATATGAATAATATACACATATACAAGTAGTTCAAACAGTTCTATATGTGTCATATATGTTTATATATGAGTAATATTTGCGACTTACATATCCTATATGCCTTATACGCATGTCACAAATAGACTTTAACTTGAACATATTATTTCATGAAGTGTCATATACATAATATATAATTTTATTGTCATATATTTCGAATAACTAGTTATCAAAATTATAAATTATCATTCAACAGATTTTCTAAATGATTATTGTCCCAACAATTTATTGGTTTCACATTTAAAAATTCAGTTCTAAACATAAGGTTGGAAAAGATTTTCTTTTTTTAACTAAAAAAATGTCACTGCCTACAGTTATTAACAGAGGAATTCATTGACACTTGTCTTATCTAAAAATATCAAACACAATGGTACTTTGTAAATAAATATCAAATATTTAAACATATCAAACAAAAAAATATATATATCATGCACAATGATTTTCGAAAAATAAATATAAAAACTATAAAACATCGTGATATTTTGAAAATAAATATTGGAATATGTTTTATGATAACAATATATGTCCATTGAAATATACCCACAGACTCTGGATTACAACTTAAACAAATACAACAACAACAATAATGCATCAAGCATAGATTCCAAAGCACTTTCCAACACTCCTAGAGTACTTTTAAAAGCTTTGCTATTTCATAAGGAAAATAAGATAGCTGAGTTAATATTTTAGGCAGCGGTTCCCAACCTTTCTTGGACGTAACACATTTTTAAGTAAAAAATTTTTTCGCGACCCATCTAATATGAGCATGTATCTAATATCAGTATGGAAATTATTGTATGACCTCTATTAGCTATCCTATCCTATGACAAAAGAAAATTTTTGTACGAAGGATGCAATATCAACAAAATTAAGAATTGGTAATTTCAATGTGTGTAAATGGAATAATAGTTAAAAGAACACATATATTTCAAAGAGAATGATAAATCTTTTATTATCAGAACACAACTTTACAAACAGTGAGATTCCAGGTACTGATGTTTACCAATGAGATCATCTTTATCATAGTTAAATCTGGTTAATTTTAAACTTCCTACTCGCAATTTGTTTCTGTACTTTTTTTTTGAAAAACAAAAAAGGCACTTTCACACAAGTATGCCATGTTGAACAACATCAAGGACCTCATATTTCATCATGAAGAAAATTAACGATTTTTCCTTGAAAACTATCTTCAAAGGGTAATCGCAAGATAGCTCAATTAAGGCGTCTTCAGGTTTTGACAGTTTTGGGCATCTCAAATGTTGTTCTTTAAAAATTTTTCTAATACACAATATAGAGAGGGCTCCAGGTTTCCATAGCGACTGTACGACTGCTGCCATATCTCACAACGAGGTCATAACATAATACCGACTAACTTTTTTCTCACAAAGTTATAGTTTAAGCTAATAGCTTTTATGATTATTGCATTTGTAAAATATTGTATTTATTATATTTTTTTAAACAGATGAAATAAAAGAAATGTTTTTGCGGCAAACCTTGATTATTCCCACCAAAACACCTGCTGCAACCAACCAGTGGGTCGACATCCATAGGTTGGGAACCGCTGATTTTAGGAATCAGATAACACACATAATTTGAAAATTAGATTTCAGCAATTACCGTCCATAGCCAAATTCCATTGTTTTGTGTGGCTCTCTATTTGATCTACAGATTAATAAATATTCTACACAGTATGTGGAAATTTAGTTTAGTAAGAAAATGCATATTAGGTTAAAATTTCATCTTTAGCAATTTCTACCAACAGATGGAATGGAAACATAATTGAATTTTTTTGTACAGGCCTGTATTTTACCTAATACTTTTTTATATATGCCACACATTAAGCTAAAATTAAATTCATGCTAAATCACACTTTAAACTACTGAAACCATACTTTCAGAAATTACCATCCGTACGCAGCTATGTATCCAGTTCTTTTTGTTGCCCTGATTATGATTCAATTTGTACTTTACAAACATCTCTTAGTATATTAAAATTAAGCTTAAAAATGCAAAACTGAATTAAAAACTACCTTTAAGCTCACACTCAGTAATCTTTAAGAATTCTATTGTGTAGCCTTATATATAATATATAGCATTTATACACAATATGTTGGAAGCAAAAATGAAGTTAAACTTAAAAACACATACCATAACTAAAATGTACTGTAAAGTGCGAAACTTATGGAAAAAATGGATGACCTAAGGCCATGACAGCTACACGAAAAGTGGAAAATTGTGTCGTGCATCATACACAAAAATATACGAGTGGATAAAAGAACCTTGGGATGAACTTTCTGAGAAAACCCTTAAAAATGCATTTGGAAAGGCTAAAATAGTCGAAATTAACTATGACTGCTCTAGTGACGAGGACTCTGTAAGTGAGAATAATACAAATTTACCAGAAGAATTGTTAAAAATATTTTAATCTGATTCTTCTGATTTTGATGAATTTAAATAAATTATTTTATTATTAAGAGTATCCGATTTTTTACGTCAATATAATAAATTATTAAGTATTGCTTATATTTTTGCCGTACAAGTTTGTGATGTAAGGTAATGGTTAACTTTCTATTTTCATTATTGTAATTTTTGAATAAATATTAAATTAAAAACAGTGCAAATTATTAAACCTACGTTAATTTTTAAAAGGCAGCCCTTTGATAAAATTAAAACATCTTTTTGTTTTGTATATGTTTTATTTAATTTTTTATCAGGAAATATAATATTAGTGTATTCTGGGATGATGCTTGCTTGATTTTCGATATTTCTCTCATAGTTCGGTAGATGGCGCCATCGATGAAGATGTTAAAAGCTTATAGTAATAAAGACCGAATCACATTAATATAAAAGTACGAAAAAATATACTAGTACAAGTATGTTATATTTCATTTAAACAAAGGTTTAAATTATTAACCTACTTATAATTTCTATACCACGTAACGTAAATTTCCCAATTTATTCTTACTTATGTGTAATAGAATTGCAAATATCTTTGTGAATTTTAAATTTTTTATTTAATATTTATTTGTATATCAAGTGTTATATTAAATACAAAAGTTAAAAATTAAAATATTTCACACTAGATTCAATATTTTTTCCCTTATGGCTGAACGTTAGAACTGTGGATCTTGTGAATTTTTTTAAAGAAAATATTTCACCTGCGGATTATACGATTTTTTTCAAAAATATCATGAAATTCGTACCTGGGATTATAGGCAGGAAATTATGGTATATTTGTGATCAATAAAATAGTTTTGATACTTTCGTGAAAACACAGTCTATTTTAACAAAGTAATGTTTGCTTCAAGTTGTACTAGTCCAGGAGGTAGTGACATATTTTACTTAACAATTTTATACTGAACTGATCTTCAACTGTATAATTGATTTTATTTAGTCAATCATGAAGACAGCCAACAGATATCACAACAAATACTGGATATTATATGGATACATCAACAACTATAGATTTTTATAACATGCCATCTCAATTCATCTTTGTTAAATGTTGATATATCAACTCTAATTATAGACATTCATTAATAAATGCAATTTATTATTCTCCAATCAGTACTAGTGTGAGAACACTGAAACTGAAAAAATAAGAGGCAAAATTTTTCCTTAACTTTCTCCTCCCTATATCTAAAGATCAACCATTTTCTTGTACTAGGGGATAGAAGGGGGGGGGGGAGGCAAAGGGTAAAGAGAAAATTAGGATGATTCATTACCTATTTATCATTACTACAAATTAGAATAACAAGAGAAAAACCAAAGAGTTAAATTTCATGTGCTGGCAATGAAAAGGGAGAAATGAAATACTCGAGGAAGGGAGGGAGGGAGATTGGGGGATTCCATAATTTTTTTAAAGAGTTTGGTAAAGAGAAATTGGTCAAAATGCGAAAGATCCTCATCTAACCCACTTCGTCAAACATGCATTAGAAATAGTGTCTTAATGTTTAGAATAAGATATATTTTTTAAATTCTAAATTATTTAAAATTAAATTCTTAACTTTAAAACAGATTTCAAAAAAGTATTTTTCCATGTGGAACTTTCTGACACATTCATGGATATTTTCTTTAATGTAAAAACAAGAAATCAATATTCATGACTAGTGAAATTATTTAGACACAAATAGCATTTCTCATTTTTTGATTATAAGCTATTGTTGTCTCCTTCCGAATGATTTAAAATGTCAACTTTCACACCCTTTATGATAGATCCTTTTGCTTAATCAAAAATGGAAAATGCTATTCAATTACTAATATTTTCATTAACTGCATCTTCCAATTTCATGTGTATAAGCATAAAATAGACTTTGTGAATGTGTAAGAAAGTTAAGAGTTTCGATTTGTAACTGTCTTAACAAAATACATACATATTTCTAGAACTTTTAAAACTATATATTTGAAGATGAACTTGTATAAAATGGTTAAGTAAAAAATGTCACTGCCTCCTTGGCTATATACAGAAAATAAAGAATTACAAACTGTGGTGGGAAAAATTGTCTATTCTGCAATTTGTTATTTCGTAAACGACATGACAAGTGATCATTTATGAACTTTTCCTGTTACCATGAATAAAAAACTAATACATTTCCAAAACTTCACTTTCCATTACACTCCATTTCCATCCACATGACCATTACACTCCACCGACAAGGTGTACTGGAACTTCATGCATTTGAAATTCTAAAGCACCAGATGTATATACAAATTTAGAGGAAATTAAAGGCACACTAAAACAAACAATTTTCCAATCAAAAAGTAGGATTCAAATCTATTTACTTAGTCAAAAAACAAAGCATTTCACTCCATGAAAAATAAAATATTTTTTTTATAATGTGGTACTATACTTACTATCCAATTTTCACATACAATTGCTACAGCAGGTTCTTTTAATATGAAGCTTTACACATGATACCTAATAATAAGCTATAAGAAATTATAATACATGTTTACAAGTAGGTATCAATTTAGACTTTATATCATTTTCATTATAAACAACCAAAAGAAATTGTTTGCAAATACTCATTAAGGAAATTTGCACTTGTAATCTATTCCTATTTTCATTAAAATTCCAGACAATTTGTTTAGATTTAGACATTTTCAATAAAATATTTGATTTTCAAAATAAAATGTATACAGTATAGAACCAGTTATCTGGAATGATATTTCCAATTCATTGATTTTGGAATCATTTCACAAAAAAGAACCATACAGTTCCAGTTTGACATGAGGATTGCTTGAAACAATGCAATATGCATAGTATAGTTTGATGCCAACATCTAGTATTTGAAATAAAGGCATTTAGTTAAGATATTTGAAATTTGATTTTTGTGCAAAGGGAACATCAGAATTTTTGTTTCCAAGACATTTCCATAAATTGTCTTCTTTCAAACTCCAATTAACTTTTGGTCTTCTTTGGATCTGAATCTTAATTTGTGTAATCCGAAAATCAGAATCAATGCCACAGCCACATATATTTTAAATTCTACCAATTTGATCAAATGGACGTTGCTTTAATGCCCAACCAGTTATCCGGAACACACACAAACCCAAGTATTCCGGATAAGTGGTTCTGTACTGTATTACAAAATGTTAGATTTTTTAAACTGTCAATTAAATCTAAATAAATTGCACTAAACAAATTCAAATACTTTGAGATTATCAAAAATAACAATCTGAAAGAGCGCAATAGTGATTGGATATATAATAAATCATTTAAATTTTTATCACAGTAAAACTAAAATTTGCAATAAATAAAGATTTTTAACCAAAACATATCTCAACTGAGATTGAATTTCTTTATTGCTATGTTATAAAAAAGTAACTACTGCTGCTATTGTCGCCAGAGTAATTGATTTGTTGTAACCTCTTATCTTTCTTGCCTCATAAAAAAACTGTCATATAAATTATGACAAAAAACATAAAACTATTTTTATGCTTTTGTATGTAATCATACAAAAACATAAAAATGGTGGTTTTATACAGAAATGTATGATAAACACTCTGAAGTACAGAGATTTTAAATCACGGAATTAGTTTAACAGCTATTCAAATTAGTTCAGTTAAAAATGTTTTATAGGATCAATAACCACACAATAACTACATATATAATCAGCTTTAAGAGGCACATTGGAAGAGATTGCAGTCTTCAGTAGTGCAGTCAGTTTTTAGATTTGACTTTTTTTTTTTTTCAATTTTAAGTTTAGAATTTTACTATCTCAATAGCAATTTATTTCATTTTTTGAAAAACATTTTTTTAATGTATTCTTGTCAGATTTTAAAAATGTGCAAACAATATTTTCAAATATTTTTAATTGAAAAATTTATTTATACATGAATATAACAATGAGAAATAAACTTTAAAATAATTTAATTATTATGTGAAAAAAATATTAAACAGGAAAATTCATTATATTTAATATGATATTTTTATAATGTCATATTTAAAACAATTTTCTTATTGTGTATCCAAACACTGTATTTTTTATTGAAATATATGTTGTAAATATTAAAAAATAAAGAAACTTTTCAATAAATTAATTGTTATGTTTAAAAAGCATTTAATAGTCAAAATGTTATATTTTAAAAAGATACATTTAAAACGATTCTCTTGTTAAATTAATATTGTTAATATTAAAATTGGCTATTTTGTGAAGTCACACTGTTCTTATGATGTCATGTGCTGTAAAAGTAGAAGCTAGAGCATTCGTTTACATATTTCATTACTTGATGTAGCATAAGCACCGGTAAATGAATGCATAGAATACTTTAAATTTTTTTTTTCAAATTACTATTTGATAAATGCTAATGATAAAATGCTTTGGTATGCCTATTAATTGAAATAAACAATTTTAATTTTATAAATAACATAAAAAATACACAAAAAAATCACATATAACCTACACCTGTTCCTGAAAATATCTAAAACTCGATGCAGAAATAAAATATACGAGCAAATTTTCTAAACACAGTGCTTTTCAACGGTATGGTTCTGAATTTTACTACCAAGCAGACTAATTTTTGTTGGCGCAAGCTCGAAATAAGAATATTGTCCATAATATCATTATAATAGACTGAGAGGCAGCCATAATTTTTACTTCACCATTTTATGTAAACTGATTTTTTAATGTGTGACCTTTCTTCATGAATCATAAAATGAGATGCAACAATGGAAGATGAGGCATGGGATGACGACAAATCCCCTGGTCAAAATAAAAAAAGAATAGCAACCCGATTACAGAAAATTGACACTGGTCCTGGTTGAAAACTGCAATGGGCCCCAGACAAAGTGAAAGAAACTGCATTCTGATTACAGATGTTTCACTGGAAGTCATCTGTAATAAACCGCCCATTCATTTTCTTTTGTCCGTGTAATTTTATGGGCTCCAAAGCCATACCCACTATTGTTGTAACAGCTGTGGCTGTTTTCAATATTTACAAAAAAAAAAAAAAAAAAAAAAAAAAACCAAAAAAAACAGTTGCATATTTGCTGATCCAATTGTGTAAAATGATTAAATAAAAAAGTATCATTGCTTCCAAGGCTATAACAAATATAAAGTATTAGAAACTGTGATGAATAAAATTGGCTATTTTGTTTTTATTTTCCATACAACATATAACAACAGATCATTAGTAAAGTTTTCCTGCCACCATGGAATTAAAAACTCAAAATCCAAAATAACTTTCATGCCCACTACACTCCATCTTCTCTTTTAGGCAGGCTGATAGGTGGCGTATCACATGTGTTACTGGAGAAATGATTTAAACATTTGTTCTTTTAGTTTTTATGTAGATGTAATACCTAAAAATGTAATGCATGTCACAAAAAGAACCCCATCTTCCTATCAAAGAAAACTATTATAATTCTTTTTAAAATAATCTTGAAATTGTATATAAAAACTGGCTGATTGTCGAATTCGAGCAATATAAGATGTTTAGTATGAAAGAATTGTTGAAATTTTAACTGTAATTTAAATATGTGATTTTTAAAGTGTTTTGAAAAGCTATTGGATTCTGAATAAAGACCAAAGAAAAAATATATTGATATTCTCATCCAGTGTAAATATGTACAAATGTACATAGTTCTTTATCTTATACAAACAGAAATTTTTATAAATATTGGAGTGATTCTTGAGCGCCTGAAAACATAAAATATAAAACATTTTGTTTTGCTTCGAACATAGTTCATGAAATATTAGCTCTCCCTCAACTATTACTTATGTGAACTGTGATTTTGTGAACTATAAATTGAATCTCTTGAATTAATCTTGGATTATCATTCATCTTTTTTTTTTTTTTTTGGTGATGATACCCGAAAATAAAAGATAATAAATCCCTTTTTTTTATCTGTGTGAATATTGATTTTGATTTTAGAATTTGAATATTGAATTTTCTTTTATTGTTTTTCGATAAATTGTAGTTCTCATAAATATGGATAACCTTAAAAAGTGCAAAAGTAAAAAGAACCACTGTTTGACTTTAAATCTTTTTTCATATATATGTGAAAATTTTTATAACATAATTAACACTATATACAGTAGACTCCGTCAAATCCGCAAAGCTTGGGACCAGAAGTTGTGTGGATTTTAGAATTTTGTGAATTTCTGCTCATTGCTTCGTTTACACTTTTTAAACAGTAATTTGAATGTAATAATGCAATCAAAATTATAAAGAATCCTTGCAATATAGTAAAACATTAAAATAATTAAGTAAAGTAATAAACTAAAATGATAAGAATTAAAAAAATTAAAAAAAAATTAAATTAAAGGGTCAAGTAAATAATAATGTATAATTAAATCCGCATAATAAAGATAAGGTACATTTTCCTTGAATTATTGAATGAAACTTGCCTCATAATGGTATCCTATTAATTCACATTAAAATCATAAAGTAAGGAAGTTTTATTTCAAGTTTAGTTAGCCTTAATAACCAAAATATCTCAATTAATACATAAAAAGATTTGGTAAAAAGACTGTGATTACCAAAGATATCAGCAATATCTTCATTTTTTATTTCAGAAATAAATTGTACTTCCTTCATCAAAAACCACGAGTTCAGTCATATTATAGAGAATTAATTACATATTAAAATACAAACGGAATGATATAAAACTAAAAAATTCTGTAAATTTGCCCCTACGTCTGAACCGAAAATTTCATTGTTTACATCTGCGATGATGTGCGGATTTGAGGGAAGTCTACCGTACTCAAAAGGCACGAAATACAGAATAACAACAATGATAATTATTCATAAACTTAGACAATTCAATACAAGTACTGACTTTTAGAAAATAATGCAGTAAACTAAAAAAGAAAAAGATTAAAAATTCACAAATTTTGTAGTTCTATACTTAAAAAAAAAGAAGATATTTCTTTGTAATTTAATAAATACAGTCATTTTTTAAAGATTCTGTTAACAAATTTACAACAGGGGTATATATAATATTATCATTTTAGGGTGGAGGGAAGGGTCGGGCATATGATATCGTAAGATATTTATAGGGGTAGAGGGTTGTCTTTTGATATTGATATCAATTTTGATCCAACCAAAATTTTCTCTTTTTATTTGTAACATAGTCTTTACATCAAAGTAGGGTACATTATCTTTTTTTAGTCCGTTTTTATGTAAGTACAAAGTTATTATTAAAATCACTAAATTATTATGAAATTATTCAATTCAAAAATATGGTTACCCCAACGTTTGACACTCCTATTCTTCTTCATAAGTGTATGCAAATATAATTGCTGTTTGAGAAACCCTATGCCAAGTATATTTGAAATGAAACTTGCATTTACTGATAATTAAAATAGAAAAAGAAAGAATGTCGTCCGCTTGTTTTGTTGATAACAATTTCAATTTGTCCCCCACCCCTTCCTCCGTGCGGGGCAAATGCGAGAAGATGTTATTACTGTTGAATGCATTATGTAACAAAAAGCTATTAAAAATAATTTTATATAGTAACTATTTCTTTAAAGTGTTATGTGATATAAAGTTATTATTTCATATAAAAGTGATATTTTATTGACTTCTCTTCATTTGAATCAATAAAGTATGTGAAAAGTAAATGCAACCATCCAATCAAAAGAAATAAATTCTAAAAATAAAAAAAAAATTAGATAGTGATAACGATATCATAACCGGATAGGGGGGGGGGGGAGGGGTTCAAGGGATGATAATGCATGATTTGGATGTGCATAGAAAGAAAGCTAGCCAAAGCTTGGCCTGATGCAGAACTCTGGGACATCATGTATACCATAATCTATACTTTTTAACATTCAAAATTCTACACTTTCTACTATTTTAATATATAATTACTACGATACATTTCTTTTATGTGAAGCTTCGCTTACAGTACCTAAAAACAAGAAATAATAACTATCAATTTATTAATTCAATATAGAAGCAGTATTTCTAATTTGCACACACAAAAAATACAAGATACTATTTGTGAGATTTGCATCTGACTAACATAAAAGTGCCACTTTTTTTTTTTTTTTTTTTTTTACCAGCATAGGCACAGCACTCCTGTCAACCTATCTAACATTATGAAAATACCAAAACTTCAAAATTTCACTTTTTTGAAGTGGTCATACTTACTTAAGCTGTTTTTAAACTTTATGTAAATTCTGATAAACATTATATAAGTATGTTAGTATGCAATCAATTATAAACATAAAATAATTACTTTCAATTGAGCCCCATGAGCAATACAATGTTTTAAAATGAAACGCTCCAAGAAAAATACAAACCAGTTTCCTATTTTTAACATAAATTTGAATAATAATCACCAAACTACTTACAAAATAAATAAAATTATCTGCTTCAAAAAACATCTTAATAAATGGCGATACATGAAATTTTGTGCCATCGTATGATCAAATCACAAATTGTAAAATTTTTAATACAAGTGTTACGAAGAAACATATTTTAAATCTAGAACTACATTCTTCCTTTAAATATTTCCATTAACTTATTTTATTAAAGAGGGTGGTGTGAGATAAAAAAAATTCGCTTTCAAAGCCAAGATTACAATCAGAGTATGAATAAAAGTACAAGATGCCAATGGGCAAAGAATTAATCATAGCTCTAAGGCAGGGTGCGTGAACCTTTTTCTTGCCGTGTGCTAAATTTGATGAAAAAAATATTTTACATGATCATGATGTGCCAACTAAAAAACAAATTTAATAGGTGGAAAAATAATGGATAAAAATTACTTTAAATTTTCTATTCAGATTTGAAAAATATGAGGAACATACATGTAGGTTGTGCATAGAAAGAAAGCTACTATAATAATTATGGAAACAAATATATTTTAGAAATAAATAGGGCACGTATGTGATATACACCCCCATATTGGCACGATTTTTCCCGACGCCAATTTGGCAAAAACATCAACAGCATAAACAACATCATCTAGGTTACAATATCAAGCAAAATAACGACACTTTGGTGCCAGTTAAGTACCCGTTATGTATATGACATTGGTGTCAGAAAATTATCGCATATATGACATATGTGCCATAAATAGAAAAAGGAAACTAATGTGATGTAATTTCATTTCTGTTGTTGCATCTTAATACCTGGTTAAATTTAATGTAAACTGAACCGGATTTATTTGACAAGTGCTTTCAGTTTGAGATTTAAATTATTCATTTGTGAAAACAGTGGCTCGAAATCATAGATAGGCAGAAAAACTGTTAAAATGGTAAATGCCAGTTTCTTTGAATAGATCTGAAATAAGTTCAAAGTCGCCATAACTTTACTACCTGAATTTAATAATGTCTAATAACCAATTCTTGTCGATAGTTTTCACAGATCGTCTTTGTTTGAAAACTTTTTGAGACCATAATTAATTAGATTGGAATATAACATGCCATAATTAAAATTTGTCAATTCCCATTTAATCAAATTTAGAAAACATCAGTCGCAGTTTTGTGTAATCTCACTTTATGTAGATTTAAAGCTCCAAGCAATACCGTGCCAAAATTATTCTTTCGCATGCCATAGGTTCGCCGCCCCTGCTCTAAGGAATGAATAATGAATCGAACTGAAAATTCATTCATTGGATCATCGTTCAATGATACATTTACACATGGAAGTATATTGAAGTATATTTAAACATATTAATTGATACATTCATACATTAACCTGTCAGATCCATGCATCCAACAGGGCGATTTTCCTATTTTCTAGGAACTATCTCCCATTAAAATTACAAGAGTTTCAGATTCCATGTTAAAATAAATCTTCTTAGGAATGGAACCTATAAATAAATTTTCAAGTTGTGAAAACAATATGCTCAGATAGAAAAAAATCAATTCTGGCATAGAAATAGATCCTGAGGGGGGAAAATGTCATTTTCAGTATTAAAAACAAATTTATTTTTATGTGCAACAAACCAATCATCCAATGGCTTGGATTATGTAAGTCGAAGTAAGTAGTTTCAAATTAGTGTCACATTTTTTTTTTCTAGTAAAATAATATAACAATATCAATAATAAATAATAGGACATCAAATAAGCTATATAAAATTTCCAATTGAAACAATAAATTATCAGTATCTTTAAAAAAAAACTTCTGTTATGAGTTCTGAAAACTAACTACTGTCTATGACATTACTTGATTACAGAAATCACTTTATTCATGCAAGATGCAAAGTACTAAATGAAATACATTTTGTTTAATTTGTTTTTAAAATATATGGGTCATTCTCTCAAAAGCGTACATTTTTAATAAAAAACTTTCCCATAGAAAATTTTTGTTTTTCAAGACAAATGTTATAATTTTTAGAAACTTATCACTTACTGCAAATAAAAATCAGCAATGGTCCAGCTACATTATATTTATTATTTTTAGAAACACAGTTTTTTTTTATTAATATCATTCACAGAGGTGAATTTTATGCAACAGTTTTGTTTGTAGTGAGACAACACATAAAAAAACTATTCATTATATTAGATATATAACCAAGGAGCAATTCTATATAAGAATGCATATCGTCAACGTACTTTGGGCCACTTTTTCCTGGTTTCACTCATATTTCCATTATTAAAAAATATTATATGTGATTTTTCAACTTTGAAATGGAGTTTTAAACAACTGACATGAAACATTGAAGCAAACTGTATGGTTTTAAAGAGGAAATTCTTTATTTTTTCATTTTTAAAGTGGCCCCTGCTGGGGTCTTCTTTGGTTCATTCACTTAGTTTCATATAAAATGAATACATTTCATATGTAAATTAATACATTTTCATTGAAACCCCCTTGCAATAGCATTTGCTAATAAATTAACACTGCAAACTCGATAAACAAATGTTTTTTTTTTTTTTAAACATTTAAACCAGGGTTGGGTTTTGATGTCAAAAACCTGTCAGAAAGTGTCAAAAACTGACGATAAGTGTCAAAAACCTTAAACATATTTTTTTAGCAATCACTACTGAAATTAAATCAAGTTAAAAACTGATTAAAGTGATAATTATTTATGTTATATGAATAATTTTAATTTAGTTACATACTATAATTAAGTTGTATAACAATAAAATTATAAATCATAATTCAAATTATTTGTCGTTTTCAATGTCAAGCTAGGAAAAATGGCTAAAAATATTATTAAATTCATTTTAAAAAGTATTATTTATATCTTTGTTACTATTAAGTGTTCAATTTATTATAAAAATTATTAGCATTTAATTTATGCTAAAAAAAAAAAAAAGCTTGTGTAAAGCTAAAGTGACCACTACTTAATAACTGATCATAAGTTACCTAAATTTTTAATGATTCTAGTAAACGTTTGTTTTTTGTACATAAACGTTAGATATAAACCATAATTGCAACACAAAAGTTCTATGGGTAAATGATTTATTATACAAAATCAATATAATTAAACGATCTCTAGATCAATTACTTAAAAGAAGATGGTTTGTTATTTTCAATATTTACACATAAATAATATATCTTCGTTTTATTATGTTAGTTTCAGTTTAATTATTAAGAACAATTTGTTTATGTTAAATTTTATTTTTAAACATTGTAAAATATTCCCTTTTTTTTTTTTTTTTTTTTTTTTTTTTTTTTTTTGAAGCATGTTAAAACAAGTTTGTAAATGATGAACAGATGAAAAAAAATTTTTTTTTTTTTTAAAGGCCAAATTTTATAACTTTGTCGTTGTTTTGAAGCTGAATCCCCACCATACCCTAAAAGTTTCTTCTCAGCTCAGGATATTCTAGAAACAGTATGGTGGAAAGGTTTAGAAAAAAATATATATATATACAGTGGTGGGATTCAAATAATTTAACAACCGGTTCGCCACCGGACGAATTTTTATGTATGAGATCATGAAAGGAAAATGAAGCATCACATAGATTATGAAACACTTTCCAATATTATAAGAACATTCTTATAAAACTTTGATATTTTGGTATAGAAAAAAAAAATTCTGAAACATGTTTCCTAGTGAAGGGACATAATTTATTTAATAAACTAGTTGACTCGCCCGGCGTTGCCTGTGCCCGTGATAATAACTTTAAATGACAGTCAAATTTGTATGTTTTTATATCTTTAATTCCATTTTGTCTGAAGTTATATTTTTAAATAAAAAAAAAATGGCGAAAAAATACTGAATTGAAAGTATATGCTATTTGGTATTTTATTTTCTGCATAATTTGATTTCTGGAGTCTATGACAGAAAGCGAAAGAAACCGATAGCGAAGAATAGAAAGTATATGCTATTTGGTATTTTATTTTCTGCATAATTTGATTTCTGGAGTCTATGACAGAAAGCGAAAGAAACCGCAACGAAACACAGAGATTTTTATTGATTTCTTCGAAATTTTCACGCATTTTATTTTGTAAAAAATATTTTTACCTGTCTGAACTTTTCAAAATTTTAATTGATGATGTGAATCTCATTTATTGAGATACTCTAAAAAGTTAGTATTTAGTTACGGTGTTTAGACAGACGTTTACTTACTTTTAGCATAGAAGAAATATCGTCTACGTGAAGCGCAAAGAGACTTGCGTTTGACAGTATATTTTTAAGGTTTGAGAATAATATATTTTTTAAATCGATAGCACCATACATTAAAAGAAGATTTCTACTTTACGAGCATATTTTTGGTTTCTCGGTACCTCTAAAATTGCGTCCTGTAGAGACGTTACTATAAGGGGGAAAAACGACCCTTTTTGAACTTATTTTCTCGAAGGGTTAACTGCGATATTTTTTTAATTTATTGCGGCATTTGAAACATAAAAGTGTGATCTTTTAGATTATGTCTTCCGTTTTTAACTTTACCAAGTAGTTTGGCCGATGGAAGTTAATATATCATGACAAAATATCACCCAAAATTCCTTTTATGCTCCCGATAGGTAAACAGTGCATCTGCGCACATGCAAGTGTTTTTTAATCTCTCATAAGAACAGAGATGAGTTTTCAATGAAAGTTCTTTGTAATTTTTAATCAATAACTGAGCTAATTATTAGAAATTTAAAATTCTGAGTCCCAGGTGCACCAAAAGAGGCTTTAGACTAACCTCTCACAAATTTTTGGCCTTGTAGTGTCGTAGAATTTGCTTGCCATCGCAGACACACACACACAGAGAGAGAGAGAGAAACTTTTACCAGTATAGATATTCCGAAATCATGAAACTTTGATCAAAATTTCTATCAGAAAATGCATCAAAACAGTATAATACAATAAAGATAGTACAAAAGTAGCAGAAATTTAAGCTTATGAACTCACTTATGTTCATGATTTAAAGATGTAATCTAAATAAATATAACTATAATTATAACTATAACTAACTATAGCAAGAGCTTCGGATAGTAATGAAGTTTATAACCTCGTAAGAATACTAACTCACTAAATCTCAACCATTCATTTTTACATCCTTGTGCTGGTGATAAATGCTTGTAATTTCTCGTAGTTAATCTCGATAAAGTCGTCCTTGTGAGTGGTAAGTGCTTGATTTCTGGATATTTTTTAATGCGAGTATTGTGTTAGGTTTTGCCACCAAAGCCGCAAATTTCGCCGAGATATTCGCCAATGTCGTCTTCTTTAATTAGACTTAAATGACTCTAAAATTATTTTTGTAGTAACAATAATACGCACAAGAAGAAGATATATCTGGAAATTTTGTATCAATAATAAAATTTAGCTTGGTTTAAAAACATTCAACATCTTTTAAAAACATTTCATTAAATAGCTGCCCATGAATAACAATTGTTGATGAAACAAATGCATCAGCTCGTTATACATTTTCGGATTGAAAGCAGCAAAAATAAACTCGAGTTGTTTTGGGTATCTTGTGACTTATAGTGAGAAAAAAACTCTATATTTATGACATTGAAAGTTAAAAAAGTATTCAAAAAGTTAGTATATTTTTTCATATAGTTAACACTTAAATAAAACAATTAAGGATGTAGAGAAAACTAGATTATAGTATAGAAAATAGTTTTAAAATATTAAATAACTTGTGTTATTTGAGATACCTATATATAGCTTCTTGATAAACGTCCACACTAAGTTTTCTTCGTCTTTACTCGAACATTATTGGATGTGTACTGCTTTCTTAATGTAAATTCACTATAAAAGTATAGGAACTTATTCTTTTAGAGCTTTTTAGGCCAATTGGACTAATCTTTATTATGTTTGATACATTAGAAAGAGTTTGTCGACTTCTCTTCTCTGACCGTATTATCACTATCTTTGAAAACCTCTTTTTCATTTCTGTTGAACTTACAGCATTTATTCTGACAATATATTTAACCTTTTGCATACTTTACAAAACTTCCATAGTTTTAGAAAAATATTAAAAATATAATCAATAAATCCTCGATAATAATTAATATTAATTGTAAGTGTCATTAAATATAAATAATAATTTTTCAGCTGCTTTCAATGGAAGTATTACTTTACTACTTCAATATTCCAGTAAACTGACGGAGAAAAAACTGTAGTTTATTTATATATTCAAATTCACTACAACTTGTTTTTAAATGTTCAGAATTTAGTAGCCTAATATATTTTTTAATTCGTTACGTTGTTTTTAAGAAACATGCTCCCTAGCTCACTAAAACACATATGATCGTTTACAAGATTAATATTTTTTCAAGTTTCTGAAGTCATAAAACCCCTATCGGTTTTCTTTTGCATATGCTTTTTTCTTCCGAAGTATATCGAACGTTTTAATAAATTTTATCATATGTTTTCGTCTTTTATGATGCTTATTCTTCTCGTTTGCAGTGCTTTTGAAAGACGAGCAATTTCATTTAAAATATACAGTCATCAAGGCAATATCAGTTATAAAATACGTAGGGTGTCCCTTCTTATCGCTGATCAAGAATTAATTCCGAAATCGTTAAATTTAGAATAATTCTAATTTTAAAAATATTTCAAATGCTGTTCTTCATTATCTTAGAAACCGTTTTTTCTTTAGAAAAAGTTATTTTTTTTTTTTATTATGCTGTCCTTTGGGTCTTATAACATATTTAGAAAAACATAAAACAAGGGAGACAAATTTTTGCACGAAAGAACCTTCTCGAGTTATGATATTTTGAATTTTAAGAATTTTTTTTATGATTTTTTGGTACAAAAAATTGGCCAGGCATCGCTGGAAAGTCGTAAAATACAAAATATCAAAACTCGGCAGGTTTAGACCATAATTAGGTAGATTTCGTAAGAAATACTACCTATTGCAGTCGTTACCATGGTGCGACTTTTGAAAAATTCCTTCATAACTTTTCATTATAGGACCCCAGTAACCCAAAACCACCCCCACCTAAAAAGTTTATATATATATATATGTATGTATGTACTAAATTTTGTCCGCACGATAAAAGTCGCAATTATGCACGGATCGTCTTCAAACTCGCCAACAACTTTGAGATGGCTAATATCTCGGCGGGGATTGAAAATGGGCGAAATCAGCCCAAGAGGGTGGAAATGGGAAGGGTTCAAAATTTTGAATACTGTCTTAACATGATTCTGATAAAACCAGCTCTTACACAACAATGGCAGGAAAAAAATAAAAGTTTTTCGTTATAGCAGTTGCCAACAATTAAAAAAAAACAAATAATAAAATTCTCACCACAACAATTACTTTTCTTTTGCAAAATTTTCACGTGTAAAATTAAATAGTTTGACAAATTGAAAACAAATTGAATATTACGTCATAAGTTTCCTAGAGCAAGATTTCAGCATGAAAACTCAAAATAAATAGTTTGACGAATTAAAAAAATATGTATATTGCGTCATATTGGAAATATAATGGACCTCAGCAGGTGAATATGTAACGCCATGTAAGTTTGAAGAAACGTATTAAAACATGATAAAAACCCGACTATGGAAATATTAACATATTTTAACACTTTAAGGTTCTCTGAATTTTTTGTAGTTATTTTTTAAACCTATTCAATATATATGTGTGTGTGTATTCGTGTATATTACAATTTTCACAAAAAGTTTAGCTCCCTACAGCTCGCTCTTTGTGAAGAAACTGGGTTTTATCTCTAATCTTGATTTAAGTTTTGTTGGAGAATTTAGTACTTAACATCGGAATCTACCTCCGCCTGTAGGCCCGAGCCGGCAGGGATTTTTTTTTTTTATTTGTTAAAGTGCTTTTACACGATGCGTCAAAGTTGCCGTTACTTTCAGGCAACACCTTGTTAAAACTAAGGCTTCAAAAACTTGCGCTATTTAGTGAGCAATGTTGCCTGTAACAGCCAATCAAATGTTTGGAAAACTGGCGAGGGAAAAACCTCTTCCTGAACAGCTAATGAATTGCTTGGAAAACTAATGAGTCGTAGGCAGTTTTTGTCGCTTCAAATTGTCCCATGTAATAGCACTTTTAGAGAATGGAATATGTTTTTTTAAATATAACTTATAAGACTTAACCCATTAAGGACTAGCGTTGCCATATGGTCACAGCATAACTGCCAACCATTTTCCTGTTTGAATACCAGTAATTTATAACAAAAATATTCATTTTCATTAATGCCAGAAATTTTGCTGTAAAATAATATAAATTTTTTTTTAACGAAAAAGTGATGCGAAATGCAATTTTTGTATTTTAAAAAGAAAAAATAATTTCATTTTTAATGGGTTAAGGCTCTTGTTAAAATTTGTTACATTTACGAAAATAACTACTTTGATTTAAATGACTTCTAGCATATAAAGAACAATATTTAAAAAAAAAATGTATTTGAAAGTATACCACTAAATCTAATGATTTAACTATTAACTATTGATCATGAATCACAGGAAACATTCTGTATGTTTTCAAAAGAAGCAGACAAAGCAAAGTACCTTTTATTTGAATATAAATAATTATTGTGAAGTTGATTAAGCATGACATATAACTAGAATTAGCCTGGGCTACTGACTTGGATTCTTCAAATCTTCAAAATTTCATTTTTTTTTTTTTTAAAGTTGAATTTGTTTATTACAGGGCTGATGAAAAAATATAGTAGTACAGTCGGACCTCTATTTAACGAAGTCGCTAAATCCCGGAAAAAGTTGATGACATGGAAAATTTGTTAAATAGAGAGTCACCTTTTAGAAAACTTTAAACTACATAAAACATGTCCATAAACACTAAATATAATTTAAAAAAGTAATTAACCACACTTTTTTTTATAAATTATATCTATTTGTTTTATTTATTTTACCCATCAAAAAGAAATCTACAAGGGAAATAAGAGTGAAACAAAATATTGTCTAGAAATACATTGTACTTTCAGTTTAAAAAATTATCTTACTTTAAAATCACGATTTTTTATTATGGTTGATATGCTGTTTGGAGCGAATTTTAAAGCAGTATTCTATTTCTTCACGCCTTTATCCACCTCATCAAGAGTATTTTTCTTTTCTTTGATGCTCAAGCACTTTCGTTTTGACATTTTCAAGCTACTAAAACCAAAATTACCAACACGACTGATCATGATCAACAATCTAGAAAACGGGAGACTCTAAAGACATGGGGAAGCTCCATTGAGGGTTAAAAGAAGATATTGAAAGTTTGTACTTCTTGGATGAAAAGCAAAGAATCACAGCGATTTTACTGTTCTCGGTGAGTTAGGTGCCTGGTAAGACCTGGTCTTGGTCATTGATCCTCATAAAATGTGTTAAAAAGAAGAATACGTTTGAAATGTCCAGTAATATTTTGCGAAATAGGGAGAAAAAAAAATTAGATCCCAAGAAAAAGTTCGTTAAATAGAGAATGCACTTCGCTTTTTGGAGGTTATTTTATGAAGAAATTTTCAAAATGTTCTTCGTTCCTAGTACAAGTTCGCAAAATAGAGGTTCGTTAAATAGAGGTCCGACTGTATATACTTTTTGCGAATGAAACAAGTCAGAACATGTCACAGTTTTATATTTAGAAAACACTGTTGTGCAGATAAACATTTAAAGAAAGTAGGTAAATGACATTTAAAGTATAGTAATAGGTTTTGGCATTTAAAGTATAATTTTAACAACCGGTTTGCCGAACTCAGCACAAATTAACAATTGGTTCTACCGAACTGGCTGAATCCCACCACTGTATATATACCAAGATAATTCATACAGCTTATGGTACGTTTGCATTCCAGATCATGCAGTTCAGCATCAGTTGAACAGATATTTTCAAATTTTGGATTTATCCATGACAAATTATGAAATAAACTTGGAGTAAGTACTAAAAGCATCAAATGTAGTTTTTTTTTCTACTGCATGCTTCATGGAAAAAAAAACCTTAGAATAAAACTAACAATAAAAGTATATAAAAATAAAAATATGATGTAATTTCATACATTAAACTTTACAAGTATTTTCACCATGTACTTTCATTTTTAAAAATTAATGTATTTAGCCTAATAATTTGAATAGTTTATCTTTTCAATGAAACAATACTTTTAATTATCTTTTATACTATATATTTACAGCTTACAATTATTTTTTGTTTTCTAAGTAACTTGTTGAACAAATATCATGTTTTGAGTTTTATAGAGTATGTGGTTTTTAATGTTTAAAACTGTCAAAAAGTTTACTCAAATGTCTAAAACTAAAAATTATGAAAGATTGTAAATTTAAAGTTGTTGTAAAAATAATTTGAAACAGCTTTTGGACTCAATTTTAGGATTTCGATGGTCGTTGTCAAAAACTATGTCAAAAAGGGTTTTTTGACATGACGATTAAAACCATGGTCAAAACTGGATAAAACCGCTACACTGTCAAAAACTTGCCAACCCTGAATTTAAACACAATAAACCAATTATCAATATTAAAGAAACGAGAAATAGTTTTTGTCATGTTATCCCTGCAACTGGTACAAAAACAATTAATGTAACCTTTTCTACAGTAACATTTGAAAAAAAATTTTACTTAAGACATGTTTTAAGAGATTTGGTTGTATAAAAGGCATTTCTAAGTAATTGGGGCTATTTTCGGACAAAAGAAGGCCTGATACAAAGTAGCCCCGAAATACTAGTTTTTATGTTAACTTGATGATAACATAAACATTTCCTGTCAAAATAAAATGTTAAAGGAAAAACTAGGATCACACATGGATTACAGGTTACTAAAGATAATATTTTGACACTTACCTTATTTGTAGCTCTTATACATGCTCTAAATATTAACCTACATATTTATTTTTTCAAGAAAAATAATTTTGTTCTTTAAATCAACATCTGTTGATATAATTACATAAGCAATATACAAGCATATATCTTGGTGTTGATTTAGTCACCTTGAATTACAGTTCACACATGTGAGAATCTCCAATCAGGAACATAGCTATAGACATTTATTGTACGGGGGGGGGGATTAAAAAATTCCCAACTTGAAACAAACTACTCTAATTTCCAACTCAATTGATATGTGCAATGTACGTATGATAAGGATAATGCATAAAAAAATTCTTTTCCAAAGAAAAGTACTGAAACTTAAAATATAAATTCAAATTATCGCTTTGTTTAATAGAAGTTTAAATACATCTCTATCACTTTGAGATAATTCAAATCGAAACTAGATTATTTTCTATTTTCCTGCCTTGGAATAATTTGGCATGAAAATAAAGATCAAAACATAAGATAATTGCAAAATGAATAGTTAAGAAGCTCCGGCTCATGCTTTCAGAAATTGAAAATTTTGATTATTCATACATAGAATGAAAAAAAAAAAAAAAAAGAAGAAACTTTTTGTTTCTTTTTTCTTAAGAATTAGTTATTCCTTTTCAACTTATTTTAATGCTATTTGAGGTCAAAATGAAGAGGAAAGAGAAACTGTGTTTATCTTTTTCAGTATTAGAATAGAATGCTATTTAAAAAAATTGTGATACTTGTAGATTTAATTGAAAAATGCCAATACTTTCGCTAGAGAGAGTATCACTCGGGACGTGGCTGGGGACCTACGAATCTTGCTTCCGCAAAAGAGTAGGACTAGAGTAGAAGAATAAAAGGCTGCGGACGAAGATGGGCCGCTCGCCGCGGCGGTTTATTGCTTGTGTTATTGCGGCGGTCTGGCATTGATGGCCATACCTAAGAAACTTGTATAACCGATCAGGCGACATCCTATTGCTATAGCGCCAGTCGGAAGACATATGAATAATTTGTTATCCAATATTTTTTTTGTGACAGTAGGATATTTTTTTATTGGAATGTTTATTTATTTTTTTAGAGGTTTAATGCCAAATGAACATTTTCTTTTTAGTCAACTAGCATTGGTTTAAGGTTTGTGAATACTTAAGCACAAAAAAAGCCGCAATACACACAAAATCCACAAAAACAAATTTCAACAACATCCATTTTCACTGATGACACCACACAAAAACTCTTGATAACGACTGTATGTCAAACAATCACTTCAAAATACACAACAACTAAACACAAAACTCACAACAAAAGCGCATTAAAAAAAAATCCAAACATCCCAAAGACAATAATCCAATCAAATCAATCCAAATTTCAGATCAAGACATACTAGGCGTGGAAAGAATTTAAGAAACAAACTGGTATTGACAAAACCTCATTTATCGCTTTGCCAAATTCAATGACGCAAAGTGTCTCGCTTGTTCTAGGATTCAGCCGTAGTTTCGTAAGTATGTGTTCTTTTATGTAAATTTCCATAAACATTATAGAGGCTTCATTATGCGATCAATTATTTAAAAAATATTTACTTTTAATTGAACAGAATACAATCAAATTCAGTTTTTGAGCAACACAATGTTTTAAAATTAAAAAATAAAAAAACTTTCAAACCAATTTGCTGCTTCTAAATTGAAAATTCCATAATATTCACTAAACTACTTAAAAATTAATAATAACACAAGAAATTATCTGCTATAAATAAAACATTTTAATAATGCTTTAAATCACTCAATGATAAATCAACAAAAAGGAAGTTGCGACACATGAAATTTCGTGCAGTCATAATTAAATAGCAAATTATAGAGTTTAAGTTGGAGAGTAACGAAAGAAACTATCCCCTATCTTAGCATTTTCTTTTTTTAGTAAAGAGGTTGGGTACAATAAATTTATGTTTTAAAAATTACCTGATATTACATACAAGCGAAGAGACAAGGCGCCAATGAAAGAATGACTCGTGAGTTACAGCATGATTCATTCAAAATGATTCATACATTCCGTGTATACTAATACTAATATTATTTATTAATTAAACTGCAAGAATGGCGATATGATTGATACCTTTTTTTCCCCCTCGTTGTAATACTGGTTACCAGTCAGCCATTAAAAGAAACAAGCTTTATCAATGAATCAAAGCTGAATTTTCCTGAGTTATTCCAAAATCAAATTGCATCGAATTTTTAACCCGAGAGCATATTTTAGTGCTAGATTCGCAAATTTTGACATAATGCTTTCTATTTCTATATTATAAATAAATATTTTGTTTTGTTAATTAAAAATTAGTTGAACATTTCTATTGCAAGAGATTTATTGATTGATTCAGTATTCATGAATTAATTCTCTTTTCGTGATTCATTCTTTGTGATGGCGTCTTTGATAAAATGGGCAAAGTGAGTGTTACTTTGAATGTAACAGTTGCTATTTTTTTTAATTAATTTACAGAACCATCGTCTTTACTAAAATAAATTAATGGTAAGATATGCTTCTTTAGTTATTCTCCTACTGAAAATTCTAGAACTTGTGATTTGACAGACTGACACAAAATGTTATGTGTCCCAACTTTAATTTTTGCTGTCATTTATAGTAATTTAAAATATCCGGCACATAGGTAAACTGAATGTTTGACTAGTCAAATAGTAATTATCAGGCCGAATACTTTAATATTTTAGGATTTAAATGTGTTAAAAAGTTAAATTTTAAAAAAAGTTTAAAACAGGTACTTTCCTTTACATAAACAAGATTTTTTTTTTTTTTTTTTTTTTTTTTTTTTCAAGTAAAATACACTATAAGTGACTAACATACACTATAAGTAAAATACACTATAAAAACCTAGCTTTCAGTTATTATTTATGTAAATTTTTTAAATTAATAAAATTTTTAATTTCATGGTTGTGAATATAATTTTCTTATATTCTAAAATAAATATTTTAAAATCAAAGAGAAATTTTGGAGAATTTAGAAGGAAATTTTTACCGTCATATACTGTTTATTCCTTGGAAAAGCACTAAAGTAAAAAATATATAAATAATACCTACAATTTGTAGTCTTTTTTCTAAATTCTGTGCTTTGATTTATTTTAAGAGGATAGTTTTAAAACTTTTTTTACTTTGTAAAATTTTAAATTTCATAGAGTCTTCTGTTAATTGAAACAAATAAATAAAATTTTATTATAGGTACTGTAAAACAAATATTTTAAAATCAAAGAGATATTTTGAAGAAATTGGAAGACAAATTTGATAGCGATGTGCTGCTTACTTGTCAGGCAGGGACTGGAGTAAAAAATATAATAATGAAATCTTTTTGAATGGTGGCATCTCAGGAAGAATTTAAAATGGTCCTGTTCCTTTTGATTTAGCAAGGAAGTTTTTAAATGCACCAAAAACTAGTCTCTGGAGTGAGCAATCATTTTCTGTGGTTATAAATCTACAGGTTGTTCCTAAAGTCTTCGAACAAACTGATAATGTAATCCACACAAACATCTTCTGAACGATAAACAATATCTGAATCCACTTACTAAATCAGAAATGCAATACGTTCAATCAAAAATACAGGATGTGTCACTCTAATGTGAAACTGGATTATCGTTCACAGCCTTAAGCATAATGAAAACTGATTTGCATTATACTAATTTTGCTTGCATGAAATATAACTATATAAACTGAATGGAACTAACTGAATTTTTGCTGGTGACATAGTATAAGTGCTGTCAGCTGCATTCTGAATAAAGGAATCTCTAGCTCATTGTTGTGTACATATAAATAGTGGCAATTTATAACACTTCTTGCCATGTGTAGGGCTGGATGATATATCAAATATCAATTTTTATAACATATTGCCTCAATCAATTTTAATCTTTGTCAAATATCTATATATCGGCTCTCATTATATCTATACAATGCAATTTCTCACTCTCTAATAATGCCTCAGTGAAAACAAGGAGAAAAATGAGCTGATTTTTTCCTTTTGCCATCCCCTGCCTCTACTGTATCTTGAGATCTCCCATTTGCTTCTTGGGTAAGGCCAAAAGAGAAAAATTAAACTTTGTGTGTTGGAAATCAAAAAGGAGAAGCAATTTTTTTTTTTTTTTTGAGCAGAGGAGGTGTTACTTTTGTTTTCTTTAGTGGAGTGGTAAACAGTTGAAACAAATCATTATTTCGGCCAAAAAATTTGGAGATATATT
The DNA here is from genome assembly GCA_963932465.1 of Maratus speciosus. Taxonomy (NCBI): domain Eukaryota; kingdom Metazoa; phylum Arthropoda; class Arachnida; order Araneae; family Salticidae; genus Maratus; species Maratus speciosus. The sequence continues at coordinate 69,599,891 of OZ010794.1, read as the reverse complement.
TTAGAAATGCTTAACATACATTTCTTGTTGTTGTTGTTAAGACATATTTTAAATCTAAATTCGCAACTTACTGACACGTTGAAAAAGTCAGTTTTCAGCCTAGACACAAATAAGTAAAAACATCACTATTTCTTAAAAACTGTGATATTGAATTTTAGTATAAAATTTGAAAAATGTCTTTAAATGTAACTATTTCCTCATACATTTTCTGAAAAATTCTGCTGAATTATGTGTAAGGTAATAGGCAAAACACATGCATAAGTTGTTTTATACAAATCTTCTAGAAATTAGATTTATCTATCAGCTTGTCGATTGTTTGACAATAATCAAAATGTAAATTACTGAATCAAAGTATTTTTCATTTTGCTTACAAAATTAATTTTATAGTTACCTTAGTCTTTATTAGGTAAAAATTTGACCTTTGTGAACAAAAGAGTACTACAATGGGACAATATGGATTTCATCTAATTAACATCAAATAAAAATCTTTGAATTTTGGATTCTTTATATGATTACATAATTTTTAAAATGTCTCTAATGGTGGGAATATACCGGGACCTATCACTGATCCCAGCCTGCTCTGCAGGTTTGTTTTCATTCATCTCACTCGAGTCAGACCTGGTCTTTTCTCTCATTGGGCCGAAGCCTTACCTTTTATTAAAGGCTTTGGCCGGGCATGGTCATTACTCAATCTGGGCTAGACCTTGCTTTTTTCTGGTGGATCTAGCATGACCGGGCCTTTTATTCTTCCTAGGTCTGCATCGGCTGAAATTTTTAGTCCTGGTTTCGACCTGGCTTGTATTAAAATTGTTGTCTTACAGTGGTGTGGTCCATGCAAAAATCTAAAATTAGATCCAGCCCGAAACTTTTTGCAAAAAATGCATACCTTTTTAAATTGCCATTATTCAACAAATAAACATTAAATTTTATCATTTTTAAAGAATAGTAGATTTCTTGGTAATAAAATTTAAATAAGATAACCTGCCTATGATGGAATCCTGTCTTAAATGGAAAAATGGGTTGATCTATGCAAAATAAATATAATAATATATGAGAAAAGAATATAATACTGCTGCTAAGAAGAGAAATTGTCTATAATGCATTTTTTTTTCTTTCCTATGTGATTCTGTCTTAGAAGATTTTACTATATAGCATTTTTGAAATTTTTAAGTCTCCAATACATGGAATATGGATTAACGATGTTAATGATAACAGAAATAAAGCTAAAAAAGAAAGATAAAATAAATATTTTTGGTCAGAACTTCTCATACAAAACAATTTTTAACTATATCAACATAAAAATTCATGTTTTGTAAAAATTCAGTCGGGCTGGGATCGGGCCAACTTTTTTCAGGGCCAGACCCATCTCGGACCAAACTTTTAGCCTTTATACCATTCCGGGCCTGGCTAAATTTTTTTTTTTGGCCTTTACAGACCGCTTTAAAGGCGTTCGGCCTTTACAGACCTCTAACTATCAGAACAACACAAAAATATTGCATACTTCTTTTTTAACTGTTTTACTTTATGCAAAATAATAAAAAGTTTCAAAGCAGAATGTAATATTATTTCTAATACTTTGTCACAGTTGTTTAGATTATTTCCAGTGAGTGAGGCTTCACATTTTTAAATTTTTGTGTAAATGTAATCTAGCACAAATAAATGGTGAGTGTTTCTGTTTTCATACTTCCATACTTTATTTAAAAGTTAAGCATGGATATTGTTATTTTGTGATAATAATGGAACATCTAGATAGGGTGAAACCTTTTTAACAAAAATTAAGTACAGTAGACTCCCTCCAGTCCGCGACCCTAAAATCTGCGAATGCCTAAAATCCGCGTATTTTTTCAGATGTAAACAATGAAATTTACAGTTAAGGTGCAGGCACAAAATTCAAGATGGCGCCGAAATCAGCGACTACCGCCATGTTTTTTTTTACTCAATTTTTTGTTAATTATTCTCTTTTGGCTATTACAGCTGATTTATTACTAAATAAATTTATATTACTTTTGATTTTTATATAAATTAGCATATCTATATCAAAAATTCCAGGGCTCAAAATGGAAAAATCTACGAAACAGAACACTATTTAAAAATTATTGTTGTCAATTTTTTTTTTTTTTTTTTTTTTTTTTAAGTATAGACAAATTTTTTTCTAAACATACAAAGCAATATAAAAACAAACATTCAAGACTCTAAATAACAATGAAAACAGTAACAGAGAGCGCAATAAGCTATATTAAACAGTAACAATGTTTTAATAAAAGTACGGAACGATATTTACCATAATTTTACGAATTGGAACTTTATTTATCATAATTTCAAGAACCGGAATATTGCTCCGATTTGTTCCAGTACATTTCGAGCCTTGAAAAATTCCCCTTTATTGTATTTTCTGTAGAATATTAGCAAGTGTAAACTGTAGTGGAATTGTTTACTTTTCTTCCGTTCGTTTCCTCGTGTTTAAATATTTATTATTTTTTCAATATTATGTACGCATTTTAATATGTAATTCTGATTAATATGACTAAATGCAAGCTTTTTTATGAAGAAAAATATGAATTTACTTCCGAAAAAAATCTAATGGCTCTGTTTTGTAAATACAGTAAAGCGCTTATCTGTGCATATAGGCGACTGAGAAAAATCTTGAGAAAGAGGAAATGCACGGAGCGAATGCGCGAAGCAACGGAACAGGCAAATAAGTTTTAGTTTCGTTTTGAGATCGCAGCGTGAAAGAGGTATCTACGTCATTTTTCATCAATGTTGAATTCAGACACTTTTTTCTGGGAGGGATTTCTGTGGCTCCGGTGAGGGGGGGGGGGGAGATTGCACTTTTTGACCATTGAAAACACATTTTCAAATCTTCCAAGGGGGAGCATCTCATTGCTCCGGGGAGGAATGTCCCCCCCAGGCCACCTCCTGAATTCAACACTGGTTTTAATCTAATGATTTTTATTTATTTATTTTTAATTTTACGTACGTATTTTAATATGTAATTCTGATTAATATGACTGAACTCAAGTTTTTTCATAAAGAAAATATGCATTTATTTCCGAAATAAATAAAGATGGCACTAATATCATCAGCGATCGCGATCGTTTTCCAAAATATTTTTTAATTAATCAAGCTTTTTCGTTTATTAAATCTGGATAAACATGGCATAAAATTTCGTTATTTTAAAATTCTGGTGTAAATTATTTGCTTATCCAAAATAAAAATACAGTGCAACAGTAGCTTTTGCATAATAACTGTAACTGTTGAAACCCTCTTGTTTTAGTTTCAGTTTTGAATCTATTGTTTCTTGCGAAATTCTACCAATATGGATTATCCAGATTTTCCTGATGAAAAATTCAGTAAAAGAAAACATGTCACTTTGACTATAATGCACAAAGTTGAAATTATTAAAAAACTTAATTCTGGTTCTTCTGTTCGTTTTTTGGCTAAATCTTATGGAATAAGCCCTAGAACAGTATATGACATTAAGAAACAAAAAGAAAAAATTTTGAATTTTTATATGAATAGTGACAGCAATGCTGGTATTGCAGAAAGAAAAACAATGCATGCAGCCAGATCTGGTGATCTAGACAAGGTGTTTTATGAATGGTTCAAACAACGTAGAAGTGAAGGTGTTCCTATAACAGGGCCTCTTCTCTGTGAAAAAGCCAAAGACCTTCATAAAAAGTTGAATATGGAAGTTCCATATACTTTTTCTTCAGGGTGGTTAACTCGTTTTAAACAGATGCATGGAATAAAATATCTAAAGACATGTGGAGAAAAATTATCTGCAGATTGATTATCTGCAGAAGAATTTATTGATGATTTTACCAATCTTGTCAAAGAAGAACAATTGAGTCCAGAGCAGATCTACAACATGGACGAAACGGGACTTTTTTGGCGCAGCTTACCACGAAAAACTTTAGCAACTGTTGATGAGAAGAATCCGTCAAACATTAAAGAAGATAAGCAACGAATCACCGTTCTTGTTTGCAGCAACACTGCTGGCACCCACAAGTGTCAGTTATTGGTAGTGGGGAAAAGTGCAAAACCTCGTGCATTAAAAAATATCAAACTTCCCGTTATATATAAAGCTAACAAGAAAGCTTGGGTTACTAAAGATATAATAAGTGAATGGTTTGAGAACAATTTTGTTCCTCAAGCACTTGAACATAGTAAAAAATAGGATTGAACAAAAATAGTAAAATTCTGTTATTATTTGATCACTGCTCAGTGCATCCTGTTTCATTAAGTAAAGAAAATGTAACAGCACAGTTTCTTCTGCCAAACACAACTTCTCTCATTCAGCCGATGGATCAAGGGATCATACGTGCAATGAAGTGCAATTATAAAAAAAAGGTTCTGCAAAAGTTGCTAAGCTTAGATCCATTGGCCGATATGCTTGAAAGATTTTAAAAAGTTTTCAGTCTAAAAGAATGTCTTTTTCTCTTGGCAGATGCTTGGAATGCTATGTCACAAGACACCTTGATACATGCATGGCATAATTTATGGCCACCATCGTTATTCATAGAATCTGAGAGTGATGATTTAACATTTGATGGGTTTCATCCCAGTGCTGCCCAAACTAAAACTAATGATATACTGGTTTTTGCAAAGCAGTCTTTGAGTAACGTCATTGATAATTTAGATGACAGTGAAGTTCTAGACTGGATTTCTTGTGACGATGACATCCCAACAGTAGAAACAAAATCTGACCAAGAAATAATTTCCAGTGCCCTGCATATTGATGCAGATTCTTCATCAGAAACTGAATCTGATGAAGAACTTGAAAAAATTAATCTTGAAGAAGGTCTAGTCATAGGAGAAAAATATTTGAGCTTCCTGAAGCAGCACAGCTTTATATCTGAGCAACAGATAATGAATCATCAGCAGCTTCAGGATGCAATAACAAAAGAACGAAACAAAAAATTAAAGCAAACAACCATTTTATCCATGTTTCAAAAATATAAAATAAAAAAAAATAAGTAGAGTTTGTAAAAAAAAATAAGAAAAATTTATTTTTCCTCATTATTATGTATATATTTAGTATTGTATGTTTGTATTTAGTGTTATTTTATGTATATTTATATATTATTTTATATTTATATTATATTGTTTATTTATATGTGCATTTAGTATTGTATCTTAATTATTATTTACATGACTTAATTTTTAATATTTTTCTAAATTTTTTATTTTGCATAATTATTTTATTTAATAATTACTTTTAAACTAATAAATTATTTTAATATTTTACTTAATTATTTTAATGTTTCACTTTATTGTAACCATTCATTATAATTTCCATTGCTCAACTACCAATCAAATTAATGTTCAAAAATGTAAACAAATAAATGACCAGAAATCCGCACAACCTCTGGTCCCAAGCTGTGCGGATTTGAGGGAGTCTACTGTATATACTTAATTAATCAATATGTGAAGTTTAACCTATCTTGAGAGAGTTAAGGAAAAGCACCATGCTGATTTCATTTTAATTGAACTAATGACTAAAAAAAAGCTACTTTAACTTAACTTCAATGAATCATTATGAAGACTGTGGCAAACAATCATTACATAGTAGCCTCTTGTACCTACAGATTGATTGTACAATGCTCCATGCATACAGTTTTAAGAGTGAACAGTAAACTGTATGGCTTTGTGCAAAGCTTAGTAATGAATCATAAAATTACTAGAAAATCTGCAGACCAGGGGCCTCATCATCAGCAGTTCTAATTTTGATATCACTTTACATAATATTTGATATTCTATAATTTGTAGTAAGTTGCATATATATTTATGAGCATTAAAATTTCTCCAAGACTCAGAGGATATAGCTTTTAGAAACTTATAAGCATTAAACAGTATTTGCATGCAACTATATTATTAAACTTCTTATTTTTGCAATTATTTTTAAGTAAAAAGAAACTTTTCAGAAACTCTGGTCCACAAACCCCAGTTATTGCACTAATTTTGGTACTTTTGTGTTAATCGGGCGCCAGTGATAACTCGCTAAATCTTGTGTCAATTAATCATTGAACTGCAATCCTTGGCTGAATTCATGTGAAGCAGAGGAATTGACGAACCGTTTTTAAAATTCTAAATGATATTTTAAGATTTTGGGACTTTAAATAAAATAAGCTTTTATCTTTGTGAATAGAAAATTAGATATATGCTTTCATTATGAATAAAAAGTTTCTAGTTTATGTTATCTCTTGTTTAAACATTTCGGTTCTTGAATAGTCTAATCATAAATACACCCAATTACATGATATTTTGTTGCTTATATTAGTATGTTTGTGTTTACATATTTGATCACTATTTTTTAGTTTATTTTTAGGTAAGTTTTTAAAGATATTATAATAAAAATGATCGATTTGTTATATCTTAATTTTTTTTTGTCAAAATATTTTAATGTATTCATTCATTCACACAAAGTTATATATGTCATTGCAATGTTAAAATATTGAATATTCGTTAAAGGCTAATTTTGTAACATTGGCGAGATTAAAAAGATTTAGGCTAACACAAAAGTACCCTATTTTCCTTAACTGTGTTATTTCTTGATTCAATGAAAATAAATGAATTGAAATTGGAAAAGCGAAACCGAATGAGTATAATCAAATTTTCATAGAATCATACGTCAAAGATTTTGTGCAGCAGGATTTCATGGAAGAGATCTTTCTTACGGAGGTAACAAAAATATAAAATAACATTTTGACAGACTAAATATTTAAATAAATTGAACGTAAGATATCATCATTACTTACAAACTTTAAGAACGTCGTAAAAGTACATTGTAATAATTGCACAGTTTTTTATTTTGTCATGTTGTCGGTTAGGTGATAAATAAACTAACATTTAAAAAACTCTTTGGATAGAAAGTATCAAAGACGCAAAATTTTTAAGAGACGCCAAATGATTTGAATGAATCGTTTTCGATGCAATGAATCATTCAAAGATTTGGACAGGCATTCTGGTGTCCGCTATTAAGGATCGCTTTGCTCTAGCTGCCATTTCCTTATACTGTCCTCTGTAAGCTGTTTAATTCGAGGTTTATTAATTCAAAGATATTAGCTTTGCATATGTATCGACTAGCCTTAAGATTGGCGATATCCTTTCAGAATAATCGAGCCTTTAATTAAAATCAAATCAATCTATCGAATCATCGAATGTTGGTTGTTTTCGTTGAATATCGTTGTCGTGGTATGTTATATTACTAGTTTTTATATTATTTAACCCGAAATCGCACGTTAGTGTCAAAATAAATAATATTTTTATGTTATTACTTACATGGTGTTGGATTACATTCTTATTCAATATGTAATCTAATAGATCAGATTACATATGCGTTAACAAGTTGTTTCCAAAAGTAATTTTTCACAAAGATTGCCCCATTGAAGAAAACTAACAAACAAAAAAGAAGTCACTTAAAAAATAATAACGTTTGTTTTGTACTGTGATTATATATCATGCAACTAAACTCGTTACAGTTTAAGAAGCTTTTTAATTATAACTGTAATAGAAAAAAAAAGTATTTGTAAATAAGTATTCATATGGCTTTGAAGTGTGGGGTGCTGAAAACGAATGCTTGAAAAATACTAAAACTATTTAGAAGACTCATTCATAGAGGCATTGGGGGGGGGGGGGTCTCAGTTTACTTACCATGAACAAAAGAATATTGAGGTCATGTTGTTACTTTTATTCCATCAATACTTAATATAATTGAATAACCCTTTTCTTATTTTAAGGCCATCCATCTGTATTGAAAGTGTTGTATATCTGTTTTTTAATTAATATTTTTATAGAAAAAATTAAAAACCAGAATTGTAGAAATATGTATTATCTTTAATAAATTGACTTAATAAAATAGTCCAATCTTGAACGCCAGATTCACCTTTGTTTATTATATAAAAACATGGAAACATTCAAATGCTTCATTTAAAACACGTTACTAAATAGGTGTGATAAAATATATACAAATGTTTTTTAAAATTAAAAACACTAGATGTTAAAATGATAAAAAGCTACTCCGAGTGCTTTCGGCTAACCTTAAGCCTTTGTCAAGGAGCCTTTGTCAGTCAATCCTCTTCTCCTTGACAAAGGCTCAGGGCATAAAATAACATATAAAGTAGGCGACACTAGTGTCGCCCAGTACCAAGTTATTGTCGCCCAGTCACCGGGGATGGTGCCGGCTAGTTTTAAATAAAAAACGAGCAAATAACATACGTTAACTCTGTGACTCAGGAGATGATACGAATGACAATGGTCGTCATAGCAGTAAACACAAAAAATAGAGATCGACCGAAAATTCGGTTTCGTTCTTGGCTCAAAATCTGAGTTCGGCGAAAATGCTGTCGAAAATTTGGCCGGGTCGAAACTATCTGTATTCCAAAAATCGCGTTTCTTCCTTCGTAAATTTTCACCATTACTCATTTATTTGAGCTGTATGAGCTCAAATGAGACACTTTTTATTTATTGTTATGTACGTCACTGTTTATAATTATCAGTCATGACTGACTCAAGAAATGAGTACAAATTATAAAGCAAGCAATTCCTATAGGACTAAACTTTGAAGACTCTTTTTATGTGCTCCTTAAAAGGTACAGACTTAAGACTAATAGAAAAAATTTAGTTTAAAACTGCAGAAGTGTTTCGAATACTCTTTCAGAAAGTTCTACCAGTATAACAGATGATAATTTGCAAAAATCATCGTAAAAGAAAAATCGAGGTATATATATCTAAAACATTTCTTAATCACAAGAAATTCGTATAGTTTGAGTTGTACATAATAAATTAAATTTTATTTTATAGGAGAATAAAAAGTTTTGGTCAGAGGCGCAAAGAGCCAACTTGAGCCACGTGATAATTACACGTATAATTAATTAATAATTCTGTATATTTATGTAATGTATTAATTACGCAAAAACATTTTTTGGGCATTTTCATTTTCAGCCGAAAATAGGAAGATTACCGAAATCCGGCTCCTATCTTAAAAATCTGTTTCGGTTGATCATTCACATAAAGTAAAAGAGAAACAGTAGCACAATTACAATATGCTGATTGTTTTTCTATCCAAGCAGATGGTTCTATTGAGAAATGTGGAGTTGATAACAAGTTTGTTACAGTACGATTTGTTACAGCAGAACAAGAAATGAAATCAGTTTTTCTAGGAGAATGTGAATAAAGTAAGCGAGGTGCCGAAGGCCTCGTCAATACTGTCAGGATTGTGTTTGATAACTTGGCATTTTGAATCTCGCAAAAAATAAGTTGACAGGCATAACTCCAAATGGGAAATATGTAAATACTACAAACAAAGAAAATCGACCTTTTTGTTCGTATGATACAGTATTTTAAGAGAGATTTGCTTTGCATTTCGTTCAGGGGGGCGCCAGCAGTATTCGGCGCCTGTGTGCATCACTTCAGTTGGCGCCCCATATTCCTAACCCCCCCCCCCCCCCGCGCCACCACCACCAAAAAAAAAAAAAAAAACTGTATAACTTTTTTTTTTCTATGAGTATAAATGCATAGCTGCCAAACCAACCTTCCAGCGGTTTTCTCCAAATCAAATAAATGAATTTGGAACCAGAAAATTTATTTAATGAAATGTTTCTTGTTTCTACAGGGTTCTTTTTTATTTCATTTATTAAATTAAATTTCTAGTTAAAAATATGGTTGTTTGAATTAAAAACAAGGAATGTTGGCAGCAATGCAAATAACGGACATTCCTAAAAGGTCGGTGCTTCAGCTGTTCGCTTCCTCTCCCCACAATGGCATACCTCCTAAGTAAATGAGCTTCTTTTACCTGCATCACTTCCGTAATTTTTAAGATCTGATCTTTATTTATATTTATACTTAAAACAGTTAAAATAAACTTTAATTTGGAAATATAGCTCTGTTGAATTAATCACTGGTAGGACTATGACACAAAGAAAGGGGTGCTCGTAATACGGCAAATACACATAAAAGTAGAAAAATATTGTCTCAAATTATGACGTTTGTAATACACCGGAGCGCGTTATAGTACAGTAAAGCCCCGATTATCCGCGAGCGGATGATCCGCGGTGCGGTTTATCCGCGAAGCGATTTTTTATTATTATTATTATTTATTTAATTTAAGCCAACAGCAAGAAAATGCAGTAAGTCCTACTGATAAATATAAACAGAAAAATTCGTGTATTCGAAAGTAATAGAAGAATATTTCTAGATTCAGTTGCCATGTTTAAATATCAGATATAAAGTCCTGATGCCTTTTCTTGATTTTATTAACAAAACGTAAACATACAGCAATTAAAGTATTGAAAAATTAAATAAAACTATTATGATAAAATCCAGGGGAGCATATCAAGAATAGCTTTCTTTTCGAGATAGAAAAGGTGTTTCCAAAGCAAGCAGCAAAAACAAGTGACTGATTTTTTTAAAAAGGTGTAACTCGACACTTTTTGTGCAGTATGCATGGCATTGTTTCTTCTTTACTGTTTTTTATTTTAGTGATTTAGACGTAAAGCAAAGGTTTCTGCTGTACTGTGCATATGTATGTATTTTAAACGTTTTATTATGTTTTTTGTACACTAAAACATAGTTTTAATGTTGAATTTTCCTTTCTTCATGCTTGCACCCCCATTTTCAGCCTTTTTTGAGTTATCCGCGGTGCTCTTGCCACCCAATTCCGCGGATAATCGGGGCTGTACTGTACTTTTATTTCTTTTAAAATAAGGTAACATCAATTAAGATGCGCCTTAAACAATTACCGCTCGTTGATCATAATTAGGGGTGCATTCGAAAATGTTCCAGTCCCGGAACATTTGATTTTGTATTAGCAAATATAGAACCCCTATTCTGTCTATATAACAATTGTTATGAAAAATACACATTCGTTTCGACGTTTACATTGTTAAGAAGCTAAGCGTATCTTTATCTTGTCAAACTGTTAACCCTTCCTTCTCTATCAGCTTTTTTAATTTTCGAATTTCCAATTTTCGTGCAATGAATCGAAGTTCTAAATTAAAAACATCTATACTAATAAAACAAAGTTTCGCTCTGTCTGTGAGTGTGTGTGACGGCTAGCAGAATCTACGGCACATACGAGGGTCAAACTTTTTGTGAGGATAGTCAAAAGTCTCTCCTGGTGCACCCTACACGTAAGTTTCAGAATTTTAAATCTCTAATAATTAGTTGAGAATTAATTAAAAAGCCCAAATAAAAAGAATGCAAAAGTATTCATAATTCAACAAGAGCATAGATTTTTTTCAAACCGTAGACAACTTCTTCGAAAACTCGAAGAGATGGGGAGGTGTTAATAGATTTACAGAGATGCAAGGGTGATAAATGTACTGGACCTTTTTAAAAAGGGCTGTACCTTAAATTCTACTGGGGCTAACAGCTCGAAAATTGCACAGCCAGACGCAAAAAAAAAAAAAAAAAAAAAAAAAAAAAAATCCCTTTTCAGAAATTCTAAAAATTATTCCGGTACCGTTTCAGGAAGTCAAAAAAACCACGAAAAATCGATTTATGAAAAATCTTGTTATTTCCTTCGAAAGAAAGGTTCGAAATCTCTCCCACGGACGCCAGGAGTTCATTACAGATAACCAACGTCTTTCAATAGTGGACATTTTCGAAAGAATATAAATTTTTTAAAATATAAATTTATCGATTTAATTTTTATGCATCTGGATGTAGAATTTTTCGGTGATTTCAGATATCTAAATTTCTTCACGGTCGCTCAATTGCAACTTTAGATATTAATTATTATTTCATTAATCGGATGATTCCTTTCAAACTCTCAATTTAAAAGCCAGTCTTTCGAAACCACAAATGATTTTTATGCTAGGATTCTTTGGAACGCCGTCACATTTTTTTTAAGTACACCATTTAGAGCTTTTAAAGTTATGCATATATCCCTATCTTTAAACGCTGTTTAATAATATCTAAATTTTATAAAAATCGATCCGCAAGATTTTGTTTTATAAAAAATTCTATTTTAAAAAAGGAAAAGAAAAACTTTGTTGAATCGAATTTGTTAAAATTAAGAAAACGGACGAACCGTTTGGAACTTTCAGATAGTTCATAATACATAATAAAAATTTTAAAAAATAGGGGGCATCAAATTGCAGGGGGGTGGGGGGAGGGAGGCGATAAAAAAATTTGGAGGATGGGATCAAATATTTAAAACCGTACCGTTTTCTACCGTTTTAGAAGTGGGTTTTTGACGGAGCCCTGGAATAAATATTACTTTTAATATAAAAATTTCAAAAGTGTACTTACCACTATTTTCGAATAGTAATTTCAGAAAATATCTTAGATCCTTGCTTAAGTCCGCCACCCCTTGAATAATATATACTAATATATGGCTAATGACTAATATATACTGACTATGGGTAGGTTGTTTAATAGAGTTTCGTTCAGAAACAGTTTTGTTAAGAATAGAGTTCTCCCCCTGATGTTGGAATATGGAACTAAAAGATTCGAGATTTGTTTTTTTTTTTTTTTTTTTTTTTTTTTTTTTGCAAGATTTTGCAGTGCGAACGCAGCACGCCTGCTAAATCCTCATGTGATATATCATCGGAAAACCGTGGAACCATTTTACCTCCCTCACTCAGATTCAACCCCCAGAGGGTCACTTTTCTGAGCTCCTAATTAAACTGCAGCAAGATTCGAGCTCATTTGAAGGCTTGACCGAAGGTGAAACTCTTCACGGGCCTTCGGTTGGTGAGATCTGTGTTTAACTCCAGGTTATTAGTGGGCGTTCTTCCGTGGGAGGGGGGGGGGGAATGAATTTTTTCATGTGACATATCGTTTTAAAGCTTTTGGCTTGTACTTTACTAAGCACTCACTCCTCTCCTCTTAACTCATTTTTTCATCAGTAAGTAGAGGTCATTTTAAAGTTTTTATTTGTTCATTACTACCCCATGCAATTTTCCAAAAATCATGAAAAAAATTTACATAACAAATCTGAACAATTAGCAGCTTCTCTCCCATTTTCACACAGTGAGCGGATTCATACTTCAGACAAAATCGAGTTAAAGATATAAAACCATATAAATTTAAGGTTCATTTAAAAATCATCAGGGGGGGGGGGGGGGCGTATCGTTTGAACAAGCTCTTAACGCAGAACTCAAATATATACAGTGAAATACGTTTAACACGAAACTGAGGGGACCGAAATTTTTTTTCGCGTTAAAAGATTTGAAAAGAAAGAACAAAACTCGCAAATTTTTTCGACGTTGTCAAATTTTACTTCGATTTCATGTTAAACTACTAGTAAGTTGCATCCATTAGGATAAAAAGCAAGTATTTTTTTTTTTGGGGGGGGGGGGGCGATCAAATATCATTTTTTAGTGTCTTTTTCAGCATTCTGAGATCTAGCTTGTTTGAACCAAATAAGCAAAGCTGTCTCTAAATCTTCGCGTTTAGCAGTTCTCATACGTTTTCTCTCCCGCTTAAACATACTGCACTCAAACATTAACGTAATGGGATCACTGTTTTTTTTATTATTGTTGATAAAGTAGAATTGGCAATGCCAAACTCTTTGTAGATTTCTCTTTTCGTTCTTCTTTTTCATCAAGTGCATTAAGCAGCCTCATCTTCATTTGAAGCGAAATAGCAGTTCGTTTTCGCACCGATTTCTCAACCATTGTGCTAATAAAACATAAGCTAATTTACAAAAAATACGAAATTCTCTGATTTTCACCCAAAATTCAGTGGTTTTAACACAAAATTCACCAATTTCAACTCAAACTAACTAGCTCGAAAGCGAATTTTTTTCGTGTTAAACGATTTTTGTTTCGTGTTAAAAGAAAAAAAAATGTATTAAATTGCATAGTATACTGTCCGGACCGCTACATCATTTCGTGTTAACCGATTTTTCATGTTAAGCGTTTTCGTGTTAAACGTATTTCACTGTATTTGTTTTACTCTTAGATACTATTATATTTTTCGAAATTCGTCGAAAATGTATGGCAAAATTGTGTTACCCCCTCCTATTTCCGAATCTACTGAAAATAAAATTACAAAAAAATTAGTAGTAGTTGGAATTTATTTAAATCTTGCATGAAAACTATAGCGATTATCCTAGGTCATAGAGTTTTTCAGAAAATCGCAGTTTTCCGTTATACATAAACTTTATTTGGCGGGCGCTCAGCGGAAGAGTTCGAGGTACCTATCGACGCGAAATCGTCTAAGAATTGTCGATAATGATTTTCCAAAAGAATTGTCGGTAATTAGCCGAGATATTAATTAAAAACCTATCTAAAAAATGTGGCACAGGCCAAAGTGGCCATGCAACTTTGCGACCTCCTTTCGAAGCGCACTTGGCACAATGGCAAGATTAAACTTTGTACAAGGTCTTTTTTTAGGTAAGACGGATCACAATGATAAATAGTCAGCGTTTTTCGTTTCAATTGAATTCAATTATTGAAGGCAATTATTGAAAAATATTTAATAAAATAATTTCAAATTATTTGCAGTCTTATTATTCGTTTAACAACTATATTTTGTAAGATTGCAGTTAGTAATTAACAAATTTATTGTATGAACTCTCTGTACGCGAGTGAAACTCGCTCTTGACCGATTATTCTTTGTTCGAAGCAAATCTATAAAATATACAAGTAAAATTTCAGTAAACCTTAATTCATTTTGAGGTTGTTCTAAAAACATTTTTCCCGACTTTAAATGACGTGAAACATTCTTACATGCTCATGGGCTCGTTTTTATGCGTTGCATACAATGATAGGCTAAACTATTAAATTTGTTTGGAATTGAATGGCGTTTTTCATTTCTTTTTTTAATGTGTATTGCATTTTGAACTACATCCTGTTTTATTTATTTAGTCAGGGCCGAAACTAAGGGGGTGAGGCAGAGGGGGCAAGTGCCCCGGGCACCAGAACGAAGGGGCGCCCAATAAAGGATTATACCTTTGGAATGGATCATTTTCTTCTGATGGACTGATGTCTTTCATTATTATGAAACAGCCATTATAAGTGAAGTGTTAGGTCAAGATAATAGAGCAGCCGTAAAAAGTTAGAACTCTGGTTTTCTGGTCAGAATGGGGAAAAAAATGCCTCTTTCATCTTCACCTAACACTTCATTTATAATGTCTGTTTCATAATAATGAAAGCCACCAGTCCATCAGAAGAAAATAACTCGGTTAAAGCGGAAACTCGGTTAAGCGAAACTCGGATAACCGGGACTCTACTGTAGATTTCATTTTAAAAATGATCTTTAGAATTTTTTTTTTGTTGGTGTTCAGAGGAGGGTCATGACCCCCGTGACCCCCCCCCCCCCCTTGGATCCGCCATTGTAGATTATGTAGTTCAGCATTACATATTTTATGATTGCATATTTTAAATTTTAAAAATAAGTCGGCTATTAGGAAATTAGTTTGCCACGGGTGCAAAAAAGGCTAGTTTTGGCTCTGTATTTAGTACTGTTTTTGTTATAATGTAGCCGATTGCTATGATTGGTTTGTGCTTTTTTTAGCGATTTACTTTTACATGGGTACCATGCATAACCTGGAGGCTTATGTTGCTTTACTACTGTGCAATATAGTAATATACTACCCGTTTTTATATCGCCAGTATGTGTATCACTACCAATACTACAGTAAGATAGAAGTGTTATATATTTTCAGTTATTTGAATAATGGAGCCTTTCATGTTTGACACAAACTGTAGTGCGCCCCTGCTTTCTGAAAAGCTGGTCAGGCCTGATCCAGAGCAGGGATGGCAAAAGGAGCATTCGCGGTCGCCCTTCTGAATTTTTTATGTTTCTAGCTTTTTGAATTTATTTTAGGCGCTTGACGGCGCCCTTAAGCCTTCCGTGGCGCCTTACGACCGTTACCTTTCGACACCGTGGCGCCTTTTGGTTTGAAACTCTCTCCGCCCCCTACCCCCAAAGTTACGCCGCTGACGAGCATCTGCAAATTTCATATCTTATAAGTAAAAATGAACTCATAAATGCGTCAGAAATGACGTACTTTCGATTTAAATACCGCTTTAATAAATTTAAATTGGTTAAAAGTTTTTCAAAATTTTCAGCTTCGCCTAAAATATTTGGCGCCTTTATTATTCTGGCGCCTGTGTGTGGTGCACACTTTACACACTGGGTCGGCGCGCCCCTGATTTCGTTTGTTGCTCACAAGTCCGAGTTAGCTATGTCTAATTTTGAATCCTTAGTTATCAAAGTGCAGCCCCGGAAATCAAATATAAAAGCAGTAAGGTCATTTTATCGAGTTTCTGCTCTATGCTTTGAAGAACTTGAAAGAATAGCTGGAACAGAAAGTCAAACTGCCTTTTGTTTTACTGCATATTTTGAAATACAGTTCGTGAAACACTTAAAATACTTAACAAAAGCAGTATGGCAAAATCATCCTTTCATGCAAAAACAGTGTGAATCATCAACTCGGTTCGTCAAAAACTGAACAAGCTTCTGTTCGCGGGTTCCTCCAATTGTAGATGAAAGATAGTGAACAACAATGCCTGACTTGCCTAGTTCTAGATCTTCTTAAACACTTTGAAAAAGTTCAAAAAGACAGTCAACGATCTTTCATTACACTGCCTGATATAAAATTGTTAAAAAATAAAAAAATACGAATTCTTTGACTCTTGTCGAAGATAGGCATTATTCTGGTGGATACGATGAACAGCTGATAAAAATAAATTAAGGCACTAAGGAATCTGAAAATGATTCGGATATTGAAGAAAATCCGAAGTAGATGTAAAGTTAACAACACATCAGTTTCTATCAAGAGATGCTGGTGTGCAGTGAGAAAATAAACTTTATTGTGTTGTAAAGAATTTGTTTCCAAAGATTGGAAAAAAAATCTACATCTCCAACAGGATAGATGCTTTCGTAAAGGCAAGAAGACCAACAAAGGTTGTTAGTACAGCTCGCCAAGATGTTTAGAACCTTTTTCATAAAGAAAAAGTTGCCGATTTTACTGAGGATGCAATGACTTTGTATGCAACTGAAAACTGAATCTTTCTTCAGACATGACCTCATCGAAAGCAAGATTATATTACTAATTTAGGGCGTCTCAACCTAACTCTACAAATTGATGCAGCCATATGTTTATATGATACCTCACAGTGCTGACCCAGAAACAGCTGTGTCCATACATATAACGTTTAAATCCAACAAACAGTCGGGACTGTCAAAAGAAATCTTAAACTCAAAGATGTTAATTAAAATTCATAAGATACAAATAAATGTAAAAACATTGCTTACAGGTGCGTCAAATACAATAAAATCCTTTAAAAACACATTAAAGTCATTTTAAAAACCAAAACGTTTTCAACCGAAACTTACTCGGCATTCATCACTGAAAAACTAATAGCTGTTGTCTCTCTCCATAGAGAGTATGATCGATTCCGATCCTACTTTTACAGAAAATATTAAAATTACAGTTAAATCGGGTTTGAATTTAATTATCAACAACAACGTTTTTATTTTCCACAATCAAGTTTACAAACAAGTCAATGGGGCCCCAATGGGTTCCCCCATTTCATGTTTGCTTGCAGAGTTTAAACTACGTCCTCTTGGAAATATAATCCTGCAAACCATAAGACCGGGTCCGGATTGCTGGTTCAGATACGTTGATGATATACACTGGTTATCAAAAATTAAGGAAAAGTCACAAAATGCTAATTTTCAAATACGCGAACACTCAAAGGAAAATAATATAATTCGAGTAATTACTATCTCTACAACACAGCTAGCCCATATAACATCTCATTCATGTCACACATGGTCACAAGTGTCACAGTCACTACGGTGAAGCAAAAAAATAGGAAATTCCATACATCTCAGTATGAGTCTCAAATGATCACTATATGTGACTCCACTGAGAAGTCAATGTGCTTGTGACGAGTCACCAGGTGACTTTACAATGTAGTTAAATTGGGACTCTCATGTGACTGTTATTTTTAGACTCAATTTCATAGTCATCATGAACGTTGCATTATGATAAGTCACCAAATAATATCATATTATAGTCACATGGAGACTTTTCCCAAAAGAGCACAATGGTGACTTCACAGTAGTCTCTCTGTCACCTGAAAGTCATCATGTGACTTTAATGTGACATTATTTCGTAACTTATCACAATGCTTCGTTCAGGATGACTTTGAAATTGAGTCTACAAATGACAGTCACATGAGAGTCACAATGTAACTACATTGTAAAGTCACATGGTGACTCGTCACAAAGCAGCAGTCACAGTGACGTCTCAGTGGAGTCACATATAGTGATCATTTGAGACTCATAATGAGATGTATGGAATTTCCTATTTTTTTGCTTCACCGTAGTGACTGTGACACTTGTGACCATGTGTGACATGAATGAGATGTTATATGGACTAGCTGTGTTGTAGAGATAGTAATTACTCGAATTATATTATTTCCTTTTGAGTGTTCGCGTATGTGAAAATTAGCATTTTGTGACTTTTCCTTAATTTTTGCACACCAGTGTATTTACATTATATGGAATCACGGAAAAGATGAATTATACTCCTTTCTCGATAAAATCAATAGCTTAGACAACAAAATAAAATTCACACTAGAAGTAGAGCAAAATCAAAAGCTGGCGATTTTGGATGTCTAACTAATCAGAAATATGGCTAAACAGAATCTTGATCGAACAGTTTTTAGAAAAGTTAACAGATCTAATTCCACTATCCCATTTAGTACCAGTTCACCTATAAGTTACAAGTTAGCACCTTTCAATTTTTACGTAAAAAGAAGTTTGTTCAAGCCATTTCCTTAATGGGGAAATAGATGTAATTAGAAAAAGTCCTTCCGGCAAGTGCCGGGAGGAAGAGGTAGCTTTCATATTCCTTATTTTAAAAAAGCCAACTTATATTATTCAAACACACGAAGGCTCAATTTAGTGAAAAACGAATATAGGAGATTCAATACTAATTTTTATCAATACTAAATCATTATGAATGAGAATTTCGCGAAATTAGTCAGCTTTATCCAAGCTGCTTTTGTTTAAAGTAGGGGTGCACAACCTTTTTAACAGAAGGGCCACTTACAAAAATGTTTGGATTGTAGAGGGCCACATCAGTAACACGGAGCGAATTCTATTTCGGGGGGGGGGGGGTTACCCCTCTATGTTCCACTACTAAGTCAACATATCCAATTCAATTGGCAAGGACATATCGACAGTTTACATTTGTATATATGACAGAGATATAGCGAGGATTATTTTCAAGGAGTGATAATATTCATTGACTCTATTCGGGGGGGGGGGGGAGTGGTAAATTTTGTTTTATTAAAAGTACTGTAACACAAACATAAGCATGAAAGTGGCTAGTGCCGAAAATAAATCTGAACTTTTTGAACGGAGAGGAGGGGGAGGGAGAGCCGGCCAAAGAAATTCGCGATTTTCCGGGCCAGATCAAAGAAATTCGCGATTTTTCAGCGTCTAATCGACAAAATTCAAAAATTTTTTTTTTTTTTAAGCCGGTCGACAAAATTCGCTTGTTTTCCGCATTTAATCGACAAAATTCGCAATTTTTCCGCGCTCGATCGACAAATTGGCAATTGTTTAGTTCGTTATTTTTTTTCATGCCTGAAAAACAAAATTCGCGATTTTTCAAAACCCAATCGACAAAACTTGCGACTTTTCCGTGCCCGATCGAGGAAATTTGGTATTTTTTCGCCCCTGATCGACAAAATTCAGATTTTTTTCGCGCCCGATCAACGAAATTCGCAATTCTTAACTGACTCTGACGAAATTTGTAGTTTTTCCCCCGGAATATTGACGAAATTCGCGATAAACTGAGAAAACTCGCAATTTTACCGCAGCCGATCAATGAAATTTAAAATTTTCCGCACATCATCGGCAAAATTCACGATTTTTCAGTGCCCGATCAACAGAATTCGCGATTTTTTCGGGCCTGACCAACGGAATTCGCGATTTTTTCGAAACTCGATTGACAAAACTCGCGATTTTTCCGTGCCCGATCGACGAAATTTGCAATTTTTCTGCCCCCGATCAACGAAATTTTCGATGCTTAACTGACTCTTACGAAATTTGGAATATTTTCCCGCGGAAAATTGACGAAATTCGCAATTTTTCTCGCTAGAAATAGAAGAAACACGCGAATTTTCTGCAGCCTACTACCAACGAAATTTGAGATTTTTCCTCTCTTAATCGACAAAATTCTCGATTTTTTTGCATCTGATCGACGACATTCGCGATTCTCAACAGACTGGCGAAATTTGCAATTTCTCTCTGGACAAATTGAGGAAATACGCGGTTTTTTCTTGTTGCTGACGAAATTCAGGATTTTTTTCCGCAGCTGATCAACAAAATTTGCCATTTTTCGTCAACAAAATTGACGATTTTTCCGTGCCCGATCAACGAAATTTGAGATTTTTAGACGCCTGATTGACAAAATTGGCGATTTTTCCGTGTCCGATCAACGAAATTCACGATTTTTCCTAACCTCATTGAAAAAATTCGCTATTTTTCCGCGCCCCATCAAAAATATTCGCGCATCTCAACTGACTGACAAAATTTGAAATTTTTCTCGCGTCAAATTAACGAAATTCACGATTTTGTCATGCGACTTATGGACAAAAATTGCAATTTTTTTCATTTACAAATTGACGAAATTCGCGGGCCACACGTTAACCCATCGCCGGCCACTTTTGGCCCCTCGGGCCACAGGTTGTGCATCCCTAGTTTAAAGTAACATATATTTGGCTGCCAAATTCGGCGATTTCTTAAAGTGGCTGCCATTTTAAGACAACATGGTGGATGAGGCTAACCAGTGAACTTGGTCGAGACCTTAGTAATTGCTGTGCACATGCTCACTCACATCGGAATCAGTTGATATATACGAGTGTTGTCGCAGACAAAAAATCAGTTTTTTCAAAATGTCACCCACATTACAAATTGAAACTGCTATATCTGAGCCATTTTTTAAGATAAAGACAAACAAAAAATGCTCCTGAATCCTTATATCAAGGTCAAATACTTAAGAAAGAAACCTTTTTCAATTTCTAATTTTTTTGCACCTCACTTTAAATATAATTTTTTTTTAATTTAATGCCCGCCATTTTGAAACAAGATGGCTGATGAAGCTGG
Source organism: Maratus speciosus (assembly GCA_963932465.1). Lineage (NCBI taxonomy): Eukaryota > Metazoa > Arthropoda > Arachnida > Araneae > Salticidae > Maratus > Maratus speciosus. Next base: position 69,578,810 of record OZ010794.1, on the reverse strand, counting down.
CCAGCGAACTTGGTCGAGATATTGATGTATACTATCCACATGCCTTCTTACATCGAAATAGGCGAATACGTGTGATATCGCGTGACAAATACAAGATCGTTTCAAAATGTTAGCCATGCTAGAAATTCAAAGTGCTATAATTCAACCATTTTTTAAGATATAAACAAAAGAACAAATTTTCAGAAACAAAAACTGCTCCGGAATCTTTGTATCAAGGCCAAACACATAAAAAAAAAATCTTTTTCATTTTCCTATTTTTTAATACCTTATTTTAAATTTGATTTTTTTTTAATGGCAACCCTTTTGAAAGAAGATGGCGAATGAAGCTGGCCAACGAATTCGGTCGAGACATTGGTATGTACTATATACAGACCAAGTTACATCCAAATCGGTTCATAAATACGCATGTTATCGCGTGACAAAAATCGGGTCTTTTTAAAATTCAGCCACAATAGAAATTCAAAATGCTATAACTCAGTCATTTTTTTAGATATAGACGAAACAAAAACTGTTTCGGAATCTTTATATTAAGGTCAAACACATACGAAAAAAATCTTTTTCATTTTCCAATTTCTTGGTATCTCATTTTAAATTTAAAATTTTAAATTGTTTTTAAATGGCCGCCATATTGAAACAAGATGGCGGATGAAGCTGGCCAACGAACTCGGTCGAGACATTGGTATGTACTATGTATAAACGAAGTTACATCCAAATCGGTTCATAAATACGCCTTTTATTGCGTGACAAAATTCAGGACGTTTCAAAATGTCAGCCATGCTAGAAATTCAAAATGCTATAACTGAGGCATTCCCTTTCTAAGTTTGGTGTTACATTAATCGCAGTTCCTCCCCCAAAGTTAAACATTTTCTTAATTACGAAAATTGACCCAATTC